>OY728157.1:943805370-945055370 GCA_963277665.1 Viscum album
CTGAATGAAAATACCATCAATTAAAAGAATGGGCTACCAATTCATGACTATAATCTAGTTCAACCTCTATTAATACACAAATAAGCACAATGATCCATTATCCTTTTTATAGAAGAGAACTGAAGAACCCGCCAAAAAATATATGATAGGTTATATGAAGCTTTCAGATTCAGGATCATCCAACTGTACCGTCTACTCCTGAATCTATACCAGTGCCATTCAAAAATGTGGGATTGAAACTATCTCTACTCCCATCACCAAATCGATCATGAACATGACCTATCACTCAAGTGGTATGACATAAAACATACAAGGGGAGACATCCTAAAAATGGTATACCACTAATGGAAAAAAATCATGCTACATTCTACCATTATCTATAGAAATACTGACAATTTGAGCCATGTGACATTCCAATATCCACTGAATTGGACCCGTATGACTGACAAGAATATCCCACTCACCCTAGTGAGAATAGTTATGTCCTTGTAGAGAATGGAAATTAAATCTCCTCCTATAATAGTTGATATGATACATGTATAGAACTAACCTACCAACAATGATAATCAAGTGGAAGTATTTCATTTATAGTGTAACATCCCAGGTAAATAAAGAATATGACATTTTCATATTTATTAATATTTTTTAATAAAATGTAAATATTACTTTAAAGGGAATGTTATGTTCGACGGCGTTCCCAATACACAAAAATGAGTTTCTTTTAAATCTTACGATGCACACTAATAATATAATAATATTATTGTAAATGGTAGTAAACGTCTAACCGTTGTAATGGCAGGAATGAACAGAAAAAACTAAAAAGTGATTATATATGTTGGTTAGATATTTTTACATTTATCCAATAAATATTAGGGGCTTATAATGTGAATGAATCCAATTTTAAGCATAAATATTATCATATTTTTTAAAAGGTTGATTAACCGCCATTTAATGGAAAACACATTTTAAATATACTTTTTGTCACTTTTATATTTTATATTTGAAACAATTAAGCCCTTCTTCAGAATTAAGACTTCAAAATTTACTTTGTATATTTTTTTTTTATTTTTCTGCTAAAGTTCATTTTTTAATGACTAGCGATAAATGTTGAAATTTAATTCAAAACCTCCTTTTAATATAATTTATTTAAATGGGTAGATTATATTTTTAATTGGTTTTAATGTGTAATTAGAATATATTTTTACCATTTAATCCAATGGTGGTCATTATAATTAATTTCACTTTTAAAATGGACAGAAAGAAGTGTCAATCTTTTGATAGATATTATTTCTTAAAAACACGCTATTTGTTTTGACAACAGGAATTAACTATATAATTTTTTAATGAATCTTCTATGTTTTGAATTTTGTGAAGTGGAAATCATTTTTGAATTTTTAATATATAATATAGCCTAGGGTGTATTTTTGGTATTTTTATGATAATGTTCATTTTTTAATGAACAGTTAAAAAATACAGTATTTTAATTCAAAACTGAATTTTCATCCAATTTATTTAGTTAGATTGTCATTTTAATTGGTTTTAAGGTTTAATTTAATTATTTTTTTATCAATTAATACAATTTTGGTCATTGTATGTAATTTCACTTTTAAATTGGATATAAAATCAAATCAATCATTTGATTGATTTTACATCATAAAAATATGTATTTGGTTTTGACAACTGAAATTATTTTTAAATTAATTCCTGAAATTTCTTTATTTTGAATTTTGTAAAATGGATTAAATATTTGGAATCAGAAGTTAAAAATTATGTAATTAAGACTCTTTTTTTTGACATTATAAATAATAATGATGACAATTATCTTTAATTATCGTGATTAATTAGTAATCGGGTAGTTAAGGGAAATAAAATTATATCATAATAATATAAAATGACCCAAACATGTCTCCAAATCCTTTTTTTTATTCATTTCCTACCATGAGAATATTTATACAAAATTTTAGGGCACATGGAGTTACATGGGTGTGATAGTGACATTTATGACATTATTTTTTAAAAAGAAGTGAAATATAACAAAGGTTTATATATCCTAAGTAAAAAAAATTTAATTTTGGATAAATAAATGATATCTTAGAATATAAATAGTCATTGTAAAGATAAATATATTTTTTACATCATGGTATTTTTTTATAATTTTTACACATTAAGTATATAAATTTATTTATGACACCGTGATGATGCAGTGATTACCTCATTAATGAAAGATTTAAATAAAATGAGAAGATAAGGTAAACTCTAAGACATACACTAGTATAAAACCAATTGGATGGGTATATATCAAACCCTTAACACCTTATCCTTGATATATATCATTTTGGTACCTTTAAAATATGAAAAAAAAATTATAATAAAGTAACATTTCAAGACCTTCCAAAAGTGACCCTCCTCCCTCTTATAAAAGGCACCCACCACTACCTCCTTAACCACACCTCTCAAGCTCTTGGATCATCAAACATCTACTCATAATACCTCTTAGCATACCTTTCGCACTTCTAGAAGCCTCACATTGGGCAGAAGTCTATCCATGGAAGCCTCTGGCTCAAATCAAATAGGGTTACCCGATTTAGAGGTAATGTCTTCCCTCGAGTTTCTTTCTTTTATTTTCCTTCTTCACTCACCACTATATTATTTTTTTATCCCATTATAACACCAGTATCCTAAATATACTAGAATGTTGTTATGATAACTATTATACCTACACTTACACACACCTCCGTTAAATGGTTAAGGAACCTATTGTTTCTGTAGGGGGCGAATTACAGCCTCACGAAACGATGATTGTTCAATCTTCTTTTAACACCTATCATGGTGGCCATTAAGAGGTCACTGTATTTATAAATGATATATATCGTGATTATGATTTATTTATACTTCTGTATTTTTTTTATACACACCAATCCTTTATGGTTTCCATTATGTGTAAACACGATAATTTCATTTGAGGAAGTGCGGACTACCGCCCCCTCAAAGTGATATGACACGTTCATACCATATGTGGAATGTATAAATGATAGGGTTTATGATATTATATATGATATTATACTGGAATTATAATATACATTTATATAATAATATTTTCATTCCATTAAATGTGAAATATAAATGTAAGTAGCATTCATGCGTACGTACGGCTTACCGTCTCCTTGAAGAATGCATTTAATTTATTACCTTCAAATGTTATGTACTGGTATAAATTAATATATATAACGAATATATATGATATATATGATATCTAAATAATGAATTTAATTCTGTAGATAATGGATATTTTACTACATGAACTACTTGTAAATATAACAAGTTCACTTTTGACTCAGGTACCAAATATCGACAAAACGACCGTTATTAACTTAAATGATTACAAAAATGTTTATAACAAGGTAATAAGTGATATAAAATGAATAATAAACTAGAAAAATATTATTAATCAAGAAGAAATTAATTTAAGTTTATCATTCAGGAAGAACATGAGACATACGAACAAGACAAGTCAGAATTGAGGTAAGGGATCCTACCTCTCTCTTTCTTTTCGTGTATTTTCATGTATGTCATTTATTTTAATCTCCATGATATTAGGTAGGGGATGCTATATTATATTCATCATACCATCCTTTTCATTTTAATATGATGAGATACCCCATATTTCTCTCATCAATTCATTTTATGAATGTCTAAGTGGCGCAGTTAGGTTGCTGAATTTTTGTAAGGGGGTTTTTATCACACTTATAATTTTGTGATATTTCCATTGTTCCCCAATTATTTATTGCATGTGGTGTATTATGTACAACCGTTATATATATATTATCATAATTCTATTTATATTCATGGTATTCTATGATTCATGTGGTTCTCATTATCCATTTGTCATACGACTCGATTTATTACAACGAGGTAAGGGGTTTTTATCTCACTTTTTATTCACGTGAGATTCATGATATATTTTTCACTATCACCTTTGAGTGGTTTATGTACATCCCATTATTGTAGTCTTTATTTAATATAATTTCATTTATGGGTATTTACATAATCATTGTATTCTCTTTTTTTCATGTGGTGTATGTTTTGTAAGTTACCAAATCGGTAAGGGAACCTTTCACCCTCCACTTTTTAAAAGTCATATTTTTGTTATGTCATTTAATTCACATCTTCTTATATTGGGATATGTTCTTATATATCCTAATTTCTGTAAATTATATTTCCAAGTGATGAGATACCCTATTTATCTCTCATCAAATCATTTTTTGAATTTTAAAGTGACGCCGTTAGGCTGTTGAATTTCTGTAAGGGAACTTCTTTACACAATTTCAATTATTTGGGTTAAACCTCTACTTCTAGATTATATCATACTATGAATATGTGCGGATGAACTCTGATTGTTTTACACTTAATATTCGCTTATATTGGTTGTATTTATATTTTTCACACATAATTATGAAATTCATTTATCCTTAATCTAAGGATACCGTCTTTGTGAGGGACATCGTCTCAATCTCCTTTCATTGAGGAATATTTTGGTTTAATGCAAGAATTTATTTTACATAGTATAAGATACATTGAATTTTCATTTAATTCAAAGGTCATATTTTTCAATTAATCTTTTTAATAAATGACAAAAAGGAATGTTTTTTTAACGTACACAATGAAAATGACCTTTACACCACCGCGAGTATTATTTGATACTTGGATTCCTCAACAAGCTGTAATGTTTTTAAAAGAAAATAAATACCACATACTCTTTTATGTATTTTGGTATTGAAAATAGTTTTGATAATGTATTTTTTATGTCAATTTATTTAAGTGATATATTTTGATTGAAATTTGGAAATGTTTTCTTTCCTTTATATTTGTCTTATGTCTTATGATTTTATAACGGTACTTGGACATTTGACGAGTGGTTACATGATAAAACAAATGACGGGTGGTGTCGTGAATACCGAGACCGATGGTTACAATATAAACTCCAATGCATTGGTTATGGAAGTCATCCGTATGGATATTATATTTAGTGATATGTGTTGAAGTCGACTGTATGGTTATTACATTAAAGTATGTTTATGTCCAAAGTTACCTTTATATGTTATATGATCTTTATATGGGTTTTATGGAGATTTTTTTTTATAAAATGGTAAACAATGATATTTTATTCAGTGAAGAGTATTTACTACTTCATAATGTTGAAAATTATTACATATGATTTTGTATTCATGGTTTACTTGTTGTTTCTAAAAACTAACAGTTCAATTCGTTGTGTATCCTGTACTGATCTTTTTATACTCATCCAACATTTTTGAAAAGTTTCTGACAGGACTTTAAGATAAATATGGTCAAGGATGCGATCATGGAAATACATGCTATATAAAACATAGAACAATACATGTTTCTTTTTAAGTGTTTTTATTTAATGAAAAAAATGGAAATTGAGTAGAAGTGTCTACTTTGTAATCTTTTGAGATGTAATAGTTGTGTTCTAATTCTCTAAAACTCAAAAAAATGAAAATATCCTCAATGTGAATTATTCATTTAATTCAAGATTATGTGATGTTTTAAGGCTGGGTCCTTATAGTTGGTATCAGAGGTCCGTTTAGATAACTTTAGAGGATTGGGTATTCTTTAAGAATAAGTGAAACAACCATAATGGTTATGATTTCAGATTGAGTCATAGTTTTTATATAGATAATTTAAATTAGTTTAAGATAATTTAAATAATTATATCTTAGTAATTACCCTCATCATAAGATATTATATGATGATTTTACTCATATTCCCACAGTAGCCTTTTTGGTTTTAGTAAATTGCTGGATTTAGCAGGCACCAAAGTAACAGTGGATGTGAAAGAAACTATGATGGTTTTCTAAATGAGCAACTGAATGATATGGGAGCTGCAATGAGAACACTCATGGTTATTATCAACCAACTATCTGGAGTCATTATTTACCACCTAAAACATTGTCATTTTTATCAGGCATAATATTTTTGAAAAAACAAATCCCTATGGAAGTTCGGGTATTAATCATAAAGGTAAGTGTGTTCAAAAACCAATGTGTCAAAGATGTGGAAAGAAACACGAAGTAAAATGTTTCAAAGGGATATAAAGATGCTATATATGTGTAAATTAAGGTCATAAATCAAGAACCATCCATGGAAAAAGGAAGCATCAATTTGACACTAGGAAAGTGAAAGAATTTCTTTCTGAGGGATCAATTGAATGTTTTAAATATAGTGTGCATTGTCATTATGCAAACACATGTCCTGTGAAGATGCTTCAGGGATGGGATCACCAAGATCGTACAAATATTTCCTTACAAAAAACTAATGCCATTCTGATTGAGGATGAAGAAACTAACAATGACCAATGAAAAATATGTATTATTTCATAACATATGTTTTCATCATAGGATATGATTCAGGATTTTGTTTGTAGGAAATAAGTATTTCAAAATAATTTGGAAAGGAATGGTTAATGGAACATGAAGAATTTTTAATAAGTAAGAAGTCAACATATAAGGAATTCAAGAGTTATGGTAGATTTATGGATTGTGAAATTCTTAAAAGTATTAAGCCTCTTTTGATGATGGGATTACATCAGAAGACTTTTTATAGTATTGTAACCCAGATGTTTGATATACGAATTTTTTTTCAAGGAATAATTATCTTTTATTTTGTGTATACAGTTATAATGAACCATTTGGTTTTATATGATCCTTGAATTTGAGACAATTACAGGTTAATAAATTTTGGGATGCATAATGAATGTTATTAGATAACCTTCATGGATAAAATATGTTATAAATATTTTTGATGAATTTATCTCTTTTTGGGAATTTTATAAAATTATATAGTTTTTGAAAAGGGACAACACGAAAACCGTGTGACAACCCGTCGCGTCGGATGAAGCCGTGGGAATCGAACCCATAACCAAAGTGAAACTGGTATTTATGACCTACCATAAGACTACGTGAAGACACTAGTTAGTATGAAAAATTATTTTTATTAAGATGATCTTAAGAATCAAGAATAAGTTGGTTTTTCTGAAATTATAAACCTATCATGGCGGATATTTGATTAGGTTAATTACTTTTCAGTATGAAACGTTAAGAGTAAATGATGTTATTTGGAGATAATTGATAAGATTTACCTTAAAAGAGTATGGGATTAAATCCATCAGAGATTTGGGTTTCCATCTTATTTTGGATAACTGTGAATAATTTTATGGATATCTATTTATTTATTGGTCTTTCTTGAACCTTCAGTTCATTTTGTTGAATTTTGGAGATTACGAGTAGTAATTATTTTTATAAAGGATTACCATTTTGGGGACTATCTGATCTTGTACTAACAATGTTGGTTTTCTTTAAGGTCTAAAGACATGGAAAATATATAGATCATTTATTGTGGATTATATGATTCTCAAGAAGTTGATTATAGCACTCTTAATGTGTCCAAATCATCCTAAATACAAATCTTTTGGAGAAAATATGAGTTTTTGTAAGAAATCTAGTAAGAGATGAAAGTCTACATGACAAGTAAGTATGTTTCCTTATGATTTAGTTGAGCTCATAAATAAATTTCTCAATGATGATTAACTTAAAACAAAAAAAAAATATCGGTTAACTTTTCTTATTGGGGAATCAAATACCGTTTAACCCATCAGAAGTTTGTGATTTTCTGATGGTTAACTTTCTCTTAAACATGTTGTCTATCACTCTCCATCAAAACATGATGGTTTGTTTTCTCCCCCATATCCATGTTTTCATGTAATCCTAGTATCTGTTTTCTCGAGTGACCATTGTACTTTTCACTATTTCTTTTAAAGTGATAGTTTAATTTTCCTCTTTTTGGATGTGGGGCTTTCAATGAAGTTTTAGAGCCCAATTATAAAATTGCGAGGACACAATTACCAATAGGGGGAGGATGTAACATCCTAGGTAAATAAAGAATATTACATTTTCATATTTTTTAATATTTGTGAGTATAATGTTAATATTAATTTAAATAGAATTCTATGTTCGATGGCGTACCCAATATGAAACAATGAGTTTCTTTGAAATCATACGATGCACTCTAATAATATAATAGTATTATTGTAAATAGTATTAAATTCATAGCCTTTGTAATGTTAGGAATGAATAGAACAAACTAAAAAGTGATTATATATGTTTTTTAAATATTTTTACATTCATCCAATAAATTTGAGAGGCTTAAAATGTGAAAGAATCCAATTTTTAGCATAAATATTCTAATATTCGTTAAACGATCGATTAACAACCTTTTGATGGAATACTCTTATTAAACCTACTTTTTATCTATTTCATATGATATATTAGACATAATTAAATCCTTATATATAATCAAGAGTTCAAAATTTTCTTTTGGTAAATTTTTGGTATTTTCCCCACAAAGTTCATTTTTAATGAATAGTGAAAATGTTGAATTTTAATTCAAAACCTATTTTTAATATAATTTATTTATAAGGATTGATTAAATTTTTAATGGGTTTTAAATTTTAATTATAATATATATTTACCATTAAATCCAATGGTGGTCATTATAATTAATTTTACTTTGAAAATGGACATAAACAATTGTCAATCTTTTGAAAGATATTGTTTCTTAAAAACACGCTATTTGTTTTGACATCGGGAATGAACTATATAAATTATTAATGAAACTTCTATGTTATGAATTTTGTAAAATGGACATAATTTTTGAATTTGGAATATCAAATATAGCTTAAGGTGAATTTTTGGGTTTTTTCCGATAATGTTTATTTTTAATGAATAGTGAAAAATACAGCATTTTAATTCAAAACTGAATTTTCATTCAATTTATTTATTTAGATTTTCATTTTAATTGTTATGAAGGTGTAATTTATATATGTTTTTATCATTTAATAAACTGTGTGTTAATGGATGTAATTTCACTTTTAAATTGGATAAAAAAACAAATCAATCTTTTGATAGATTTTACATCTTAAAACCCATCTTTGGTTTTCACCACGAGAATTATTTTTAAATTAATTACTAAAATTTCTGTTTTTAGAATATGGTAAAATGGATTATATATTTGTAATTATATGGTACAAATTATGTAATTAAGACGTTTTTGTTTTTTAATGTTATGAATTGAAACAATGACAATTATCTTTAATTATCGCGATTAATTAGTAATTGGGTAGTAAGGGGTAATAAAATAATATCATAATAATATAAATTGACCCCAACATGTGTCCAAATCCCCTTCTCTGAGTCAAGGAAGACCTTTTGAATCTTTATACCAATTTGGAGGGCCCATAGAGTCACATGGTGTGATAGTGACATTTATGACATTATTTTTTAAAAATAAGAGAAATATAAAAAAGGTTTGTATATCCTAAGTAAAAAAAATTTATTTTTGTTTACATAAATGATCTCTTAGACTATAAATAGTGATTGTAAATCTATAAAAATATCCTACACCATGGTATTTTTTTATAATTTTTAGACGTTAAGAAAATAAATTTATTTATGACACCATGGTGATGTAGTGATTACCTCATTAATGAATGATTTAAATAAAATCATAAGATAAGGTAAAATCTTAGATACACTTGTCTAAAAACTATTATATGGGTAGATTTAGAACACTTATCACCTTATCCTTGAAATATATCATTGTGGGACCTTTAAAATCTGAAAAAAAAACATTTTATAATAAAGTAACATTTCAAGACATTCCAAAAATGACCACCCCCCCCCCCTCTTATAAAAGGCCCCCACCTCTACCCCCTTACCCACACCTCTCAAGCCCTTTTCTCGTCCAACCTCTACTCAAATTATCTATACACATCCCTCTATCACTCTTAGAATCCTCACATTGGGAATATGTCTTCCCAAGGAAGCCTTTGGCTCAAATAAAAAAGAGTTACCCGATTTAGAGGTAATGTCTTCTCTCGAGTTTCTTTCTTTTATTTTCCTTCTTCACTAAACATTATATTATTATTATTTGATACCATAACAACACCAGTATCCTAAATATTCAAGGATTTTTTTATGATATGGATTATACCTACACTTACACACACCTCCGTCTATTGGTTAAGGAACATACTATTTCTGTGGGTGGCGAATTACGGGCTCGCAAAACGATGATTGTTCAATCTTCTTTTAACAAAAATCTATGCGGCCATTAAGATGTCACTATATTTATATATGATATATATTATGTTTATGTTTTATTTATTCTTCTTTATTTCTTTATATATATCAAACCTTTATGGTTTCAAATATGTGTAAACACGATAATTTCATTTGAGGAAGTGCGGACTACCGCCCCTTCAAAATGATATGACTCGTTCATTCCATATGTGGTACGTATAAAGGATTGGTTTAAGGATATTATATATGATATTATACTTTAATTATAATTAATCTTTATATCATAATTTTTTCATTCCATTAAATGTGAAATATAAATTGATGTAGTGTTCATGAATACGTACGGCTTACCGTCTCCATGAATGGTGCATTTCATTTCTTACCTTCAAATGTAATGTATTGGTATAAATACATATATATACTAAATATATATGATATATAAGATATTTAAATAATGAATATACTTATTGGGAAAATGGATATTTTATTACATGAACAACATGTAAATATAAGATGTTCACTTATGACTAAAGTACCAAATATCGACAAAACGACCATTATTAACATAAATGATTACATAATGTTTATAACAAGGTAAAAAGTGATATTAAATTATTAATAAACTTTAAAAATATTATTAATCAAGTATAAAGTAATTTTAATTTATCATTGAGGAAGAAAAATTAGCACACGGACAAGATAAGTCGGACTTGAGGTAAGGGATCCTACCTCTCCCTTTCTTTTCAAGTATTCACCTTTATGCCATCTGTTTTAAGCTACATGTTTTATTTTGGGGGGGTTATTTTATATTCATCCTAATTTAATTTTCATGTTAATATTATGAGATAACCCCTCTTGCTCTCATCAATTCATTTTAAGAATTTTTATGTGGCGCAGTTAGGCTGCCAAATTTTTGTAAGGGGATTTCTTATCTCACATTTAATTCCGGGAGATTTCCATTGTTCGCCATTTATTTATTTCATGTAGTTTATTGTGTACTACCATTTGATATATAATATCATGATTCTATTTATATTCATGGTATTTTGTGATTAATTTGGTTCTTATTATCCTTTGGTCACACGACTCGATTTATTACAACGATGTAAGTGGTTTTTAACAAACTTTTTATTCCCATGAGATTCCTGAAATATTTGTCAATATCTCTTTTGAGTGGTGTATTTACATCCCATTATTCAACAATTTGTGTAATATACTTTCATTTATGGCTATTTACATCAAAATTTTATGTTCCTTCTTTCATGGGGTGTATGTTTCATTGGTTACCAAATCAGTAAAGGAACCTTTCACCCTTCCCTTTTTAAAAGGATTTTTTTGTTATGTCTTTTATTTCAAATATTCTTATGCTGGGATATGTTATTATGTATCCTTATTACTGTAAATATTATGTCCAATTGATGAGATACCCTTTTTATCTCTCATCAATTCATTTTCTTGATTTTAAAGTGACGTCGTTAGGTTATCGAATTTCTGTAAGGGAACTTCTTTACCCAATTTCAATTATTTAGGTTAAACCTCTACTTCTTGATTATGTCATACTATGAATATCTGTAGATGAACTCTGATTTTTTTACACTTAATATCCACTTGAATTGGGTGTATTTATATTTTTCACACATAATTATGTAATTGATTTGTCCTTAATCTAAGGATACCGTCTTTGTAAGGGACTTCTTCTCAATCTCATTTCATTGAGGCATATTTTGTTTTAATACAAGAGTTTATTTTACGCTGTATAAACACCTATGACTTTTCATTTAATTCAAAGTAAATCTTTTTCTATGAAGCATTTTACTAAAAGACAAAAAGGAATGCTTTTTTAACGTACGTAGTGATAATGACCTTTCCACCGCCGCGAGTATTATTTTATATTTGGCTTCCTCAACAGGCTATAATGTTTTGAAAAGAAAATAAATATCATATACTTTTTTATGTATTTTGTTATTGAAAATGGATTTGTTATATCAATATATTTAAGTGATATATTGTGATTGAAATGTGGAAATTTTTTCATTCCTTTATATTTGTTTTATGTATTATGATTTTATAATGGTACTTGGACATTTGACGGGTGGTTACGTGATAAAACTAATGACGGGTGGTGTCGTGAGTACCAAGATAGGTTGTTACATTATAACCTCCATTTCATTGGGTATGGTAGTCGTCCATATGGAAATTCCATTTACTGATATGTGTGGAAGTCGACCGTATGGTTATTCCATTTAAGAATGTTTATGTCCCAAGTTACCTTTATATGATATGTGTTCTTTATATTGGTTTTATGGTGATATTTTGGTTACAAAAGGGTAAGAAATGATCTTTTATTCAGTAAAGAGTATTTACTACTACATAAAGGTGAAAATTATTACTTATGATCAAGTATTTAGGGTTTACTTTTTGTTTTGAAAAACTAACAGTTTCCTTATTTGTGTTTCCCTTATTGAGCTTTTTATGCTCATCCAACATTTTTGAAATGTTTTCCACAGGACTTAAAGATGAATAGGGTCCAGGATGGGATCAAGGAAAGACATGCTATCTAAAACATAGAACTATACATGTTTCTTTTTAAGAGTTTTTTTTATGAAAAAATGGAAATTGAGTAGAAGTGTCTACTTTGTAATCTTTTGAGATGTAATAGTTATGTTATAATTCTATAAAACTCTATACATGAAAATATCCTCAATGTGAATTATTCATGTAATTCAAGATTAGGTAATGTCTTAAGGATTGTTCCTTATATCTAGCATGAACGGTTCCAAAAACAAATAGTAACCACCAATATATAGAGTGCATGCCTTGAAATGTTTGTTATTTTCCGACCATACTCCCAACGGTTTTTAAATTGTTAAAACACCATTTAAATTTTATATATACAATCCCCAAAAAATAATATATAAAAATGTGATTCTATTTTATAAAAACACAATCTAAAGTTGATGATACCAGGATCATACCTCTGAAGATAGACGTTTATGTAACCACATTACCTGAAGAAGTCTTTCAAACATAAAACTAATTTTTCCCTCTATTATGGGCTCCAGCCTGACAACCCTGAGCTATTTCCCTTATTTGGTACTACAAATCATGCACTAGGGTACCACGTCCCCTGCCTTGGCCTGAATGGCCTGGGGAAATCTAGCTACCAGTCTGCTAAAGGGTAGTAGAGCCCTTACCCAGTTTGGTTTCCAGTCAATATCCTCTACCATTTTTTTTGTATAAATTTCACACATAGCCACAATATATTCACTAGAATTCTATAGATATGACACTCGATTATGTGGTATGAACAATATGGGAGATTATGGAAAAAAATACAAACTAATAGATCTAAAATATAATATGATCTTGAGATGGTAGTCAGCTACTCTAACAAATTTCCATACTATAGTATGGTAGAAACTATCATAAAAATGATTCTTACAACTTCACGAATAACACATATATCGCTCTCCTGAAATATCTTGTATACTAATTAATGCCTCCCTAATATTACCTTTTATGATGTGCTCTTGATTCAACATATATTAAGATCTGTTAAGATAGATATAATTTACATATGAACTGATATAAAATTGAATACCATCCTTGAAATGTCACACCTAGGATATCTCATGAGCTACTAAAGATGGTTCAATGTGTTATAGGTCTATAAAATATCCTGCATAGTCTAGCACTGGAAAACCCTCCCATGATAGATGTATGAACTCAAAATATTTTTCTTCATTCAAGGTATCATGATAGAAATAGCTCCGGAACATCATCTCAATGTTCATCCAAGTTAGCTACTGATACTGCCCAGCTTCCTCTAGAATATCCCACCAACACATAGAAGGTCCGCAAAGCATATACACAACATTCATTAGCCTCATATTCATGATTGTATCAGGATTCATGATGGTTTTATAGAATGATTAAATTTAAAACTCCACTTCCTATGGTCTCCCTTCTCTAATAAAAATTTGAATATGATGAATCAGAATCTCTCTTATCATCTATGGAATCTATGGAATGATATGACTAGTCTCTTTTTCCATGGAACACAAGACCCTTAGAAAGTTGTCCTGAAACTGAACATCCATATGATCCCAAGTGACTACATAATGTTTTGGTACAATGGTGTTAGGATCTTGCTGATTTCCATAATCCAAACATTTTATTTGAAGAAGTTGAGGAGGAATTTTCTCTACAAGATAAAAACACACCTCAGAGATCTATCTAGAGACTAGTTCAACCCCAACATGGGACTGAAATAGAGAACAACTAAATCTTGTTCTCTCTAGGAACAACATAAAAGTTATTTATCATTACATGAAAACTCATTTCATTTGTCTAGTGAAATATATATCCCATATTGCATTTCAATAGACAATTATCTGTTATGACCCTATACTAAACCAAACATGTCAGTATATTCCTAGGATTTTATTAGGATGCATGTATCTTTATATCACACCATATTACACCACGATTAAAAATATCAATAAAAATTATTATCATAAGTCAATAAATTTACAAAAAAAGTGAATCACCCTATGTGAAATATTATCAACTACAACAAGCACAGAACACAAATATAAATATCATCCCTTCGAACTCTGATTGTCCCCCGTAGATGGGTTAACTACTCACATGCACAAGCTTATTACCAAGACATGACACATCCTTGTTATAAGGACATGATCCCACTCCTCTAGACTCATTTCTTGAAAAATTCTGTGTAATTTTATTTAAAAAAATGAATAAAAAATTACACTACACTTTAACATAAAAGAGTACCTATTACAAGTCTTGTACTTGGAGGATCAGATAAAACCATACATTTATTAGAGTTGAACAAAAATAACACAATTTATTACTACACTTTGGAATGCACTAACACCAAAAGAATTGAAGTCTAATTTCGAACATATATGATTCCAGTGAATAACATTTAGAATATTTTTTGTGAACTTCCAATTTCCCAGTAAGGGTTTGTTGAAATATCATTTGGAAATTACATTTAAGTTTTGAAAATAAATCTATTGGAAATACCTTTGAATGATAATGTTCTAATTTGTTTTGACATTATAATTGAAAAATAATTACTTATATGAAAACATATAAAAAACACTTTTAATGATAACTATGATATTAAATATTCTATAAATCATGTGAAAGTAGTTACACTTTTTAAAACACTAATGCATGAGTTTAATTTATAATAAAATAGTGCTTCTTCAAAAAATACTAAGCAAGCCTCTTCAATCAAATTTTTTTGGGAAACATAAAAATTGAAGGATTTATGGGCATACCAGCTTAGTGAAGTTTTGGTACACTCCCCATTAACCTTCCATATTTACAACGTTTAAGTTTCCAAATTTTCTACAAACATTTTAGGCATTCATTAATTATATATAATTTCACTGGTGTTTGTGATTGTTAAAATCATGTCAATATATTAAGATACACTTACATTAATATATAATCATACATATATATAAATATATAAACATTCATGTGATCTTGGTTACAACCAATGATCATTCCATAATACTTTTCAAGCAATGTGTTCCAACTTTTCTTCCACATAATATATTTATTATTCATATAGATGATTTTTCTTAACAAATGTTTATATCATTCACATAATGTTCTAAAACATTTCAAAGAATTAACAAACCCATGCTTATAACAATCTCAAATAGTAAAACATAAAATTAAATTGAAGAAATCATTAATGGAAAAATAATGAAAAGAATGTCGTTATTATACATAACATATGTCCAAGACTAAATGAAATTGAGAAATCCTTAATATAACATAAAAAATTCTTATTTATCTTTTTTCAATGAAAAGAAAATTATAAATATGCCAATAAACATCACTTATAATATAAGACATGGAATTTATAATATTATAATTTAAAATCAATACTTTGATAAATAGAAATATCACATGGATGGATTGGTATGAAATTCGATAAAAACATAATCATTATTAAATACATATACAAAATTGAAACAATTGTTTCAGAATATGACTAATATTCAAAAAAATAAATTATATTTTGACAATGTAAATATACAGCATTAAAAATTTAGTTCCAAAGATATTATACACATATATGTATATATATTTAAAGCTCAAACATTGAATAGTTAAATAAAAATAAAAATTTCAGGAATCAAATCTAAAAAATAATATAATAACACCATAATAGAAAAATATCTCATACCTCAAATATTAATTTTTAAACACAAATCCATAATAAAAATGTTGATTTAATTTTATGACATGTATAATCATACTTTTATATCATGAAATAATAATATAAATGAATGTGTGCTTGGATTTAAAAAATAATATATAAAAATTTCAAAATAAAGTATCATATTACTAAAATTTACAAAAGTTATGAAAAAGACATATTGATTTTTCTGAAGAACCCCATAAATCCACATTAGAGTAAACATTAAATTGAAAAAATAAAATTAAAAATCTCTTTAATCAGATTTACTAAGAATATATTATAAATTATTTAAAATAAATTGATCCATTACTTTAAATAAAATGGAAATAAATGTATCCTAAAATATTTAATCCCTTGCAATTTTAATTTAAAAAAATATTTTTTTAAAAAATTAAACAATCCCTTAAAATTAATGGATAAAAATCAGAAAAAATGGATACTAGGAAATAGATAGACCCTTACACAAATCCATATATATAAAATAAAATTATTTAGGTAAATAAATAGTCTATAAATAATAAAATTCCCTTATTAAAACACATTAATATTAAGAGTTAAATTTTTATAAAATAACACCCTAAAGTTTCATTTATACAACATATATTTACTTGAAAATTAAATAATAAAAGAAATTTATTGAAGTTTATAATACCAAAAATAGAAATCCTTTTACTCATATTTACGCCAGTTTCTCAAACTCTCAGAACCAAATACGGCATAAAAAAATAGAGGAAAATGTTCATCTCACTTCCTTCCCCACTCCATTTATATACACTCAGTGAGCTAAAAAAGGTATAGTTTATTTCAAATAGTGAATAGACTTTATCGCACATGGATTCACTAGTAGACTATTCCTAATATCTATTAATTATATAAAATATATATTTATATATTTATCTTGGTCATAGTGTCATTGTGTGTTTTAAAAATAATGAAAAAAGATATTTTAGAAAAAACCCTTGACTTTCGGTGTAAGTATTAATGATATACTGTGGAAAATTAAGACACATTGAAGAATCAGCAACAAAAAACAGATACAATTATTTCAAAAACATAGGCTTCTCTATTACACATTGATTCACTACAAGATATTAATCAATAAAAAATAATTGTTGAACAAACTATACACACAACATTTAACGAAAAAAATTAATCTGAAAATATCAAATAGAATCCATATTTAGAAAAAATACGGACATCTAGTTGATGAAATTGAAAACAAACCAATATTGGCAGAATAAGGTTGTAGATGAATATAAAGAAGGATGTAAATTAATACACTAAAAATTAGTCTACAAATCATATTTCTATTGAACAAACAACGCCTACTAGATCTCAAAAAACTGAGACGTATCAAAGATTCAAGGACCACCCTCCTCTACAACTCATATCCAAAACACGACGAGTTTCAAACTAAAAATCGGATCTAGATATGGCTTAGATAAATCCTAAACTATTATTCTTGGATTAGACACCTTTTGGAGATGAAACCGACATGTCACAACTTGCAACCACGACCATGATTCCCAAAGAAGGATGATACATTATGTAATGGGGACATCGTTCAAACCATGACATGCCCTTTTCTTTGAGCTTTACTTTGGCGTTAACTCCCTCAACTTGTGACTGTCGATCCAAAACTATACCCTGAAAACGTAACTCAAAATCTTTTCATGTTTTTTTCATTTTTTTCAACTTTTTATTTCAAGTATTATTTGTTTTATATTAATATGTTTTATCAATATATATATATAATCTGTTTTACTTTTCAAATCTTATATAAATATAGTTTATTAATAATTACTTCATATTATATGTGATTTCATTTATTTATTTTATATAAACATTTATAGTTTTATAAGAAACTAAAATTTTATCATTTTATAAAAAAAATCCAATAATAAAATATTATTTTAAATAAGACATTGCTTAAAAAACATCATTAATTTATTTTGATTATTATTAAATAATAAATATTGTATTCTATGTTCTATAAAACACAATTAATATTTTAAATTTCTCAAATTGAAAGTATTACTTCTCAAAATAAAATTAAAATAATTGTATTAAAAATATTTTATTGATTTAATTATTACATGTATTTATATATATTTATTAATAGTAATTTTATATCTCAAAAATAATACCATGGTTAGAAAAATAGTTTTTAATCATAACTTATATACATAAATTATCATTATAATAATATAACATTTATTTAAAATTTGTTTTATTAATTTAAAATGAACATTGAATTTATAAAACGACTAATAAATAAATAAATAAATATTTTATTCAATATTCGGGGTGGTACAGTAGTCACCTTTCTACCATTACTGATATATTAAGACTAATGAAAATAAATCTCACTGCTTTGATACAACTATGTGGCATCCCCCAATCCGCCACTCTTTCACGTTGCCACAAATTCTCTGTTAAAAGACCACATGCATGCCTCCCCATTTTCTAAAGGCTGATGAGAAGCAGTGAGGGTGTAAGTTGTATAGTGGGGAGACTATAATCATGAAATGAAGTGTCATAGTTGTACAAATAAATAACAATAAATGGAAAAATAATCAATGTATACACATATCATAAGACAATAATAAAATCTAACTAAATAATACAATAAATAATATTGGAATAATGTAATGATTTACTGGAATGTAACTAATTGTCATGATTGAACAATAAAATAAAGAGACAAGCATACTAAAATGAAAGACCTAGTGATATGAGTCCTGAGAAACACGTTGTCCCCCTCTCAAAAGTTTATCTCAATAGAAAACAAGCAATCACCAACAAGGCCTTTTTCCATTGCCCAATTCTGAAACCATGAAATCTAATCAGATTCCAAACAACGGCCTCAAATAGGGTGTGACTACTACTCATTAGGACAACAAAACCATGTACATAATTTCTAGTCTACTAATAAGTTCATGATATAATGTGATTACATTGTTTCAATTAATTAACCATTTAATAAAATTCAGCCTTACCCTACTTTGGATGCATCTTGGAATATCATTGATGATGTCTTACAACCATGTTATCAAAAACAATATATCCAAAGGAAAACTAACCAGATTCACGAGCATAAGGGAATTTATCTGAGCATCTCCTATGACAATACCATCAATAACAATATAATGAAGATAAAATAACAAGATTCATCAACATTCCAGAATACTTAAGAGCATGTCTTATGAATATTGATACCACAACCATATAACCAATGTAAATTCCCAAAAATCTGGCTCAAATCCCTTAAAAAATTACTACATTCTATGTCAAATCACAATAATCATTACAACTTGGGATTCGGCATAGCCGACTCACTATAAGAATTACATTATGGGACCAGGCCAAGCCCTATCAAAATTAATATGACATCATATAAGTGTTAATGTGTAAGTGGTGAGCTCAATATATAAGAATTAAAGCATGGAACACATTTCATTTCATATAGTTTTTATATCAAAATATCACATCACAATTATCAATGATAATATTTTCAAATTATCATTCTTCTTTCACAATCTATATGAAATTTAATTCAAAAATAATTAAAAATTATATCAATAAGAAATAATACAAAATATTGTGTTTCTATAATAAGATATCACACTAGGACACATGTCATTCTAAACATACTTTACTCCATTAGACAATTCAAATATATTAATGGGTTTCTTACCCAACAGATATCCATAAGATAGTTCAAAATAAAATTTAAAATAATGGAATTCAAGAAACAATCAAATTTATTATATGATCAATTTGGTTTCCCTTTCTACTGGCTAAATCAAAATATTTCATAAACATGGAAATTATTAAACAATAAGGTTATGATTTAAACCCCTACCTTTAATCGATAATCCAACAACGCTTCATATAGCCAACTCCTTGAGGTAGAAGGTGAATACGATTGAAAATAGGTTCGTAGATAAAAACCAATCAAGATCAAAATCAACAATCTAGTTATCCAATGGATTTAATTGAAATAGTTTGTGAAACAATTGTTCTAATGAAGATATATATCCCAAGGACCTTTATAATTATTTAAGATGAAAATGGACTGTCTAGAACGTATATTGGCTCTCACAAATCACATGGATAATACCATAAGGTCCATAAGAGAGGTTTTACAGTGCAATAGTATGAATATTATCCATAGAGCACATTTAAAATAGTATGTTGGGTATTATTGTTGAGTGTAATTTTGTCACACATTGTGCAAATTTTTTTAAGGGAAATCGCTAAAGACTTGTTTCCCCATATTTAATTTATTAAAAAACTCAAACAACTACAAGATGTGTAATACCATTATATGACATGAAAACATTATTCAGTTGAATTTTTGGCCCAATTTCCATTTCAACAAACTGAATCCCCTTTCAAGATTATGAAATTACCAAGAACCCATAAAACAATTAAACATTTATTCATGGTCTCCATTAATTCATACTAGAATACATCCCCAAACAATAGGTCATTTACTCCATCTTATATTTCCACACTGATACTTTCTGGCCCTTCTGATGTTTCCTCACAACACATGACTATGTTTATTCAAATGACAGACCCTCATGAAAAATACATTACCAAAAGATAAGATTAATGAAAAACTCATAGTGATATATACCTGAAAAAATATGGGATATTACACACTTCGACAAAATATATCTTAGGTTCTTGATGTATTCTATGTATATATAACAAAAAAGTACACACCTGATCCCTCACATGTACTGAATCCTACGGTGGTACAAATGGAACATGACATATCATATGAGGAGTAACTAGCTGATATCATTGACAACATAGACCTGGTTCTATGGACCAAAAGAACCACTTTATTGAAGTTTTATGGGGGGACATTATATATTAAAAAACAACGTAGGAGCCATAGGAAAAAATTAGACAGAATTTCACACACATTTTCTCAACTAAGGGAATCATTTTAAGTTTCATGAATTAAAATTATCAATGTGGAATAATGTAATGACTATTAATTTTTAAATGATTTTTTCCTGAGAAAATATGTGTCATTTTATACTTCACACATCAAAACCATATCTTGTTAATAAAGAAGTGTGAATAAATAAAAATGTGACAATCAAAATTTGACCATTTTTTTACTATTTGTAAAAAATGATCGTTGGTCAATATGATTGTTGGTCAATATGATTGTTGGTCAATATGACCATTGGAAACTATTCTATTGTTAAAAAAATTTATGTTATAATTTTTTAGTAGAAATTATAAAGAATAATTACTGTGGAAACGAGAAACAATTGCCTCAACTAGCAGAGTCATTTCGTATAATACCCTTTCGATAGATCAAGGGAGGGAGGTAGAAAAACTGGGGTCCTCTCTTGACTAAGCCCATGTTGAGAATCCAAAAATGAACATAAAATGAATTCAACTATGGGAGAACTTCATGTTAGTATAAATTACTACTCACGCGATGTTAACTAAACCTCCCTATAACACTATAAATACAACACACCATACCCTTTTGTCATATATATCTGTTATGAGGGGTTATGTTCCAATTACCTTTTTTTACTTAGTGTATAATTTCATTGTATAAATAAAATTTGTATTCAATCAATTTCAATTTTAATTTTTTTTTTCATAATATAATTGATATGTCATGACAAAAATTGTTCATTCCAGAAAAGATAAAAATATTTATGAAATATGTTCTTAGGAATAATAATTATTATAATAAAATATTATTATTAAAAAACATATTTAAATGAATATTATATGGTATGTTTATCATTTTTCAAGTGTCCAATATTTCTTATGCATTTTTAGTCAACTATTATTTTTAACAAATATGAATTTTTGTATTTAAATTTTATAATTATCATATTTATAGAATTATTATGATAAAAATATCATTTTTTAAAGTAATAAAAACAAAAAATTTGTGTAAATTTCAGATAATTCTAAAAAAATACATTATTTTTTTCATGAGTAGTAAAAATCTAGTTTTCGTTTTCTGATTTGTTTAATCAGTGAATATTTAGTTTATTATGATATAATAATTACAAAAACTAAATCCAAAACTAAAAATATTTTATTTTGATAATATCATTTATTTTAATATTTTTGAGTCAATTTCCAAACCATAATTTAATTTTCAAATTATAAAATAGAAACTTTAACCTTAAAAATATAATTTTGGTGAAAATTTTACATATTCATGCCAAAAAAATCATGATCATATATTTTGAATAAAAATACCACCACATATGTCCGATGTGTCCAAATAATTGGAAAATATAATCGTAAATTCCATCATTTTTCATTTTCCACAAACTAGGTTTTAGGGCCGGAAATTGAAAATTAATAAAAATATCATCCAACATTACTAAAAATACCCAATAATTTCTCCATTTAATTTAACTCCAAATCCTTCCTCAATGTATAGTTTTTATTTTGACCTCACTAGGAGTCCTACTAAGGTGTTCTAAACCCTCCAATGTCTCAATCCTCATGTTTTGGGAATATATCATCAATTTAAGAGAAATATCCACTATTCGTTTCCATTAAAGTCCCCTCTTTATATGGTATTCTCTCCAATCTCGAAACAATTTTATTTTTTACAATTAGTTTTATCCCGATATTATAACAAGTGTTTTATAGGAGTGGTAGAAACTTATTTTTCCAATATTACCAATCTTTAAAAACAAATTTTATACCTATTATGCTACATAATTTAATTCTCAAAATTTCTATTTTCTCTACAAGAAATTATATTTTAATTTATTTTTGTGAATAGTAAAAACTATTTATTTTCATGTGGTATTAACCTAAATTAAAAAAATAATTATTTTATTTTGGTATTACCAGTAATGAAACCCACATTCTCTTTCCGTGAGTAAAAAATGACACAGTGACCCTGTCTTCAAACACTTTTTAAAATTTAATGTTTTTTAATATCTATAATATTTCATTTATTTTTAATATGTTATTTTTGAATTTTTTTTATTATGATCTATATGGATCATATAAATTAATACATGTTATGGGTGGTATTAGATATCACTCAAATGCATTGGGTAAAGAATTCAATCTCTATAGGGTCCATGTTTTAAGATAACTTGATAAATAATCATGGTATTATTTATCACCACTCCGTGAAAAGACATGGTTATATGATTATGAATGTATCATTTAAATTTCGTGACCAAATTTTCATGTTATGATTAATGTCCTTTTTTAATATTATATTACCCATGTTCCCTTCCTCATTCCATAATAATATTTATCTTTTTATTATTTATATTATTCAATAGTAATGGTAAATTCGTTCCCTTAAATTCCCTTACGGACCCTTATGGTCACCCTTTCCATTGATTTATGTCCCCAATTAATGAGATACAGTAAAATGACATATAATGAACCAATGAATAGGACTTCCATGTTGTTTAGAAGATTTTTTACGTCTTCGTGTATTATGTATCTTAATTAAATTGATCTAGACATTAAATGATCCTCTCTTTGAAAAATCTTATTAAATGTTATGTAATAAAAAGTTAGGACTCCTTACAACTAGATTTAGTATAATCCTGGAATCAAATGACTAATTTCACAAACCCATATTAATGACTGTAATAATTAAGGATTAAATTAAAATAAGTAGTTATCTAATCTAAGATAACATCATTATAAATGGACATGTTCATCAAAATAATAACTTCATCATGTTCATTTAAACAACCAAAATAACTACACCCAATATTGATAAAAATTACAAAACACCCATGGTATCTCGAGTTTAGAAATGTTAGTGATCTGGTTTCGAACCTAGCCACACATGATACAAGAATTAAAATGGTCATATCTCATATCATCCAGTGACCCTAAACCAAATCATGTGAGTTTCATATCAAATCTATCTTGGTAATGAATCTGATGTACATTTATAATGAATCGAAATGGGACAACATGGAATGTCACACAACATGACATGCCAGATTTTAGAGACAGAAAAGAATACCAAACTAAAATCAAGAGTAATAAAAATGATATATGATAAATAAGTATCATTTATAATAAAGTTACAAAAACATGGTAAAAAATATTTCAAAAGAAAGAAAATCTAGAATGAAAAACCAAATTTGAACAATAAATTGTGTTCTATTGACCAACTGTCACCACAAACCAAACTCCGAAAGGAAACAACAATATCAAAGGGAATTATGTGGAATATATTACACCCCTCACTTTACCTACATATAAAAAATCCAAATCTAGAAATACACAATGGAAAAAATATTGTTTGATCACCAAAGCTCTATAAGATACCACAATGTAAAAGTAAAAAAATCAGATTATTATAGAGCCTATATATCATGTTTTATAATAAAAAAATTATAAATTAATTTCTTATAAAATAATTTTATAAACACTAATTTATTTCATTTAAAAAATTCAATTTATAAATATTCATGTATATTAAAAGTAAAGGATTAAAAATTATAAGGGATAAAAAACGAACAATAGAAATACTAAAAAATAAATATCGAAGTGATGAAACATGTATTAATTATAACTTTCATGAATCAAAGTGCATATTGGGCTCTATCCTGTGATAAATATGTACATGAACACATGAAGGTAAAATAATCTAGTATAACTTGACTAATATTGATATAAAGATCTCTTGTTGTCTATAAATATAAAAAAAGATAAATCATAGTGGTTCTAAACTTAGTAATGTTTTCATTTTTATGACACAACCATAGTTACAATTGCTATATTTTTTCTAATTATATTTTAAATAACCATACATAAATTTTTTTAAAAATATTAACAGTGAAGAATCACCACTTCCATTACTAAAAATTAATCTTTGAGTATAATTATTTATTTATTTATTTAATTGGACATGTGAAATGCATAATTCTGTTTTTATATAATAACCAACTTAAATAACTTCTTTCTCCAATAATTGATCAATTAATCAGTTTATTGAACTAAACTAAATAAATTATCAGGAAAATTGAGTAATCAATAGGATAAAACCATTTTTTAGGGACACCTACCTCAAAAAAATCAATGATTAGTTGATATATAAATAATCAATAGAGGGTCAAGGCTAGAATGATCCAGAAGGGTTCCCAAAATCCAAACGCACTTAGTCATGATCCAAATCTGTCAAACACATGATGATCTAAAACACTCAAAGATAGAGAGAAAAAAGGAAATGATTATACATTATTAAATTAAGATTATACACACGAGAGGATAATAAATGCATTATCTTCTGGTTAATCCACAATAAAACAAGGTTGATTGTGCCAAATTTTCTTTAAAAGGTTCTTAATTGTGTATAAGGTTGCACAAAATTCAAGGGAGGAGTTTTTTATTTTAAATGGATGTATATACAGTTGATTTTATAATGATTCACATTCTATGCTTGCCTTAATTGGCAACCACAGCTTGCCATTATCACCAATAAAGTGTTCTTGGGGGACTGGATGTCCAACTGGCCAACTCGTAGAGTGCCTATAGAAACTCCATACTACCATCCATCCATGAAAAAAATGGTGGCCCAAACATGTGAACCTTTGGAATTCCTATTGATTTTCCACCTTTATTAACAAATAATACCACTTCTTAAATTCATATTATATCTCCTAGAATCTTAAAAAACAATACTACCTTTTGGGACACTCAATGTCTCCAACAAGAAAGGAACAATTAATATTTCACAAGATTAACTAGAAAAAATGAGATAGAACAAAAGGGTGAGAGTAAACTAGTAGTCATAATAAAAACTGGGGTTGGATTACTACATCATTTTCCATTAAGTTATATTTATCCTTATCTACCTATTTCCATTGATTTTCAATGAAATTTATTTTTTATTTGTTTGGGATTCATTAATTTTTGTATAAAAATAAAAAGTTATTATTTTCATAAAGGATTAAAAAGGGATTTAATATTACTTAATTATATTTCTTCTTATATTCAAAATTTCTTTTATATGAATAGTATTATTGAAAGATTATAATGTTTTATATATTACGTTTTAAATTTCACATAAAATTCACAAAACAATTACTCTAAAATGATTTATAATTTCTTTTACTAAAAAGTTACAAATGTTTTAAGGAATGTAAATTTCATGTTTTTATTATATTTTCCTCACTAATTCACAAGAGGCGTTTTTTTATTTCAGTACTTCATTTATAATTATTTGATATTTTTCTATAAAAATTTGTTTATTTGTTGATTATAGCTTATTATAAGATCTTTCAAATTTTTTTCTTCTTCTCTATCAAGCTCTATCATTTGTTGGACATTATTATTCTACTTAATGTCCTTTTTCTCAGTATCATGGATTTATTTTATAACATTTCTATTAATTACATATAATTTTAATATTATAGAATTTCAATATATCATTCTCGTTAAAAAAATATTATTAATAAAATTATTTAGTTTTTTATACAGAAATATTGATATTTTATATTATTTATTCAATATAGATATTAATTAACAATTAAATTTTATTACATAAGATAATATTGATTCAATGCATGAAGAATAGATTGGAAATATGTAATTTATGGGTGGAAAAAATTATATATATCCCCATTATGAATCGATAGGTCTCTTGAGATAAATAGTTGAATTGTTTTTTGAGTATTTGGTGTGTAAACATATATTAATTAATATATCCTGGAATAGGACTTCTGTGGTATGGTTCATAATTATTTGGAATAAAAATATACTATTAGAGTCATAAAATCATAAATTATTCATTTACTTCATTACGATTTTTGTTAATATAATTCTTGTGTTTTTTATATTCATATTTTCAATTAAAACATTTTTAGAATAAGGTTATTGATTAAATGGAATATGAATGGATCATCCATTATTCCCAATGGTTGATGAATTAACTACTAATGATTAATTTTTTTAATAAATTACATTTTTAATCATCTGAGATCAAACTTTATTATGATTCATTTCATTATTATATGAGAAAGGTTTCATTTAATGGCATGCATTGATGAAATAATATTTCTCATTGTAGATTTTTTTATTCAAATGTTATATCGAAATCATGTTTGTATCCAGTATTCATGGAATGCTAAATTAATAAATCCATCAGCATTTGAAACATTGTGTATTCTCCTAATTTAATAATGTAAACATTTACATAGGGTTACTAGATTGGGGATTTTTACATTTTTTATGAATGGAAGTATATTAGGAATGTAACAACACGAGATTTTATGAGAATTATTATTTTTAATTTATTTGATGTCTTTTGCTGTACTCTACACAAAGAGTATCTTGTACTATACGTAACACCGTATTAGCTTGCAGTATACGCTACACTATTCTTGGCTCGTGTTACACACAATTTGATGTTCGTTTTGTGGAAATTATTTTACGCAACATTAAGAATTGACTTTGTATAATGTATAAATGAAATAAGTTTTGATTATGTTATATGCAACATTGAGTGTATATATATATATATCTTAAATGTATAAATGAAATATGGTTGGATTCTGTTATACGCAAAAAAAAGGAGTGGTGCACTACATGCAACCCTAACTTGGATAAAATTACATGCAATCACGACCTTCCGTGATAGCGTGTGTTGTACGCAATTCTGAGTTTCACTAAACAACGATATGAAATATAAACTAGCCGTTATGAATAGTAATACTGATTTTTTAAAATTTCATAAATTTTACCTTTCGAAATGGACTTGATTTTTGGATTCGGAATATCGTAATTAACATAGGGTAAATTTTTTGTATTATTCTAGAAACTTGCATTTTTTGATGAATAGTGAAAACACTAGGTTACTATTAAAAAATGGAATTTTTATATAAATGGTTATTTATTTTATTTAGATTCATTTTAGGTAAAAATTGATACCTAATACCTATAAAAGTTCAATGTAATTCATTGGAGTCATTCTATAATAAATTTAGACGTATAAAATTTTATTGAACTTTTCACCGTCTTTTACCCACATCCTAGGAGAATTTGGAAATTCACATAAAAAATAATTTTACCGCTTCAGTGAATGGAATTTCAAAAATAAAAAATAAACGGTTAATATCAATGACTAAAATGTGTTTCAATGAGATGAAAATAATTTTTGGTGAATAATAACTTTTTACTTTTATTTACCATGGTTAATAGTAAATTGGATAATTAATGGTAAAAATGATATTATTATTACCGTAACACATGTCCTAATTCTATTAGATAAGTGTAAATCGACCAAAAACAACCTTAGGAATAATATATGACCATTTAGGTCCACATGGATTAGATTAGGACCTTTAATATTATTTTATTTAAAGAATAGTTAAAATAGTTAAAATCAATGTTTAATAACTAAAATGTTTTTAATATAGGGTTATACATAAGATAAATTCGACTATAAATATTAATTATAAATATAATAGGATTTCCTACATAATGGTATTTTATTTATAATTTTTATACATTAAATAATTTAATTTATTTATGACACAATGATGATGCAGTAATTATCTTATTAATGAAATATTGGCATAATTGATTTTATAAATACCCAAATAAATGTAATTTGAGACTTTTTATATATTCCACTAATTTTATATATTAGTGTGACATGTTATTATTGCTTTAATTAACCCTTTTTTGAACTAATCATTCTATTATGATTTTCAAAAAATTCTATTACCAAATAGTGTCAAAATTGACATAAAATAGTTTTTAAAACAAATATTATATTATTAATTGTTTTTTTACCTAGAAATATAATGTTCCTACAAATGACTTAGATAATGTTATATATATTAATAATAAATAAATTGGGGTATTTTTTCTTGTTGTAGTATGTTTATTAACATTATAGTGTAAGAAAACAGGAAGACACGATAAAAGTAAAATTATTTAACTTAAAGTTAAATATATATGATAAGGTTAAAATAGAAACTTAAACATGTCTAAATTCCATTGGATGAGAGGATATCGACCCATCCCCACCTTAGCTTCGAAATAAATCAATTTTGAGCTATTAAAAACTGAATATGACTTTATAATAAAATAATATTTTTAATTTTTCCAAAGGTGCCCCTCTCCACCCTTTTAAAAAGGGCACCCCTTCCCTCTTCCCTTCACACCCTTTTGAGCCTTGAAACTAGGCCAAAACCTTCCCATTTCCCTTTTCCACTTCCCTAGAAACATTCTGGAGGTTTTGGTATTCTCAAAATACCAACTATACTTCCATAAGAGAAGGCTTAAAGGAGGTGCGTCGAAGAAGAGGTAATCTTTTCTTTCGGTTCTCTCAAGTTTCTTCCTTCTTCAACTTATTCTTATTTAGTTGTTTCATTATAAAGTAATAACATCAGTATCACTCATATACTGATATGTTATTATGAATATGAAACAACCTTATTTCACCATCTATCCATCCTACGGAAAACGAAATCACCATGCGTGCGTACGTACTGAATACCGTCTCCACGTTGTGGTGTAATAAGTTGTTCCACCACCACCTTATATGGATGGGTAAAATGGTGTAAATTAATAACTATATATGGTTATCGTAATGTGATATAGATTCTGTAAAATAATACATACACTTCAATACAATTTCACAATCATGGGAATGATATCATCGCTCGTGCGTACGTACGGACTACCGTCTCCACGAACGTGATGAGATTCATTTTCCATGATTAACCATTCAAGAATGATTATAAAGTATATATAATGAATAATAATGAAATATATGACATAATTAATCTACTGGATTTATAAGGCCCTAGCCTTAAACCTTACTTAATCTTGAGTTATTACAAGATTACACATTGAGAATCTTTTCGGGATTAGAGTTTTAGAGAATTAGATCATAAAACTTGCATTACATTCCACATATAAACAAAGTGGTTACATAAAGATAGTATTCTTCATTCCCATCAATGGAAACATATTTAAAATAAAACATGGATTATTTCTTGACACTTCCTTGACACTATCATCATATCATGTACCTTTCCCTTGACCTGTGAAAAACATTTCAAAAAAACCTGGGATGAGCATAAAAAGCTCAGAAAGGGATATAAAAATATTGAAAGGAAACAGGGGTACATATATACATAAGGATGAGATCATACATTACCCATAAAACATAAGCACTTTAACATACCTCATCAAATCATGAATAATTCATTGAAATCCTAAGACATAAAGGTAACTTGAGGCATTCATAACATTTTTACGTAGGGAGTAACCCTCTTTGTTACGTTTGGAGTACCCATCACAGTATATTCCCTAAATCTCTTCGGAGAAACATTAACGTTTCACTCCTTCGCGTTACCCAATGCATTGGAGAGCTATATTAGGCTCACCCTCCCTTAGTTTATCACGGAACCACCCGTCTTCATAATAATGCCCAATAACCTCAACATAATCTTAACACATAAAACATGCATAAAGGAAACATAACATTTACACCTTTCAATCACAAGATATCAATACAACACATTGATATAAAAACATTATAAAAACCATTTTCTATACCAAAATAAAAGAAATGTAAAACATGGTATTTATTTTTTTTTAAAAAATAAGGTATGGCTTGTAGAGGAAGCCGAAACTCAAATAACGGTCACGACGGTAGAGAAGTCGTTGTCGCCGCATACGTACGACAAAAACATTCCCTTTTGTCATTTAGTAAAACGCCTCGTATAAAAAATATTCCTTTTGGATAAACGTAAAAGTCAAAGGGGTTTATTCACCGTATAAAAGAAGGTTGTGTATAAAACAAAATATACCTCAATGAAAGGAGATTGAGACGAAGTCCCATACCTCGTATCCGACTTGACCCGACCGTTCTTTAATCTCCTGAATAATAAACCTGAGTTAATCTCTACTGGCTTAAAAACCTTTTTAAAGTTCATTATTCCTTTTATACCATGTTATGAACATCATGTAATCATTTAAGTTAATAATGTTCATTTTGTCGGTATTTGGTTCTTAAGTCAAAAATAGACGTCTTACACTTACATGTTGTTAATTTGGTCAAAGGTTCGTTATATCCAGAATGCTATTAATGATTTGTATAACATATATATCATATATATTCCGCATATACATGTATTTAGAATATTACATCACATTTAGAGGTAAGAAATGAAATGCACCGTTCATGGAGACGGGAAGTCGTACGTACGCATGAATGCTACTTCCACTTCTATTTCGTATTTTATGGGATGGAATCATAATGATATAAGAGTATATTATAATTCCAGTATAATAAAATATATAATATCATTAACTTTATCCTTTACACATCCCAGATATGGTATTAACGAATCAAATCACTTTCAGGGGGCGGTAGTCCGCACTTCCTAAAATGAAGATATAATGTTACCCATAATGGAAACAATAATGGTATGCCATAAATGAAAAATACAGAAGCTTAAAGAAAGATTAAACATATTATATATCATATATAAAAATAGTGACATCATAATGGCCACCTTTGAAGGTGTTAAAAGAGTGTTGACCAATCATCGTTTCGGGAGGCAGAATTTCACCATCCACGGAAACCGTATGTTCATTAACCATTTTATGTAGTTGTGTGAGAGTGTAGCTCAAATAAATCTTATAAGAACATCCTATTATTTTGAAGATACTGGTTTTGTTACAAAATAAGTAAATAAAAAGAGTTTAGGGGGTTGGAGAAGCAAAATAAAACAAATGAACATGAGAGAATGAATCACCTTTAAAAGTGTAACTCCTTTTTATTTGAGCCTAAAGGATTCCTTTGAAAGGATTCTACCCAAATGGAATCCTCTATGATTAGGAGAGGGTTGTGGATAGAGTAAATGTGCAGGGTATGGACGAGCCAAAGGCTTGAGGAGTGTGTGAAATGAGGTAGAGGTGGGGGCCTTTTATAAGAGGAGAGGAGGGGCACTTTTGGAAATCATGAAACTATTATTTTATTTTCAAAAGTGTTTCGAATTTATAAGGACCCACATTGATATCTTTCGACGATAAGATGATAAGGCTTCGAAATATTCCCATACAATAGTTTTTGGACTTGTGTAGTTCTTAGATATTACATTATCTTTTCATTTTATTTATTTCGTTAAATAATGAGGTCATCGCTGCATCATCATGATGTCATAAATACTTTAATTTATTATAAGTATAAAAATTATAAAAAAAATACTATGATGTAGGAAATCGTTTTATCTTTCCAATGAATATTTATAATCAAAAATCTGATCTTTATAACCCCATTTAAAAATTTGTTTCGTAAAACATATTATGTTTGTGTCATTTTTACTTTTACATTAAATAAAACGTTATTTATGTCATTTCCCAACCCAAGTGGCCCCATGGGGTCCCCAAGTTGACCCATGGCATTTCATGGTCGGCCATGACACAACCAATGAGGATAGGACATGTTTCATGCTCATATAATTTTATTAAAGCATTAATTTTTCCTTAAACTACACTAATTACCTCTAATCGCGATTAAGAACTTAATAAGTTACAATTCACCAAAAAATTATTTTAATCTCATTGAACCACATTTTACTTCTTAATGAAAACCATGTATGTCAGATTTTTGAAATTCAAAACACAATGATGGAAAAATTTCATTTAAACGGAAAATCAGTTTTTATAAGTACCACTCAGTGGTTTCACTATTCATAAAAAATTGATGTTTTTCAAAAAATTAACAAAAATTCACCCTAAGCTATATTTGATATTCCGAATTCAAAAATGACGTCTATTTTAAAAAATTCATAACATATAAGTCACATTAATTAATTTAATAATTAATTCCCGCTGTCATGACAAATAGCGTGTTTTTATGAAACAATAAGTATCAAAAGATTGACACTAGTTTAAGTCCAATTTCAAAGTGAAATTGATTCCAATGACCACAATTGGATTAAATGGTAAAAATATATTCAAATTTCACTTCAAAACCAATTCAAAAGATAATATAATCATAGAAATAAATTAGATTAAAAAGAAGTTTTGATGTAAAATGCAGTATTTTTCACTATTCAATAAAAATGAACATTGTACGAAAAATACCAAAAATTAACACAAAGTAAAATTTGATGTCCCAATCATAAAGAATAAGTTTATTTTGACAAACATAGTTTATAAAATTGTGAAAATATAGATTCAATAATGGTTTTCCATCAAAGGGAAGTAAAACAATCTTTTAAAAATATTAGTGTATTCCATGCTTATGATTGGATTTATTTTCATTTTAAGCCTCTAAAACACTATCTAATTCATTAATAGACATAGATAAAAAAATATCTATTATTCATTACTTACTTGGGATGTTACATCCTTCCCCCCTTTAAAAAATTGCATCCCCGCAATTTATTTACTTATCAAATAAATGGGGGTACTTATCCCTCATTGCATTTTCATATTCCCATGTTGCCTCTTACATCATGTGGTTTTTTCACAAAACCTTTACCTGGTGAATCACCTTATTTCGTAACACTTGCTCCCTGTGGTCAAGAATCTGGACCGGTTGTTCCTCATAAGATAGGTTCTCTTCCAGTTGAACTACCTCTGGACTCAAAACATGAGATGGATCTGGCATGTACTTTCTCAACATCAAAACGTGAAAAACATTGTGTACCTGAGATCAACTCAGAGGTAAAGCCACTCGGTATGAAACTGATCCAACTCTCTCTAGAATTTCATATGGTCCAATAAACCTTGGTCTCAACTTTCCTTTCTTACCAAATCGCATCACACTTTTCCATGGTGATACTTTGAGAAAAACATGATCACCTACCTCAAAAGAGAGATCCTTCCTCCTATTGTCCGCATAACTCTTCTGCCTGCTCTGAGCTATTCTCATGTGCTTATGAATCAGCTGAACTTTTTCTGCCATCTGTTCTACCAATTCTGGTCCCATCAACTTCCTTTCACCCACTTCATCCCAGAAAGCTGGAGTTCGACACCGCTTCCCATATAACTCCTCAAATGGTGCCATCGATATACTGGAATGAAAACTGTTATTATATGAAAATTCAACCAAAGAAAGATGTTGGTCCCAACTTCCCTGATAATTCATAGAGCAAGAACGTAGCATATCCTCCAAGGTCTGAATTGTTCGTTCTGACTGCCCATCTGATTGAGGATGAAAAGTTGTACTAAAATTTAATTCAGTACCCAACGACTTCTGAAGGCCTTTCCAAAAGTTAGAAGTGAACCTGGGATCACGATCAGATACAATGGAGAGAGGAACTCCATGTAACCTGACTACTTCTTTAAGATACAATCGGGAAAGTTGATCCATGGAAAAAGTATCTCGTATAGCAAGGAAATGAGCAGACTTGGTCAAGCGATCAACAATAACCCTGATTACATTATTACCTCGAGATGTCTTCGGTAATCCCACAACAAAGTCCATGGATATATTCTCCCATTTCCACTCTGGCACTGGTAAAGGCTGAAGCATCCCTTTCGGTAACTGCCGCTCTTCTTTAACCTATTGACATGTCAAACACTTCACGGTAAAATCAGCAATATCTCTTTTCATTCCATCCCACCAGTAATACTCCTGCAGATCTCTATACATCTTAGTACTGCCTGGATGAAATGAAAACGGAGAACTATAAGCTTCACATAACAACTCTCTCTTTAACTGTGAATCACAAGGCACACACAATCTCTTCCGAAATCTCAAAAAGCAATCATTATCAATGTTGAATTCAGGCAACTTACCTTTCTGAACCAGCTCTACCTTTTTCTACAACTCATTGTCTTGCTTCTGTTCTTGCTTGATTCTATTCGATAGAGATGATCTCACTGATACCTGAAACAAAACAGAAGAACTTCCTGCACCAATAACTTCTATGCCAAAGTTCATCAAATCCTTAACTAAAGGATCACATTCCAAACGCAACATTGCTAATAAAGCATTACTATTTCGACTCAAAGCATTAGCCACTTTATTTGCCTTTCCTGGATGGTAATGAATTGTACAATCATAATCCTTGATTAATTCTAGCCATCTCCTTTGTCTCATGTTAAATTATTTCTGAGTGAATATATACTTTAAACTTTTGTGATCGGTATATATTTCACACTTTACTCCATACAAATGATGCCTCCAAATTTTTATAGCAAAAACAATAGCAGCTAATTCCAAATCATGTGTACGGTAATTTACCTAATTAGTTTTCAACTGTCTTGAAGCATAAGCAATTACCTGATCATTCTACATTATGATGCAACCAAGTCCTTTCAATGAAGCATCACTGTAAATAAAAAACTCACCATTCCTGGATGGTAGTGCCAAAACTGGAGCATTTACCAATCTTCTTTTCAATTCCTGAAAACAATCATCACATTCTTTTGTCCAGATAAACCTAACACCGTTCCGAGTTAGCTTAGTCATTGGACTAGATAACCGTGAAAAATTTCTAACAAACCTTCGGTAATATCATGCCAAACCAAGGAAGCTACGAATCTCAGTTACATTTGTGGGTCTTGTCCAGTCTTCCACAACTATTGTTTTTGCAGGATCAACAGTTATCCCATCTTTAGAAACAATGTGACCATGGAAAGAAATTTGTTGCAACCAAAACTCACACTTGCTGAATTTTCCATACAGTTTATTTTCTTTTAAGGTTTTCAAGATAACCCTTAAATGTTTTTCATGCTCCTCTTTACATTTAGAAAACCCCAAAATATCATCGATAAAAACAACCATCATTTTTCACCTGATTCAACTGAGCCATCACTACAGCAAACTGTTTAGTTCTGATTCTGACCATCTCAGGATACTGATTTGAATGGTCGTTTCCCTCTTTATGCCTTCCTAGAAAAGCTGCTCAGTTTCCTCTATGGAAAAACATTCTTCTCATATAAATATCATAGGCGAAGCAACATGGTAATCTGTAAATGCTATATCATTTCAATTTGACCATAAAAAAATATTTTTGGATAATCATTTAATAGAATTATAACTCCTAAAGTTATCTAAACCGACCTATGATACCAACTATTAGGCCCCATCCTTAAACCTTACATAATCTTGAGTTATCACAAGATTACATGTTGAGGATCTTTTCAGGTTTAGAGTTTTAGAGAATTAGATCATAAAACTTGCATTACATTCCACATATAAACAAAGTGGTTACATAAAGATAGTATTCTTCATTCCCATCAATGGAAACATATTTAAAATAAAACATGGATTATTTCTTGACACTTCCGTGACACTATCATCATATCATATACCTTTCCCTTGACATGTGAAAAACATTTCAAAAAAACCTGGGATGAGCATAAAAAGCTCGGTAAGGGATATAAAAATATAGAAAGGAAACATGGGTACATATATACATAAGGATGAGATCATACTTTACCCATAAAACATAATCACATTAACATACCTCATCAAATCATGAATAAATCATAGAAATCATAAGACTTAAAGGTAACTTGAGACATTCATAACATTCTTACGTAGGGAGTAACCCTCTTGGTTACGTTTGGAATACCCATCATAGTATATTCCCTAAATCTCTTCGGAGAAACCTTAACGTTTCACTCCTTCGCGTTACCCAATGCATTGGAGAGCTATATCGTGCTCACCCGCCCTTAGTTTATCACGGAACCACCCGTCTTCATAATAATGCCCAAGAACCTCAACATAATCGTATCACATAAAACATGCATAAAGGAAACATAACATTTCCACCTTTCAATCACAAGATATCAATACAACACATTGATATAAAAACATTATAAAAACCATTTTCTATACCAAAATAAAAGAAAAGTAAAACATGGTATTTATTTTTCTTTTAAAAAGAAGGTATGGCTTATAGAGGAAGCTGAAACGCAAATAACGGTCACGACGGTAGAGAAGTCGTTGTCGCCGCATACGTACGACAAAAACATTCCCTTTTGTCATTTAGTAAAACTCTTCTTATAAAAAAGATTCCTTTTGGATAAACTTAATAGTCAAAGGGGTTTATTCACCGTATAAAATAAGGTTGTGTATAAAACAAAATATGCCTCAATGAAAGGAGATTGAGACGAAGTCCCATACCTCGTATCCGACTTGACCCGACCGTTCTTTAATCTCCTGAATAATAAACTTGAGTTAATCTCTACTAGCTTAAGAACCTTTTTCAACTTCATTATTCCTTTTATACCATGTTATGAACATCATGTAATCATTTAAGTTAATAATGTTCATTTTGTCGGTATTTGGTTCTTAAGTCAAAAATAGACTTCTTACACTTACATGTTGTTAATTTGGTCAAAGTTTCGTTATATCCAGAATGATATTAATGATTTGTATAACATATATATCATATATATTCAGCATATACATGTATTTATAATATTACATCACATTTAGAGGTAAGAAATGAAATGCACCGTTCATGGAGACGGGAATCCATACGTACGCATGAACGCTACTTCCACTTCTATTTCATATTTTATGGGATGGAGTCATAATGATATAAGAGTATATTATAATTCCAGTATAATAAAATATATAATATCATTAACTTTATTCTTTACACATCCCACATATGGTATTAATGAATCAAATCACTTTCAGGGGGCGGTAGTCCGCACTTCCTAAAATGAAGATATCATGTTTACCCATAATGGAAAAAATAATGGTATGCCATAAATGAAAAATACATAATCTTAAGGAAAGAATAAACATATTATATATAATATATAAAAATAGTGACATCATAATGGCCACCTTTGAAGGTGTTAAAAGAGTGTTGAACAATCATCATTTCGGGAGGGAGAATTTCACCATCCACAGAAACCGTATGTTCTTTAACCATTTGATGTAGTTGTGTGAGAGTGTAGTTTGAATAAATATTATAACAACATCCTAGTATATTTAAGATTCTGGTGTTGTTACAAAAGAATTAAATAAAAAGAGTTTAGGGGGTTGGAGAAGCAAAATAAAACAAATGAACATGAGAGAATGAATCACCTTTAAAAGTGTAACTCCTTTTGATTTGAGCCTAAAGGCTTACTTTGAAAGGATTCTGCCCAAAGTGAATCCTCTAGGATGAGGAGAGGGATTTGGAGAGAGTAAATGGGCAGGGTATGGCCGAGCCAAAGGCTTGAGGAGTGTGTGAAATGAGGTAGAGGTGGGGGCCTTTTATAAGAGGAGAGGAGGGGCACTTTTGGAAATCATGAAACTATTATTTTATTTTCAAACGTGATTCGAATTTAAAAGGTCCCACATTGATATATTTCAAATATAATATGATAAGGCTTCTAAATATTCCCATCCAATAGTTTTTGGACATGTGTAGGTCTTAGATATTACATTATCTTTTCATTTTATTTAAATCGTTAAATAATGAAGTCATCGCTGCATCATCATGATTTCATAAATAATTTAATTTATATAAAGTATAAAAATTATAAAAAAATACTATGATGTAGGAAATCTTTTTATCTTTCCAATTAATATTTATAATCAAAAATCTGATCTTTATAACCCCATGTAAATATTTTTTTCGTAAAACCTATTATGTTTGTGTCATTTTTACTTTTACATTAAATAAAAAGTTATTTATGTCATTTCCCAACCAAAGTGGATCCATGGGGTCCCCAAGTTGACCCATGTCTTGTCTTGGTCGTCCATGACACAACCAATGAGGGTAGGACATGTGTCAAGATCATCTCATTTTATTAAAGCATTATTTTTACCTTAAACTACACTAATTACCTCTAATCGCGATTAAGAACTTAATAAGTTACTATTCACCAAAAAATTATTTTAATCTCATTGTACTACATTTTACTTCTTAATGACAACCATGTATGTCGGATTTTTGAAATTCAAAACACAATGATGCAAAATTTCATTTAAACGGAAAATCAGTTTTTATAAGTACCACTTAGTGGTTTCACTATTCATCAAAAATTGAAGTTTTTCAGAAAATTAAAAAAAAATCACCCTAAGCTATATTTGATATTACGAATTCGAAAATGAAGTCTATTTTACAAAATTCAAAACATATATGTCACATTAATTAATTTAATAATTAATTCCTGCTGTCATGACAAAGAGCATGTTTTTATGAAACAATAAGTATCAAAAGATTGACACTAGTTGAAGTCCAATTTCAAAGTGAAATTGATCCAATGACCACAATTGGATTAAATGGTAAAAAAATATTCTAATTTAACTTCAAAATGAATTCAAAAGATAATCTAATCATATAAATAAATTAGATTAAAAAGCAGTTTTGATGTAAAATGCAGTATTTTTCACTATTCATTAAAAAATGAACATTGTACAAAAAATACCAAAAATTCACACAAAGTAAATTTTGATGTCCCAATAATAAAGAATAAGTTTATTTTGACAAACATAGTTTATAAAATTTTCAAAATATAGATTCTAAAATGGTTTTCCATCAAAAGGCAGTAAAATAATCTTTTAAAAATATTAGTGTATTCCATGCTTAAGATTGGATTTATTTTCATTTTAAGCCTCTAAAACACTATCTAATTCATTAATAGACATAGATAAAAAAATATCTATTATTCATTACTTACTTGGGATGTTACAGGATTAATGTATATATATATATCATCTACTTACTTCCATTCAAATCAATAAAGAAAGGAAAACAGCGTTCATGCGTACGTACGGCCTACCGTCTCCATGAACAGTGTGTTTCATTTCATTAATCTATATTATATATATATATGTATACTGAATATATATGATATATAAATCATGTTTTAAATTCTGTAATTAAGTAAATCATGATATAAGTAATAATAATATCAAGAACAACAAGTTCAAACACGTACGATAAATGAAACAATTTCACCCAAAACACTACTTTAACATGGAGTTGACAAAAGAACGGTTAATATAAATACATAAGTGAACCATATATGAAATAATAATGATAAATGTGATTCTGTAATAAGTCAATGACATTATTTAAATCATTATACAGGAGGTTCAGATACATGCGAAGCATATCAGACATAAGGTATGGGATAAGTATTCCAACTCGTATCCGAGATTGATTATTGATAAGTATTTACTGGGATTATGTTTATTATCCATTTCCATATGTTCTCAAAATGTTTTCATAAAGTTTTTAGTATTCGTCCATGTATTTTTAAAGTCATTTTTATCCTTTTATGACTTTCACCACAAGGTTTGGAAGGAATCATTCTTTTGAGCTACTTTTTGACTTTTCTGACAGAAGAATGAAGAAAATGTTTTTTTAAAACATATACGACATGAACGGATTTTTACGGTTTCATAACTCCTTATTTTAAAGAATAATACTATACAATATTTCTTGACTATTTTCAACAAAATCCTCTTCTTTTAAAATTTCATGGCATTTTGTAAAAAGAAATTGATTTTGAAGAAGAAAGGATATTTTCCTCAAGAATTCATTTCAAGGCTTTTATCAAAACCATATTCCATCCAAGATGATATTATTTCATATGTGTATGTTTCCAGTATAATGTCTCTATGATTTACATGGTTCCACTTTTCTTATGAATGAAATGATATCCATTTGTTTTATACGGATTATTTTATGATGGGATGATGTTTATGACACCCAATTTTCTTCGTTGGGTTTTGATGAATGGTTTATGTTTATGTTGTGGAACATGTAAGAATGATTTAATTATGAGATGGGTGGGACATATATCTCAATCCAATCCATTGGGTAAATATTTATATCTCCGGAGATAGACATGGCTGGATTGGTAAGTTAATCTGATTCAGTGTTACAGGACTGGAACGTGGAGTGAACTCGATTCAGAATTGGACTTTGTCCACTAAGATAGTCTTGGAAGCAATGCCTTGGATACTATGGAAATCATAACAAGTGATGAATGGTTTCCACAATTACATGATTTATTCCCATGCTTTTTTATCAAGATTGATGTTCCTTTATGATATATGACTTACGTACTTCCAAGATTTATGTCTTTGCTCTAGATTTTGATGTTTAGATTTTATGTTCAAGTTTTTGCATTCAAATTTTTATGGATTATTTTATGTTCTCTATGCTTACCCTTTCTGATCTTTTGAGCTCAACCTATATATTTTTTCTTTTCTCCATGATTTAAAGAAAAGTTTTAGGTAAGAAAACAAAGGGGGAAGATCTTTATGGGAGATGTTGAAGATCTTTCACCATGATTAGAAGATTATTTTTCGAGTTTCCAAAGACACTAAACTATAACGGTCCTTGTGTGTCAGTTTTTATTATATATTAAGTATTTCGCAAAAGTAATTTAATGTCTATGTACGTCAAATTTCAGGTCTCTACAGTTGGTAACAAAAGAAAGGTTTAGTTATCCTTTGGAAACATGGATGAAAAAACATTAGTGAGATGCCTAGAGATATTTCTATGGTATGTCTAGGGATGTCCCTAAGGATAAGTATAAGTATAGGTTATAGTTATATAATTATTGTAACAAACTTTGAATTTAACAGAAGATGTAAGATATTAAAGGTAATCCTCCTTGATTATGATTTTGGCCTCTCACACTAATCTTTTTGGGTTTTACAAAATGGCTGTAAACGGGAAGATTCACGATAATGGAGGATATGATGGACAATGGAATGATATTCTTCCTGAGCAACCAAATGTAATTGGATCTGGAGGTCCACATATCATTATTATGCCTCATCAGAAATCTCATAATATGATCAATAATATCAACTTTGGTAAGTTTCCCGACTCATCTAATAAGATAAAGATTGAGCTTCATGATGATCATAGAGAAAATATAGTTCAATTTCTCTCATGTAAATCATGTGGGAAGAGGCATCAAGGATAATGTTTCAAAGGAAATGGATGATGGTTTGGGTCCAGAAAAGAAGGACACAAATCCAATAAGTGCAAAGGAAAAGGTTCGGTTACACCATGGAGACAGATAATGGTATTACTACGACATCAACAATGATTACATGTTTTAAATGTGGAATGTATGGGAATAATGCAACCCAATGCCCTAAGGGAAAATATCATGAAGAGAATCAGCATGGTCATATGGGTAGTATTTATTTGGATGATGATGAGGATACTACATATGATATATGAGATGAAAGGAGTGTTGAATCTTGGTCAATGGTTTAAGAAGGTAGTGGAATGGTATATGTCTATCAAGAGTTATGTTGTATAGGTAATGGTACTATGGAATAAAGACATATCTAAGGAATGTTACACTATTGTTTTTTCTAAAGTATTTGAAAGTATGTGTTCAATAGTACTGGTAACCATGAAAAGTGATTCAAATATTTTGTAAAGAATATGATATGTGCATAATGAAGGGATAAAGAGAAAATTAAATGTTTGATAGTATTAATGATCTCATTACTAATATAAGGACAAAGTTATATCATGGTTTTAGTTTATATAATTTATGGATTTTGGTATGTGGAAGGAGTTAACTATTGACACCATTCATGTTTTCACTAAGGTTAAATGGTTATTCATTATTCAAGAGAATACATGATTAAGGTATTCACATGATTGGAGTGTGACCAACAGGATATATGAGGGATAAATGATTGTATTCACATGCTTGTTATATTACCTTTTTAGTAATCGTTATCTTTATACTATGAGTTTGGAAAGAAGTATTTTTTATAAGCCTAAAGATTAGAATGGATTATGTCGAACAAAAGTTAGTATTGTTTAAGGTTAGAACATTTTGATATTATTTTTGAAATGTTATAATAGTATAGTTTTAGAAAAAGTACAACCCGTAGGATGGGTGACAACTCGTCGCGTCAGACAAGGATGTGGGAATCAAACCCACAACTAAAGTGAGACAAGCCTTCATCGCCTACCACTATCGTACAAGAAGTCCCTGGTTAGTAGAAACTAGTTTTATTTTATGATAGATGAAGTATAAGTCCATTTTAGGAGCCATATACGATTAATCTCACCATAGATGGACTTATGTATATAACTTTCCCTAACCTTATGTTTGAGACAGACCTATCATTCTATCGCATTATCTGCTAACACTTCATGGAAGAAGAATTCAACTTCATTTCATTAAGAGATGATGTGTAAATTTTTCAAGGCACTAACAATGGTGAGATTATATAGAAATAAAGTAAGTATTTCTTCTAATTAAAATTCTTCAACATTATGGAAATGATCTTGAAAACCAAAAATGTTGTCCTAATGCCCTTATATCTGATGAATCAAATGGTACCCTATATCATCACAAATTTATGGCTTTGTGATTGTTAGATTTTTATAGTGATGTTCTCTACCACTCTCTATCAGAACACGATGGTTAGATTTCTCTTCCATATCCATATCGTCACCTATGTTCTTCTATGTGGAAACCCAGTGATTAGTTAATTTGGGTAACCATTATGTTTCATACTTTAGTTTTTAAATATTGGTTTTGGTATTCATTTTTACAATGCGGGTTTCTATTAAATAAACATTTGAGTAGTAAACCATTTATAACCCCGACGAATTTCGAGGGCGAAATTCATTTTAATGGGGGTAGAATTTTACAACCCGAGATTTTATGAGAATTTTTCTTTTCAATTTCATTGATATATTTTTTTGTATGTTACACCAAGATTATCTTGCGCTATACGCAACATCGTATTAGCTTGAAGTATTCTCAACACTATTCTTGGCTCGTGTTACACACAATTTCATGTTCGATTTGTGAAAATAATTTTACTCAAAATTAAGTATAGATTTTGTTTAATGTATAAATGAAATAGGTTTTGATTATTTTATATGCAACATTGAGTGTATATATCTATATATTCAACGTATAAATGAAATATGGTTGGATTCTATTATACGCAACAACAAATGAGTGTTGCAATACACACAACCCTAACTTGGCTTACATTATACGCAATCACGACCTTCCACGATAGCGTGTGTTGTACGCAATATCGAGTTTCACTAAACAACGATATGAAATATAGACTTACCGTTATGAATAGTAATACTAATTTTTTAAAATTTTATAAATTTTACCTTTCAAAATGGACTTCATTTTTGGATTCGGAATATCTAAATTATCCTAGGGTAAATTTTTGGTATTTTTCTGAAAACATTCATTTTTTATGAATAGTGAAAACACAGGGTTACTATTTAAAAACCGACTTTTTATATAAATAATTATTTATTTTATTTAAATTTAATTTATATAATAATTGATACATAATACCAATATATGTTCGATGTAATTCATTGGAGTCATTCTATAATAATTTTAGACGTATAAAAATTTTATTGAACTTTTCACCGTCTTTTACCCACCACCTAGGAGAATTTAAAAATTCACATAAAACGTATGTTTACCGCTTCTGTGAGTGGAATTTCTAAAATCAGAGAGAAACGGTTAATATCAAGGACTAAAATTTGGTTCAATGAGATGGAAATAATTTTTGATGAATAGTAACTTTTTTACTTCTATTTACCACGGTTAAAAGTAAATAGGATAATTAGGGGTAAAAATGATATTATTATTACCCTAAAACATATCCTAATTCTATTGGATAAGTGTAATTTGACCAAAAACAACCTTAGGAATAAAATATGACTATTTAGGTCCACTTGGATTAGATTAGGGCATTCAATATTATTTTATTTATAGAATAGTTAAAATAGTTAATAACAATGTTTAATAACTAAAACATTTTTAATATAGGGTCATACATAAGATAAATTCGACTATAAATAATCATTATAAATATAAATAGATTTCCTACATAATTTTATTTTATTTACAATTTTTAGACATTAAATAATTTAATTTATTTATGACACAATGATGATGCAGTAATTATCTTATTAATGAAATATTGACATAATTGATGTTATAAATACCCAAATAAATGTAATTTGTGACTTTTTATGAATTCCACTAATTTTATTGAATAAAATGACATGTTATTATTTATTTAATTAACTTTTTTCGAACTAATAATTCTGTTATTATTTTCACAAAAATCAATTACCAAATAGTGTCAAAATTGACATAAAATAGTTTATTAAAAACATATTATATTATTAACTGTTATTTTTTTCCTAAAAATATAAGGTTCTGCCAAATGACTTAGATAAGATTATATATATTAATAATAATAAACTTGGGGTTCTTTTGTCTTGTTATAGTTTGTTTATTAACCTTATAGTGTAAGAACACAAGAAGACACGATAAAAGTAAAATTATTTAACTTAAAGTTAAAACTAAATGATAAGGTTAAAATAGAAACCTAAACTTGTCTAAATTCTATTGGATGACAAGACATAGATCCGTACCCACATTTTCTTTGAAAAAAATCAATTTAAAGCTATTAAAAACCGAATATGACTTTATAATAAAATAATATTTTTAGTTTTTCCAAAGGTGCCCCTCTCCTCCATTATAAAAAGGGCACCCCTTCCCTCTTCTCTTCACACCCTTTTGACCCTTTAATATCGTCCAAACCCTGACCATTTCTTTTCTCCACTTCCCTAGAAACATTCTGGAGGTTATGGTCTTCTCAAAAGACCAACTCTAATTCCTTAAGTGAAGGCTTAACGGAGGTGCGTCGAAGAAGAGGTAATCTCTTCTTTCGATTCTCTCAAGTTTCTTTCTCTTTCAACTTCTTCTTATTTAGTTGTTTCATTATAAATTAATAACATAAGTATCACTCATATACTGATATTTTATTATTAATATGAAACAACCCTACTTTACCTTCTATCCATCCTACAGAAAAAGAAATCACCATGCGTGCGTACGTACGGAATAACGTCTCCACGCCGTGGTGTAATCAGATTTTCCACCACCACCTTACATGGATGGGTATAATGGTGTAAATAAATTACTATATATGGTTATTGTAAAGTGGTATTCATTCTGTAATATTATACATACACTTCAATACAATTCCACGATCATGGGAATGATATCATCGCTCGTGAGTACGTACGGACTACCGTCTCTACGAACACGATGAGATACATTTTCCATGATTAACCATTCCAAAATGATTATAAATTATATATAATGAATAATAAAGAAAAATATGACATAATTAAGCTAATTTATTTATGTATACATATATATATATATATGTCATCTACTTACTTTCATTCAGGTCAATAAAGAATGGAAAACAACGTTCATGCGTACGTACGGCCTACCGTCTCTATGAACGGTGTGTTTAATTTCATTTATCTATCTAATATATATATATATATATACTAAATATATATGATATATAAATAATTTGTTAAATTATGGAAGTAAGTAAATCACGATATAAGTAATAATAATATCAAGAACCACAAGTCCAAACACATACGATAAATGAAACAATTTTACCCAAAACGCTACTTTAACATGGAATTGACAAATGAACAGTTAATATAAATACCTAAGTGAACCATATATGATATAATAACAATGAATATGATTCTTTAATAAGTCAATGACATTATTTAAATCATTATACAGGAGGTTCAGATACATACGAAGCATATCAAACATAAGGTAAGGGATAATTATTCCAATTCTTATCCAAGATTGTTTATTTGTATGTATTTACTAGGGTTATGTTTATTATCCATGTCCATATGTTCTCAAAATGTATTCATAAAATGTTTAGTATTCTTCCATGTATGTTTAAATTCATTTTTAACCTTTTATGACTTTTAACACAAGGTTTGGAAGGAATCTTTCTTTTGAGGTAGTTTTTGACTATTCCGACAAAAGTACGAGGAGAATGTTTTTTTTAAACTTATACGAAATGAATGGATTTTTACGGTTTCACAACTCCTTATTTTAAAAAAGATTACTATACAATATTTCATGACTATTTTCAACAAAATCCTCTTATTTTGAAATTTCATGGCATTTTGTAAAAAGAAATTGATTTTGAAGAAGAAAGGATATTTTCCTCAAGAATTAATTTCAAGGGTTTAATCAAAACCATTTTACATCCAAGATGATATTATTTCATATGTGTATGTTACATGTATAATGTCTCTATGAATTACTAGGTTCCACTTTTCTTAATAATGAAATGATATCCATTTGTTTTATAAGGATTATGTTATAATGGGATGATGTTTATGAAACCCATTTTTATTCTTTGGGTTATGATGAATGGTTTATGTTTATGTTGTGGCACAAGTAAAAATGATTTCATTATGATATGGGTGGGACCTATATCTCCCTCCAATGCATTGGGTAAAGATTTGTATCTCAGGATATAGACATGGCTGGAATGGTAAGTTAATCAGGTTCAGTGTTACAGGACTGGAATGAGGAGTGAACTCGATTCAGAATGGGACTTTGTCCACTAAGATGATATTGGCAGCAATGCCTTGGCTACTATGTAAATCATAAAAAGTGCTGAATGGTTGTCGTAGTTACATGATTTATTCCCATGATAGTTTATCAAGATTGATTTTCCTTTATGACATATTCCTTACGTACTTCCAAGATTTATGTCTTTGATCAAGATTTTGATTTTTAGATTTTATGTTCATGTTTTTGCATTCAAATGTTTATGGATTCTTTTATGTTCTCTATGCTTACCATTACTGAAAATTTTAGCTCACCCTTTATATGTTTTCTTTTCCACAGGATTTAAAGAAAGGTTTTAGGTAAGAAAACAAAAGGGGAAGATCATTATGTAAGATGTTGTAGATCTTTCACCATGATTAGAAGATTATTTTCTGAGTTTTTAAAGACACTAAACTATTACGGTCTTTGTGTGTCAGTTTTGGTTATATATTAAGTATTCTGCAAAAGTAATGTAATGTCTATGTACGTCAAGGTTCGGGTCTCTACAAGGACCCATGGGAATATCATTTCAAATGAATATATTTGGAATTATAATTATGATTATTCACTAGTATATTTAATAAATTTCAGGTATTTTTATAAAATGGTTCAATATTAATGATGTTAGGATACATGTTTGTGTGTGAATATATATAGATATTGATTATATAATTTGAATAGGAAATCATAACAATCTTAATTGTTAATTTAGGACTTTACCATATAAGAATATCAATATTATGGTTTTTGTAATTTTATTGATCATTGTTATATTGAGGAAATTGATTAATGTTATAAATAATCAAACGACTATTATAGAGAATTTTGTTTCCATAACATGATGCATGTATGTTTTATGATTATAATTGAATGACCCCTCTACACATTAATGAAAATAAAAATCCATTAGTATCTTAATATTTGATAAGTTCCCTTGAAAATATATGGCAATATTTTGAATGTTGTGAAAACAAAAAGGATATTCTAGAGGGTTTAAATTTTTAGACGAAGATATGAATTAATTGTGGACATTGATTCATAAAACTAATAATGAGGATGACATTGAGGGAATATAATGGAATTTCTCTATGGTTATTTTATTTGGGAAATAAATTCCTCAAGAGAAATCAGATTTTATAGATAGTAACTTACTTAATATAAGTAAAATGGAATATGAATTATTTTATGGATATGAGGATAATTATATGGACTAAGAACATAATATGAAAATTGAGATATATCATTGTATTTATGTAATTAAGATGAGATTATGTGTTGTAATATTCCCATACAAATTATTATCATATGATTATTTGGTATCATGTTCCATATGGACGGATAAAAAATTACTTCATCAAATATTTTTAATGTAAAAAACAAGAATATTTTACCACTAACCTCCACAAAAAAGTAAATGATTCAATGGAAAATTCAAGAATGATTTTTTTTTAAGTGGGGTAATTTTATAAATATAAAACTTAATAATTCATAAAGGGAATTTTATTTTTTCACAAGTACCAAAAGTACTGATATCATGTCATTTCAATATATGCTCACTATTTATTCCATTTTTTCTATACACAATATTACATTTTTTACAACAATTTAATCATCCAAAAAAACACTGAGGTTTAAGTGGTTAATTAAGATTGTAAATACGAATCATGTAATAATAATACTTTTTTTGTGGTCTCTGCAAAGATGAACAAATTTTTTTCTAGTCATAAATATTATTGTAAAACCTATTATTAACTTTGAAATAATACGTATTTTTTTGGGGTTATTTTGTTTTTAAAATAATGGTTTTACTAGTTAATGTATAAAATAATTTATTCTAATTTAAAAGTGTTTTGTATAATAATGTATTTAAAGGTTATAATTTATTTGGATTTTTTTAGTCAAACTATCATTTTATAATCATATGTGTATAATAAATGGAGGAAAAACGTGTCCTTATTTTATTAATCATAGAATCCATTAAATGTATATTTTTCGTATTTTTAAATTAAAATTATTCATTTTTTTATTATTTTGAATATGAGATGATGAGAAGATGAAAAAAATATGAAAATAAAATCACAGAAATAAATTTCATCACTAGAGTAGAAAATGTTTTTTACAGTGGTTATTTTTTAGTTTTTACTTCAGCAATTGGCCGATGTTATTAGAGTACAAGTTATAAAAATTTTCTTTTACGTCAGTTATTTTACAACCGCCGTGAAAAACACAAATCCGAATTGTTTTTTCACGCCGATTGATAAAAAACCGACGTGGAAAGTGTTTTGGAGTCATGGTTTATTACGTCGGTAATTTAATAACCGATGTGGTATATACCCTTTCACATCGGTTATTATATAACCGACAACATAAAACACTCCACCGAAGTGTTTATCACAACTGTTATTTTTATAATCGATGTGATAAACATGTCTTCTATGTAGTTTCCAAGGTTGGTTATATAATAACCGACGTGAAAACATATCTACGACATTGGTTATTTTATAACAAATGGAAAAAACTATCCATTTTCATTTATTATGTTGGTTATTTCATAACCAATGTAAAAACCATTTCCCATGAATTTATGACGCCAGTTTCCAAATAACTGATGTTAAAACTAATCCCAATTCTTTTTTACATCAGTAATGAAATAAATGACATAAAAACCAATTTTTTTTAAATAAAACTGATCAACCACTGCGATGACCAGCCAAAATGCGTGAAACAGACCAAAAAGTTACCAAAAAAATACTAGAACCCACCCCTTCTCACTCACTAGACAGCCCCCCACCACGGATCAACCACTAATATGCCATTCCTGAAGACCTGAAACAGACCAAAAACATAAAAAAACAGACCAAAACCAAGCCAAAAACTGACCACCCCCAACCCCAATTGTATAGCACACACCACACCCTAGGTAACCCACCCCACTAGACACCCACAGACCAAAACTCGACCATAAACCCCCCCCCCCACTGGACAGCTCGAACCACACCCCTGGACACCCCCACACCCCATGGACTACCCCCACCCCCTGGACAGCCCCCACACCCATGGACAACCCCCCCCCCCCCCCACCACCACCACCCTCTTGAACACCCCTAGACTTCCCCCCCCCCCCACCCCCTAGACACCCCCACACGCCTGGACAACCCCCCCACCCTCCTGGACACCCCCACCCCCTGGACAACACTCTAACAACCCTGGGAAGCCCTCCCACACCCCAACCCCCCCACCCCACTGGACATCCCCCACCACACCCCCACACCCCTGGACTTCCCCACCCCTGGGACTATAACCCACAAACCAGGACAACCCCCACCCAACCCCCAGATAGCCCCCACTGTAGCCCTAGACACCCCCACACCCATGTACTGCCCCCACCCCTCAAACCCGAGATATCCCTCCACCCCCTAGGACAAACCCCAACCCTCTTGGACAACCCCACCTACTAGACAACACTCCCATACTGTTGCACAACCTTCTCACACACCTAGAAACCTCCCTTCCCCGGCCATCATCCTGGACAACCCCACCCCACTAGACATCACTTCCCTGGACAACCCTCCCACACCATAGAACCCCCTAGACATCCCCACTCTCGCGTGGACATTCCACCCACCCCCTTGACACCCTCCCACCCCACTGGCCTGCCCCCACCACAACCCTAGACACCACCCCGCCTCACTGAACACCCCAAACCATAAATCGACAAAAAACAGATCAAAAAATGACCAAAAGTAGACCAGAACCCCCCCCCCCCCCATTGGACAGCCCCCACCACACCCCTGGGCACCCCATCCCTCCTCACACACACCTGGACTTCCCCCCGCCCCCTAGAGAGCCCCACTCCCATGGACAACCCTCGTCCCTTATGGACACCTCCACCCCTGGACAACACTCGCACACCCTTGGACAGCCCTCCCACACCCTTAGAACCCCCCACAACCTCTTGGACACCCCCACCCCACTGGACAACACTCCCCTGAACAGCCCTCCCACACCCCTAGAACCCCCCTCCCACCCCCAATAGACTACCCCCAACCCCTAGACACCCCCTGGAATTCCCCCACTCGCCTAGACATCCCTCACACCCTCTTGGACACCCTCCCTACCTCCAACCCCACTAGACATCCCCCACCACACCCCTTGACACCCCCACCTCACTGGACACCCTCACACTAAAAACAGACCCAAACTCGACCAAAACCAAACCAGAACCCCCCCCCCCACCCACCCACTGAACATCCCATACCACACCCTTGGGCACCCCCACACACTTGGACAGCCCCCACCCCTAACCCTTGGGATAACACCCCACACCCCTGGACAACCCCCCCCCCCTCCTGGACACACCCACCCCTGGAAAACAGTCCCACACCATTGGAAAACCATCCCACACACCTAGAACCCCACCCCCACACTTCTGTACCCCCCCCCCCCCCCACTGGACTTCCCCGACACCCTTGGACACCCCTGGACATCCCCCCTCGCCTGGACATCTCTCCCACCATCATGGACACCCTCCCACCCCACTAGACATCCCCCACCACTACCCTGGACACCCCCACCTCACTAGACACCCCCAGACCAAAAAAACATACCATAACCAGACCAGAACCCCCACACCCCACTGGACAGCCCCCACCACACCCCTAGACACCCCCACACCCCTAGACTACCCCCCACCTCATGTACAGCCCATGGATAGCTGGTGTTGGGAGAGGAGGCGCTGCCATCCCTCAGGGGGTTGAATGCCGGTGGAAGGTATTCATCACTCTCACATGCGAAGCTTCATCTCCCAAAAGGTATCACCAATGATTTTTTCCCCTATAAACATCATTCATTCTATAACATAGATGGTAGTATAATTTGGGGAATCACCATCATGTGTGACTAAAATACCTTGATCTTGGCGGTGGGAATCTCTCGGATCTAGTGGGACTTGAAATGATGCTCCTAAGGCATCCCATGAGATTCCTGAAATGATGTTAACAAACAATCCCGGTGGTGGGAAGAGGGCTCCGGTTCAGTTGGTGGAGACAGATGCGGAGATGATGACTGCGATGATCTAAAATAAACCCAAAAACTATACGTAAGTGATTGTTTAGTTTCTCAAATTATTTGATTGGACAAATATTGGACTGTTTTTGTGTTTTTTCGGTGACATATGGGATATTATGGAAATATTCCGGGACCAACATTGCAAGGAGGAGACCATAAAAACACACAAACAACACTATATTTGTTTAGGCATATTATTTTGGAAACTAAACAGTCACTTACTAGTAATTGTTGGGTATATTTCGTATCATCATAGTCATCTTCTCCGCTTCCCTCTCCACCAACTGAACATGCACCCTCTTCCCACCACCAGGATTTTTGTTAACATCGTTTTGGGTGGTCTCATGGGCAGCCTTGGGAGCATCATTTCCAGTCCCTTAAGATCTGGAAGATTGCCACTGCAAAGATCCAGTTATTTTAGTCACATATAACGGCGTTTCCCCCTGATTATACTAGAATCAATGTGATAGAATAAATTATGTTTACATGGGAAGAACGAATTGGTGAAATATTATAAGAGCTCAAGCTTCTAATATGAGAGTGATGTGTACCTTTCAGCGACGTTCAGCCCCCTAAGGGATGGAAGTGCCTCCTCTCCCACCTCCCTGGACAGCCCCCCCATCCCCATGGACACCCTGGACACCCCCAACCCACAGGACAACCATCCAACACCCTTGGAAACCCCCCTCACCCCACAGGACACCCCCATACCCCTGGACAACCCCTGGACAGCCCCCCACTCCCCTGAACAACCCTCCCACCCTCCTGGAAATTCTCCCACCCACTCGACTTCCACCCCCACTCCCATGGACACCCATGACACCCCCACACCATCAGACAACCCTCCCACACCCCTGGATACCCACACACCACTGGACACACCTGCACACCCTTGGAACCCCTCCCCCCAAGACGAGAATCCATACAAGAAAAACCATCATAAGTATACTAAAATAAAAAGTAGAGTAAAATTAAATATTCACATATATAACATTCAAAACATAATATGTAAGCTTAAAAAACACTAAATCCAACATAAACGACTACCAAATGCACAATTACAATGACAGTATTCAAAATTACATTTTATACACCAAACAACTAAAATTCAATGAAACCATTAAAATAATTTGATCATTCCACTGGTAAGTGTCTGACATCATGATCACTATAGGGTTGAGGTTCATCAAATATCTAAAAATTAACATGATAGTAGTTAATGTGTATAATTAATAAATCAAATGAAATATTATAGAAATGTTTAAAAGTAAATCATACCAGGTCAAAGTTCACAACTATTCATGTGGTTATTATTTCAAAAATAAATCATAACATAAAATATCTGCATTCGATGGTGCCTTGTTGTTCATGAAAATTCTATTTTAATGAGTGTAAATTCAATATATTATTTTTATGTAATAAATCAAAAATTAAAAATTCTAAATGGATATTTACCATTAAATTTACAAATTTGGTCTTCGCACTCTTTTCATTGTGTTTTTTCGAAAGTATACCCATCCACTATTAGAAAATAATTCGAATAGGATAAATTTAAAATTTATTATAATATATAAAACTATTGAGAAATTGAAACTTAATTTTCCAAAATTTTCTTAAATCTTTTCTACACATCACCATGGACAAAGAATATCCAATAAAGTGTTTTCTCCCTTGGGAAAAAAACCCCTAACATACAATGATCACTGATAAAAGAAAATATTATGTTAATGGGTTTTTATTTTAAAAGATAATGAACTATTTAATATAGATATCTTTCAAAACTCGCACAAAAATTCATCATCCAACATTGTGTGACTATATTCTGTTCAAGTCTTTCAGCAATATAATACATTCTTTGTTCCTCATCCAATGCACGTGCTTGAGGGGAAATAAATTGTGGGTCCATGAATTTATATACATCTATCTGGTCATTCTTCTCACAAATTTTTTAAATATACCTAATAAAAATAGACATAAGTATACATTTTTAATAAATATAATGCAGGGAAAAGGTGTTAAGACTCACATAGATAAATTTTTCACCATATTGATTCCCAAATTATCTCCAGCAACATGCTCCGTGATATCTATTTTTAAAACCCCCATAGTTATTTCACGTCCACAAACATGAGCTTCTATTGGAAACTCATAATGATCTGCAAAAAAATTTGAATATCTTGACAATATGTCAAGACTACTTGAATATGTATCTGCTCTCCTATCCATTTGTCTTTGTTGTTGTCTATAAATCATTTCTTTACCATTGATGTATTCCTGTAATAATAAACAGAAAAATATATTAGTTTTCAAATGATAAAAAAACATTAATAAAAAAACAAAATAGAAGATATAACATACATACCTATATGGTAATGCGTCGCAGAAGTCTGGATGGCCAAATTAAAAAATAGTCGATTTTATGTCCAACTGTCATCACCTCATCTGTAGGTAATGGTACTCGAGCTGATCTACCTATACTATCATGTACAGTGAACCTATTATTATCTACCTCTAATTTTTGATGATGAACTATATATCCTATACAATATACTAACCCATATGAAATTATATGATGTTTAAGATCATCAACATACAACTCACAATAAGTAGGAAGCTGAGGTGGATGAGTAGAATAAAAAATGGTTCTGCAAGCTGAGGTGGGGGAGTGGGAGCTACTAGAAGAGGTGGAGGATAAATAAAGGGGTCAGCAGGGGTTGGTGGAGGATTGGGATCTAAGGTCTGAAATTGTCTTTTCAGGTCTGCAAACATAGACTGTACCAATGCACTAATATTTTCATCCGTTGTCACACTAATATTATGAACTTAAGCCTCCAAGGATTTTATTTTATTATAAACAACCTAAACGTAGGATGTTGAAGAACATGGAAACAATTTTCTTACCAATACACCTGCCATATATCCTCATACATGACCAGGATGTTCAGGCTTTCCCAATGCTTCAGATAAAATATCTTGCCTCCCAGTAGCTGTAAATTCCCCCTGCGAGCTCTGCTCTTCAAGAGAATCATGTGTTAATTAATTTGACATTTCTATAATTATTGATGTGATATGAATAAAATAGTTATCTTAAATAATTAAAATATATATCTTACATTCCTCTCAACTAAGATTCTCAAATATTCCAAAAGATATTGCTCTTTTTTTCCCATCTGACATCTCTACCTTTTTTTTGGTCTAGATGGAGGGGATGGAGGCACCACCTCTCCAGAGCTTGAAGACTCAACTCTAATTTTTTTTAATTTTTCCGCCATCATTTTTTCTTCTAATAATATATACCCTCCCTGAGATAAATTATGATTGTATACATTTTTAGATTGGATCTCCTGATGAGATTTCCTTGTTTGCTGTAAATTTAGAATAAGAAATCATTAACAAAACATTAATAGGATCATTTATATAATAAATCATATAAAAGGTTACATTTCCCGTACCAAAATTGAATATTTTCTTCTACTTTCATCAAAAAATTTCAATGTTTCTTCATCTATGAATGGATATATAAGACATGGATTTTCTGGAATCGTATAACAAAAAATGAAATTAGATGAGAGGGTTGATTTAAAATCTTTCCATCTCCATGCAGCCATCGATAATAATTTCGTCTTGACTCCTCCAGTGTTAGGAATATCAAATTTCATCTAATAAAAAAGAGTTAAAAATATTATATATACTATAGTCATTTAAATAATAAGCAATCAATAGCAAATGATCTTTCCAAAATCAACTCCCACAACTGAGAGATTATGACTTTGTCCACACTTCTCCAGTCATCATAAAAAATGTTTAATTTTCTCTTTCCCTGAGTTGATAGAAAACAATTAAAATCATTTGCATTTGGACCTCTTGGAATATCATCCTCATCAAACTCAATGAGTATTCTCTGATACTGCATATGAGCAAGTGATAATTTTAGTAAACGTGTTAACCCACGTTTACCAACTCTTGAAATCTTTGTCGTAATGGGAGGACATAGGGAAGATTGGGGAACATCACGAGAAGCATGTGAATGTTTCTCCCCAAAGGTATGAACAATATTCTCATCTCCAAAATCATGTAGTTGATCAATTGATTGATCTGTCATTATACATCAAATCAAAATGAAAAACATTAGTTTAGAAATATATAAATTCAAATATTACAATACTAATTTAAACAAAAAAATATAAAATTTTACTCAGTTATGTAATAGTAAACATGGTTAATATAGTAAGCATGTTAAAAAATGGTGAATATGGTAAAAATGGTAAACATGGTAAACATGTTAAATCTGGAAAACATGGTAAACATGGTAATGTAATTTTCAATGATAAAAAATAATAGATATATAATTTATGTAAAGGTAATCATGATAAAGTAAACTAAACTAGAATAAAACAAACAGAAACATATTATTATATTTTTAACACATGTTTTAATAAATAAAAAACTTACTATATCTAACATTTTATGAAATTTATAACTATAAACAAAAAGTAAAAAAATTACCTATAATTTTAAGAATGTACAAATGGAATGTTTTCCCAAATTCCTTCATCATTATCCTTCCTTATGGCACAAACCATGTCTTCAACATTCTCATCATTATGCTCTGTTGATATTTTCATGGAAGTTGGGATCTCATATAAATCAGCATCTTCATCAAGTTCATCCCCACCAACATGTTTTTTCCCTATAAAACAACAGCCTACTGCATATCTGATTGATCTAATACATAGAAAATTTGATTTTTATGTGTTTCCATTATAAAAGAATCAGTAGTGTCTTTCAATCTATTCAGATCAACAACTCTCATTCCAAATTCATCGTGTCTGACACTGTTGTTACCGATAAACCATTTATAGTCAAAAACCTAAAATTTAATTTTAATGAAATAAACCTCCCATATTTCTTCAATTATTCCATAATATGCAATTGATGAAGAAATTGGGTTTTTGACTTTAGTACTCGAAAAATGCATTGCTTTTTCCAAAACCATTACACCACTATTCTGAACTGCACTTTTTTTGTCCTGAGAATTCATATGAAATGTATAGCCATTAATTTTATAACAGGACCATGTTATAATATTTAAAAATGGACCAACCACTACCCATTTTAATGTCTCTAATACATCTTATCTTCCAATCACGGTCTTTTTAAACCATGACAAAAATGTTTTGTTGTGCTCATTCAAAATACACATTTCTTTCTTCTTTGAATGACATTGTTTCAACTCATTAATATTCAATGTGATATACTCTTGATCATATGCTACGTTATTAAAGATGTATAATTATAACTTCTTCATCTATTCATCTGACAATGATTTGAATTTCAAGCCATGAATCACCATTCCCTCATTATTAACATGTTCATGGAGAGATGAAGGCAAACCTATGTGCTGCGCCACAGCCCAGTAGCTCGTACAAAACTCTGCAACCTCCTCAAAATTATACTTTTCAATATTGGAGGATTCAGGCCAATATGGATTCTTAACATACCACTTCAATATTTTCATATACCTTTCAAAAGGATACATCCAATGAAGATATATAGGTCCAAAATTCATTATTTCTCAAACCAGATGAATCATTAAATACACCATTATACCAAAAAAAATTGGGAAAATAAATTTCTAACTGAAAAAGTATGCAAAATGCATTCTTTTCCAAAATGATCAAAGAATTCACATCAATCTTTTTATTACAAATAGAATTGAAAAAATAACATAACTTCTTTATAGTCTTTATGACACGAATGGGAAATATTACACACAATGCAACTGGATGAAGTTATTATATCATGACATTAAAATCATGAGATTTCATACTGATCAACTTCAAGTCCTTATGTGAGAAAAATTTTTTACATTAGAAGAATAACCTGGAGGCACATTGATATCATGAAGACACTAAAAAAGTTAATTTTCTCCCTCATGGATAATATATGACATGTCGGGGAAGAAATGTTCATCTTCCATTAGGAGTGGGAGCTAAATCTAAATGTATTCCCATTGATAGTAAGTCTAATCTTTTATTCAACCCATATTTTGTCTTTATATTAATATATAATAATGTTCCAATCAAAATATCACAGATAATCTTCTCTACGTGCATGAAATCAATTTTAATTTTATCTACAAGATATCTCAAATATGGTAGCTCAAAAAATATTGACCTTTTCTTTCAAACATGGCTATCATTACCAGATTTCTTTGTCTTTCCCAATGTCACATCATGGTTTTCCACCCTCTCAAAATAAAAATCAATGGATAAAGGTTTTGGAGAAATATCGAATTCTTTTGAGCCACTGAATGCCTTTTTTAGTCTTTTATAAGAGTGATCCATAGGAAAAAACTATCAAAGACCCATGTACACCATTTTCCTCCCATGATGAAATTGACAATATGAAGTTTTTTTTGCAATTTGAATATGATTTATTCCCTTTAACACTGTATCCAGTCAAATTTCTATATGTTGGGAAGTCATTTATAGTGAACATAAGAACTCTATGCAGTTGAAAATATTCCATTTTATAATAATCATACAACCTAATACTATCCTCCCATAAATGTTTCAAATCATCATTCAATGGTGAAAAGAAAAAATCAATATCATTGTCGGGTTGTTTCAGACCAGAGATAATTATACTCAACATGAAATATTTTCACTTCATCAAACTTTAGGAGAGTGGTTATAAATTACAAATAAAATAGGCCATGAACTAGATGTGCTGTTGAGGGTTCGGTATGGATTTAATCAATCTATGAAAAACCCTAGTCTAAGATTTATAATTTGATTTCCAAATGTAGGATACTGCTCATAATTTCTCATTAATTGTGGACAATCAGTTGGATGACATATTTTTCCATCACATATCTGCTCATCATCATGTCATCTTAACTTTTTTCCATCATATGAATTAGGAAATAAATGTTTCCAATGATGAATTATAAGAAGATACCAAAAATTAATTTGAAGGGATCTTTGTTATATCAACATCAGCCTATGATATTTCTTTCACCTTATACCGTGATGTCCCACATTTAGGACACTCTAACAGAAACTCACATTCATTCCTATATATCATACAGTCATTCAGACATGCATTTATTTTCTTGTATCCCAATGCAATCAAGCATAATTTTTTCTTGTCCTTATAATGTGAATCTAGAAGATCGTTATCTTTTGGATGAATTTATTCCATCAATTGTAGCATCTCTATAAAACTTTTGTCTCTCTATACATGTTTCTCCTTCAGGTTAATCAATCTTAACACCGCTAAAAAACCGTAAAATCTGTACAACAAGGATACAATTGTTTTCCAGCATCACTATATAGAAACACAAAAACCGGTTCTATCTCAATTTTTTCGACTGAAGTATCACGAATCATTTCTTCAAATTCATTCAGAGTTACCATGTTGCTAAACATCATCATCAGTAGATTTGACATTCTATCTAGTTTCTCCATGCCAAATCCAACGGCTGTAACTCGGATTAAAACCATTACAAATCAGATGATCTTTTATCTCTCTACTTCTTAAATTCTTCATATTCAAACATTTCATGCATGGATAGAAAAAAAGTCACTACTTGGAACATTTTGTTTTGTAAATTCCAAAAAGGCATCAACACCTTCCTCATATTCCTTACTCAGTCGGTGTTCCATAATTCAACTTCGACTCATTATTACCTATAAGAAATATCGAAATTATACATCTTTTTGAGATAATAAAAATATATGTTTATATGAAAAATATAATAATTGTAATGTAAATTTTTTTTTGGAAATATAAAACAAATCTATGCGTATTTAAAAAAATATGCATGAAAATTATTTTAAAAATGAGAATATAGTTAGATATAACATTTTTAAATTCATCTTGGATCGTTTATTCTTATGGTTCACAGATAATACATCCTGGTGCAACTAAATACAAAATTTACACTTACATAATAAATAAATATGAAGTATAAATATTAAAAGATGTATAAATTCACTACTGAAATCTACACAGATCCTAATAATTTAAAACATCCCGACATCCCCCACCACCTTGGACATCCCCCACCCCCCTGGACACCACCCATACCCCCTTGGACACCACCCTCAACCCCTTGGTCACCCCTACCCCCTTGGACAACACCCCCACCCCATTGGACACCACCCCCACCCCATTGGACACCCTCCAGACACCTACATCCCCTTGGACAGCCCCAACCCCCTAGACACAACCCCCACCCCCTTGGACACCCCTTGGAAACCACCACCCCATTGGACATCCCCCCCACCCCTTTGGACAACCCCCACCCCCTGGATAGCCCCACCCCTATGGACAACCCCACCCCACCCCCTTGGACACCCCACCCCTCCTGGACACCACCCCTACCCCTACCCCCTTGGACACCACCCCTACCCCTACCCCCTTGGACACCCCATTGAGACCCCAACCCCCTGGACACCCCCGTCCCCTTGGACACCACCCCCACCCCCATGGAAACCCCCTGGACACCACCACTCCCTTGGACAGTCCCCCACCCCTCTGGATAGCCCCCACCCCCTAAAAAGCACCCCACCACTCTAGAAAGCCCCCACCCCCTTAGACACCTCCCCATCCCTCTTAATAACCCTAGAACACAACGATTACTATAAAACCATCTATTTAAAAATGACCAAAAATACCTAATAAGAGAAGGAATGAGGATAAGAATAAGGGGATGAAGAAAAAAAATAAACAATAAAGAAAGGAAGAAGATCAAGGAATAAGTAACTTATTTAATTAAATCAAATTTTAATAGAAGGAATGAATAAAAACACCATAGAAGAGGAAATTACATGGAATCCAATAAAACAATGGGGAATCTAATGGTTGATAGAAAATTGGAGAAAATGGAGTAAACCTGATAATAAAATCAAATTTAAAATAAAAACTCAGATGTAGAAAATCACAGTGTAAAGCCAATCATCATGGCACAATGGGGATAAGATAACTGCATCTTTGAAACCCACGACATGGTCTCCCCCATAACCAAAAATTTTATCATAGTCAATGACTAGTCAAAAAATATATAACCAAATAGAATCATATTGTAACACCCTGCATATTTTCATAATGCTTCAATCCCTAAAAATTATAGGGGAAACCTCAAGATCCTTTAATATCCACAAATTTCCCCCATATTCAATTTGGAAGAAATATTGGCTACATCATAGCAAAGAACTAACCCCAATGATGGAACCACCATAAATTAGACAACACTAAAAAATTATATCCTAATAATCATGATATAATACAATCATCATGTCATAATCTCACAAACCACGATGAAATAGTCAATCCCAACTGACACTTATCCACCACCCCCTTGGACACCATTTATCCCCCCTGGACACCCCCTAGAAAACACCACCCCCTTGGATAGCCCCAGGACACCACCACCCCCTTGGACATCCCCCACCCCTCTGGAGATCCCCCACCCCCTATAGAGCCCCCACCCCTCTCGACAGCCCCCACCCCCTGGGACACCCCACCCCTCCTGGACACCACCCTCACCCACCTTGGACACCCCCTGAACACCCCCCAACCCTCTGGATAGACCCCCCAGACAACCCCCAAACCCAATGGATAGGCACCCACCACCTTGGACAGCACCCACCCCTTGGCCAGCCCCCACCCCCTTGGACCCTCCCCCACCTCAATGGTAACCCTGGACACCCCCTAACCCTCTAGATAGTCAACTGAACCCTCTGGACATCCCCTAACCTCCCTTGGACTACCCTCACACCCCATGGACACCACCCCCAACCCCTTTGACATCCCTCGCACCCCTTTGGACACCCCCAACCCCCTTGGGTTGTGTCCTCACGCCCTGGTCACCACCCACACCCCCTATGACACCCCCTAGACACACCCACCCCACTGGACTGCCCACTCGAACCCCCTAGACACCCCCACCCACTTGCACAACCCCAACCCCCTTGGAAACCCCCTAAACGTGCACACACACATGATAGAACACACAAAAACCGTAAACTTACATGATATCACATCCATAGGTTTATTTTACCAAAAATGAATTTATCATGGTATAGATGAACACTATGAAACATACCATGATAGAAATAACTATGAAAAACAATACCTCAAAAAATTATTTTAGGGCATCACGGAAAATAAAAACTAAAAAGGTGTCGTGTGAGACTTACATGAGTTTTTTGAGATGACAGGACAGATCTGATGAAAATAAATATAAATAATGGTGTTTTTAGAATGAGGCTGGAGGGAACGACTTCAACGAATCGTTTATAGGTTTTCTACGCAAGAGGGATGAGTCGTAGGTCGCCTGATCGAGGAAAATAGAATTACCGAATACGGGGTGCAATAAATCATTTAAAATATTTAGCACATCAGTTATTTAATAACCGACGTGGTAAACTATTTTTTTAATATTTATAATGCCTTTTATATAATAACAAATGTAGAAAACAATTTATCACAACGTTATATAAAATAAATGACTTGATATATGTTGCTTTATTCCAACATGATAAATTGCTGAGATTAGCATTATCAGGATGGTTTTTTTATAACTGATGTGGTAAATCACCGAGATTTCTTTTATCATGTCAGTTATAAAATAAGTGATGTGAAAAAGCATGCTAGATTCGATATTCACGTTGGTTATAAAATAATCGACGTCAAAAATCTAATCTTTTTAAATATCACATCGGTTATTTTATAAATGACATGATATATAGATTATTAATGATTTGCACTTCAGTTATATAGAACCGACGTGAAAAATGCCGACACGTTAAACATTTCTTCCACCAGTTTCATCTAATTTTTTTCATTCATATTCTCTATCACAATGATAAAATAATTTATCAAACTTCACACATAATAATATCAACTTATTACAACTTATGTGGGGAAATATGTCTCGACTATCACATTATGTCCTCAGAAACACTTCCACATGTAAGTGTCATATAATAGTAAAAACATGGATTAAAAAATATTTGTTTTAAATAAGTAACTGAAAATTTAATTCGGAAGATATAATCTAAATCAATGATTATAATAATGTGATTATAAATTTATAATGGTATGAAAAAAAATAAAATTTTGAGACCATATTATTTTTATAGGGGGATATAACACCCTACAAATTTAATATGTGTTTTCCTATAAATAAAATTTATTCCAAGTAGTTTGTGATATACAAAACAATGAAATAATGAAAATAATAAATGATTTTATATTTATGGTAAACATTAATTAAATATAATTATAATATGTGAAAAATAAATATTCAAACTCATTTTATATTTATATGAAACAACTCTAATAAAAGGGTAATTTTTAAATAATTAAGATAACGATGTATATTTATTATTCTCATTTAAAAGATAAATATATCATTATTAGTGTAACAAATATTATGAAAAATTATTTCTAATACATTTAAAATAATTAAATATCATTAAAACATCCATTATTAGTGAGTTGGAAATGAAGATAAAATCACATTATGGAAAATTGAGATATTTTTTAAACACTAATTTTTAAATTTTCAATGTTATTTTTATTCATGGAATTTAAAATTTTAATTTAACATTTTTATTTAAATGGGAAATTTTAAAAATGTTATTACAGATGTAAGGGCTTATTTTACAATTCCACCCTTTTTAAGATTGAACCTATTTAAATTTTTGAGGGTAGAATTATTTACAATTTCACATCATAAAAAATATTTATTTTATTATACTATAATTTTTTTTCTATGGTGTCCTTTGTTTCATCAATCATTTCCTCCCTCTTATACAAAAAATACCAAAATAATGTTTTTAAAAAAAATTGACCATATTTCTATTTTCTAGCTTGGAATATTTCTCTTCTATATCTATATTCATCAATTTTTATGGATGTTTTTATCAATTATTAAATTATTGGAAGATGGATTCTATTTCTACCATTATCAATAAATAAAATTTATTAAAATTATTGTATTAACATTTTTAAATTAAAGTTGATATTTACATTTTATAAATGTCTGTCAGAAATGTTCTTTTTATTATATAAGATGAGAATGTATATTCCCACCTACATGACCAATATTCTCTCTATATCATATTGTATAATTTTTATGGTTTTTAAAATGAAATCATTTATACCTTTTTTTCTAAATGTTTACATTTTATATTAAATGAAATTGTAATTATTCTATTCAATCCATGAAAACAAATATAAAATTACCTTAATATTTAATAATTTTGTCAAAAAATATTTTATAATTATAGAATCATTTAATTATTATAATTATATGAAAATAATTTCTCTAATGGTTTCTCTAAAACCACTTATAAAGTGTTTTGAATTGATTTTTAACTCTATTTTTAAAACAATGTCAGAATATTTTTATGGAATTCTCTTTTTAATGATGCTCTTCTATTTTTCCCTGTACTTATAAAATAAATTTTATTAATTTCAAAACATAATTTAATTTAAGATCATCCAATTTTATTTGATCGTGTCCTCTATCAAACTTTATTATCTATTGGAAATAATTTTCCCTCTCGATGTCCATAGTTTTAGTACCATATATGTATTCGCTAACATTTCTTCAAAATTTATATTTTAGTGATCATATAAAATTTCAATATATGAATCTCACTAAAATAATATTATCATCGAATTTATTTCAATTTCCAGAGAATTATTTAATTTTTGTATTCTTTAATTAAATTATATATTTAATTATAAGAAATTTTGACTATGTATTTTAGTGTTGATTAAATATGTGAATAATTCCTTATAAATATGTTACTGAAAAAAGGGGTCCAATTAATTATTTCAATTTGATGCATTGGTATGGGTCATGAGATAAATAGTTGGCCAATGTAGTTGTGTATTTGGGTAATACCAACACATCAATTAAAATTTATTATCAAGTGGCCTTGAAAGTTAGGTTCATGATGACATGGGATCCGGCCTTGATAGTAAGATTATGATGTATGAAATTATTCATTTCCTACGTTATTATTTCATTTATTATTCACCATGTGATTTTTATGTTAATATATCTGTGGAAACATTTTGATGATCAAGTTATTTATTAAATTACATATGTATTGATTCTCCCCTCTTCCATATTTCTAATTATATATGTACATAATATATATTTGGTCATATGATTTCTATAATTACCATATGAGAACAAAATTTATTATATTTTATATTTTACATGATAATATTAAGGTATCTTTGAATTATCATTAAGTATGAAAGAAATTATTTAATGAAATGTTTTATTTCTATAATGATATATGGAAATCATGTATGTATTCAATCTTCCACAACTATTAAAATGACAGATCTTTCTTGTTGAAATCTCATATATCATATAACAGTATAATAAATGTGAAACCATATTTATATTAATTTATTTTGGTGCATTACATGGTTGTTGAATGAAATAAATGGGTTAGGTAACCACATAATGTTTTAGGTATTTAGTAAAATTTATTTTCAAAACCTTAAGATCATGGATACAAGATGAATATATGGGAATTTATGTCATTATGATAGTGTTATAAAATCATTTTTATACAATTATACATGAGTATTTTGTTTTTTATAGGATAGTTATCCTTCCCATATAAAAATGTGATGAAGTTCAGGGAGATATTGGGTCAATACTTCGTGAAATATGTATTTTGGATCACTAAAATGAGATATCATATGGGGACATAATTTTTACCTAGAGTTCATAAATTTAAAAACATTGAATAAAAATATTAAATATCATAATAAAAAAACGATATATATATATATATATATATTATAGAATAAATCATTTCTAATGTATCATTTATTCATATCTCATTTAGGTATTATATTTCAATAATTTTGATATTAGAATCTATGGTTAAGAATTGTTCTCAAAGTAATGTGTTCAAGGAATCTGAATGACAATCTTATAGGAATTATTTTTTCTTACTATAAATCATTGGAATTATATATTGGTTCTACATCAATAATTTTTATTAATAAATATATAATCATATGTAGGATTGGAATAGAAAAATGAAAATGTAGATCGATGTTCTTGTAATAGAGAATGTTTGTTCTCATTGGATGATTGAACATATAATCTGATATTTAAATGTTGATTATAATTAGAAATCAAATTTTTATTTTTATACCTTAAATAAAAAAATTAATATTACTTAATTTCAAAATAAATTACATACATTCATTATTAATAAAAATATTATATATATATATATATATATATTTATATGTTTTTTATTTTTGTAAAATATTTATACATTTCAAATAGGGAAGTCATCTCTATAAAATAAATTATAACGAAATATAAAAAACATCAATCCAATGAATCTCTGGATATATTTTTTTACTACTTATATTATGAATCTTTTTATAATTTTGAGTTTTATTTAAAAGGTTAAATTATAAAAACACTATTTAGTTTAAAAGGATATACTTCTACTAAAATATTGGATCTCATGCGTCATTATGTATAAAGAACCACGAGTATCAAATATATTAGTTGATTTAAAAACACTATTTTATGTATGGCTTTATCTAGTATTTTTATAAGTTTTTAAATAGAAAAATAATTATAAATAAGTAAAAAATCATCTCGAAAAAACAATAGAAATTATCTTATCGAATCAAGATTGTTAATACGTGATACAAAAATTCACTTGTAATATAATAGATTACTGACCTTTTCTATTACTCAATCATCATGGAAAAATATAATGGAATGATGTGTCTATAATGTGGAATCATAACCATTCAGATATAGAACCGTTTATGAGGACATTGTGTGACAGTCATATTACATTTCAGGTGTTTTCCCTAATGATAGACGTATTCCATTATAACTGAATTCCCTATAAATCTATCATAAAGACATAATATAATATATACTCAAGGAAATATGACAATATTACTTTTTTTAAATTTGGGTTTTAAACAATTCATATAACATTGGAATTATAATAATATATAATTTAAATACTAAAATGATTATTTTTTTATTTAAAAGATATAAAAGGATATTATTTAACTTATGATAATGATTAAAATGGGTTTTTGGTTCAATATGGTCATTTACATTAAATGATAACATTATCCGTGGAGTTAGAGTGGGTAAACTTGAACATGGGTACTATTAAGAGAGATAATCCAAATTGAATTTTAAAAGGGATGTTAAAACTATTCCATAGAGTTAAAGATGAATAACTGACTCGAGTTACATAAGATCTCTTAATGTACGGAGGATTCATTAGGTGATAAAGAAATATGGATTTCTAATGGAAAATTATGATAAATTAATTTTTATCGGTGATAAAATATAAACTTCTATTATTGTATTTGATTTTTCCATTTCAAAGTGATATTTAAAATCCATGGAATCTAAGTAGGACCCAATGATCACTATCAATGATTAGAACATTTTGAATATAATTGAATTTTTATGAACCATATGATTCAACCATTATTTCATTGAGAAAGGAATAATATATTTAATAAATTTAGGTATTTTACATGATAAATGATATTAAAATGTATTTTTGGTTGAAGAATACATTTAGGAATAGAAACAAGTTTCTTAGAGTTGTAAAATCTAGTTTAATAAAGAAAATAGTGATATTGGATTCGCAATAAATGAAGATGAATATTATATATACTTGTAGAGTTTTCTAATAGTGATAGTATTCCTGATATTGTTGGTGGCTGATAAACCTATGGTTGTATATGTTTTCTTAAATTCATTCATTTGAAACGTGTGCTTAAAAAATACTATAAATGAATAAAATGGGTGAATAAGCCTACCGAATCTGTTTGATGATATATATTGATAGTAATAATATATTTCATAGATTGAGTCCAAACATATATTTTCAAATTTCTAAAGAGGATCTTCTCAAGGAACTCAAAAAAGGGATCTTTACAAGTATTTAATTAATCAAATTTTATGAAGATTAAACATCATTATAAAGAGTAAGGAATGATAGAATGTATTCTATATGCATCCTAAAAAGGATCTATCATGTATGCATGTAGCCTACCTGACCATATTAATCTTATGATATAATAATAAAATTAAAATATATATCTAATCATTATGAGTGTATTTAGATAATTGCTAAGATTATATATAAATACTCAAAAGTAGTTAATAATATGTTCATAGTTATTCTAGAAAATTAAAATTTATATATAATTGTAAAAATGTTATATGCTTCATATAGAATGTATATGAAATGAGATATCACTCATATTTTGTGTTTTTACAAATGTTAGTGCTATTATTTGATTTATTTGAAGAGAAAATTAATGTAGACTCAAAAAAGAAAAGAATAGTACAACATTTCATAAGCTTCTATGAAGGATGTTACATGGATCTAGAAGATTATTTCTGAGTTGGGATTAGTTCATAGAATTGAAATAGAATTCTAGATTTACTAATAAAATAATATAGCCATTCTACTTTTTACCAAACATTGATCTCACAAAAGGAAAAAACACATCCTTCAAAAGTAAAATGTCATTTGACAGATCATTGAGTAATATGATGTATACATATTTTAAGTGGATATGGATGATAATTTATATATTAAATTTATGAAATAATTACTATATTAAAATAAAGTGTTTCATTTTAAATAACATAGTGTAATAAAAAATAAATATTTAATGTAATTATTATTTAGTAGATTAAGAAATCATAATATAAGATAATACCAATTTATCATTCATTAATATTTAATATAATTTTTATTATTGGAATAATGGAATGATAATATCCTTCCAACATATTACTTTTTTTGCCCCTAATGAATGATTATAAGGGTATAGTATTGGTTATGGTGATATGTCATGATTAAAATGGTTAGTTAAAACATGAGATAATAAATGAAGACTTATTTTTTATAATAATACCCATGTATATCTCACATAAAATTCTATAATCATTTTTTAATTATCTGTGTATGATTATAATGAATCTATTTACCATATTTTGGTGACATTGCTATATTGGGATCCATCGTACATTAATACATTTATTTTATACGTATTGAGGCATATCTAATCCGGATTCATTGTGTGATTTGATTATCTAATCATTATATGGACCTATTCCAAGATGGAATATTTTATCTCATTAGATTATGAAAGACATTAATCCCATTGTGGAATTATACTGGGGAAAATAAATACCATAATTAGTATACTAATATGTGATGTTATCAGCTACATAGAAGAGGGACATCCATTGAACCCATCATGCTAGTTAGACATTTTTTATAATAATTACTGGATGAGATAAACAGTACAATATTTACATGATCCATGTCTAATGTTCACTTAATGTAATGGAGAATGAAATTATTTATATAAACATATGATTTATATAATATATCTTCTTGTTTATTTTCTCCACTGTAGATGTGAGTAAGATTTATTGAGCTCACATAAGACACTTTTGTACCTATTGTAACACTAATTATCTAGTAGAAGAAAAATATTATATTAAATCTATTAAAATATAATTTCATATTTTTTTCCAATGTTTGAAACTCATGTATGGTCACACAGTCTTGTTATTTGATTTTAAATAATTCTAATTTAATGTTTTAGTTCCAAAATGAAGATATTCATTACCAAATATATTTAAATGTGTTTTGTAAGGATTTAAAATAACATGTTATGTTTTCTATTATGTCCATTCGTGTATTTTATTGAAGTGGGAGGTTTTTAGAATTCCCAAAAAAGGGGATATTGTAATTTATGATATCTCAAAATCACTAGTCATAAGTATCTGCATCTGGATGCCTATATCTTAGAATATGAATGGAAACCATAAAAATTTATAATGTCCATGTGTTATTTGATTTTCCATGTATTTAAAAAACCACATCCTCCAAGATGGACACATCATCTAAGAATAATTAATATTTATTTATTCATAACATGAAAACATATAAAAATATCATAATAGTAACCTAATATAAAGTGTTTTTCATTATAATCATGAATGTTTTCATTAATGAGATTTATTCTAATACACAAAATCTCTAAATTTATAAAAGTGGGTATATAAAATAATTATGTTCCCTTATAATGATTCTACTATATTGCATCCAAGCTACGATAAATATTTCAACAACCCAAATCACCATTTTTTTCATTTAAAAGATTATGTATGTACCACTTTACTATTTTCAAGTCTTATCAATAAAAAACAAGGATCCATGATTACTAAAATTCATTTGGAGGTTGCAGTTATTAGGTTATTTCATTGGTGGGCCCATCATGAATAATTTTATGAAAGTGTAAAAAATGGTGATTTCAAAAGTCACGAAACATATGTTTTCATATTATTTTTTAATATAGTTTTCATATTCAAGATGTGTTAGGAAAATTCATGAGTTTCCACTTCTACCTAAGATCATTAAATGACATCTAAAACCCAATAGTTTCCATGTATAGAGATTTATCAAACCTACAACCTCAAATTAATATTCTTGTACAATCCTAAATTTTATGATGTGATTTTCACTAGTTTTATAAAGATTCTACCTCCCCGAATTGTGGTTTTTCATCCACGTCTATTATTTAGAATAGTATTGGAATGAAATGCCATTCCTCAAAAAATTTATTGTTTAGTGCCATTATATATCATATATTTGACTATATTTCTAATTACATATCAGTCTATTCAAGCTAGTGTAACCTTATGTACTTATATAAGACACTTACATTTCATTTTTATCTCTCTTGTACCAAAGGTATAACCTGAACATATCATTGAATATATGGATAAATTTTCTATATAAAACAATGTAATATTATATATAATATGTTAGCTCTTATATATTGGTCATATCTCTCCAATGGTGACGGAAAATAACTAGTAATATCAAGTGAATCAGTGTGCAAAACCTATCATATAAATCCAGGAGTCCTTTTCATATACAGCCTAGTAAAAATTATATATATATCCAGGTATACAGAAGGTATTATTCTGGTAACCACTATATAAACACTTGAGAATCTGATAAATTTACAATAATATTTTTAGAAAAAAATGGAGTTTATATTCAATATTACGCTTATTCACATAGTCCTTTATCAACTTATTCCATCTTATACAATTTAATACTAGTGCTCCCGTACATTAACTACCTATTTAAAAATACTCTAAATCACAATAATAAGCATTATATTATGTTGATACATAGAACCTAAATATCAATTATTAACAATATAAATAAAAATAGTCAATTAAGTTAATATCTTATTACTCCTAAAACATCATTTACCAGTTAATTTTTTGATAATACCTATAAAATTTAAAAAATTATGTATACTAATAAGTTAATAAATATTAATATATAATCAATATATGATATTTATTATTACCCCACATAAATAAATATTTCACTCTAAGGTAATCATTTTATATCGGTATAAATTCCAAAAAAATAAAAAAAAATGTGATTATTTATTATGATCCTTTAGAAATTTAATTTTATCATTTATCATTATCGAAAACCCTATCCAGTCATTATATTATCTAAAATTTATCCTTTTTAAATCTTTAGAAACATTTTATGTACCAATCAGAACTCTCCACGCATAGAAAATGAATTCATTCTTCACTATAGTTTAATTTGACATGAAGTTTTATCAGAAATTATAAAATTAATGTTAAACATATTTTAGTAAAAAATATAATTCTTCCAAAAATTGAAAAATTTATATTTAATCAATCACAGTGAATTTTTCAGGGTTATGCCTGAGATATTTTTTTTTATTTTAATAATTCTATTACTAAAAATATGATATAAAAAATATAAATACTGTTTAATAATATTAATGTTACTATATGAAATTTTCCACACCCAATTCCCATTGCATGATGTGACACCATATTCCATTCACTTTTTACATTTTCTGTTATCCAAAAAATATTTGAGTTGATTGAATTCATCATTACTAACTTATTATTTCTATTTTCTATCTTATGTTTTCATGTATGATGGGATCAAGAATAAACAAATTACAGATAATAATTCATTTTATTTATTTATTACATGTTCATCAGTCATTTGAGTATGAAATATAAATAATTCAATATCATCAATATTTTTATTTTACTTTTTTTATAATTTTATGAGAATAAATTATTTATTTTTGAAAAAAAATTATTGATTATCATTCATCTAAATATTCAAAAATAGATACATGCCTCACACACCAAACAATAAGTTACTTCCTAATAAAATAATCAAATGAATGTTTCCCAGCATTCAAATTTGAAATTACTATGTTATTATATAAAAAGAGTTTCTATGTAAGGATACATCATGTTTTAATGTTTCTATAACCTATAATTTCATTCATGGATTCTAAATGAAAATATTAGGTGATTAAAATGGTGGTAATTTTGTTAAAAATATGAGCTAGTACAAAAATATCCTAAAATGTGATAAAAATTTATAAACTCTAAAACATTGAAAAAAATAACCATAAATTATAATTCCCAAAATTGTTCTGTGTTTCCCTCAAGGACATCATGAAAATTGAAATAATTTGAATAAGGGTATTTAATAGCCTTTATTAATGTAAAAAATAATTTGATAAGTGTGTCATAAATTATGAATATAAGCATGGTCACACTCATAAGAAAGATTCCAAATAAAATTCAAGGAAATAATTTTATTTAAATAATTATTAAAAATAATGTTTTAAAAAATATTATATACTCACTCAAGGTAAATTCAAGAGTGATAATTGATACTTATGAGTCATTTAATCTTAAATTTCATAAAACTAACAAAATAAATAAAACAATCATAATGTTTTTTTACACTCCCTTATAATTAAAAAAATAACATTAATTTTACAGTCAGGTAGAATTAAAATTAGAAAGAAGCTACACTACTAAGTCTTTGACATATAACCTAATATTTTTAGTTAGTGAAGCTGCAGTTAGGATAATAGTTACTATTATCTATAATCATAAAACCAAAAAATATAAATGAGTAATTTATTTATTGAAATATAAAATAATGAATAAAATAAAAAGAAAATAATTATTTGGAATCCTTGAGTCAGTACTAATACTTTAAATATACTAGGGAAGATATTGTAGATATTATAATAAATTTTTGTGGTGATTTATATTATAAAATTTTAACTAAAATTACTATTTTCTTCTAGTTCTAAAAATAAGGAATTTAATGAAGAATACTCAATGTAAAATAAACTTCAGAACCACCAACTGAAATATTATGTTCAACATTCATTATATGTATATGAGGAGGGATAATCCATCCAATAATTATGCGCTAAATATTTTGAATTTTACTTCATCATTAATATATTTCTCATTAAATGATGAATAAAACATATCCAAGGGGAACTAAATTAATGATTCCATTTGAATAAAAAAAATGGCCTATGTATTTGAATCATAATTTTATTCTTTTATCTTATTATATTTTATTTATTTCAAAAAATAAAATTATAACAAATATAATATTTCCCTGAAAAATAATTAATTTAAATATTTATCCATTGAAGTTACTCAATGGGTTCTATATTATCTTTTACACCACCATATATGGAAATCCATGTGTTGGAAAAATATATATAATAAAAATATTTTAAGTTACAAATTAATTCATTTTCAACAAATTAAGATAAAAATGTTTATGATAATATAATAATTCCATATACTGTCTTGAATTTGAAATGTTTTTTAGTACCTATTAGAGTTCTATTTTAAAAAAAGTATAAAATTTGTTAATATTCTCAATTCATTCTCAAATATCTAAATATTTAGGTGTATATACATAAAATGAAAAGAGAGGTAAATTGGTGATAAATTACAATTTACGAATATGTGTGGGTCATGATAAATTTTACCTTTAACAAGGTTACTCCATTATGTATCTAAATGTTTTTGATCTTTCATATTTGTTTCAAAATTCATTTCTAATTCATAATTATCTTATGGTGATGTCAAAAGCATATATGAAAATATAAGGCCCCAGACTTAAACATCACTTAATATTGAATTAAATGAATAATTCACATTGAGGATCTTTTCAGGTTTAGAGTTTTATAGAATTAGGACATAACTGTTACATCTCAAAAGATTACAAAGTAGACTAAGTTTCCATAATATAAAAACTCTTAATAAGAAACATGTCTAGTTACATGTTTTATATAGCATGACATTCCCTTGATTCCATCCATGACCCTATTCCATATTATGTCCTGTGAAAAACATTTCAAAAAACTTGGGGTGAGCATAAAAAGCTCAGTAAGGGATACACAAAGAATGAAAACTGTTAGTTTTTCAAACATAAAGTAAACCATGTATACTTTATCAAAGTAATACCTTCACCTCTTGAAGTAGTAAAAACTCTTCACTGAATAAAATATCATTACATACCCTTTTGTTACCAAAGGATTACCATAAAACCCATATAAATAACACATAACATATAAAGGTATCTTGGGACATAATCATGCTTAAGTGGAATAACCATACGGTCGACTTCCACACACATCACTTAATGGAATAGCTATACGGCCAACTTAAATACATACTTAATGGAATAGACATACGGCCGACTTCCATACCCAATACATTAGAGGATATAATGTAACCACCCGTCCTAGTATTGACGGCACCACCCGTCATATGGTTTATCACGTAACCACCCATCAAATGTCCAAGTACCATTATAAAATTCATAAGACATAAAACAAATATAATGGAATGAAAACATTTCCACACTTTTATCACAATATATCACTTAAATATATTGACATAACAAATCCATTAAAAAATCATTTTCAATACCAAAATACATAAAAGAGTATATGGTATTTATTTCATTTAAAAAAACATTACGGCTTGTTCAGGAAGCCAAAGACCAAATAATACTCGCGACGGCGGGAAAGGTCGTTGTCACCGCGTACGTTAAAAGAAACATTCCTTTTTGTTGTTTTGTAAAATTCTTCGTAGAAAATGATTCCTTTTGTATAAAAGTAGAAGTCAAAGGGGTTTATACACCATATAAAAGAAAGTTGTGTATAAAACTAAATATTCCTCAATGAAAGGAGATCGAGACGAAGTCCCTTACCTCGGGTCCGACTTGACTAGATCATTTTTTAACATCCTGAATAATAAACTTTAGTTAATTTCTACTTGATTAAGAACCTTTTTCAAGTTAATTCTTCCTTTTATATCACTTATTACCATGTTATGAACATTATGTAGCCCTTTAAGTTGATAACGGTCGTTTGTCGATATTTGGTACGTGAGTCAAAAGTGAACTTCTTACAATTACATGTTGTTCGTGTGGTCAAAGGTTCATTATATCCAGAATGATATTCATGATTTGGATATCATATATATCATATATATCCAGCATATACATGTATTTATAATATTACATAATCATTTAGAGATATGAAATGAAATGCACCATTAATGGAAACGTTAAGCCGTACGTACGCATGAACGCTACTTTCATTTCTTTTTCATATTAATGGAATTAAAAATAAATGAGAGGTATTTATATTTTAATTCCATAATTATATTCATCATTTAGATTTATCATTCATCAAAGATATCCATTATATACATGTACTTATAATAGTACATTACATTTGGGGATAAGAAATGAAATGTACCGTTCATGGAGACGGTAAGCCGTACGTACGCATGAACGCTACTTTCATTTATATATCATGCTTTAATGGAATGAAATAATAATGATATAGAAGTATATTATAATTCCAGTATAACATCATATATAATAACTTTAAATCCATCCTTTATACGTCCCATATATGGCATTAACGAATCACATCACTTTGAGGGGGCGGTAGTCCGCACTTCCTTAAATGAAGATATCGTGTTTACCCATAATGGAAACCATAAAGGTATGACCAAAATAAAAAATACAGAAGATTAAGGAAAACATAAACATATTATATATCATATATAAATATAGTGTCATCGTAATGGCCACCTTTGAAGGTGTTAAAAGAATGTTGAACAATCATCGTTTCGGGAGGTAGAAATTCTCCATCCATGGAAATAGTATGTTCTTTAACCATTAGATGTAGGTGTGTGTAAGTGTAGCTCGAATAAATCTTATAACAACATCCTAGTATATTTATGATATTGGATTTGTTACAAAGTAAATGAATAAAAAGAGTGTAGGGGGTTGGAGAAGCAATATAAAACAAAAGATCATAAGTGACGACGTCACATTAAAATCGGGTAACTCTCTTAGATTTGAGCTCAAAGGCTTCCTTGGGAAGACTTCTACCCAAATTGAGGCTTTAAGGAGTAAGAGAGGGATGTGTAGAGACAAAATGGGTAGGGGTTGGCCGAGCCAAAGGCTTTGGGAGTGTGGGTACGGAGGTAGAGGTGGGGGCCTTTTATAAGAGGAGAGGAGGGGCACTCTTGGAAAGTAAGGAAATGTTACTTTATTTTAGAATGAGTTTCGGATTTTAATGGTCCCACATTGATTTGTTTCGTGGCTAAGGTGATAAGGGTTCAAAATCCACCCATCCAATAGGTTTTGGACTTGTGTAGGTCTTAGATTTTATATTATATTTCCATTTTATTTAAATCCTTTATTAATGAGGTAATCGCTGCATCATCATGATGTCATAAATAATTTAATAAATTTAATTTTTAAAAATTGTAAAAAAAATATCATGATGTAGGAAATCGTTTTATCTTTCTAATAAATATTTATAGTACACAAGATCATTTATTTATATAATATTAAAAATATTTTACTTAGGTGATACATTCTTTGTTACATTTAACATTCTTTAAAAATAAACAGATAAAAAGTCACTTTATCACAAAAGTGATTCCATGGGGCCTCCAAGATGGCCACAAGGCATCCCATGGTCGGCCAGGAGACAACCAATAGCTTTAGGACACATGTTGTGGTCAATTTTTATTATTATGATATTATTTTATTATCTTTAACTACCCGATTACTCATTAATCAAGATAATTAAAGATAATTACCGTCGTTACTATTCATAATGTCCAAAAACAAAAGATTCCTAATTAAATAATTTTGACCTTATGATTCCAAATATTTAATTCATTTTACATAATTCTAGACCAATAAATTGCAATAATTAATTTAAAAAAACTTCTCGTTGTCAAAACAAATAGCGGGTTTTTTAGAAACAATATTTATGAAAAGTTTGGCACTTGTTTATGCCTAATTCCAAAGTAAAATTAATCCCAATGACCATCATTGAATTACATGGTAAAAATATTTTCTAATTAAACTTTAAAAAAATTAAAAACATAATATAACCATATAATTAAATTATATGAAAAAGCAGTTTTGATGTAAAATGCGGTATTTTTCACTATTCATTGAAAAATGAACATTGTCAGAAAAATACCAAAAATTAACGCAAGGTAAATTTCAATGTCCCAGTCATAAATAATATGTTTATTTTGAATAATAGATCTTACAAAATTCTCATAAAGTGGATTTTAAAGGGGTTCGCCATCAAAAGGTGGTTAATCGACCTTTTAAAGAATATTAGAATGTTTATGCTTAAAAACTGAATTCATTTTCATTTTTAATCCTCTAACATTTACTGTAAAGAGTAAAAATATTTTAAAAACATATATAATCATATTTTAGTTATTTCTATCCTTTCCCGCCAATACAATAGCTATGTGTTAACTACCATTTAAAATAATATTATTTTATTACTAGTGTGCAACGTAAGATTTCAATGAAACTCTTTGTTGCGTATCAGGTACGTTATCGAACATAGAAACCCCTTTAAAGTAAAATTAATATATAATTCATAAATACTAATAAATATGAAAATGTTTTCTTAATTATTTACCTGGGATGTTACATCCTTCCCCCCTTTTTGGGAATTGCATCCTCGCAATTTTATTCACTTATCAAAATAAGTGGGGGTATTTATCCCTCATAGCATTTTCAGATTCCCATGTTGACTATTCAACCATATGGTTTTTCCACAAAACCTTTACCTGGTGAATTACCTTATTTCACAACACTTGCTCTCTTCGGTCAAGAATCTGGACTGGTTGTTCTTCATAAGAGTGGTTCTCTTCCAGGTGAACTACCTCTAGACTCATAACATGAGATGGATCTGGCATATACTTCCTCAACAACGAAACATGAAAAAACATTGTATACCTGAGAAAAACTCGGAGGTAAAGCCACTCTATATGCAACCGATCCAACTCTCTCCAGAATTTCATATGGTCCAATAAACCTTGGACTCAGCTTTCTTTTCTTACCAAATCGCATCACACTTTTCCATGGAGAATCCTTGAGAAAAACATGATCACATACCTCAAAAGATATATCCTTCCTCCGGTTATCTGCATAACTCTTATGTCAGCTCTGAGCTGTTCTCATGTGTTTCTGATTCAACTGAACTTTTTCTGCCATCTCTTCTACCAATTATGGTCCCATCAGCTTCCTTTCACCCACTTAATCCCAAAATGCTAGAGTTCGACACTGCTTCGCATATAATGCCTCAAATGGTGCTATCTGTATACTGGAATGAAAATTTTTATTATAAGAAAACTCAACCAAGGAAAGATGTTGGTCCCAACTTCCCTGATAATCCATCGAACTAGCTCGTAGCATATCCTCCAAGGTCTGAATTGTTCATTCTGACTACCCATCTGATTGCTGATGAAAAGCTGTACTAAAATTTAATTCAGTACCCAACGACTTCTGAAGGCCTTTCCAAAAGTTAGTAGTAAACCTGGGATCACGATCGGAAACAATGGAGGGAGGAACTCCATGTAACCTGACTATCTCTTTAAGATAAAAACGGGAAAGTTTATCTAGGGAAATATTATCTCGTATGGCAAGGAAATGAGTATATTTAGTCAATCGATCAACAATAACCCAGATTTCACTATTACCTAGAGATGTCCTCAGTAATTACACAAAAAAATTACATGGATATATTTTCCCATTTCCACTCTGGCACTGGTAAAGGCTGAAGCATCCCTTTCAGTAACTGCCGCTCTGCTTTAACCTGCTGACAAGTCAAAAACATCACTGTAAAATCAGAAATATCTCTTTTCATTCCATCCCACCAGTAATACTCTCGCAGATCTCTATACATATTTGTACTTCCAGGATGAACTGAAAAAAGAGAACTATGAGCTTCACATAACAACACTTTCTTCAACTGTGAATCACAAGGCACACACAATCTCTTCCCAAACCTCAAAACACAATCATTATCAATGTTGAATTCAGGCAACTTACCCTTCTGAACCAACTCCACCTTTTTCTGCAACTCACTGTCTTGCTTCTGTGCTTGCTTGATTCTGTCTGATAGATGAGATTTCACCGATACCTGAAACAAAACAGAATAACTTCCTGCACCAACAACTTCTATGCCAAAGTTCATCAAATCAAAAACCAAAGGATCTCCTTCCAAACGTAGCATGGCCAATGAAGCATTAATTTTTCGACTCAAAGCATCGTCCACTTTATTTGCTTCTCCCAGATGGTAATGAATTGTACAATCATAATCCTTGATTAATTCCAGCCATCTCCTCTGTCACATGTTCAATTCTTTATGAGTGAATATATACTTTAAACTTTTGTGATTAGTATATATTTCACACTTTACTCCATACAAATGATGCCTCAAAAATTTTAAAGCAAAAACAACAGCAACTAATTCCAAATCATGTGTAGGGTAATTTTCCTCATGATTTTTCAACTGATGTGAAGCATAAGCAATTACTTGGTCATTCTGCATAAGGACACATCCATATCCCTTCAAAGAAGAATCACTGTATATAACAAACTCACCATTCCTGGAAGGAAGTTCCAAAACTGGAGCATTCACCAATCTTCTTTTCAACTCCTGAAAAAAATCATCACATTCTTTTGTCCAGATGAACTTGACACCCTTCCGAGTTAGCTTAGTCATTGGACTAGATAACCGTGAAAAAGTTTCAACAAACCTTCGGTAGTAACCTGCCAAACCAAGAAAACTACGGATCTCGGTTACATTTGTGGGTCTTGGCCATTCTTCAACAACATTTGTTTTTGGAGGATCAACAGTTATGCCATCTTTTGAAATAATGTGACCAAGGAAAGAAATTTGTTGCAACCAAAACTCACACTTTGTTAATTTCCCATACAATTTATTTTATTTTAATCTTTGCAATGTAACCCTTAAATGACTTTCATGCTCCTCTTTACTTTTAGAAAACACCAAAATATCATCAATAAAAACAACCAACTTTTTTCACCTAAGTCAGCTAAGCCATCACTATGACAAACTGTTTAGTTCTGATTATGACAATCTCAGGATACTGATTTGAAAGGTCATTTCCATCTGTATGCCTTCCCAGAATAGATGTTCTGTTTCCTCTATGAAAAACCATTCTTAACACAGAAATATCTTAGGCGAAGAAACATGGTAATCTTTAAATGCTATATCATTTCAGTCATACCATAAATTAACTTATAATTTAACAATTTTCTATCTCCTAAAGTTGTCTAAACCGACCTTTGATACCAACTATAAGGACCCCGCCTTAAACAACTCTTAATATTGAATTAAATGAATAATTCACATTGAGGATCTTTTTAGGTTTAGAGTTTTAGAGAATTAGGACATAACTGTTACATCTCAAAAGATTACAAAGTAGACTAAGTTTCCATAAAATAAAAACTCTTAAAAAGAAACATGTCTAGTTCCATGTTTTATATAGAATCACTTTCCCTTGATTCCATACATGACCCTATTCCACATTAAGTCCTGTGAAAAAAATTTCAAAAAAAACTTGGGGTTAGCATAAAAAGATCAGTAAGGGATACACAAAGAATGAAAACTGTTTGATTTTCAAACATCAAGTAAACCATGTATAGTTTATCAAAGTAATACCTTCACATCATGAAGTAGTAAAATCTCCTCAATGAATAAAATATCATTACTTACCCTTTTGTAACCAAAGTATTACCATAAAATCCATATAAAGAACTCATAACATATAATGGTAACTTGGGACATAATCATACTTAAGTGGAATAACCATACCGTCGACTTCCACACACATCACTTAATGGAATAGCCATACGACCAACTTCTATACATACTTAATGGAATAGCCATACGACTGACTTCCAAACCCAATGAATTGGAGGTTATAACGTAACCACCTCTCCTAGAATTCACGGTACCACCCGTCATATGGTTTATCATGTAACCACCCGTCAAATGTCCAAGTACCATTATAAAAATCATAAGACATAAAACAAATATAATGGAAAGAAAACATTTCCAGACATTGATCACAATATATCACCTAAATATTTTGACATAACAAATCCATTATAAAAATATTTTTCATACCAAAATACATAAAATATTATATGGTATTTATTTCATTTTAAAAAAAACATTACGGCTTGTTCAGGAAGCCAAAGACCAAATAATACTCGCAGCGGCGGAAAAGGTCGTTGTCACCGTGTACGTTAAAAGAAAAATTCCTTTTTTTCATTTTTTAAAATGCTTCGTAGAAGAAGATTCCTTTTGTATAAAAGTAAAAGTAAAAGGGGTTTATACACCGTATAAAAGAAAGTTGTGTATAAAACGAAATATGCCTCAATGAAAGGAGATCAAGACGAAGTCCCTTACCTCGGGTCCGACTTGACTCGATCGTTCTTTAACATCGTGAATAATAAACTTGGGTTAATTTATACTTTATTAAGATCATTTTTCAAGTTCATTATTCCTTTTATATCACTTATTACCATGTTATGAACATTATGTAGTCATTTAAGTTGATAACGGTCGTTTGCCGATATTTGGTACTTGAGTCAAAAGTGAACTTCTTACAATTACATGTTGTTCGTGTGGTAAAAGGTTCATTATATACAGAATGATATCCATGATTTGGATATCATATATACCATATATATCCAGAATATACATGTATTTATAATATTACATAATCATTTAGAGGAAATAAATGAAATGCACCGCTCATGGAGACGGTAAGCCGTACGTACGCATGAATGCTTCTTTCATTTCTTTGTCATATTAATGGAAATTTAACTAAATGAGAGGTATGTATATTTTAATTCCATAATTATATTCATAATTTAGATGTATCATTCATCATATATATCCATTATATAAATGTACTTATAATAGTACATTACATTTGGGGATAAGAAATGAAATGTACCGTTCATGGAGACGGTAAGCCGTACGTACGCATGAACACTACATTCATTTATATCTCATAATTTAATGGAAAGAAATAATAATGATATAGAGGTATATTATAATTCCAGTATAACATAATATATAATAACTTTAAATCCATCCTTTATACGTCCCACATATGGCATTAACGAATCACATCACATTGAGGGGGCGGTAGTCCGCACTTCCTTAAATGAAGATATCGGGTTTAACCATAATGGAAACCATAAAGGTATGACCAAAATGAAAAATACAGATGCTTAAAGAAAACATAAACATATTATATATCATATATAAATATAGTGTCATCGTAATGGCCACCTTTGAAGGTGTTAAAAGAATTTTGAACAATCATCATATCGGGAGGCAGAAATTCGCCATCCACGGAAACAGTATGTTCTTTAACCATTATATGTAGGTGTGTGTAAGTGTAGCTCTAATAATTCTAATAAAAACATCCTAGTATATTGATGATACTGTATTTGTTACAAAAGAAATGAATAAAAAGAGTTTAGGGGGTTGGAGAAGCAAAATAAAACAAAAGAACACAAGTGAAGACATCACCTTAAAATCGGGTAACTCTCTTAGATTTGAGCTCAAAGGCTTCCTTGGGAAGACTTATGCCCAAAGTGAGGCTTCAAGGAGTAAGAGAGGGATGTGGAGAGACAAAATGGGCAGGGGTGGCCGAGCAAAAGGCTTTGGGAGTGTGGTTAAGGAGGTAGAGGTAGGGGCCTTTTATAAGAGGAGAGGAGGGGCACTCTTGGAAAGTAAGGAAATGTTACTTTATTTTAGAATGAGTTTCGGATTTTAATGGTCCCACATTGATTTATTTCGAGTATAAGGTGATAAGGGTTCGAAATCCACCCATCCAATAGGTTTTGGGCATGTGTAGGTCTTAGATTTTACATTATCTTCCCAATTTTTTTAAAGCCTTTATTAATGAGGTAATCGCTGCATCATCATGATGTCATAAATAATTTAATAAATTTAAGGTTTAAAAATTATAAAAAAATATCATGATATAAGAAATAGTTTTATATTTATAATGAATATTTATACTCCAAAACATCATTTACGTAGACAAAATAAAAAATATTTTACTTAGGTGATACATTCTTTGTTACATTTAACATTCTTTAAAAATAAAAAGATAAAAAGTCACTTTCTCACAAAACTGATTCCATGGGGCCCCCAAGTTTGGCACAAGGCATCCCATGGTCGGCCATGATACAACCAGTATCCTTAGGACACATGTTGTGTTCATTTTTTATTATTATGATATTATTTTATTATCTTTAACTACCCGATTACTCATTAATCAAGATAATTAAAGATAATTAATGTCGTTACTATTCATAATGTCAAAAAAAAAAGAGTACTAATTAAATAATTTGGACCTTCTGATTAAAAATATGTAATTAATTTTACAAAACTACAAACACATAAATTGCAATAATTAATTTAAGAAAACTTCCTTTTGTCAAAACAAATAGCGGGTTTTTTAGAAACAATATTTATGAAAAGATTGGCACTTGTTTATGCCTAATTCCAAAGTGAAATTAATCCCAATGACCATTATTGAATTACATGGTAAAAATATATTCTAATTACACTTAAAAACATATTAAAAAGATAATATAACCATATTATTAAATTATTTGAAAAAGCAGTTTTGATGTAAAATGCGGTATTTTTCACTATTCATTGAAAAATGAACATTGTCAGAAAAATACCAAAAATCAACCCAAGGTAAATTTCAATGTACCAATAATAAATAATATGTTTATTTTGAAAAATAGAGCTTAAGAAATTGTCAAAATGTTGATTTAAAAGGGGTTCGCCATCAAAATGCGGTTAATCGACCTTTTAAAGAATATTAGAATGTTTATGCTTAAAAACTGAATTCATTTGCATTTGTAATCCTCTAACATATATTTTAAAGAGTAAAAATATTTTACAAACATATATAATCATATTTTAGTTATTTCTATCCTTTCCCGCCAATACAACTGCTATGTGTTAACTACCATTTAAAATAATATTATTTTATTACTAGTGTGCAACGTAAGATTTCAATGAAACTCTTTGTCGCGTATCGGGTATGCTATCGAACATAAAAACCCCTTTAAAGTAAAATTAATATATAATATGTAAATACTAATAAATATGAAAATGTTTTATTCATTATTTACCAGGGATGTTACAAAAAATGTATCTCAAAATATTTACATCTTATTCTACAAAAATTATTCAACATGTAAAATATGTGTGATAATATCTTCACCCACATGTTACTCCCCCCCATCTGTAATTTATTATTTTATCAAAGGTACTCTGCTAAAATTGATATCCATTGACTTATCTTTGGATAGAATTCCTTGAGCTCTTGAAACTATGATTCTCATAAATTCTAAATCTGTTCTTCTTAAATTAGTCTTTAGTTAGGCGAAACGTAATAATCTATATTTGAATATTATATTGATATAAGCACATTAGATTAAATTAAATTTATGAATAAACCTACATATTTTCAATATATTAACTTAAAAATTTGTTATTAAATTGGTTCCCATATAGTGTTGTTATATTCTAAAAAAGATGTCAAGGGATAATAAAAATTATTATTCAACATACTCTTAGTGAACCATTTGTTATAAATAAGGAAACCTCTCAATGAGCTAATTTTGAATCACATATTACTACATATACCTTGTTATTTTTTATTATTTATGTATTTTATATAAAAAATATAATAGAATTGGGATTTTTTATGTATAGTAAAATGAGTGAAACATAATATAAATTTGTTAAAAACAAAGAAAATTGTTGTTGGGGAAGGTATTAGTACTACGGTTGCCTACATGGGTTCATTCACTATCTATTTTCATTAACATAATTCAATTTAACTTATCATCCGATCAGAATTTTAATAAATTCCCCTTAATTGATTGAGAAATATATAATTCTTAGGATATCTATTAGATATTTCAAGTATAACATCATTTTATAGTCATTAATAATGAACTGACCATGATTGGGTTGTTTGGAAATATATGAGGCTCGAATTTATCTTATGATGACTCATCCCACAACTAACTCAACCCATCATATGGTGAGAGAACCAATAAAATTTAGGGAATTGTGTTGTTTTAGGGAATATATAGTTGTTCAGAATAAGGCAATAGTGTCATGTAAAATCATCACAACAACCCATATAAACACTACATTATTTATAAAAAATAGAAAATAGAAAATGAAAATTATGAGTTTCAATTTTAGAACACCATGAAAACCTTACACAATTATAGGCCTCATGTTAGATACCCTTCATCAAATGGAATAAATAGGTACATTGGATGAAGGAAATGAAAAAATCAATGTAGATAGAGAAAATGAATTTCTCAAATTTTAAAACTTGAAAATGATTTATCAATATAGATATAGTATTAAAATCATGAACTAATCACAATACAATAGGAAATGTTACAAATGAAGACATCAATTTATGATGATAGAAAAAACAAAAAATTACTAGAAATAAGATTTATTATAATTTTATATCAATGGAGATTCATCATGGTCATATTTAAAGTTGAATTGTTCATAATGTTCTCAAATTCATCAGTCTTTTATTCATCAGATCTCTAGTATCTCAAATTTTAATCTCCATACTAAAATATATATAAAATTATTTTAATGATAATAATATTTGTATATTTGACGTTTCATAAATGTTAACTATAATTTTCAATATTGGCATCTTGATGAATGTATTAACTAAAAATTAATCATCATGAACTCTCTCAAGCCTGGTGATGTGATTGGAACATGTTTTATAGTGATCTGGCCTTTTGTTATTGTGTATTATCATCTCCTTCAACATTTTGGAATAGAAATATTGTGGCTTCCCATAATCCTATTTATATAAAGGTAGTGGCCTTTATTTATCTTATAATTTACTAAAATTCCTCTTATATATCAATTTTCTATATCTGATTGACCATTAGGTAAGTACAGGTAACACACGTATATATCATTATCATCTATAATATAGAAAATTAGGATCGTATATTTAAAAGTTAATTCATGGGTAACTCTTAGGCATCAGCCTAGGACTCTTATATATCATATGTGAACTCTTATGTATAATTAATATCACTCTATTTATAATGGAAAATGACAATACATAACATTTATATTTGTATGGTAAACCTTATGTCGGTATCACTATAAATTTAATATATTCATCTAGATTACCATTACATATACAATATACTTTACTTTCTTCATATATCCTATATACCATTATTTATTTATTATTGGAATGTAATAAAATTTATATATCAACTTTAAAAAAATTAAAATGCAGTGGATTTTCAACATCACTATTATGGAAAAATTCCATTCACAAATTCTTTAATCCATTGAAATTTTAACATCTTGATATCATACCATTCTTACTTCCTGGAACACTTCTTAATAATCAAAATAAACAAATAGTTACTTTATTAAATTATTATATATGTTAATTATTATCAAAATAAATTGAAAATGTGAATTTAATATTTTTGTTATTGATCCTTAAATTTCAACTATAAACTAATCATTTAGTAATTTCACATAAAATGTGAAAATATTGGAAATTTAATAATATAATAATAAATTAAAAATGTAGATATTATATCCATAAATTACCCCACTCCTATATATTTATATCCATGATAATCATTATAAAACCAAAAATAAATATTTATAATATCCATTAAGTATACAGTTCTTCATTATATTACCATAAGAGAAATGTTTATAATATGTTCTTTCGTGAAAAAAAATAATCAATTTTATTTTTTATATCACATAAAAATCTATTTTATTTCAATATTCATTTCACTACCAAATCAAAAACCCCCTAACCTGAAAATTTTATAGAACCTTCACTGAGGAAAAATCTAATATATAATTATACACATTCATTAAAAAAACTGTATATTAATATAATCATCCAAATTATTCTAATTTGTTTCATTATGAGACCCTAAAATTTAATCAATCTTGTGGAAATTTTTATGTTTGTTTTAATGGGTAGTGATGGTGAGAAAAATTATTTTAAAATTAAATGGTCGAAAACATGATGTTATTCTTATAAATAAAATGAATTTATAATAATATGACTCTAAGAAATTTCCTCAAATAATTCCACATAAATGATATACCACTGTATTCCTAATTCATGTAACACAAGGGTTAATTTAAATAACAATTATATTGAATTATTTCATCCATATTCACATTATATATTTTTTATTATTTATATTATATATTTTTTAAATGGTTGATAATATGAGAATAGAATGTAAAAATGAAAATCATTTCATGAAATTTTATTTTTTATAGGGTTATGTTTCATACAAGGAAAAAATGAATAATTAAATCTCATATATATGTTCTTCCTTTCCATCCAAATAATTTTTCAATTTAAATGATGAGAATAATTGATGTAAATTGGTTAAGGTTGACTCAATCAAATTGAACACTCAAATCATTAGAATATTTTAATACCCACGCAACAAATAATGAGTTTCTTTCCTATAAATGAATATAAAAGTTCCTTCACCCACAATAAAAATAAATATCAACATGAAATAATATTATAAGTAAATTTATGTAAGGATAAATTTACTTCACATGTTCCTTAAACCTATAAAGTTATTACTCGGATGTAAGGGACAATAAATATTGACATGAAGTCAGGATATAGAGTAATTAATTTCATCTTTCCAAAGTAGTGTTTGAAACTAATTTAAAATATATCATGAATTTTAATTGTTTCAAGGATAAATGATCATAAGTTGTACTTGGCATTCTTTTTATTTATTCCTATCATAGAAGTTTGAAAATTATAGAAAATTTTATAGAAGGTTTAATAAGGCAAATCATGATGAAATTATAAAAAAATAGTTTTTGTATTTTGGAAGTGGATTTTATAAATTCATAAGTATTAGACAAATATTTGAAAATAAAATTTAAGGAAATGGTTTCACAACGAAAATCATTTAAAATTTATTAATTTTTTAAAAAATAAATTAAAGTCATTAAAATTTTATTCAATACTAAAATATAATAATAAATACATATTTACAATTAAAATAAATTAATGGAAATTAAGAAACAATCAAAAAAATTCAAAAATTGGTTGAGTTCCCCATAAAAAAAATTAAACTAGCATTAATATTTGCGCCTGAAGAATTAAATGAATAAGTTTTCTTTTCTATTGAGTATGTGTGAAAAAAAGTTCCAATTTTTTAGAATCATGTTGTGTTATGATCCCAGTTCCATCCATTTACAAGCATAATATTAAATAAATTAAATAACCAATTCATTGAAAAAACCTAAACAGATAAATAAATGGGAATTAATACATGGTTTAAATGCCCAAAGATACTAATTTATTTAAATTGTATTTCGAGATGAAATCCCAAATATTAATGTCAACTAGGAATATTTAATGTGGACTATAATATAATTATTCTCTCAGTGTTCATCTATAGGAACTTAGTGTAGAGGAACTGTACGATATCATACTAGAATGAAACTAATTTACAAATTAGGTTGTGATTTAAGGATAAGTGTAATATTAAGCATGGTTACCATAAAAGTATGGTCACTAATTCTAAGTCTCTCACTTAAAATTATATATATTTCGTATATGATTATATTAAAAATTTATTGTAAGTGGGCCAGTGAATGATTTTTTTATTAAAATGAATATAAGATATGTGGAATTGATATTTCACCTTCATTCATGTTATCTTTTGTTTTTCACTTCGTGGAAAGTCATTGAAAATTACATTCTGTTATGAAAATATTCAATGTGTTCAGGAATATTTAATTTTCCCAAAATTGGATTATTTTCACCTTCTTCTCCCTTATCATGGGAAATCAATGAGCTATCTGAAATTTCAGAATCACAATAGTGGGAATTAGTACTCAATTTATTTTCAGTAATATTGGACATGTTCAAGTGTTAAAAAAGACTATCATTTAATAATGGAGATGTTTGGAATTCATCTTTATTGATTAGATACTCATATTGGTGCTTTATCATATAATAAAATAGGTTTTACATTTTTTCCATTCATTCATCAAACTTCTTCACCTCAGTGGAATCATTTTCCAAGGAATGATATAATAAATAGAGAGTTGAGTTTTCTTTGAATATGGGATAATCATATTGTTGGAAACCATCAATAAATAAACTCAAACTTATATTAAAAATCAGTTAATATTCTAAATTTGTATCAACTAGTATTTTTACTGCACTAATATCATATAAAAATAAAATAATATTGTCAGAATATAGTTATTCAATATATTCCTTCTCACCCAGGTAATGTTATTTAATATGAATATAACTTGGGATATCATATCCTCTTATTTTAATTGTTATGACTACTCTTTATATTAATCATTTTATTTTTAATTGTATGAAAATAATGTTTATATGTGTGGTATTATCTATTACATGTCATCCATAAGATCTTATAACTGTGATTATCTAGAATTAAGACCCTCATCATCTAACACCTATGAGCAGTTAGTCCACATATAATAATAATTTTATTTTTAAAACCAAATTGTTATCTAATATATTTTTGTATGTTTTTTAAAAGGAAACAAAAAAATACATGGTGAATGTAATTATTTGTACCCAATATGGATCCTTGAGAATAGTCAACATCCAATACAACTTCCATAGGGTTTTCGAAAATATTATTTATTTTACCCAAGTTCATATATAATGTCTAAACCATACTATCTATCCATGATACTTTTTTATATTACTAAGTAATCAATGAGCCTTATTTATTTAGTTATTTTTAATTTCAATAAATTAAATAAAACTATAGGTTTTCATTATGATAAAAAATTAATGAAATATCAAGGGAATAAATAAATATTGGGACAAATGTTTTTGGAAAATGTCTCGATCCATGGAAAAGCTACTCTCATTAATTTTAAATTTTAATTATTCAAATTATATTGGATACTTCATCCAACCAAACATGAACATCCATTTACTGCATTCAATAGGAAGATAATTCGTATTATAATAACTATAAAATATATAAATATTACATGATCTAATATTCATGAATGATGAACACACCTCAATTGACTGTGTGTCCCCATCCAAGACTCTGCTCTATGATATGACTTTTCATCAATCAAAAAACTATTATATATGTTATTAAAGTCTAAATAAGATATTTTATTGATTGAATTAGTGGTATGTAATTAAATATGCTCGATAATCATTTCATTGAATGGTGCAGATTTCCAAACTATCCCAAAAAACTACTCCAATGATCATTGTGAATATAAAAGAAAATTTGAAAGAAAAAATGTTTGTATTTTGAAACGTTGAAATAACATCTTTAATGATATTTATAATGTTATCTAATCTCCATCATGAGTAATGAAAAAGAGTTTTGGAATGACACATATAAAATTATAAAAAATAAATAAATAAAATGAAGGAATTTATGATAAAAACATCTAAAATATTGAAATATATAAATATAATAGTAAAATCCATAACTACTGACAAGGATGACGGCCAATTTTGGAACATAAAATCTCTTTTTTATAGTGGGGAGGAAATTATTTGTATTATAATTGTTTTTGTAATATTCAATTATCATGAGGAGACTTCCATGATTTTACTCAGCATCCAGATCATCAAAATATTCTAATATTCTTTAGTCTTCCATTTATTAATTCCCTATGTTCCTGGTTCATTATTCAATTGAATTAATTTAAAATATCTTTTTCACCATTCAATATTATTAGAGTATTAATATATCATCAATTACATACGTAATTTTCCATTTGTGCATCATTATCAACCTCGCAATATCGATTTAATATTCTTGGCAATCATAAGCCATGTTATTTGATGGGAGTAATTTTATATGGTTATTTGGATAGTGTGAATATGGGTAGTTATATCCTTTACTATTTTTAAGAAGAAATTCCATGATATTACTATCTCCTTATTTTTAAAATGATATGATCTTTATGTATCTTATCTTGGACTAATGTGATTCTTATATTTCACATTACTCTGGTTGTTTTAAAATTAAATAAGTGCATGTAAAACTTATATATCATAATTATCACTGATGGTGAAAAGGTAGACCCATTACTATTAGTGAATATATTACTAAATTATAATTTTTGGAAATGTTATTATATTTTTTAATATATAACCTATTACATATAGTGAGTATCTCCCTTAATATAATGAAAAAAACATACATTTCATGATAATCTGTGAGGTATCCAATACATTTGTACCCTGGTAACATCTACCCATATGCCATAGAAACCTTAACATATGAATCCTAGTTAACACTACATATGATTTCAGGTCACATTTATATATCCATTAGAATATATCATAACTATTATGTATGAACATTTATGTTTTTAAGATAGATTACATATTCAGTGTGACTCTTATGCAAATAGTTTTTAAAATTATTCCATCATCTAGAAATTTACCCTCTTACATCATTAATTTTCAAGCAAATAAGATAATGATTAAAATATTAAAATTAAAAGAAAATTTCTGTTTTTACAATTTAAATAAAGACAAGGTTTCAATAATATCTATTTAAATCAATCCATTAGGCCCTTTTCGTATTAATCCTAATCCTTCACCTATAAACTAAATATCGAGTCATATACATTAAAAATGGGAATTGAAAATTTTAAAATATATTTAAAAATAATATATGTTATCAATAAATAATCATTAATGTATTTTATAGATTTTTTCTTAGATGATTAATAATATATATATATATATATACGATAATTGTTATATTATTGAGGACATATGGAATTTATGGGATGAGGTCATTGTGATGTTTTACTATGACGAGAACATGGTATTTATGCACATTAGAGAAAAATTAAACGGTGTTTTAACCTTGTGTATTTTACCATAATTATGATTTTTGATGATATACATGTTAATGTATCTTTTACATCAATGGATTCCTATTTTCTAATAGAAACCATTGTAATTCTGTATTAGAGATCAGAATATATGGGATTCATGTATAGAAAGATGTTATTCAAAATAAAATGTATTGATGAATTAATTATAATGGATTTACATGGATTATGTTGGTTACATGATTATGATTATTTTCATTCATTGTGATGATATTTAATAGGACTAAAGGATATCTAGTTTAGAATGGTGTCTTTGATATTTGACATAGTTAACACGGGGTATAAAATAAGAATTGATATTATGGTGTTAGAGGTTTTTATAATCATGTATGCATAATGAATAGAATAATATTTTATATTATATAAAAATTTATTAATATTTTATATCTTATATTAGGGATTAATATATTATATATAGGGTTCATGTGTTATAGATAGGTCATAATGTTATCCAAAAAATTTTACAGCTATTTTGGGCTGTGAAGAATAGATATTATGGTTCATAATGTGAATCCCATAAGGTTAAAATTAGTATCATATGTAATATAATAATTCATTTATAATTTAGTCAGTATTATATTTTTACTCAACAAGTGGATATTGTTCTGAGATAACTCATATAAAGTGATTAACCAAAAAACTATATTAAATATAATATAATTGTAGAATTTTATTATAAACATGTAAATTATAAAATGATCCTTTTAAGAGATGGAAAAATTATTATATATTCCAGAATCTAATTTTAATACATTTATATCACTAATGGTTTACGAAATATTTTTAAAATATTAGTAATGTGATATATTAAATTATTTAAAAAAAGTGTATGGATTAAAATTATATTGATTTAAAATTATGGAAGACTGACCCGTGATCGATGAGTAATGAATATAATGTCACGTTAAAGGTATCTGAAGATATTATAATATATGTATTATTATTTTATAAAAAAAATATTATGAATAGGGTATTAAATAAAAAAATTAACAGACACGTTTCAAATTTATCACAAATTAAGAAATATGGTATTGTTGGTGACACTTGGTGAAATTCAAAGAGAAAGCTATATCAAAGGGATTAAAGGGATGTATAATATTCATTAACAAAAATTATGTTGATGTATTTTTTTATATTATATAATAATGTATAAATACTTTATTTTCAATTGGTTTTATCAATGATAATGACTTATGGATAATTTAGTGCATGTTATTTTCTAATATTGTTTGCTCGTAATATTAATAATCCTAACAATGATAACAAAATATGGTTTTTAAGGGAAGATATAAATGAATCATTATCAAGGATTATATTTTTTTTGTATCATAAATGGTGAAAACACAAATTTGATAAAGTTCTTTAAGACATTGGTTTTGAAATTGATAAAATATAAAAGAGTATAAGACCATGAATATATAATCAAACCATCACATAAGGGAACAATTGATATCATATGAATAAATGAATTAATTTGGATGGATGTAAAATCAAATAAATACATTGTATTACATAATATATAATATTATGTTATTTTTATAGAAAATTATTTGATATATTATCATAAATAAAAGATATGTGTATTCATTGAAATATTTGGTGCACATTTTACTATTAAGGATAAAATATAACACTGAAAAGATGAATTGATGTATAAGTAATGTATATGATATAGAAGAATGTAAAAATGGGATGTCCACGAGAAACAAAAATTCTAATTAACTGAATGGTAGATATCCTTAAAAAATATTTTTGAATATGGTGGTGTAGTAGTGAAAATCCTTTATTAGTTATAGTCCATAGATTCCATACACTATTGAAAAAAAGACTATTGAATTCTTGAAACCTATTTTAAAAGCCTCATTACACATTATTTTGAATCATAACAGTACATTTTATGGGTTAACCCCACTATCTTGGTAAGAGTTAACGTTTTCATCTAAGATTTGATATATTGTGAAGCTGAAATATAAACATTGATAAAGAGTTATGTAGTTTAAAGTTGAAAGATTATTTCAAAATTAATATATAGAAACATATTTGATTTATTATATATTAATGTCTTGAATAACGATACTATAAACAAACTTTATATGGTGATTTTCATTTATATAGGAACTAACATACATTCATGTGATTCTAATACTACTAATGTTAACAAGTTTAGAACACACATTTCAATACAAGAATAGTTAATTTCATGTCATCTCCATAGTTTGGAACTCCCCAAATGAGGAAATACCAATTTACACCAACACCAATGTATCCTTATATTTCTTTTATGAAAAGAAAACTCATTTTCATTGGATCACTATGTGACATTGTTTTATTAAAAAACACTCTAGTGAATAATGTTTCAAATGAATATAAACACCCTAATTGGATGAAAACATGGAGTAAATTTTAATTCATATAAAAATAGATGATACCCTCTCAGAGAGTTAAACTCATCAGTATAACACACCCAATGATTTAGAACACCCAATACTTTAGTTACCCCATATTAATAATTCACAGAAAACTTGTTCGTACTACACAACATATAGAACCTATAACCTTATCATGCATCCTTGATGTAAAAAATACCCCTTTTAGATCAAACATCCCATGAATGAATTACACATAAAAGATCAAGAAATATCTTATTGTGTGGCTTATTATTCTAGTATCAACACGTGTCTAGTGTTACCTTTCCATTTATCAACTACACGAGGAACTTTTTCAAGGGGAACCAAGTAGGTCAGCCACCCCATAGACACATAGGTGAGTCTCCAAGAATAGTTATGCCTATGAAAGATATCATTACTCTAGGAATAATATATTATACATGATAATAAATTAAAGTAATAAATTGTGTTATTATCATCCATGATGTTAATTTGGGTTATTATTGAATATGAAATGATTCATGTGAGAATATGTCCAATCCTATATACAACGAATTAAATCCTTTATTCATTTTTTCATTCATCTTTTCTGAAGTGGTGGACACCAACCAAATCACATATTTAAACATTCAAACTCTTATTTACTCCTAATAAATAAACGGATATAAATGATTTAGATGAATCTGTAAACCTAATTTCTATTTCTTATATGAAAAGGAGAATTCTATCATGTTATTATTGTGTATGACAATATATTCTCTATATTCATCTATATGTCCAAAAATTAATGATTTATGTAACTGTAAGTCCAATTAATATTAAATTCACCCATAAAACATCTGATTAACAAATAAATTATTTCATATAAGAGATTATACCTTTATTCGTATGTCAATAATGATCAAATTTAGTTGAGATATTAAGCCTCTAATTGTATGTTTCTGACTATAAAGAGTCACCTATGTATCATTGAAAAAAGATATACACATGTGTATATCTCAAATAAAACTGGTAATAGGAATATTTACCCAAATACAATAAATATTTCTTCAAAATGATTTTTTCTAACCTTATCATACAATATTAGAACAGAAAACATATATTTCTCAATCACATTACTATAAAATGAACATCATTGGCCACTTATGGATAGCCATAAAATAAACCGCTATAATTTTTGACATAAAATCATAAATGGAATGCCTTGTCACATTAAAAGGAATTGAATTATATGTTTTTCTACTATCTTTGTGGTGATTTTAGGAAATCCAATCTTATAGGAACAATCCAGACATTAACAAATATTCCACCTCCTAAAAATGATTTAGTCCATGTTAATTGTAAAAAATATTTATCATATCAATTACATATTCCTTGAGATAATGATATTATAGAACATTATTTAACCCTTTTTAAAACGATATAAATTTATTTTTCTTACATTTTGGTAATAAATTTATAATCAAACATTCAAACACACAACATAGTTCAATATTCAAGAAATACCCAATTTATTGATGATGAGAGGATTTAAATTCAATAATGTGATGTATAGATTTTTAATTACTATCTTAATTAATTTTTATATTGGTTATTATTATTATGTTCAATATTTTGGGGTTTTTCATTTAGGTATTGGTAATTATTATATTTTTTCTATTTCGAATGGTTAGTACAAGGTTAGTGGAAACTATGAGGTGACCATTCTGATAGGTTCCATAATGGGAGAGATTTATTTTGCATGGTTGGAACATAGTTTACCAAATCATGAAAACAAACCATGTGGGTTCCATAAGTTTTTATTTTGGGGGAAAATGGTCAAATGATTTTGGTAATCCTTTTTGCAACCTTGTGACATGCTTATCCATTCAAAATTGAAAACTTACTAAAAATACCCTTAACATATTTTATCCTAAAAATCATCACACTCTTTGACCCCTCTATTTTGAAACCCATAAATGAAGAACCTCTACCACATAAACTCCCACTTATAGAGTCCTTCCATTGGTGTTTATTTATCCGGTTTCAAGTGGATCTTCTACTAAATGAGTCTTTAACACTAAATCCTTCCTCTTATTATCTATTATTTTTTGTTATCCCCATTCCACTTACCAAATTCACTATGGATTAACCCATGGTGGGTTATAATTATAATATATAAGGATACTAGTTTTTAAGGGTGTGTGATACTCCCTTACAAACCTTCCTTCACCTTTGATAATGGAATCACATCATCTACTCTATCTCATGTATTGGTTTACATGAATTTACATTTCATAAATTATACATATATTCTTCAGTATGTATAAATCATTATATTCAAAATTTAAGAATTGATATGGGATCTAATGAATTTAATGAATCTTGTTTCTTCTAATTTTTAATTTTTTTGAATTGTTTTCAAATCTAGTTTTTATATATTTTACCTTCATTCTATCTTCCTGAAAAGAATAAATTATATTTTTCAGCAATAAAATATTTATGATTGATTAACAAAAGAAAATATGTTATTTAAAACTGTATTATATAGTTTCTAATATTTTATTAAATAATTTTCGAGTAAAGCAGGTGAATTATTTTTTTATTTCACTTTTTTATGAATTTTATGATTTTGTATCATTTAGTTTTTAGTTGATTCATCATTAATTGATAGTGGGGATCTTTTATATCATGTTCATTATTAATAAAAATATTTTCGGACATATGTATATTTTTATATATATATATCCACATTATAATACGTGGATATTCACATTGATAGATGGATATATATATATATATACGCAAGTGCATTATTTTTTTTAAAAAAATTTGTTTTAAAATTTAAACACAATTATTAAATATTAGTTTTAAGATATGTTTCCAAAATACAGGTTTTAAATTTTATTTTTTCCATTAAAATTTATTTCCATATATTATGTATATGAGAAATGATCTCAAGGAAAATATATGGTTTTGATGTGATCCTTTAAAAGTGGTTTTAAAAGAGGGAATGTTTTAAAATTTTGTTTTCATAATTGGGTGTAATTATTGAAGGGATGTAAAATTTCAATGGGATATGTGTTACATTTGGAACAAGTGTGACCATTGGAATAAAGTCCCAAACCAACCCTCTCAAATCTGCTATTGAAATCATAAACAATATAGTAACATCCTTCTTATAGATAATTTTGACCTAATTTTTTTCCATCAAAACCTTACAATATCCAATGGAATAATTTGATCACATAAATTCCAATATACCTATTAGGATTATTTTTTATATAATTTGGGAAAACATCTTCATAATCAATACCCATTTCATTAAATGATCGTTTATCCCACTTAACCATGATTTTATAATTTCACATAATGTCAACATCATCATCTATAAGAAATATCTTCTAGACAAAATTTGTTTTACCACATTCAATATAACTGGGGGAATTGGAAACATAAGAATGATGAGTAAAAATTATATGAAAGATAAATATATGTATTAAAATTTAATGTTCATCAATGACAATAATATGTTCATAAGATTATGATGTAACAATAATAGTACATGAGAGAATCTAGAAATAACTCATACACATCTTGTAACAACTAGGCCCTGCACACCATTTGTCTTGCAGACATGTGGTCCCCACTATGAGGCCCACCCACATGCCCGAACGGGTCATCGACTAATAATTGTCCCCACATGACAACACATTTCCTTTCCAACATGCTTTGTCCTCACTCACACACACCCTGGGAGACATCCCAGAATATCACCCATCCTAATCACTACTTTAGGCCATTCAACCTTAACTATGTAGTTCTAATCAGGTAGGCTCTTAAAAAAGAAGGTACATCTTGTTGACATGAGTCATATCATTTAGTCATTTAACCCTTTATCATTATGGGGTGTTACAATAACCCCCCCCCCCAGAGAACAACGTCCTCGTTGTGGGACCTACATCTCAACCAAGGGAGTGTGCTGCACTTAAGGCTAGGTACCACTTCTGACACCAAATGTAACAACTGAAGAAAATAAAAAAAAACAGTTGTTGGGTCATCCTCCAGGATTCATACCTGAAGGGTAGGTACATATTTCCTCCTCTAAAATCCACTTCTGTAAGTCTCCTCTATTTACCGACACATCGTAATGTCCACCTCCGGGTACTGTCCATTTTTGGTACTCTCAGCCTCAGTCAGCGATGTCCGTCATCTGCATCAAAGACAACAATGTGCGGGCATAGCACATGCAGGGGTGAGTATAATTATACTTAGTAGGGACCCCAAGACCCTTAAGGTCTCACAATTTCCAACAAGGATAATTCACAAAGAATGAAATAAACAAATAACCCTACTTAGGTATATTCCAATACATATACCTATGTTATCACGTAATCCATATCAATCATGAGTAAAACACAAATGTAATGACTGATATCAACTAGGATTTTATTCACATTATCAAAACCACAATAGCTGGAGAACACCTCCGCAATCGAGTATAGTGGGCCTGCTGTGCCACACTGAGGCTCTTCTCACACACCATGGACTGCTGAAGTACTCCTCCGGTCGAGTACCGTGGATATTCTGCTTTACAAAGAGTCTCTCCCCACCGTGGGTATACCCCCACACCCAGGCGCTCCCCCTCATAGTCTACAGAGGTACTCCTCTTATCGAGTACCCTGGATTTGCCTCGTCACCAAGCACGCTCCTCCACCGTGGGTTTATCACCACAACCAGGTGCTCTCAACTAGGCCAGTCAAGTCACTCCGAGTCAAATGGTCCACAGTCGTCAAGTCTCTGCCAAGTACTAGTTTCCCGCACAAAATATCTCTCGTCTCAAGAAGATCTGCTCCACAAGCTACTGGACGATTATCCAACTATCCTCAAGTCCCATGATGATGTATCTCAAATGTATGCTACGTCATAGGGGTCAAAACGCAACAAACGGTGTGTCAAATGGACACCCGGTCTGTGAGTCTTTTTCCTTTTAGTCCAAGGGGACCGATTGGATTCATCCACAATCCAACCTGACCGTAACTCAACTATACCCCAAACTCAAGTGGGGTATACTCAATTGTACCTTCATTCTCCATGATTACCAGTTCCGATGAAGGTTCGTCAAATGGATGTCTGGTTCCAATGATATGGCCAAAAAAAGTAAAGGATCGTAGTGGGATTAGGTCCGGTCCGACCCGGTTGGACCGACAGAGCCTGACCCAGTCTAGGCTAACTCAATTTTGGTCGACCCAGCTAGACCCATTGGGCATTTACTAGCATGTTGGGTGGGCCAGATTGTTGGGTTCGGCCCGTCCCACTGGGCCCAGCCCAGCAGGCCGCGAGGGGCCGTGGAGGACCGAAAGGGCGCATACCGGCCGTGAGGGTACAGACCGGCGGTGGGACGGGTTGAGGGTGGTTTGGCCCAGAGGGTACCGTATGGGAGATTTGGCCCAGAGAGTGTCGTGAGAGCATGGTATGGTTCAATCAGGGTGCAGCGAGGCCGTTAGAGGCCGGCTCGGACGGGGCACCGTGAGGGGTGCGGGAGGCTAGCTCGGCCGGAGTGCCATGAGGGGCGCGGGAGGCCGGCTTGGCTTGGTCTCCGGGAGGGGTCAGCGGGCTGGCACGATATGGCCAGCTTGGGTGTCTCGTGGGCCGGTTTGTCCAATGGTGGAGAGGGGCGCGCATGGCGCACAGACGTCAGAGCCGCGGGGTGCACGAGGCATGTAGAGCCATTGGGTCTGCGAGACGTGAGGATGGAGAAGCCGCGGGGTGCACGGGGTGTACGGACAGCAGATCCGTGGTGTGCACGGGCCACACAGACGGGGGATCCCTGTATTGTGTGGGGATCCTGGGGCGGCGGAGACGCGTGGTGCGCGGAGGCCGCAGATGGGTTGTTTGGGGGCTGTCACGAGGGTGTGGGAATCTCGGTCAGGGCTACCGCGAGGCTGCGGTGGGGTGGAAATGCCACAAAACGGGGTCATGCGCTGTTTCTTTTGTCAAGGCTGATGGTGGTGTCGGCCTCCCTTCTTGTGCTCCTCCACGTAGGTTGTCGTCCTTCTCCATTGTGAAGAACACTAAAGGAGATCGGTGGAGGGGTCATGCCATGTTAGTTTGAACCTCACCCTATGCGTTTAGAGTGGTAGAAAGTGGCTCTAATTTAATCATGAACCAATAAAGAGGATAATAATTTAAAATATTCAATAATTCTATAATAAACCCCTACCTCCGGTTGATACGTCGAAGGAGTCGCGAAGAAGAAGACGGAGTTGTCATCGTTCATCGCGTCTGCCACACACCTGCAATTCTAAGATCATGCATCGGTTCATTGATGACTATGAAGAGGAAAGGTAGGTCATCGAAGACTTCCCAAGTCAGTTTCCTCCGCAAGATGCATTCAAGGAAGAATTCAAAGGATGTATAGATTTCCTCCTCGACACTCCACATCCATCTGTCTCCTCTGTGTATTGTCACACCATATGGTCCACTTCTTGGTACCATCCAATCCTAATACTCTTGGCCTCATTCAGTGATGTCTGTCGTCTTCATCCCACACAACATGGTGCGGTCATTTCCCGTGAAGGGGTTAGTATAATTGTACTCAGTAGGGACCCCAAGAACCTCAAGGACTCACAAAATCCAACAAGGATAAACCACAAAGTATGAAATCAACAGATGACCCCACAAAGTTATATACTCATACATACACCTAAGTTATCAAATAATCCATCTCAATCATGAGTAAATTTCAAAAGATACTAACTCTGCTCAATCCAAGATTTATTCTGTGGAGGTAAAACATTTTGAACCCTTGACTGTTGGAGAACTCCTCCTCTATCGAGTACTGTGGGTCTGCCGCTACAACCAGGTGCTTCCCACTAACCATGGATGTGAGAGGTACTACTTATGTCGAGTACCGTGGGTCTACTCCATCACACAGAGGTGCTCCCTACAATGGGTCTGCCTCCACAACCAAGCGCTCCCCTAATAGCCTGTAGAGGTACTCCTCCTATCGAGTACAGTGGGTCTGCTGCCACAACTTTATGCTCCTTCATCGTGGGTCTGCCACCACAACTAGGCACTCCCCCTGGTCTAGTCAAGTGACTCTGAGTTAATCGGTTAGCATTCGTCAAGTCTCAACCAGCTACTAGGTTTGTGGAAAAATGCTCGCTTGTATCTAGAAGATCCGCTCCACAATCTACTGGTTGATTCTTCAACTGGCACAAATTCCCACAATGAAGTATCTGAAAGGTCCGCCATGTCATAGGGGTCTCAATGAAATAGTCGGCGCGTCAATCGAACACCCGTTCTGTGAGTAATTAGCCTTTTAGTCCCAGGGGCCCGGTTGAATTCATGTACGATTTGACCTGACATTATTTCAACTATAACCCAAACTCTAGTGCGGCATACTCAAAGAGACCGCCATACTCTGAGATTACCAGTGCCGCAAACGGTTTGTCAAACGGATGTTCGGTGCCAAAGATATATCCAAAAGAAGGTAAATGGACGTAGTGGGCCCAGATCTGGTCTAACCTGGTCGGACCTAGCTGGCCCGACCTCATCTAGGCCTGCCCGGTTCGGGTCATCCCGGCATAACCCATTGGGCGGGCTAGCCCGTTAGGATCGTCCTGGCTCACTGTGCACAGCCCAGCTGGCCACGACGGGTCGCGGAGGGCCATGAGGGTGTGGATCGATCGTCACTGCACGGATCGTCCACGGGTCAACGCAAGGGCGGTTCATCTTGGAGGGCTATGTGAGGGGGAGGCTCAGATCAGAGAGAGTCACGAGGGCGGTTTGGCCCAGAGGGTGCAGTGAGGAGTCGGCTCGGGTCGAAGGGCACCGCGAGGGCGGTTTGGCCCAGAGGGCGCCGTGAGGGAGCGCAACATGGGTCGGCTCAGCCCAGAGGCTAGGACCGGTTCAGCCGGGGCAGCGCGAACTGTGGGGCGGCACCGCTGGTGAGGTGGTGCGGCCGGTGGGGCGATGCTGCTGGTGATGGAAACCCGTCGTATGGATGATCAGCAAACGATCGAATGAATTGCCCATACAGACACATATATTCGGTCGAGGTGGTTCGTAGGGCACATGCAGACATGGAAAATGAGTTGGTCGTGTAGCTGGCGGTGGGTGACGTTTCGAGGTGTTACCGCCACCACGACCATCGGGTCTACACCGGCCACAGGGAGCAGGTGGACAGGGGAGAGCTCAGCTACAGGCAGCTGAGGCATACGATCATGGCACTCTGGAGATGATTCGAGATACGATCTGTGTAAACTCCACCATAGCTTGAGTACTTATAGACACTGGGGTCAGTCACTATTTCATTACCATTTCCCTCGTTCAGTGTTCAACGATTCTGACGGAGCCGTTGGCTCGATCATTACGGCTAGAGACTCTTATTGGAGCAGATTCGATGATTACGCACTGGTGCCAGCATCGTGAGTTTACTCTATGAGGCTATAGCTTCGGCTGAGATCTCCTAGTAGCGACGTTGAGGCCTTGCAATGTCATCTTGGTTATGAACTAGTTATCTACATTCCATTATCATATTGACTGTATTTGGAATTAATTGTGTTGTTTCCACACAAATGGGACTAGGTTTACCTTCACTGGTGAGAAGGGAGCCTTTGCAGCAGAGGATGGACTTACTCAGAGGAGAGTAAAGCCGATCACTCATCAATTGGATTTCCTTACCCTCGAAGTGATCAATGTGGGGAGTTTGAGATATCCTATAGTGGTGGAAGAGAACACAAATGATTTCCCTGGTGATGTCCCAGGTCTACAACCTCACAGTGAGGTGGAATTTTACATTGACTTGTACCCCGGGACGACACCGATATCTACACCAGCATATCTGATGGCTCCCGCAGAGCATCTTGAGCTGTGGGTACAACATGGGGACTTTCAGGGGAAGGGATTCATCTGACCTAGCATTTCTCCCTTGGCAACCCTCATTCTGTTCAACAAGAAAGAATATGGAAGCCTGAGGCTTTGTGTTGACTATCAGCGTCTAATCCAGTTGACCATGAAGAACAAGTACCCACTCTGGAGGATGTACATCCTCTTTGATCAGTTGAAAGGATCATGGTGGTTCTCGAATATAGACCTCATATCAAGCTATAACAAGCTTATAATTCAAGACTAGGATGTGTATAAGATGGGATTCAGGTGTTGGTATGTCCATTATGAGTTATTAGTTATGCCATTCGGTGTGACCAACGCTCTAGAAGTGTTCATGGGACCCATGAACAAGATCTTTCATCCATTCCTCAATCGCTTTGTCATAGACTTCGTCGACAACATTCTGATATACTAAACTACTGAGGAGGATCATACCTATCATTTTCATATAGTACTGGACACACTCTGAGAGCACTAGCTTTATCGTAAACACTCGAAGTGCCAGTTTTAGATCAGAGAGGTTCATTTTTGGGGACATGTCATCATGGAGGCTAGAGTTGCAGTGGATCCAACGAATATCGAGGCAGTACATGCTTGGGATCCACACAGGAGTGTGACGGAGGTACGATGTTTTCTTGGGTTTGGCGGGATACTACTAAAGATTCGTGCCAGATTTCTCCAGAGTTTCAGCATCACTATCATCCATGACAAAGAATGGGAAACCCTTTGTGTGGTCAGAATGATTCCAACAGAGCTTTCAGAAGATGAGGCAGAGGCTGACTAGTTCCCCCATCTTGAGGCTTCCAGAGAAAGGCGTAGGGTACGTAGTCTACTGCAACACATCAGGTATCGGAATTGGATGTGTCCTGATGCAATATCGAGTAGTGATCGCTTATTGTTCTGGTATGCTGAGATATCATGAGTAGAACTACGCTACCCATGAACTGGAGTTAGCAATTTTGTTCTTTGTCTTGAAGATGTGGCGTCACTATCTGATGGGTGAGCATTTTACCATGTACTCTGATCAAAATATTCTTACTTATATATTCTCTCAGACGGACCTGAACATGAGACATCGATGTTGGCTTGAGTTTCTCTAAGACTATGACTTCAAGATAGTCTATACTCTTTTGAAGGATAACGTTGTTACAGATTCACTTAGCATGAGATCTGGTATATAGCTGCTAGGTGAGGCAACAGAGCAGCAGGCTTCTTTAAAGATATCCTTTGTGGATAGAGATGGAGAAACCTTCCTTCAGTCTCTTACATTCACTCCCCCACTTCTTCAGTTTGCTAGAGAGGCGCAGTATGGGGACATTGACTACGAGACATGATGTGTTCAGATATCCACAGGACAAGAACCTGGTGGATTTTATAAAGGTGGGGAGCATGTAATCTTTTTTAGAGGATGTACCATGGTACGAGTGTCACTTCAGGAGGAATTATTGAGAGAGTTCAACACATCCCCTCTAGAGGTACATCCAATAGTAGAGAAGATGCACCAGGATCTCCGATGATAGCACTGGTGGCTGTGAATGAAGAAATCAGCCACAGAGTTTGTCTCTCGAAGCCTCATTTGTCAGCAAGTGAAGGTGGAGCATCAAGTACCAGTAGGCTTGGTTCGGCCTGTAGAGGTCCCAGAGTGAAAGTGGGATGGGATATCCATGGACTTCTTGATAGTACATCCATGTACATCCAGGGGACTTGACTCAATTTGGGTGATCATCAAACGACTCACCAAGTCGGCCCACTTCCTAATGATCAAAGAACATGGTACATTAGAGATATTATGGAACCTCTATGTGTAGGATATTGTGTGGTTACATGGAGTACCCTCGAAGATCATTTCTGATTGTGATGCATGTATTACTTCCCAGCTCTGGAAGGGGTTACAGGAGGCTTTCGGGACGCAGCTTTATTTGCGCACTTCCTTCCTTCCTCAGACAGATGGTCTGACTGAACAAAACATTCAGACCCTCAAGGACATGATGCGTGATTGTGTCCCAGACTTCAGTCACATATGGGAGGATCACTTACCGTTGGTGGGTATTGCATTGAATAACAATTTTCACTCCACCATTGGGATGACATCTTTTGAAGTGTTGTACATACAACCTAGGATATCACCATTGTGCTGGACTGACCAAAGGGAGTCAACACCCGTGGGACCATAGATGGTATGGGATACCATAAAGAAAGTGTATACCATCTAAGAGCAGATAAATATTTCACAGAAAAGTAAAAATTTGTATACTGATATTTGATAAAGACCTCTAGAGTTTGAGGATGGTGACAACATCTTCCTATGGGTCTCACCCTGACGAGGTCTTCATAGATTTGGTCGAGGCAGCAAGTTATATCTGAGATTCCTCAGACATTTTCAGGTCCTCAGCAGAGTTTGTGAGGTGGATTAATACTTAGATCTTCCACCTCTGTTGCACCGTGTTCACGACGTCTTCCATGTATCTCATCTGAGGAGATAAGTGCACAACCATTCTCAAATCATCGACCACAGAGAGCTGAACATCGACGATGGGGAAACTTTTACGGAGGTTCCAGTAGAGAGTGATGATCGACATGAGTGGTTCCTTCGTGGATGGTTGATACCTCTTGTGTGCCTTCTTTGGAAACATGAAAACCTCCAGGAGAGAACATGGGAGCGGGAGGTTCAAATGTGTGCTCTGCACAACCACTTGTTTACCTATATGAGTTTTGGTTTATTAGGACATAGAGCCTTGAGGTGGGGAGAATTTAAAGACTTAGAATTTCCATGAATTTGTTTTTTAATAAATGGGAATTTTACTAGCATGTGAAATTTTACGGGGAGCGATTTTGAGGCCGAGAGTTCCCTGAATGATCCTTCGAAGTTTTGTTAAGGTTAAGTTAACAATCGTAATTAGTTTTACTGAAAAATTGGAATAACTATTAAATGGTTACTATGATTAAAAATCTGAGGGCACTGTTGCATTATGGATGACAGGTTTAAATATATCACCGAAGAGAATGATGAAGTATCGAGGAAGTTAATCTAATAAATGTGATAAATGAATGAATATTAAATTTTTAGATTGTGAAAAATGTGGAAATAATCCCCACAGTAAATTATGAAAAGGAACTAAATTGTGTTTTAAGAATGAAAAAATTGTGAATAAATTAGCCAGTTTCTGTAAAAATTAAACAGTATGATGGAATAGAATAAATTTTATCATATGGCTCCCATTTTTGTTCAGTTTATTATGTGTAAAGAATATTGGAATTAATTGATTCAATGCTAAAATACAAGGGTTTAATACAAGACTAATGAAGGGCTTAATCTATGAAAATCATTTAATTGTAAGTATTTATATGATTCTATAATAAAATTTGAGAACTATTTTGTAGAAGTAGTCTAATATTAAAATTTATATATATGAAAATAGAAACAAATATGGATTATTATACAATATTTTTTTGTAAGTATTTCAAAAATATGTTGAATTGAACTAATAACCTATAAATTGTATTTATTGATAAGGTGAAATTTTAAAAAAACATTATTAATGGACTGATAACACTTGACAAGTGTTTGGTGATGGGGTAAAACTGAAGTGTTTTGGTAGGATATATCAATGTATAATCATTTTTTAAAGTCATTGATAACACTTTTTTAGATTTATATGATGGATAATAAGAATGATTTTAGATATTTTCGTGAAATATATTACAGGATCAACCATTTTTTATTTTTAGGTGATAAATTGTATTTCAGTATATGTTTTATTATTTTAAGGTAAATATACCCATTAGGATTACTATAAAAGTTTATTTGAGAATAATTCTATTATGTTTTTTGATATGTATGATGGTGGGTATGAGAAAACATTTTTTGTTAAAACATTTTTCTAATTATGAGGTTATCAGAGTTATTCAGTATATAAGGGAATTTATTTAAGGAATGGATTATGTTATACCATTTGGATTACATTGTTGAATTATAGAGATTAATGTGTGATGTTTTATTCATTTTAAATGTTATCTTACATTATGCTAACATTGTTGGATTTAGTAATGATGATATGAATATATATTCATTATTTAGTTAATTATGTGATCTTTTAGAAGTGCATTATAGTGGATCTGGCATAAAATACTTCATCCTGAGTAATCATAATTTTTTTAAAAAAGATGAACTATTATTATTAATTGAAAAAATTATGTAATTATAGTTATCATGAATATATATTTCATTATATTAATTTTATATGTTGTAAAAGAACTTCTTATCTCACAGAAAAGAATCAAGAAACAAAAATTATATCATATTATGATCATTTTTGATGAATTGATTATATTTAAGAAATACGAGATTCATGGTTTTATGGCCATGGATTTCTCATAACAAGTTCTCTGTCATTCAATTATTTATTGGGTTATAGTAATTTTTCTTCCATATATATATATTAATATCCCAGTAATGTTATCTTACATAGAAAAAAGTTATGTGATGACCATCAAATTTACCTCTTTCTCTCCAGAAGTAGATGTTTTATTTACAATTTTACAGATGTGAATTTTCAATAAATATATTTTAATGTTTAAAAAACATTATTAATATGGTCAAGATCAAATTTTGTGGAATAAATTTCTTAAAGGGGGTAAAAAAGTTTATCCACCTATTTATTAATAATGATTACTATATTTTGAAGCATATGTGATAGAAAACACCAACCCCATATCATATGTGATTATTTCTACATGATTGTTTTAACCTAACCAATATATTTGTGGATTTTAATTGCATTAAATAATTTTTGAAATACATACATGTATTTATATATCATACAAAACATAAAATATAAATATAATTTTAATTAAATAATCACACAATTAATAGTAATATCATTATTTCTTCAAAAATATGTTTTTTTATATTAAATGATATTTATTTATTTCTATAAATAATTTTATATTTATTTTTTCAAAAACATATAAAATTTATTTGATAAAATTATTTTCATTATTTAAATAAATGTATCTATACTAATATTGGATGACATATTTGGAATTTTATTTGGAAAATATTAATATTTCACTAAATAGTTAAAACAAAATAATTATTTGTTTAAAACAATCATTTATTTTTATAAATTATGTAATATAGAATTATAATTATTATATTAATATTATTTAATATTTATATAATTATTAATTAATTATATTAAATTTATGTAATTACATTTATATCTTCATTATTCTATATTTTAGTGTATGTTTATATTTATGATTAAAAACACACTTTTCTGAAAACATTTTTAAAATGAATAACGTTTCGTCGTTATAAATAATTTAAAATATCACATAATAGGGAATGATTTAAATTAAATTTATGGATAATATATATCATCATTATGAATTTAAATTTATATATTAAGGATTAAAAGTTATTGAGTTAAAGTGAAATCATCCTTTCCATAAAAAATGCATTTTTCTGAAAAATAGCTTTCCATCTAACAAATAAGTTTTATGTATTATATTATACCACCATTGAGAATTAATTTTTAGAAAATGAATAACATTTTTTTAATAAAAAATAAAATTTTAGGTAATAATTTCTACTTTATTTTTTACAATATGAATAGTAAATATAATCAAAAGGTTAATTAAATGTAAAAATAATTTAACAATGACTACAAAAAAAGTACCCATAATATCAGGAATATATATATATTTCTTTAATTTAATATAATAGTTATTATATTTCCTATTTCAATATTAATAAATAAGAAATTATTTTCATAAAAATACATATTAGTACAATAATGCAAAAATTATATTTCTAGTGTGATAAGTAATTTCAATTTAAGTCATTTCATTTTCATGAATTCATGAATTGTAAAAATTAATTATATTTTAATCAAATAATACTATTAAGTAATTTTTATTAAATTTTTTATTATATAAATTTTATGAATTCAAATGCAATGGTTGTTGGGGTTCAAAATCTATTATCATAAAAAACCATCACTTGTCGATAAAGGTAAATTATTGCTTTAAAATTCAAAATTAACATATTTAGAAAATTATTTTAATAAAATTAATATAATTTTTGTTATCATCATGTTTAAATTATCAAATAGTTATTTTTTCTTAATTTTTTTAAGTTAAAATAATTTCAGTAAAGAGTAAAACCCATATGAATATATGACACATATTATGACATTATAAGAATAAAAATTTTATTTAATAAATGATACAAATTCTATCCAACACAAAATGTATGTTTACCCTTTAAAATAATATTTTTTTGACGTTATATTATTAATTTTATAAATCCTTTATGAATCCTCCAAAAACTAAATTGTATTTTATGGTTTTAAAATCAATTCATCAAAAACCTGACTCACTTACACATCACCAAGGGTATTATTTTAATAATTTATACCTTTGGAAATAAAACTTCACTAAAACCCAACCTCAATATTATAAAACATGGGTAAAACCTTTTAATTTTTTTCGGTATTTGTTTATTTTATAGTGTAAAAAACATTTGTTTGGAAAATCATAATGAACACATCCCTATCTTCCTATATAAACCCACTCAATCTCCCATTTCTATTCAATAAAAAAATACATAATATCTTTAATATTCACTCCCATATATGGAGTCACACTAAGGTTCCCAAATTCTTTGAATAAGATCATCTAATCTTTTTGGAATCACCCTCTCAATTTAATGGACATCACTCTCCTCTTTTAAATTCAAAGACCTACTTTGTATTACAACCAATAAATACGAATTTTTGATATAGTAATTACATTATGAATATCAATATACTTTCTAATTTATGTAGAAATATTTATATATCATTTATCCCATCTCATTTTCACATTTACCTGACCCATTACAATGCCAAAATTTAGTTATAGATACTCTGTTTCTCTTATTTATTCCATAATCTTCACTATTCTTTATCATTTTTTTCTAACGATGGAATATGAATTTTAAATAACCCTATTACTTTCTATTTTATATCAAAGTTATGATAAACCCCTTTCAATATCATTAATCCCTCCCATGATTCATCATGTACCACTTTTACGCTCCCAAAATTATCTTATAATTTCAAATGCCATGTTTTATTCAACCACCATCATTGTATTATGCTTATTAATTCCAAAATTTTCATTCATTATAATGTTATTACATATTTATCATACTATGATATTGAATTAATAATGATTAGATACAAATTTCACACTCATTTAACCATTTTTTGAATCATTATGTATTAACATTATGTTGTCAAAATTATCCTGTTATTTTTCCATGTCGTGTTTTAATTCAAACTCCCTCCTTTTCTTATGTCAATTAATTCAACAAAATTCATGTATTTTGTATATTCATACATATCACATGGACATTAATTTATTTACTTTGATGGGATGAGGCATCCCACCATCTCTCATTGAACAAATTAATGAATCTTCAAGTACTAGTGTTACACTGTTGAAATGTCATTACAATTTTCTATGTCAAATAATGGTGAGGTATATACACATACACATTTCCAATAATGGTTATTAAAAAGTTGTATGAAAACTTGATTTATTTGGTACTTTCTGATATTTAACCCACAATCCTTAATCATGGAATTAAATGAGATGAAATGTGTTCTTTTACTATATGATCTATATGGAACTCATATGAATGTTATTGATATAAAAGTGATGAGTGCACATGAAATTATATATAACATCAATGATTTTATTAATTATTTAGTATCAAGATACATCACATATCATATTATAGAGTAAACCTAATCTATTATGGGACTTTTTCCACCATGTTATGCTATCTTGGCAACTAGACATGACCTATGATTATATGCTCATGTTTAAAGTTGTTCACAAATATCCCATGATTCATTTAATGTTATAATGATATACAATGATTTATTATTCATAGTTATTTTTCTTAACCCATTTGTGTTCCATTGAAATTCCTATTTTCAAACTTGTAATACTTTCTTCATTTTATTTTATTTAATTTACATGGAATTATAGCTCGCCAATTTCTTATGAATGTCATGATGTTATCTCATGAAATTTTACAAGATATGGTATTTTTGAAGCATGTTAATGACGTAACAAATAATTTTTATACGCATTTATCATGGTTCTATTTTATGTACCGAATTCCCTAAATATACTTTTATTCTCAATCATATGGTTCATATTAAGTGTATTCTTATATAATAAATCACGAACTAATTTGTAATAAAGAAAGGGGTGGTAATATATTATATAGTTACATCATATACATAATAATAATTATTACTTCATAATCATATTTACTAATGAAATATAATTGTAATAATAATAATGAAATATATATTTTTGGAAACAAAGTATATTAAGATCATGGAGATAATATGTCGTACATACACAAGGCAAACATTTTCATTTTCCAATGATTATTATAAAAAGGAGTTAATTTTTATTTAACATTTATATAATAATTATAATATCATATGTACCATATTTAGTCTTTAAATATACTTATATATATCACCCATGTGGTGTGGTGATTAAAACAGAGTCACATAACATTGTAAAGGTGGTATTTCACATGTACGTGAATGATGTTATAATTTTTTACGTTATAAAATGATATATTATATTTTAGAAAAGAAAACTACTAAATTAATATAAAAATTATTTCATGAATATCACATATATTTATTAATTTTTTCATTATTAAATTATATATAAATCATTAGTGAATGAAAAAGCACATGACTTCTTGAGGTGGCAGACCGTCGAACACACGAGCAACGTTATCATGTCCCCTAAGGAATTTCATGTAAAAAATTTATTTATTATATAATAAAAATTAAGGTATTATTATGTTATAAATTTCATATATATACTTTATATCCCTCATCATACCCAAATGTAATATTTTTTAGTAGAAAAAATAAATGACATCGGTTCTTGAGGCGGTAGTACGTTATCGACATGAATGATGATTTAGTATATCATTTTATATAAGTGGAGATGGTTGAACAACATAAATATTTTTTATATTCTTATTAGTGAAAAAATATTTTGAGGTTATTATATCATTAGGGTTAATAATAATTTAATTATTTTTATAATTAAATAACATAAAAATGGTCATTGAGTAATGTTGCATCTTCTTTGATACCCTTCTTAGTTTTGTATCGATAACCTTATTAGGTTGTATTTATGACCAATATAAGGCTTCTAGGATGGGGATATGAAATTTTAATAGTTATTTCAGAAGAAATTTTCTAACAAAAAAGGTTTTATGGAGTGAATAAGAGAAGATATGGGTTACTATTTATAAGTGAGGTGTCTAACACACTTGTAATATTTGGAAGAGATGTATTATATACATGCTTTTAAAATGTATAAAACATTAAAAATGATTCATTATCGAACATATAAGTGGTACGGTATAAATATGGCTATCCAAAGGGGGTTTTAAAATGTCAATAGGAAATTTAACATTTCTCTTCATAGTTTAATCCTTTGTAAATATATTTTTACTTTAACAACGATAATTATTTTTTTTACTATTTTCACTTTTAATTTTGGTCATAATTTAATTTTTCTATATTAAAAAAATATAAATTATTCTGAACAAAAAATTATAATCCATTTATAAAAAATAAATTCACATAAGTGTAAATTTTAAATTGATACTAATCATGAAGACGTGAAACGAGAACCATTTTATGAAGAGTAAATATTCAAAAGCTTCTACATTTTTTATAAAAAAAATTAACATAAAATTTAATTAAATTTTTTTAAAATATTATTAATTTATATAAAATTTAATTAATTTTACTTTTAAACCAACATAAAATATATTTGAATATAATAAATAATTTTATAAAAAAATCGAGTATTTAATCAAAATTTATTATTTATAATTATTAATCAAAAAAATTAATCTTTCTAGAAAATAATAAAAATTACACATTATATAAGTATTACAAGATGGTTTAAAAAAATTTTGAAATAAATTTTATAAAAATGAAACACACTATATATAAAACAATTTCCATAGATTCTATGAAAAGGTGGTTTTCAAAAAGTGTATTTTTATGATGATTTTATATTAAATATTTGTATAATAATAATAATTTTATGGATATAAATTATTTATCTAGTATATAATATATAACTTATATTTAAAACATTCCGTGTTATATATTATTTTAAAATACTTAATTAGAGAATCATTTTTCAATTTAAAACTTGTTTTAGGAAAAACATCGTTTTTAAAACCAAAAAATAATCATATACTAATATAAAATATAATATTGATGAAAAAGAATTTATGTTATTAAAATATAAATAAATAATCCATATTTTAATTTAAATGATATCCAAAACATAGTTGTACTTTTATGTTTCTTAATTTATTGAAATGAAATGACATTTTTTAAAAATTTCGTATTTTCACTATTCACTATAAAATCTAAATTCTAAAAAAATAAGAAAATTCCACCCAACGTAAATATTAATATTATGATTAAAATATGATTTTAATTTGGTAAAAAATTCATAATGTTCAAAAAAATTATTATATTATTTTCCTTTTTAAAAAATAAAAAATCATTTCTGAATGAAATAATATATTTGAAGAATAAATACAGTTTAATAAAAATGGATAGATTATTTAATAGAAATATTTAAATAATTTATGTGGAGTATGAAGTATATAAATATATATCATAAATTAGTTAATACTATCTATTCATCCAAATTTAACTAATATGTTTTAAATTCTATTTATATAATAGGTTGTTTATACTGGGTGTTGTTTGTAGAATACACTATCATACATAAAAAATATAAGGGATGATTATAGTAAAAGATATTGAAGAGATTAAATTTATTTATACACAAATATATTGAAATTTTTTTGTTATTCAAATTCTTGTCTAATATAATTATTTCCTGTCATTTACCCAATCGATCATAATTTCCTTCTTTTAAAATAACATGGTGTTATAATTTTTATTAGAGTAATCGGATGGGAGGTACCCTATATTTAGTTATGAGACTACCTCAAGATAATAAATTGATGAGACTGATTATTTTCTTATATTTTTTATGTCTCATTGATAGCTACATTTCTATGAGTTAGTTTTCAAACCTTTATAACCTATTGGTTAGAGCTCTTCCAATAAACATTGAATTTTTCTAGTGATGCTACATAATATTTTGTTCCCACAATTATTTTTAGTGCTAATTTTTCCATAATAGTTCACTTATTTTCTATATATTTATTTCTTATTTTTTCTTATATATTAGTATTTATTTATCACTATTTTTTTCTTTTATTGTAGATTCATTTTATTATTTTTGGTTTTCATTTTTAGTTCATTATTCAAAAGTAAAACAAAAAAGGAAAATTAAAATATATGTTTTATATAGATAATTTTTCTATTAAAATATTTTTTATAATTTTTTTGTAAAAGATGCATGTTCTGAGAAATTTAATTTTATGTGACAATATTAATTTAAATAAATGCAATGAATGTTTTGTAAAAATGGTATTAGGTAGTTTTACATAAGTGTTGGAAAACCCCATTTTTTTTTCATATTATAAAAAATACTATATTTTATATTTTTTTAAAATATTGACATGTTATGCATACCTATTGAGTTTTAGAGCTCACTCTTAACTTACATTACTCGATCTTTATAGATCAAGTGAATTTTAATTTTCTGCCTTTGGTTCATTCATGAGATCAATGTTTGGATTACTTGTGACCATTGGATAAAAGGCATAATTTCATCATGAATATAATTGTTTATTTTTTCTTTTCAAATAATTTTTTAATATATTCCTTTTAAAAATTATAATTACCTTTATTGGTGGTATTACATATCCTTGGAGGTTTTATTGATACTCGAGGCGGGACGTAGGAGAGGGAATATATTGTGGGATAAGGGATTTATCTTTCATCTGTGATGTCTACTATGTAATTAAATCTTCTTACTATTTATTTATTTTCAAGGTTTTTTTATTTATACACATTTCATTCCAAGATATTGGTCAAATATTTTTCATTTATGTATTATTTATCAGGAAAAATAATTCCCATTATGTATTATAATGCCCAGGTTCATGTCACCAATATGTGGGGATAAATAAAATCACTTGCATATGTGGTTTGATGGGAATAGTCTCAGTTTAGGTTGTATACTTATCTTAGTCATTACAATTGATATCAGGTCTTTTGTTTTTAAAAGGGAATATATTTCATTGTCACTACTTTTTTTGTTATTTTTGGTAGATAGAGTTAGGATTATCAAGACTCTCAGAATCAGATTGATAAGATTGTCGACAGCTCTTACTTATTCTAAATGTGGAGTAACTATAGAGTTTTGGGTTTGGAAAATTTACTAGAGAATTATATATATTGTATTTTATGATGATAGGTTATTTAGGTATTAGGGTAAAACGAGAGTTGGCATAGCTGTACATGGTGTGTAGACATGGAAAAGTAATCCTTGTGGAGCCCACATACATTCTTCTATAAAAAATTGTGTTCTAGTGGGTTATTTGAACTTATTATTTCCTGTCATGAAACCAATTCATGAATTATCACTAGTCCCATTTTATGTTTAATTATTTTGTGTAATTTTTATGAAATGAATTTTGGGATGATGTTTTATATACGTCCACTTTGGAAATTTTAAAACATTTTTTAAGTAACATTTAATGAAATAAAAAAATTAAAGGGAGTTTAAAATGGGTTTCAAGGGAATATTTAATAATTTAAAATGGAAAGGAGATTTATAAAATGTATTTGATGTGTTTTCAAAAGGAAAATTTTATTTAAATCGGTGGAATTTGATTTTAAATTTAACAAAGAAAGATACATTTTTTTAAAATTTAGGTGTTTATCTTTTATTTTTTAAAAGGGGTTCTCATTAGTAAAATGTACATTGAATATTGTATTAAGTATTTTGGATTATTGAATTCATATTTATGTTCTAGAAACATTGTTTATAATTTTTTAAAGTAATTTTCTATGTAAATTTTAATGAAATTACTGTTTGTGAATTTGGAATCATATTCTAAAAAATAAGTGTATGGTTTTAAAATTGGTATTCAAATAAGGTCATAGATTTTAAAATTTATATTTATGGATTTAAAATAATTAAAAATATGGTTAATTTTTAATATATTTTATATTTTGTCCTATTTTAATAGAGACTTCATGAATTTACATTAAAATATTTGTTTTGAATTAATACATTTATATTGGATAGAAAATTATATTCCTTATATATGATTATTTTGGGGTTGGTGTTTCTTTTTTCTATTGAATGTATAAGTTTTATAATTTCATCAACTGTTGTAGAGTTTGGGTGATCATCCCGTTTAGGGGAATAGACAATCATTTCACTATGGTAAATTTGTTTCAGGTGTGGATTGTCGTCTTCATTTATTGAGGATTCTTGTGGTGATTCAAGATTACTCATGTATCGTAATAGAGAACGATTCCTTTTGTGTAGGATTGTACCTTATTGTGTTGATTTTTTTCTGTTCCCTAATTATTATTCGAATCCATTTATGTTTTTCAGTAACTTTGGATAGTAAATGAACCAATATGTATTATATACTAACTATTTTTTCATATAATTGGTGAGATCATAGTGGCTTGTGTCCAGAAACTCAATAAAATTTTACCACTTCATTCTTCTTATCTTAGGTTTAAAAACCCTGTTGTTTACATAGATATTTTATCAGTTAATGTATAACCCCTTTTATTCCTAGTTAGTAGGTTTTGTGACCATGTATATATTGGATTTCATGGAGTGTTCTTGGGGGTTATGGTATCCTTTAGTATTGGTTCGATTTAATTGTGAGGAATATCATTCTTCATTTCCTCTATATATTATTGAATTATTATTAGTATTTTGGAAGTTGACATTAAATTCACCTATGTTGTTTCTATTTTGATACATTATTTGTTAGGGGATCTTGGATGTTGGTTTTTTTTTGAGAAATACATTTGATATCTCTAGGATAAAAACCCTCCTCATGTTTAGAAGTTTCCTTTTAAATAGCCCAGTATTTCATAACACATCATCCCATTGATGCTCATAAATATTTAGGAGAACCACTATATATCTCAATTTCTGAATTTCCTTTTAATGGATAGGTACAATATGACCCAAGAGGGTATATAGAATGAAAGTTATTTTTTATGATTTATTTGAATTTGTTTTAATAAAATTCTTTGTATCTTAGAGTTCATGGATTACCTTCTCTTTATACTATTTTTGATATTCATCACTGAGTGTCTTCAAGATTCATTGATTTTTAGTGTGTAAAAGATTAATGGTGGGGAGGATTGTTAATCCCTTATTAATTATTCCATTATTTGTTAATTCATATATTATTATTATTATTATTATTATTATTTATTAATATCACGATCCATTCATTTAATTTTTTCAAATTTATAAATATTTGGTTAGGTGTAAAATTTGTGCATAGTTGGTGATGTTCATATAGAGACTATTCAAAGTGGGTTTTTAATGAGATACATGGTTTCAGAATAGTTGGCTCATTATTTCCAAAGAATTTCATGCCAACCATATGGTGACCCTATATTCCCAATTAATGGTTCATTGTAGTCACAAGTTTTGGCTAAAACATTCAGCAACTGTAAAATACACATTCTTTAAAAAAATTTACAAAAACTTTCCTACTCCGATACTACAAAAAATAAAATATCTCTCCACCTAAACACATCTCACTTGATAACCACTACTAAATGAAATCACATTCTCAAACTCCCTATTATGGAATCCTATCATAGAAATGTCTTTTATATAGTCTGGATTTAATCTTTGTTTTACTAAGTCACCTTCTCCTCCTCATTCCTCTAATTCTTATATCTCTATGTTTTTCTTCCATCCACATTCAGTGACCAATGTGGTTAATCAATTACGGTGTATTCTTAATTACATCATTTGAGTTTAGTTTACTAGGGGGTGTTATCCTCTCTCAATTCATTCTATTCACAATTACTAATGGAATCACATAATCAACATGATACCTTGGTAGGTATGTTACAATATTTTGTGTTTCCCTAATTCACAACTTTTGATTGGGTGTTTAAAATTTATTTCATTAAGTTGATTAATTCTTTAAGGATTCAACTGAATTTAATGAGGTATATTTATTAATGTTAAAAAAATGGATCATACTAATTTCTAGACATATTATTTTGGATTTTCCCATTCTATATATCTTCTTTATTGGAATAAATTATCTTTTTTGTCAATAAAATATTTAGGACTATTTTAATAAAAGAAATGGATTTTCTAAAACTATTTGAGACTATTTATGAAATTTTATAAAATTATGTGTTAGTGAATGATGTAAAGTATATTAAATTTTTCTATTATAATAATATTATTATGTTTTATCATTTTATTCTTTTATGGTTTGTATATGATTGATGTTGTGAATTATTTTTATAATTTTTGGTGTTTATACACACACACACACACACATATATATATATATATACCTAAACTTAATAGAATATATGGATATGTACACTGGGATATAAATATATTTATATAAGGTAATGTGTTAATTACACCTTAATGATTGAAATTTTTTAATTAAAACATAATTTTTAGTATTTATTTTTATTCTAATTTGAAAAACATTTTGATTATATGTTTTCCTAAATTTAAAATTAATTTTATCTTAAATTTTATTTTTTAAATTCCTACTTTAATTTTTTTTAATGTTATCTCTCAGAAGGGGAATTTGAAGGAGGCATGGTTTCAAATATTTTATTAATTATGAGATGATATTGTTGATCAGATATATTAATGTTATGTTATATGTTATATGATTGGAACATTAGATTTGATAGGTAGTATGGTAATAGAATGAGAAATGCCTTAGATTTATGTACGATTATAGATATGGTTCCATGATCGTTGAGTTCAATGAAGCTCCCAAATTTGGATTAAGACAAATAGTTTCCTATTGTTCTATGAGTGAGTCTAGTAACATTTGGAATCTATATGCAGAGATATTCCCAAGAATCATCAACTATGATTGTTTTGATACACACTAGTTGGTTCTAAGTTCTACTTCAGAAAATGATATTTCAATTAATATTTAATTCATTAGGATATGTTTATATTTTAATTTACATCTAAATTAATTTGTATTTATCCTTGTTTGTTTGTTTCTTCCATTCACATTTCATTTCATTTATCTAATTTATTGTTTTTATTTCTATCTTTAAATATAAATATTATGAAGTGAAAATAAAATTCGTATTTTACATGAACTTTTTTCATTAGTAAGGGATTTTTAAGTGAGTCTGTGTGTTTGTTAAATAAAATAATTATTGTGATTGAAAATATTTTCCCAATGATTGTTTTGATTTAATGGAAAAAATGAATGTTTTGTAAAATTTATTTGGTTTTTATTCCTAAATAATTTTAAAAAAATATATATTTAATATCATATTTCATAATAGTTTTCTATATTATTTTGAAATAAACATAGAATACGTGGTGATAATGATTTAGTTAGCTGAGAAAACACCATATGTAAATCATGCATTTTTATTTAGACCAAGTTTGATTTTAGGTTGTGGTATTGGTTCTTGTATGGAATATGTGTTTATATATAGAATAAAACCTCATGTCATATGGGATATTTCATCACATATGACAGTGATTATTATTACTATTTCAATAGCTACATATCTTTAAACCATTTTTCGTGATTTTAATTATCAATATTTGTATAAGGCTAAATCATTTGAGGACATAGTGGAGGCAGGAGATGGAAGTAGGTGAGAATTTTTATTGTGAGATAAGGGGTTATTTTACATATGTGACATAATTTATGTGTTTAATTTATTATTATTTTTTTCAAAACATATCATGTCATGATCTTATCCAACGGGGCTCGAGCACCAACTACCCCCATCCTGCCTCCATAGATTAGGGGATAGAGATAACTACTAGAAGTTATAAATATTTTTGGAGGTCTTTTACTAGTGTAAATGTATGAATGTATCCAACCATATCTATATAGAAGTGTATATAAAAAATAATATAAGAAGAAAAATATTTAGAATAATTTAGGCATTTAAAATTGTAAAGGATTATAATAGTACGAAAGGATAATCTAAAAATGAAAAGGTAAAAGGTACACCAAACTAGGAAAATGTATTAACCTCACAATAGCTGGAAATTTAACTGTTGAGATATCCCGTCTCTAGATATCCATGGATCGACCATGAAATGCAGTCTAATGCACCAAGATATCCATATCATCATTTGTAGTCACCTCTGACCTATTCAATGTCTTCATAAGAAATGACATGTGTAAGAAAATAATGTACATTGGTGAGTATTTACATAGCTTTTTGGATTCCTTGAATGCTGAAGGCAGAGCATTCAGAGACAATATAAGAATAGACAACTCAACTCATTCAAGAGAGTAACAAAATCCAAAACCCTCGATATATGAATATTTACTCATTAAAGAAATTATAACAAGAATGAAACGACATATCCATATTATATCTATAATGACTAGGAATTTTCCATGTTATTTTTTTTATAATTATATGGAAATATTATGAGTCTATGAAAAGTTATGGAGCGTGATTTCGAGGCCTGGTGTGCCTGGAGGGAATTTCTGAACTTTTTTTAAAGGTACATTCAGTAAACGCATGAGAGGAATTTTCAAAAATTTGAATTAGAGCTCGTACTAAAAATATTAGGTAACCATTGAACTCACAATGCCAAGATTCTCTTTTAGGATCCTTCACTTCAACCGCAGCAGGTCGAGAGGAAGATTTGGTTTTGCGGGTTTTTATAGAGGATTAAAATAAAACTATTGTTTTATTTTATTTAAACTCCTCCCATACTTTTTAATTCATTAATGGTGGGAAACACATGAGGGTGTTCAGGAATTTAATGTTGGGTATTAAATGCCCGGTTACACAAAGTGTGTAACCATGAAACCATCCATTTAATGAAGTCTCATTGTAAAAAAGTTAAAGAAACCATTATCATAAATTAATGAGTATGTCTTCCCTCCTTCCTCTTGTTCATTTGATGGAAAAGAATTGAATTTTGAGGAGAGGACATTGTAGAAACCTTGGAATAACATATCCACTAAGGGAGTAATGGAGTATCTACGTTTGAGAAACCGTTATAGCCTGTTGTGGAATGATGAATGCTGACTTGTCATCTTCAACTGCGAGCACTCTCCAACATTTAGAGGTATAAAATTTTTCATATTGTTTTTCATGATGAATCTTTGATTTCAATCTATGAACCACCTGTTATAGATTAAATTCATTGTGTGTGGGAAAAAATAACATGACCCAATACCTCCACTACATTGTTATGTGACGTTTTCTTTGTGGATGAATCTTCGGGATGATCAGAACATAATCTTGATGGACTTGATACGATGGCGATGTGAGGAGATGAACATTGATCCCTTAGAAATGAAGAACAGGCCACCGAACCTCATCTAGTGACCTGCGGAAGCCCGCCGGCTCGACGACAACAAAGAACAGTACCAGCGATTGGTCCTGGCAGGGTACAAGGCGGTGGTCAACACACCAACTGATCGTGACGGTGGTGGTGGCACAACCGCGCTGCCAAAGGAGGCCACGACCCATCAGCTGCTGTGAAGAATGGTGGTGGCTGGCATATCAACTGGTCGCATGGAAGCCAGGGTGGCACACGCCTGCACCGTCGGAGTTAGAGTTCACGGCTGCAGAGCAGCGGCGGCACACCTGGAGGGTAGCCGACACCCAGCCGGCCGTCGAGGCAGCAGTGGCGCATTCCAGTGCCACTAGAAGAAAAGTCGGCAGCATCCCCAACCGACTATGTTACACCAAGCATGTCCCGATTTTGTGGGACTCACGTGCCAGCAGGTAGCACCACATGGCACTGCTAGGTTGGCCAAAATAGAACGGACCATAGACCGTTTGGGATTCCCTAGGGGCGCCTCCCCCAGGTGGTAGCTAGGGCATTCCCCTCAATGGTGGGCCATCCTAGTCGCACCCAGCGTGCCGGGAAGACCCCTTTGTAGGTCGGCCCGGACGTGAACTAGGTTGGGTCATCCAAGACCGGGATGGGCCTGGTGGGTCGGACCAGGTCGGACCGGACTCGGGCCCATTTGGACACAGATACGCCATTTTTTCCATATCTTGATAACCGGGTGTCTGTTTGACAAGACGTATATGGCACCGTAATCCTTGGTTCGAGACAGTACTTTTGGCATTATCCAATTGTGTTTTGTATAAATATGGATTATGGCTGTGTTGGATCGAACTCGAAAATAACCAGGCCCTCGGAATAGAAACGCTAATAACTTACATATCGGGTGTCCGATTGACACATTGTCAATCGCATTGGGTCCCTTATGACGTGACCGACCATCATGATAAATCTTCATGGGAATTCATGGTAGTTGAATAATTGACCATTTTCTTGAGGATCAAATCCTCCATGAATCAAGATTGCATAGTGCGAGAACCATGTGGCTGGCTTTACTTGATGAATCTGCAGATCCTATGTGGATCATCATCAGATCATTTGTGGGTTATCGTCTACGGATCCTATATCTTTCATCATCAAATCATGTGTGGGTCTTCTTCATATCATGTGTGGGTCATCTTTAGAAACTCTGGGGTAATATTCGATCATGTGTGGGTCAATAGCAGATCTTCTTGACGAAGTAAGATGATATACTAATACCTCTGACCATCAATACTTCCGTGCATAAGTTATACGAGGTGTGAGATGAGTTTTTACCTTTGTGGTATTATATTATTTGGTGCATCTTATGTGGTATTCTTTCTTTTTTGGAACAGTTGTGCTTTGGCTAATGAGTTGGGATATCTTCTCCTCTTGAATGAGCTGGGTTACATAATAACTTATGTAATGTATGGGCATATACCTAATTAGGTTTGACTACTGTTATCATGCATTTTGATTATATTATATCTTTGTGGTTTATCCTTTGTGGATTATGAGAGTCTTTTGGGGGTCTTGGGGTCCCTATTGAGTATTGTTATACTCACCCCTACACGGGATACGATCACACCTTATTGTGTCTTGTCTAAAAGAAGAACAACATTGATCGAGGATAAGGGTTCCAGGAAAGGTGGCTACTCGGAGGTGTACCATTAGATGAGACGAACCGCAGTGACAACCATTCAAGAGTTGTACCTTTTCATTTGGTAGGATCCTTAGTGGGTGTTCACATGAGTTGTTTTTAGTTTTACTTATACATTCTAGTTGGGCCTGAAATACGACCCTTTACTTACTGTACTCACCCTATTTACTATATAGTGTATTTTGTGCTTCTAAATTAATGTGTACGTGGATTGTGTGAGTTTTTAGGTTAAAAGGCAATATGTTCCTTATTTTTTGGATATGCCTTTCTAGTGCAAGTCGCCAGCCCCTGGACTATAGTAGGAGGGTTTTAGGTATTCACAGAGTAGGACCCATGGGACGTGTCATGGAAAATAGGTATCTGATGAGTTGGTTCTACTGGAGAACATTGACTCTGATCTTTTCATTTAATAATAGTTTTATGTGTAATGAGTGTGATTTTCAGGTTTGGGAATCTACTGTTGGTGTTGTGGCCAATGTATCCATACACCATGACCCTGACTACTGATTTCCGACTAAGTTCACAAAAACAATGTTTTCCTGTGTGTTTTTGAAAAGTTTTAATTGGGATATTTTTGATTCATCTCACCAGATATAACTTATTGATGGTTCCAAACATAGTTCAATTCAAGATGCCTCCACAAAAATAGCCAGCCATGGTTCTAGGTATAGTATGCAATGACAACCCCCTGAGTAACGTGGTTTCGGTGGAGGGCCCGCTTTCAGCAGTTATATCATCGGGTGGTGTAATAGCAGCACCACTCCCCATTGGGCAGCTAATGCCACCAGCCCTAGCAGTAGATGGTCCATGTTGATAGAGCCCATTGCATGAGTTCTTATGCTAGAGGCCACTGAGGATCTTGGGAGAGATGGATCCACATATGGCTAAGGTCATGATAGAGTTTGTGGTTATAGTTTTTTTGACTCGTATGGACACCAACTGATCTTATGGCCATCCATGCAGCCAGTCATCTTCAGGAAGTAGTGAGGAGATGGTGGATCATGATTCTCCATGTCCACGAAGAGGTGAATCTCATTTAGTCAGACTTCGAGATCCTTTTTAGGGCAGGGTTCATCCCAGTGACCTTACACTTAGTGTGTATACAAGAGCTTCTCCACTTGCAGTAGGGAATCAAGACTGTGGCTCAATATTCATCGAGGTTCACTGACCTATCGCACTACTCCACTAAAATAGTGTGGGACCATTTCTTCTGGGTCCGGACCTTCGAGAAGGGGCTCATATGGAGAACAGATCTTCGATGGTATCTCTCAACATCTCGATGCGTGATGGTGTGTTAGAGTGAGCACTCTTTGTGGAGACCTTCTTTGCTGAGCAGTCACCGACAGTGAGACCCACCACTAGAGGTCATGTAGCAGAGTCATATAATACTGGAAGTAGGAATATGACACTGAGGTCTAAGAGTACTAGACATACAAGTGGATGACTGCAGGATATAGGGTCAGGTGTCTGGAGCTGTCGAGACAGAGTAGGACAGGTGAGGAGCAGGAAGTGTTACTCATACGGTGGGAGGGTCACATAGCTCGTGACTACCCAACCATCCATATGGACAACCAGAATATTGTCAAAGGACTTCTTGGGAAGAGTAAAAGTCTCAATCAAAGAGGTATGAAGGCAGCAGGTAGACGTGGTATAGGATCTGGTCGTGCAGTAGTCGGTGGGCAGCGATTCAAGGTTCTAACGCTACCACCTCTAGGTTGTCCACCCTGACCATAGGGAGCAGGTGGACAGGGATGGGCTCAGCTCGAGGAAATTGAGGCTAATGACCATGATGCTCTAGAGATGATTCGTGGTATGATATGTGTCTACTCTACCTTAGATTCAGTACATATAGACTTAGGTGCTAGTTACTCTTTTATTGTCATGACCCTCATTCAGATCTTGGAGAATCCGGTGGAGCTATTGGAAAGATCCTTACAACTAGAGACTCGTGTGAGAGAGGATTCGACGATTACAAACTAGTGCCTAAAATGTGATCATACTCTGGGAGGCAAGAGCAACGGCTGGGATATTGAAGTAGAGACGTCGAGGCCTTACAATGTCATCTTGGGTATGGATTGGTTATCTACAGTCTATGCTAAGATCAACTGTATTAGGTGCAATATGCGGTGTGTCTATGAGGATGGGACCAGGTTTTCCTTCACTAGTGACAAAGAGAACATTTATAGCATAATATGGACTTACTCAAGGGAGGGTCAATACTATATCACATTAGTTGGCTAGCCTTACCTCAGAGCAATTGATGTTGAGAGTCTGAGCTATCCTATATTGGTGGACCTGTAGGCTAATGTTTTCCCTAATGATATTTTAAGTTTACCTCCTCACTTAGAGGTGGAATAATATATCGAATTGTATACTAAGAAGACACTAGTATCTACACCAGCCTATCGGATGGCTACTGTGATGCTTTGAGAGCTGTGAGTACAACTAGAGAACTTGTACAGGAAGGGGTTCATTAGACCCAGTGTTTCTCTATGGGCAACACCGATTTTGGTCACCAAGAAGCCAGATGGGTGTTTGAGTCTTGGTGTGGACTGTCGGTGCCTAAACTAGGTGGCCATGAAAAAAAAGTACCCACTACGGAGGATTGACCATCTTTTTGATCAACTGAAGAGATGAAGGTGGTTTTAAAATATAGACCTCAAATCAGGCTATCACCAGCTCAAGGTATGAGATGAGGATGTGCAGAAGATGGAATTCAGATTTCAGTATGGATACTCTGAGTTCTTGGTTATGTGATATGGAATGACCATAACCATAGTAGTGTTTAGGGGAATCATGACCAGAATATTCCATACATACCTCTATCACTTTATGGTATTCATCATTGATGAAATCTAGGTATACTCTTCTATAGAGGAAGAGCATGCCTATCATTTTCAAGTAGTTCTGGACACAGTCCGAGAGCACCAGCTTTATGGTAAGCTCTCAAAGTAACAGTTCTCAATCTGAGAGGTTCATTTCCTAGGACACATCTTCTAGGAGGAGGTTTTTGGGGAGGATCTAGTGAATATTGAGTTTTTTCCTTCTTGTGATCCACCGAAGAGTGTGACAGAGGTGCATAGTTTTCTGTGTTTGACTAGTTACTACCAGAGGTTTGTGCCTGAATTTTCCTAAGTTGTGACAACCTTACCAGTATTGAAAAAGAAGGGGAACCCTTCATGTGGTTGGAGTGATGCCAGCAGAGTTTGCATGATCTAAGGAAGAGACTGAAGAGTGACCCTATCTTGAGGCTACCATAGGAAGTAATTGGGTACGTAGTCTACTATGACACATCCGGAACCAGGATTAGATGTGTCCTGGTATAGGATTGAGTAGTGATCACTTATGGTCCTCGATAGCTTGGACATAATCAGCAGAACATCGCTACCCCTGACCAGTAGTTAGAAGCTCTGGTCTTCGGCTCGATGATGTTGCGAAATTACATAACGGGAAAAAGTTTTACAGTTTAGTCTTATCACAAGAGTCGTGGGTATATATTCTCTTAGAAGGGCCTGAACCTGATATAGCAGTGTTGTCTTTAGTTCTTCAAGGACTACGACTTCGAGATAGTCTATAATCCTAGGAAGAGGAACTTAGTATCAGATTCACTAAACAGGAGATATGGTATATAGATGCTAAGTGAGGTGATAGAGAAGCTATCTGCTTTGCAGAGATCCCATGTGGATCGAGATGGAGCAGATTTTCTTCAGTCTATGGAATGAATTCCCCCAATCATTCAGTGTGTCATGGAGGCACAGCTTGGGGACACTGACTGTGAGGCTCGACCTATTCAGATTTCTATAATTCAGGCACCTGATAGATTTTCTGAAGGTGGATAGCACGTCATACTCTTAAAAGGATGTACTATGGTACCAGTGGAACTACATGAGGATGTGTTGAGGTAGTTTCATATATCCCCTCTAGCGGTAAATACAAGAGTGGCGAAAATGAACCTGGATCTCTGACATTATCTCTTGTGGTCGGGAATGAAGAAATCAATGGTAGGGTTTGTCTCACGGTGCCTCACATGCGAGAAAATGAAGGAAGGGCATCTGGTTCCAGCGGGTTTATCTTAGCCACATGATGTTCCAGTGTAATAGTCAGATGGAATTTCCATGGAATTCAAGACAGGACTTCCACGCACCTCCAAAGGACATAATTCCATCTAGGTGTTCGTTGAACGACTCACCAATTCAGCCCACTTTTTACCTATTAAAGAATAGGGATATATAGAGAGAATATGAAACCTTTACATATAATATATTTTATGGATTCATAGAGATACTCCAACGATTGTCTCTTATCGTGATTCATGTTTTACTTCCCAGCTATGGAAGGGGTTGCAGGAGTAGTTCAGGACTCAGCTAATATTGAGCACCAACTTTCATCCTCAAACGGATGGTCAGACAGAGCGGACCATTCAGACTCTTGAGGACATGTTGTGTGCTTGCATCCATGATTTCAGCCACAACTGGTAGGATAACATTCCCTTGGTGGAGTTCGCATACAACATCAGTTTTCACTCCACTATTGGTATAGCACAATTTGAGGCATTATATGGTCGACCTTGTAGATCACCGCTGTGCTAGACTGACCGAGGGGAGTCATCACTAATGGGACCAGAGATGGTGCAGTCTACCATGGAGAAGGTGCATATCATCTAGGAGTGGGTGAAGACTGCAGAGAGTAGGCCGAAGCTATATAATGATAAGAGACTCAGACTTATGGAGTTTGAGGATGGTGACCATGTCTTTCTATGGGTCTCATCATGATGAGGTTTACAGAGATTTGGTTGGGTCGGGAAGTTATCTTCACGGTTCATAGGACCCTTTCAGTTCCTCATCAGTGTTAGTGAGGTTGCATACTGCATATCCCTTCCCCCTCAGTTTCACCAAGTGCATGAGATTTTCTAGAAATCCTAGATGAGAAGTTACGTGCATGATCCTAAGATCAACATTGACTGGGGCGAGCAGGACATCGAGGATGGGGAGATGTTTTTGGAGGTTCTAGAAGAGATTGAGGATTGATAGGAGAGAGTCCTTTTGTGGGTGATTGATACATCTTGTTCACATATGTTGGATTCCCGGGAACCTCCAGGAGTGAACATGGGAGCGGGAGGCTAAAATTCGTACTCTGTACCCCCCACTTGTTTCCCTAGTTTGTGGTGCAGCATTTGGGGACAAAAAGCTCTGAGGTGTGGACAATGTTAAAACCAATAATTTTATATGTAATTTTTTTAATTACATCGAAATATTATGAGTCTACAACAATTGATGGTGCGTGATTCTGGGGCCCAGTGTGCCCAGAATTAATTTATGAAATTGGAGTTAAAGGTAGATTAAGTAAACGCATGAGAGGCGTTTTTTAACTTTTGAACTGGTTCTCGGATTAAAAATATGTGCGCAGCATTGAAATTGCAATGCCAAGATTCATTATAATGATCTTTCACTTCAACTATAGTAGGTTGAGGGGAAGATCTGGTTTTGTGGGTTTTTGTGGAGGATTAAAATAAAAAAATGTTTTTTTTTATTTAAACCATTTCCATACTTTTTAATTCAGTAGAGGTGGGGGCCACATGAGGGTGGTCGGGATTTAAAATTTGGGATATGTGTTCCTCTTGAATGAGTTGGGATACTTGATAACATAGGTATATATATGGTCATATACCTTTATAGGGCTGACATTTGTTCATGTGCATTGTGATTATGGTATTGCTTTGTAGTTTATTCTATGTGGATTCTGAGAGACCATAGGGGGTCACGGGGTCCCTACTGAGTACTATTATACTCACACCTACACGGACAACCCCCACACCTTATTGTGTCTTCTGTAGATGATAGATATCATTGATCGAGGTTGAGGGTTCCCAGACTGGAGGCAGCTTGGAGGTGGACCGTTCGAAAAGACGAACCCCAGCAACGACCACTTGAGAGTTGTACCTACACTTCAGGTAGGATCCTTGGAGGGTTTTCAAAGGAGTTGTTTCTAGTTTTACATGTACATTCTAGTTAGGCTTGAATTCTGGCCTCTTTACTTACTCCACTCAATATATTTACTATATAATTTACTTTGTACATATATCTTGCTCTGTTCTTGGATTGTGTGAGTTTTTAGGTAAAAAAGGCAATTTCGTCTCAGTTTAAGGGATATGCCTTTGTGTTGATAGTCGTCATCCCCTATCCTATGGATGGAGAGCTTGGCATAGTCACGGCACGGGCCAAGGGGGATGGGTCGTGACAATTGCATAGCCCACAAAAGGAGTTTTTTAATATGTTCTAAAGTGTCCATAAATGATTCCATACATCTTGTGTCCCAGTCCAGTATAATCTTCCAAAAAAACCAATCCCCTCTATTATGCCGCACATTTGAGGGGTCATAATCTCTATGTGGAGGACTCGGGCCCAAGTGAAATATGGAGTGGCACACAGTATAATGATGGAACACACACAATCAAATAGGGGTACCACATATTAGGCAGAGGACCCACATCTCTTCCCATCAGTAGGGTACCACTTTTTGTAAAGAGGATCTATTCCCTATCCAGTTGGGGTACCACTCAATAAATATGTAATGACTAAGAATATTTTTAATGGAATTTCCTTTTTATAATTATTTCTAAAAACATAAATCTCATATATAACCTAATGAAACATAATTTTCATTAATAATAATGATATATAAGTCAGAAATTAAAAAAACTATGTTGTAAAATATCACAACCAGATAATAAAGAGACAAAAATACAACTAGAATGGAAAAATTGGATCTGCGAGATCCACTAGAATGACTACATTCATGAACAATTGTGTAGAAATAGAATATAATAATAATAAAATAATAATAATTTTGAATATGAAATTATATTAACCCTCGAGAGAAAATAGAATTGAATGAATGATGAATGAAATAAGAGGTATTTATAGAACTTATGAATCCAATACAATTATAATATTAACATGACCATTGAAATAGTAATCTCACTGTTAGAAATTATAATATAGTTTTTGGAATAGTAACTTCAACTATAAAAATATAAATAATATTTTGGTATCATACAAATGAAAATATGATATATTTATGTCATTTTATTAGTAAATAATTAATTTAAAATGGTAAATTAAGTGTTGGTATTTTTAAAACACCTAAATGTTTATTTATGATTCTATAATTAGTATAATTATTTTTAAGAAAATATATTTTCAAATAATATATTCATAAATCTATATTATATTTCAATATAATTATAATAAAATTTAATGAGACCGTAATTAATTTTCCAAAGGGTCAAAAACACAATATTAATAATAAAATTGGCAGTTTTTGAATAAATGATCATTTTATTTAAAAATTAAATTTATCATATTTATAAATTTATTTTCATAATATAGAATTTAATTTTTAATTATAAATTTCTAAATGTATAGGGTTATGTTTTGGTATTTTTCAAAAAATTTAAAATTTTTTCTTAATAGTTGAATTTATTAATTTTAGGTAATAAACATTTTAAGCTAAATACATAGATTTTTAATTAGTGAAAAAAGTATTAATGATGTAAGAACCTGTTCTGTGGAACTATGCTAAACCATTTACATTATTTTTACACTCAAACCAGCACTATTGATTTCTATGAGTAAAAATAATAAACTAATGAATATAATAATAAAAAAACCCTCTCCTCCCCATATAAATGCCACCCATCACCACCCTTTAACCTAAATTCTTATAAGACTTATAGAATTTAAATATTTGGGGTAAATAGATTTACAATATTCTTATCCATGTACAGTAGCTTATAGTCCACAAAATGACTAATCCAAGATTCCATAATGAGGTTCTCAAGGAGAAAACATTCAAGAGGAAAAATACAGAATCCTTCTCATTTAATTTGTTTTATTTTCATATCCTCTACTCACCTCTCCTATAAAAATATTAATGATAAATATCATATTATATATATATATATATATATGTTAATTTTACTATTTTGAGACTGTATTCATCATCAAATCCTTTGTCATCTCATTTTATTCTAGAAATTTAAACATTGTCTAGGATATGGAGATTCACTACGTTCATGGATAACGACTTTTTGTTTTCTATTACCAACTTCATGGATGGTAATAAAACCATTATTATGGTTATACCAAATATTAATATGCATATTATAACTTGTTTCATGTTTTGGAACTAATATATAGATATAATATTAAATGAAATTAAATTAGTTCGTGGTGATCGAAAAACCTTCAAAATAGACTAAACATTTTACATTAAATTGATATTAAATGAGTCATTAAAATAATAAATAAAATGATATATGTCACCATTTTAACTTATTATTGTGAATTAATACCATATAATTTCACTTATAGAAATTTTTTCCCATTTTATAAGAACATACATAATTTAACATAAGTGAACTGAACCTGATACCCTGAAACAAAATCTCATGGAATGACGTAATTAAAAATTGTAACTCATAAAGATTTCCATTTATAAAGATAAAAAAAACATAATAGATAAAATAAAATACAATTTCTTCTTAATTATATACTTACTTAATAAAAATTTATTGTCTTCAACATTACATGCAAGTGAAAAATGCGTTGAGACGTAAGGTGAGGGATCTATCTGAACATCCATTTTTTCCATTGGGATACACTTTATTTCTATTTTTTTCAATTTATATATTAATTATTATTGTATTATTATCCTATATTACATTTATATATGTATAATATATTTATATATCTCAATTAATCAATATTTGATGGGGAATTACATTTTTTATAAAGTTCTCTTCTCAAATCCTCTTGATAAACAGACCATATTAAAGGGGGTCTCTATTTTTCAAATACATTCTTATTCACATTCCATATGTTATTTTATTTATTTAATTTTTTATAGAATCACTAAAATTATCATTAAAAACTGTTTTACTTTTTTTTAGTTTTATACAAACAATTATGCATTTTTTAACTTTAATGAATTTTTAATGTTTTCTCTTATGATGCACTAATGTGGAAGATTTCTAATATTTTCTAAATAATATTTTTCAAGTATTAACATTATTTAGAATCAAATAATTATTATATATTGTTATTTTTTTACAATATGATAGTCCAATAATTATTGAATCCCTTCTTTCATTGATACCATTATGATACACCCTTTGGATATGCATTATGACATGATTATGATGAACATTTCATTCATGGGATACCCTAATATTTATTCCTCATGTTTGATTATTTATGATGGAAACATATGAATGAAGATATTATGATGGTTTTCCCAGAATTTTTTCCAATGCATTAGGTAATGTTTAGTCTGATGATATTCTATTTATGGGATTAAAGAATAAATCTAACCCATTATTGAACGTTGTACACCATGTGATTTAGTCATAGATGCTAGCCCGGACAAATTATTATATCATGTTATGTGTTTCTATCATATTACAATATTTTCATGAATATATGATTCCACGTACTATATATTATTTTTCCATGTGTTTATTCATGACCCATGAATTTTATTTTATCACGTTATTCCTTCTAAATCATGTCTTATGATTTATTACCATTTTATCACCATATTGTGCTTTCTATCTCATACCAATTGTCAATGTATTCCTTGGGTATTCATATATAGTTATAAATGATCAAATTATGTTTTTCACTTATTATGTAGATCAATTAAAAGGAGGTTTATTTGGGTTTTATGTTGTCTTATTATGTACCTAGTCTACCAAATACAGTACAATTTTTTATTCTTTGTTTTTTCATGTATAATTATGCTTAAAAACATTTAATAATATTTATAACAGTCTTGGTTCATTTTATTTTTAATTAGGGATTTTTTTTTTCCATTTTTCAGTTTTTTGACTAGAAAACATTATTAAGAACCCTATGGAATATTCTTTCACCACGGATAACCAGGATCGAAACATAGGGGATCATAAGTAAGGATATAATTTTATTTTATATATTATTCCTTAAATATTTATAATTTTCTTTTTATATTATCATTAGCTATGTATTCAAGTACTCTATTGTATTTTATTTTATTCTCTTAGATAATAGTGGGAAAGATGATAACACATTCCAATAATAAATGAGATATAAAATGTGATGATTTTCATAATTTGATTAAAAACCTAATGGGAATGGGGGATCAGAACATCATGATAGTATTAGATCAACTAGATCATGTAATAAATAATAACATCAATAATGTCAAACATCCTGCTTCACCTAAGAAAGAGAAAGTTGTGATCAAATCCTTTATATGATAAAGGCCTCATATCTTAAGTGGATATTATGACCCCATAATTAAAGACCAAATGAATGAAATCATTGATATGATATTCTTTATCCTTTAATTCTTAGAAGAAATGACATCTATACCGGTGGTCTAACATTAGGATGGGGAAGGTGATTATTGGAGGAAACTGATCAAAAACAAAAACCAAAAGGAGTAATTTGATTCCATGTAATGGGAAGGTCTCAAGAAAATATTTTTTCAATAAATATTTTCTATAAAATCTCTATTATAGGATTGAAAGGTAGTTCCTCAATATTGATAAACATTAAGAAGAATAAATCAGGGTGTATATGGAAATAATTACAAGTCTTGAATAATATGATTTTTGATGTTCCATGAACACTGAAAATAAGGTGGAGACATTATTTAGTGTATTAATGACGATATAATGAAAATATTTTGGGGTATGAGACATTGATAACTATGAAATTATTTTTGGATATTTCTGAAAGGTTGAGATTGATATTAGTTACCCTTAGTGGTCCCATTGTTTTTTAGGTAAAAGCTAGAAAATGAAGTTTAATTTAGGAACATCAAAAGATAAATCCTATAATAGAAGGAAAGACCAACATCCCACAAATCAAAAGTGTGAGACAACTTATCTTTAGAACTCTTTAATGTGAAATAGGGGATTCTGTAATGGTAGAAGAGATGGGAATCAAGCTAATTTTTTCCAATGGGATTCTAAGAAGCAAAATAATGTTGAATAATAATAGAGTGTTCGTATCAAAACTCAGAATATAGTGTACTATTTGAACAACAAGTAAAACATAAATAAAGATAGATAATGTCTTCAACCAAGAGTTGTTGGAGAAAATTGTGGATAATAGCCTCAAAGATAAAATTAATGGAATATGGTATCACTAATACTGAGGTGGATCCAAACAATTATGTACTAATATGTACGCTGGTAATTCATTCAAGAATAGAGAACGTACATTTTGACTCTATTTAAATACCTTCTTTCATATATTGTATCATTAGTAGAATCATTCTAACCCCAAATAAAAATATGAAGGTTTTTTATCTTAGATACAAGTTAATGGGAAAATTGTTTCATCTAAAGTATATAACTCACCCAATTTAATTTTTAGGGATTGAACCTCCAAAAAAATATCATCTTTCTTCCTTTTGTGGAGTTTTATTCTATATAGGATATGTATTGGCTATTTTTTGACAACACAAATATTTGATTTTTTGGAAAGGTACATCACTCTTCACATCCTGTGGAATCCCCTAATTTTGTACAAGTGTATGTATGTTGATGAAACTTCTTCAGATTAATCAAATAAATTGTGGATACTATTTAATTATAAGATAGAATATGTAGAGGTAATAGTGGAGAAATTGTTTAGGATCGTGCTTTAAGAGATTCCTATTGTGAATGACTACATTGATGTATTCTAGAAAGAATTTTCTTGTCTTCCTATTGAGTTAGAGGATTAAATGTAAGTTTATCTTATACCGAGATATTTGAATATATGGAAGATACCTTATAGAATGCACACCATTGAGTTGGATGAATTGGGGAAGAAGTTACAAGAGAATCTTGACAAGGATTTCATATTCCATTGCGTTTCACCAGGAGGAACGTCATTCCTCTTCATTAAGATGAAGGTTGTATCAATGCACCTCTTCATTGATTATAATTATCTCAAAAAAACCGTGATAATGAACAAATATCTTATAGCGTAAACAGATTACTACTTAGATCAACTACACGGGGTCAATTTTTTCTCTAATATTGTCCTTCAATTGTGATATCAACAATTTATTCTTATGAAGAAATATATTCCCAATAAAACATTTATAATAAGGAATGGACACTATTCTTTCATAGTGAAACCCACTAGAATCACTAATGCACAAAAAATTAAATATTATATTCATTGGAGAATTCATTGACAAATGTGTTGTAGAATTTATAGATGATATTTTCATATACTATAGGTGAATTTCTAAACATGATGTGATTTTTAATAATATGCTTAAAAAATTATAGGGTTAAAATAAATGAAATGTGCAGTAAATATGAGTTTTTGTGGGAGTAATTTTCGTTATTGGGTCATGTTATAATAGAAAAAGGATTTTATGTAGACCCTTATAAAACAAAGGTAATTGATGACTAGCCCAGACCATAAACTATAATGGAGATTCATAATTTCTTAGTTCTGGATGGGTATTATTGACAATTTATGAGGAAGTTCTCATTACCGGAAAACCCACTAACCAAGAATGATTGAAAGGGTGAAATGTTTTTTTGGACCTTCGAATGTGGAGAATGATTCAAAGAGTTTAAAAATAGGCATACCACTACACTGGTACTTACACTACTAAAATGTTGGGAACACATTCGAGTATATAATGATTCTTTGAAGGGATTAGGATTTGTACTAATTAAAAATGATAGAGTAAATGATTATGCCTCATGTAATTTAATTGTACTTGAGTAAGACTATACCATGCATGATCTGGAATTAGCGGTTGGGATCTCCACATAGAAAATTTGAAAGCACTATCTCTCTAGGGATAAGGACCGGAAATATATTGATTATAAGAGTCTCAAATATATTTTCACATAGAAAATATTAATATGTTCCTATGAAGATTGTTAGTTCTCATCATAGATTATGACCACTCAATCTAATACCATCCTGGTAAATTATATAATGTAATAGATGCTCTAATATAAAAGGATCAAGTAACAATTTCAATGATGATAATTTAGAAGGATCCAATGTTCATATACAATAAATGGATGAACATGGTAATCTCAATGGAAGGTATATTATCGATTATTTTACAAATTATTGATTATTCATCCCTTTTAGAGAAGCTAAAGGAAGATCAAATAGATAATGTGAACATTCAGAAAATGTGGATACTTTAAGAAAGGTTAAATTCACGGAGTTCAAAACATATGGGGAATGAGCCATTATATTTTGGTCATGTCTTTATGTACAATCTTATTTAGAGATAAAAAGATATTTGGAATTTTTCACATAGTTAAACCTACTATATTTACTTATGGACAAAAAATGTATTGAGATCTCTAAAATAACTATAAGTTGTATGATATGAATAATTAGATCATTGAATTTTCATAAATGGGTATTGTATGTCAATAACTGAAGGTCGAATGGAAAAAATCAGAGGGTATGTTGGAAAAACTACCCACACCTATATGGAAATGGGAAAATATCACAATGGACATTGTCATTAGATATATAAAGACAACCTAATGAAATAATTCTATAAATAATCATCATAAAAATACAAATAAATTTACTTTTATTTTAGAAACCTGTTCACTTAACCAACTTGCACATATTTACATTAGATAAGTTTTAATGATTTATGGAGTACCATTATCTTGTTTATCAGACCATGATTTGGGATTTACCTCTATGTTTTGCAAATTTATCCAACATGCTCTAAGTACTAAGTAGAACATTATTAAGAATTATCACTCCCAAATTAAGGGCCAATCAAATTGGAATATTCATAAAATAGAATATATGTTGAGAGCCAAATCAATGGAATCTTAAAGAAGATTGTATCAATATCTTCCAGAATTCAAGTACTACTACAATAATAGTTTCTAATAAATCATCCAAATGGATCTATATGAAACCATTTATGAGAAGAGGTGTAGAAAACCTACTTGTTTAGATAATTTTTTATAATTTAAGATACAAGGACCTAAAATGTTCAAAGAAATGGAAGAGAAGGTGGAGGCTATACAACATCATATTTTTGTTTCCCAAAGTCGATAGAAGATCTCTCCATCTATTCATAACATGACTTAAATTTTGGTTTGGTGACATGGTATTCCTTTACATAACTCCATAGAAGAGAGTAATGATATTTGTGAAGAAAGGAAAGCAAAGTCTTAGTTATATTGGCTACATTGTGACTGTAGATTGTGTTGGAGTTCTGGGTAATCGACTATAACTTCCACCAAACATGTCTCAAGTATATGATATATTCCATGTATCCCTCTTTAAAAATTACATTCCATATCCCTCACATATACTTAATTATGATGTTTTACAGTGGGAAAATGATATCTCTTATAAGAATTTGTTGGAGAAAATTTTGTACCATCGAGACAAGGTTATATGTAACTAAACCACCGGCCTTATCAAGGTACAAAGTGGAAACGATAATTTATAATATGTAGCATGGTAATCAGAGGCTGTAATAAAAAAGGAATAACCTCACCTGTTTTAACCTTATTGTGTATGATTTAATTTCATGAGTGTAATTTCATAATGGGTGAAGAATGTAACGTACCATAATTAATCTAATGGAATTTGATTCTAATAATTATTTCATAAAGCACATATATCACAATGAGAACCCAATAAAAACATTATTTTCTTAAATAAATAAAACTATATTAGTAAAAAAATAAACCAATAATATTTCCAAACATTAATGTTGTTCAATAAAAAATAATATAATAAGAATGGAAAAATTTGGATCTTCTCAATCCACTAGAAAAATATCACTCATCAACAACATTATAGAAATAAAACATAATGTTAATAATATAGTATTAATCTTTTTTATGAAAGTATATGTATCATTGATATAAAATAGAATTTAATGAAAAATAATTGAAATAATTGGTATTTATATAATGTTTGGAACATATACCATTGGAATAGTAACCTGACTGTTGGAATAGTAATCTGACCATTACGAATTGTAATCGATTCATTAAAAAAATAACATCACCTATTAATGTATAAATAAAAATTATTTATATTATAAATTGAAATATTCTATATTTATATCTTTTCATGAGTAATTGAATGTTTTGAAAAAGATAAATTTAGTATTAATGTTTTGGTAAAAATAAATGTTTATTTTCAATTTTATAACTGATATAATAATTTAAAAGAAAATATATGTTTAATAAATTAGTTGAAACAAAATTATATCATGTTCTATTATAACTATAATTTAATTTATTATGACAATAATTAATTTTTGAAAGGTAAATAAAAATTATTATAATATTAAAATTATAATTTTTCAAATAAATGATGATTTTATTTAAAAAGATTATTTTTCATATTTTGAAATTTATTTTCATGAAATGGATTCCATTTCATATTTGTACACATCAAAAAAGTGTTTGAGTGAATTTTTAAATCTTTTATAAATTAGTTGAAACATTTTATGAACAATATAGGATAGTAATTATTGGTATTTAACATTATAAGATAAAGACATAAGTTTTTTATCCATGGAAAATGTAAGAAATGTGTAATAACTCATTTCATAGAACTCCCTTGTTGAATAAAATTTATATAGTCATATAAATCTACACTAATCATATTTTATATCCCAAATATTAATCTAATGAATATATTAATGAAATACACCCCTATCCCATAGAAATACCACCACTCACCACCCTTTCTCCTCACACTATTAAAGCCTTGATGATGATCAATATTATAATCAATTATATTTCAATGATTCAGCCGCACATCGAAACTTTTTTGGTCTAAAAAAATGATCAATCCCAGGTGCCATAAATTGGTTCATAAGGAGAGGATATTGAAGAGGTAAAATTATAAATCCTTCTCTTTTAATTTATATTATTGGTTTATCCTTATTCATCTACCTGATCCAAATGGGAATGGTAACTCTAATATCATATATATACATGAGATTTATTTTTTAATTTCATATTCTTAATAAATTCACTTATCTTTTACTTTTATTCTAAAAAGGAAAACCTCATCCATGAAATTTCTGTTCACAACCTTCGTGAATAACGCATTTTCGTTTTACATTACCTACTTAAAGAAAAGTAATATAACCATTATTATGATTAAAATAGATATTAATATGTATATTATAACTTTTTAATGTTCTATAGATATTATATATGAATAATATTAAACAAAATTACACTAGTTATTTATGATAAAAACACCACAAAAATAAACTAACCATGTATTATTAATGATTTATTTAGTGAGTAATTCTCATGAAACAAAAAAAAATATATGTGGACATTTAATCTTATTAAATTAAATTAATACGTTATAATTTTACTTCAAGATAATTATTCCCATTGTATTTGAACTTCCCTAATTTTATAGAAACGAATCAACCATGATCCCCTAAAATAAACACCATCAGAATGATTAAATTAAATATTATAGATCATCAAAATGGACAATAATGAAGATAATAAACCTATATTAAAAGAAATACATGTATTATATGTTCTTAATATATAATTAATGAATCTAAATTTAATTTCTAGTACATTTAGTGAAGCTGAGGGACACGTTTGTACATATTTTAAGGGGTCTCTCTTACCCTCCATTTTTCTTTTGGGTTAGGCTTTCTTTCTCTTTGACTGAATTTATCCATTAATTATTACTATATTACTCTCATATTTTTTATTTATATGTACCAAAATAAATTATTTATTTCATATCATATTTATTTAATTCATAATTACTTGTTTTTAGGGTTCCCTTATCAATTCCTCTTAATAAGAAAGCATGATTAAAGGGAACTTCCCTTTTTCTAAACCATTTTCATGTACAATCAATACTTTATTTTAAACCAAATTTTTTTTCTAATATTAATAATATTGTCATGAAATTTTTTTTTACATCATTTAAAATTTTTTAAAAACAGTTTTTCTTTTTCTTCTTTAAATATTCTCAAATCGTTTCCTATAAACCGCACAAAATGGCTCATTTTTTTAGTATCCTATATAATCTTTTTCTGGTATTCATATAATTTAAAGATAACTATTAATAATATAATATTATTTTTACTTTATTATTGTCCACAGTTAATTTAATCCCTTATTTCATGGATACCATTTTGATACATCTTTCGGTTAGGCCTTGTGACATTATTATGGTGCTCATTTATCTCTATTGGAAACCCTACTGTTTATTCATTAGGTTTTGTTCTTTATGAGACCACATATGCATGAACATGATGTGATGGGTGAGCCCATATAGCAGTATAATCCATTGGTTAATTTTTTTCCTCATGATACATCATGTATGGGATTATGTAGTAAACCTAATGTATTATGGGACTTTGTCCACGATGTGATATAGTATTGGATTTTAGCCTTAAATCATGTTTATTTCATGATGTATGATTCTTCTAAATTCCAATATTTCCATAATAATATTATTCCATGTTCTATATTTTACAATTCTATATTTTTATTCTTGATCCATTAATTTTAGGTTCTCATGTTATCCCTTCTTACTCTTGTGTTATGCTTCATTTCCATTTATATTCCCTTATATGGATTTTTTCCTCGCCCATTTTTTATATGTAATACTCTTTCCATTCTACAATGTTAAAGGATCCCAAAGGTATTTTGGAACAGATTACAGAGATTAATAACATTATGTATTATTCTCATTTCATTTTTTCTTTGCATATACCAAGTATTGCAAGTAAAATAAAATATTCAACAATTTTTTTGTTTTTCATGGATAATTATGATTAAAATCATGTAATAATATGTTAAAATGTTTTGAGTAGATATAATATAGAAAAAATATTCAAATCTTATTTTGGGTAATACTTAGTAGATAGTGGACTTATGCCTTAGTCTATTAGGGGGTACCACCCAGTATATTGAAGACCCACACCCTAGTCTATCTGGGGAACCATTCAGTAGATAGAGGACATGTTCCCTATCTGATATGGGGTACCACTAAGTCGATAGAAAACCCAATACATTTTATATAAATGGGGAACCAATTAATTGATAGTGTACCACACCCTATTCTGTAAGGGGTGTATCACTCAGTCGATATAGGACATGCACCATACTCTATCAGGTTGTACAACTCAGTAAATAAGGGACTCACACACTATCCCATTAAGGAGTTACCCCATAGTATATAGAGGACCCTTAACCTATTCTTTCAAGGGGTGTCCGTCAATTGATAAAGGACTCATACCCTAGACTATCAGGGGGTTCCACTATAATGATTTTCCATAATCACTACTGTCGTTGAGAACTAGCTAAAGATTCATAACACTCATAACACCTCAAATAATATCTCAAAAGCATCCATAAGGCTACTATAATTTTTTACATGGAAATAAACACCGCATTGGATACTCCTGGGAATATATATGTATCTAAATCAATGATACATGAGAAGTATAATATTCCACCAAAAATAAGGCGCACAAAATGTAAGGGGACCCACACAACATGTGGTCCTGCTTTGCTACCTGGAAATTTCTTCACTAGCACATGGAAGGCTACCCATGTGGATTTATATGTTGTGTATGAATATCACATTGATTGTCTTGGCCACCCTAGTCTCTTCTATGTTCTCCTAATCATTTAATGGAATATGTTTCTTTCCCAGGAACTTCAATACAAGGAATTTCCAACAACATGGTGTCCGGTGTGTTTCCCTCATTCTGTTATCATGTAAACTATTCATGTTCCAATCCATGACCATGTATGTGTACTCCATTACTAAAAAAAGGTCTTTATCACAAGGACAAATGATTTTTGGGGAAAACACATGCCATGTAATATTTAACTCACCCAGATACCTTATCTTTCGTAGCTAGGGCCTATACGGTGTGTGTTCATTACACTACATCGTGTGTAGATTGTTTTTTTCCTAGAAATATCATATATTCTTCTTAATTAATAATACGGATCATCCATTACAAAATAAACCTAATGAGAATTCATTTTTGAATTCATTCATCTCTAAAAATATTAATTTGGCCATCCAATGGTCATAAATCAGTGTCATGATCTTCTAACATGAAACCTGTTCACCGCCAATCGTATGTGGTGCCTCCCACCTCATTTTCATCTCAAGTATAGATCTCATATCCATTAGTAAAATCACCTCCGACCTAGAAAATTCCTAATTGATCCTCTGTATTATGACTTATATGTCACACATAAATCTACTATGATTTCATGGGGTTTGATCACACTCAATCTCGCCCAGAAATGTCGAACAGTGAACCTATAGAACAATAATAATGATCATGAGAAAAAACATTTGACAAATAAAATTACCATGATTTATAGGCATGTGAATACAAATTTGGATATATTTAGGTGAGAGACATCGCACAATAGGTATAAAAAATTAAATTTACAATTAAATTTAACAAGAGATCCAGAAATGCTTCCATGACTCATATATCAATAAGAAAATTTAAAATAAATACATAAATAGTGTAATTTATTGGTAAAAATTACAATTGGTGATTCATACCTCTATTTGGGTTGTTCTTTGTTGAATAACGTGGCTTCCAATTAGGAATAGAATTCATTGTGTTTACTATGCCTCTATTAACCTGGATCTGTTTGATTGTCATCATATGATCTTAATATATAAATGAATAAAATGCAATTATACTCTCAATGGTCATATGGTTATGTGGATAATCCTGGTGAATTTATATAATAGAATAGTTAAGTTGGATTTATGTTTTTTTCACTTAAAATAAATTATTAAATTAGTCAATTAATTAAATTTAAATGTATTGGCCAATGGTCACTCTATCATACCACCCTATTCTGACTAACTTTACATCCCAACTAGGGTATACCATTCCTTCCCTAATCAACAATTTTATCTAATTTTTTGATTAGATAATCATTTGAATAGACATCCCTTTTTTTAAAAATCATGCATTCGTGAAATAAACCATAAAATTTTTATAAAATTAATTCTGCAAACACATTTATATGGATTCACTAGTCATCTTACTTACTGTCTACTAATTTATTCCTTAATATATTTCAAATCATCACATAGAAAAAAGGTACTCTTTATTATTCCCTCTATGATTTTCAACCTTAAAATGAAATTTATAAACAAAAATTTTTGTATACTAAGACAACATATATCTCTCCCTCCCCCAGTAGATCCACATCATATTACTATGTTTCAACATCACCTAAACCAAGATGATGTTATTTATATGCAATATCCTCTCCTAATATTCCTCGAGCTCCAATGTGAGCTCTATAATAGTGGATCCATCATCAATTTACAACTATCCCCAGTCAATGATGTTCATGGGATCATGGATTTATCCTCTAAATTATAATAGATAAGAGATTTCATGCACCCAGTCAAATCATGGGTGTATTAAGAGGTGTATGGAAACCTCAAAAACAACATCAAAATATCTAATGACCTAATGATCCTTAGGTATTTCATTTCTACACAACCAAATATCTACAACCCTCATCATGGGAAGACACTCACGATAAGTGTTCTGCCTACTAAAACTACATGTTCCAATTATTGTTATTTGTATATGATATATATATTCTTTAAGATATCCTGATCCACTAATTATTCACCTAGACCTTCTCTGTCATCACCTTCACCATTTCTATTCAAAAAACACATGTCTCTCCAATCCCTATCCAGCATAAGTGTCACATGCAGGGTCCTTCATATATAGCCTCAAACAATCCCATTACTATGGTGTAATGGTATCTATTATTGTACACAAACTATAACATTGTAAATTGATCCTCCTAGATCTAGTAAAAGTCTAACATGATATCCCCCATCATATCCACCAAACCTAGATAGTGTGTTGGGTCTATCTAATTGTCTAGGGGTAAAATTTTTTACTCTTCCTCATCTAGTTTCGATATTATTCCGTCAAGATTCCCCACAAACGCAATGTAATATAGCAATCAAGGTCGGGGAAAATAGTAAATGGACCCTATAAAGGATATTGCTATCTTGAATTTAAAATGTCCCCAAACTATCTACTAGATGCATCTCTATAATAGAAACTGAGAATGAGTAGTTAGTATGTTGGTCAACTATTACCCAGATGGTACCATTTCCACTCAATGTCCATGGAATCCCTATAAAAAAGTACATAGATATGCAATCCCATTTCCACTCAAGGATCTATTTAGGATGCAAAAATATCTATCAGATCCTGGTTCTAAAGAATCACCTACTAACTGGTGAGACACTTAGATACAGACTAAATTGTGATCTATATCATTCTAACACACCAAAACTATCACTAAATGTGTCTTTACATCTTCCCTGCATCATGAATTATTGTGAATGGTGTATTTGAAAACACTCTCAACACCTCATCCTACATTGAGATTAGGGAAACCTTTTTTTCCTTGAAAATAATGATGTGATTCCTTTAATCACAAAATCCATATAGTGAATATCATAAGGTTATATTGTTATAAAAGACTTCACATTCGATGACTTCCAACTAGGAATATATCTCATGTTGCAGGAGCGAAGAATTCTTCCCCATTAGATTAATTAAAACTACAAACTCTTCCTCAACTAGGATCATATGTAAATAATCCAACCACATAGATGCCTTGTCCACCAAATATTCCTTTGACTTTTTGATAAGGTCATCTCCTACCATGTTACACATTCTAATAGAATATAATATCTCGAATTCATAGTATTGAATGAACTCTCACCAATGTATCTCTCTGAGGTTATGGTCTCTCTTTGTGAAGAAATACCGGAGACTCAAAAGTTTCGATTAATCAATTAACCACTCTCATAAAACATAGATCCTCCAAATCCACAGAGAAAAGACTAATTCATCGAGATCTAGGTCTTATTTTTCATATTTCTTCTCATGGGGTATCAAATTCCCTAACCCATAAAAAATAACTCCATACATATGCATATAAACATATATTATACCTACTCTATTGGCATCACAATATTTTACCTACTCAATTCCCTCCTCTGATAATATGAAAATGGGATCACTCAAAATCATTAGGCTCACCTCCTCAATAGATATCTTGAACTACACATTCTAGGTAAAAAAATAAATTTCTACATTAAGGATTTCAAATTCCCTACATTCATATATATTTCCTCCATAAACCTCCTATAGTACCTCTCTAAGACATGAACACTTTGCACCTCCAAATAGAATGTGGGTGGATCCCAATAATGAACTACATTAATATGTGTTGATTCTATAGCTAATCTAGAATTAAAAAGGAAATTACATAGGATGTGAACATTAGGGATGCAGAAATAGAACATTGAGAGCGTATTAAAAATCTGGTGCTCAAGAAGAAATTCTAATAGAATCCTCAATTGATCTATATTTACCTACTATGATGTAAAATATTTGAGTATATCCTCCAAAAAGATAATTAAAAATCAGTCCATGTTCATCTTGAAGATCTATTTAATTAAATTCTTAAAAATAATAAGTCTATTTATCTCCCCAAAAGGAATTACTTATAACTCATACTGTCCATAGTGACATCATAATTCCATCTTCATAATATCATCCTTTTGAACACTCAACTGGTGGAAGTAGAACCATATATCAATATTTTTGAACTGCATCACACCAGGAAACTAATCAATGTGGTTTTAAATCTTCAAAAATGGGTACTGAATCCTTACCATGGGCTGATTCAGGTGATGATAATATGTGTGAAGCCTCATTATCGTGTTTTCCTTTTTGACAAACAACAATAGATCATTCTTGGGGGACACACTGGTTATGATGTGACTCTTCTCCTGAAGGTCATCCAACTCTTTCCAAAACCCCCAGAGCATGGTAGGGGCTATCTGATTTTGCTAATAAAATATATTTGTAGTATAATTATTTAATGCAATTAAAAACAACATCTCTCACCTTGGAGGTAGACCCAGAATGACATAGGGAATAAAATCCATAAAATCATCCATAAAAAATGGAATCTCATTTCTTTAAAATCCAATTGCACCAAGAGAACACTCGCTAACTAATGGGTAATGGGGGGAATCCTCCTCTATACAAAACCCCCTAGTCTTTCCATGAGATCTCTATCACCCAAAAAGGAAAATCATGTACAATCATTATTATGGAATCTAAATCGTCTATAATTTTAGTCAAATTTGGGCCCAGATCATAGAACACCAATGCATACCCATGATGACTTCATAATGCCTCATTGTGATTACTAAAATTCCACATGATAACCTCTATACACAATGAAATATCTCCCACTATCAAAAGATAAAATAATTTGTTGAAGTGTTCCCCACGGGAACCTCAAGGAAATATAGCTGGTCTAAATCCTCAACTTGAATCCCTATCTCTCGTATCAAAAGTAATGGGATGAAGGAATCAGTCAATATTTTTTCTACTACTATCTATGAAGAAGTATAATAAAAAAAGTCTATTCCTCTAATTATCTCCTATGATGCGGGGTCATAATCCTCTATAGCCTTTATCTTCCCACAACCCCGACCAAAAACATCATGAGCCCAATGTTGGCTACATGGTGGTTGTGATAGAAGTTGTGTATACTATTTTACACTGCGCACAAATCCTCATCCTAGTGACCTAAGTACTCCTCTATCAGATCTTCTTATATGGGGGGACCCATCCCTTGCATGGGAGACCCCTGGTCATAGTGCTGGCACTTTCATGGTGGTTTCTCCACAATATTGCTTTCCTCATCATCATGTCAGGTTGGGAAATCATGTTCTATATGACCTCACACATCACATGAATAGTTCTTCATATATATGGGCTACCCTAGTTCACAAATGAGGTCCCTATTACACACAACCACGTGTTTGAGTGTTTTGATGGTGAGGTATCATATACTGATACCCTACCAAATGGAACTTTCTAGCATATATATATGAATCGCCTCCATGACACCCACTACCAGCTCCAGCTATACAACATCCCTCTAACGTGAATCTCTCTATCACTAGAACCCAATCCAACACACCATCCTAAGTGGGAAGGTATAGGGGTATCACAATGTCACAAATTTTTTTGCGGATTGAATTCACAAGGATCCACGGACGAAAGTATCCATCCTAAATCATGTTAGGGTGTACCTTGTAAGGTCAATAAACCTCACATTATACACAGAATCAATTTTCACTCCCTATTGATAATCAAGTAGGTGTTGAATCCAGACAAATCACATGTATGATGGGTATTACTCCTCATGAAACAACAGCTAGAATTCACTCCATGAGAGTCTTGACTCGTCATGCATCTGTGTAACTATTTTCTACCAATTCCCAGCAACTTCGTGGTAAATGATTTATGCCAGTGAAATCAATGACCATTCAATGTTTGAAAAATACTAAAAACAGAAATCACCAACTATATCTCATCATCCACTTCCTAGTGAGTTGGATACCTAGAGAACCTCAGAATAAAATATTTCTATAACTCATGGATTGCACTAATCCTTCATGCATTCTTGGCCTACATTGCTGGTATGAGAGGTGCTTCTATATTTAAATCTAGAGGAAGTATATATCAATATCGACCTAGAATTATGGCATCATATCTAATCTGATAATCATTATGATCCATCATCTTAAACAATACAGACTTTCTATATGGAGGAATCATGAAAATTTAATCATGATTTTCCAATATTAGATGAATATATATATATATGTGTGTGGGTAGATTACAAAATATGGGTAGTCAAAAGTCTCAACCGTATACGATGCATGTACAAATATTACCTAAAACTAATGTATCATTATTATGAACAAAAAATAGGTGTTTATGGTATTGATGTATGGTTATATCATCTGTTGCACTAACAATGGTTTCCTATCATTAAAACCACACTCCAAACACTACAACGCTGTACACAATCTCCCCACTAAATCATTGTAAGGGGATAACACTAAACACCATCCAATGAAAATAACTACTATAACACAAATGTATCATGACCCATCCTAGTGGAAAACAAATTTTAAATACCCCAATCTCACCTCTATTAGATAGTGTTGTAAAATATTTCCAAAAAGTTATAACTAATAGACAACCATTTCTCTCATGTGCCTGTATAGATTCCCCATCAATCTCTATTAAGATGTATAGAGGAAAATAATAAATGATGCAACATCTACAGAATGAGAATGGAATGTATAACCATTATGAATTATATGATTTGGATGGCTAAATATGAGAAGGAAATAAATATATTCCCAAGCTGAAATATTTCTCCACCAGATAATAACTTCAATGTAATGTTTTGAGAGATCCAAGATCTTGATCATCTATCCTAAACCACTACAATTTTCCTAATTCACTAGGGTATACATATAATCATATTTAATCATCATTGACCTATATATCATCTATGTAATACATGACACATGTGGAAAAATTCTATACTGGGGTTTGTATGTAAATATCTAGTACGATTCTGAAATATCTGAATGTGGATAAGTAAGAGACATGATAGGAATAGACAAGAAATAATTATCATAATATTAAAAAAATCAAACAACATGAATATAGGTATATATGTTCTCATAATATAATCCAAAATGATATAGAAGTAAGATCTCCATGTCACTACCCCTCAATTTAAAGGATTTCTCCATTAGTTCCAAAGGGTCCGTAAACAATGTCTAGCATCTCACATGTCAGTTTAGAAAAATAATCCAAAGAAAGACCGACCTCACCAAAATGACACACAAACAAGGTGACACAATCTATAGGTATATGATATTGATTAGTTACTAAAAGTTTATAATATTAATTTTTAATATCTTTATCTTCATTTTTACAATGTCAATAAACATTGTTTTTAGTGCATTACAAAAATAGAACTTCATTTCTCATCTTAAATGCAATTCATGTTAAAAATGAAAATTTGGTCCCAATAATTCATTTGTTTGTGTACATAATTATATTCATTTTCTGACTTTGAAATTTTGGGATATGATTGATCACTTTATTTGGAACATTTTATCTTTTAGGTCTAACGGATGAATCCCAAGGGAAGATGTAGATATTTTCTCCTGAATACATATATTTTATGGAGAAAGCATAATGGGCCTAAGGCCCATCAAACCAATTTGGGGCCCCCAAACCAAGCCCAATGAAGCACAAATTTATACAGTATAAAGAAAAAAATATGAATATAATTTTATTCATCTGTGGCCAGAGATAATTCTGAATTTTTCATGATGATAAAGGGATCTGAAGTTGAGATTTAAATGGTGGACCCGAGATTAATGCACATAAAGACGTCCCACCATTTTGACCATAACATCCAAACGGCTGGGCCAAAATTCCTGAAATATTTACAGATCATAGAGGACACATGGGAAGAAGATAGCTGTCTTGTATGACCGCTGATTATTCGGCCTACTTCAATTCCAAATGCACACCTCAAAATGGTGGACGAATCTGGACGAAACTTCCGGGTCAACTTCAAAATGTCAAAATCCCATAATTTTCTCACCCTCCTTTTGACTCTCTAAATTAATGGGATTGAAATTTAATGTGATGGGGTGTCTCTAAGTCTCTTTATATTCCTATATAAGGAGCTGTTGGTGAAGGTAATTATCATCTAATATTTTTCTTTTAATCGGAGTTTTTCTTTTCCTTTTCTTCACACGTTGATACCGTTGAATCAAGGTGTGAAATTATTCACACCAGCACTTGTGGTTTCAATCACACAATGGTGGAGTGTTCGTTCTTTTAATAATTTTCTTCTTCTTCAATTCTGCAACCATAAGTCTACATCCCACTTCCATTTGTAGAATAGCATCAATGGAGGGCTAACCTCTTAAAGGGTGATCCAAGGGAGTATCAAGGTCAGGGATTGAATGTTATTTCATGTACTTAATATTTAAATATATTTGTTATTTTAGGATTTCCATTTGATGAGTTACTTTCTTTATCATCTTTTCCAACTTTAACGATGACACATTTTGAGTACTAGTACGATCTATTTTCATTGAGTGCTCATTAAAGTGATCCTCAAAGTGAATTGGTGATTGGCCTTGGAACGGTGTAGGGATTAAATTGGTGAATGATTTGGAAGATTTATCTCATTGTTTGTATATGGCTTGAATTAATGACATGAAATTTTCCAAAAAACTAAATTCATCCAATCCACCCCAAGAAAAACCCTATGATCAGCCCACCATCAATAACTGTTTAGTTCACATCATTTTAATTATATGATTTTTAAATTATATCTTTATTTCTGCAATTAAAATCTACCTCAAAGTTGGCCACTTCATAGCCAATCCATCAACAAATCATAGTGTCTCAAGGTTTCTTCTTCGGTCCCTGTGGATTCGATCCCGACTTGTTCTTCAATGAACGCTTTTACAAGTAGGGTAAATTTGGGCCCAATCATTCATTTGTATGTGGACATAATTATATTCATTTTCTGAATTTGCAATTTTGGGATATGATTGAACACTTTATTTGGAACATTTTATCGTTTAGGTCTGATGGATGAATCCCAAGGCAAGATTGAGATATTTGCGCCTGAATGCATATATTTTCTGGAGAAAGCATAATGGGCCTCAGGCCCATCAACCAAATTTTGGCGCCGTTGCCGGGGACCCTAGTATGTACCATAGACCCTCATATTCTTTTCTCTCCCAAACATCTCTTTTCTCACCTATATTTCTCTTTTCTTTTCCCCTTTCTATTTTCGTGTGCCCAAAAAAAATCCAAATCCTAATTTCATTCAACTCCAATGGAGTATCATCCACAATATCCCGTCACAAACTCAGGATGGAATCAGTTTGAAAATCCACATTGGGAATCTCCATCCTTTTTTAATCAACCTTTGAATGAAAACCACACACCCGATAACATGAATGAAATTTTTAATGATGAATGTTTAAATGATCAATTTCCATACTTATCAAGAATGATTAAAAAGATGAATAATGAGGAAGTCTGTGTTGTCCAAATATCTATCAATCTGAATCCTGAAACAATTCTTCAAAAATTGTGTGAAAAATGGAAAAAATGAATTCATAGGTATCATGTTTTAGACGAGAACTACAAAGATATAAAACTTGTGTGGACCCCATTCCCAGTCAAACCTCCTCTTCCTTAATATTAATACAAGAATCTTGTCTCCAACAAACCTCACATGAATTTATTGAAGAACCAACCATTGAATTTGGGATTGTTGAAGATAATCAAAGAATTATTTATGGGTGCTCAAATCAAGAGGAAACAAATTTTTTGTATTCACAAGAAGGAAATTTGACATGATGGAATGAGAGTCCGGAATATTTCTCTATTGATCATTTTTTAAAAACACCAATCACTGAACAATTAAGAGAAATACCAATCATTGATCCCATACCCACTCCTGAAATTTTACTAGACACTTTTGGGGATGAATTATATTTTCAAACAGAACCAATTCTTTCTAAAATTTTTGGATAAGAAACTAACTTTCATTCAAATTGTCAAAATTCATTAGGAAATTCCAATCGACCAGAACTCAAAATCATTATCCAACCTTCCCCAGACAATAATTCCATCATAGGTGATACCCACGACCATACTTTAGCCATTCATTCATCTCATTAAACCCACAATTGGGAGTTAACCCTAAAATCGTAGCAAAGACTGTAGAAGTAACCAGATCAAACATTACTAAAATTCCTTGGATTTTCACACCCCTTATTGAACATGGGTTTTTACATGACAAGAAATCAAAGAAAACAATAAATATCAATCATGTTGAAGTATACAAATATGGGTTCATTACTATTTTTAAAGTTGGAATTGGATAAGTTGGGGGGGGGGGGTTCAAGTCAAGCTAACTACATTAAACAAAAGTACTTCATGGGAGGCAACGCATGGTTTTAATTTTCTATTCATTTTGAATCATTTTCTTTTTCACATAATAAATTATCATAGACTGTTGACATGTTCTTCTTTTATGAGTATGGTTGGGTATGAAAGGGGAGCGCCATATTCATCTTCGTCACGTGGCATGATCTCTGAGTAATACCTTACCCAAAAATCTAAAAAGAAGACAATGTAACATCAGTTTATTTTGTTTTGTTTATTTTTATGTTTTTATAGGTTAAAAAAATAAAAGGACATGTCGTAAGTCATAAGGAAAATCCATTCACCACCATCAAAGCCACTGAGACTCGAACCCAGGATTGAAGGGAGACATTGGCATGCGATTTCTTCATCAACCACTAGGTGACTTCATTCCTTGATTATCATTTTCAAATTTCCTCTTTGAACTCCTCTCCTAACCCCTTATAAATTTTCTTTTCTTTAAACACTGGGGACAGTGTTATTCTATGTTGGGGAGAAATGAAATCAAAAATGATTTTTTTTTTCAATAAGAACATTCACAGAAAGAAAAATTCCATTAACCGTGAACATGATAACAAACATTGCAAACTCTGAAATTGGATATCGAAAAATATGGATTCCTTTATTCTGATTTTAATGCAAGGTTAAGTTCATGGGAATAGTTTTTGGAAAGTTCCGTTGTTTGATGTGATTTTTAAAAGTTTACATTTTCATCCTCTTGATAAAAATTCCACAATGCATGTTTACTGGATGGTGGGTATAAATTTGAGTTCTTGGGTCCCTTTTATTATAGCATAGTGTTCTGGGGTCACCTTAGGTTTAATTTGAGAATCCAAAAAAACAAAAAAAACCAAAAAAATAATGACCACATAGAGCAATGTTTTGTCCAAATGTGTGGCATCCGACACTTGGGGATCGTGACTCCATAGTTTTCATTCCCAGAGTTAGGCTTTATATCTCTATTGTAGAGAATTTAATTGACAATATGTGCGGCGTCCGACAATTAGGGATCACGACTCCATATTTGTCTTTCCCAGAGTTAGTCTTTTAATATCTATTGTGGTTAAAGAATAAAAAATAAAAAACCAACAAAAAAACAAAAAAATCAAAAAATGGATAATCATATTAAGGTTTAATGTGATTCCCACCTAGAGCTCCCATTTTCTTCCCCTTGAATAATAAAATGGTCCCCATATCTTTTATGATGCACAACACTTTATCATGCTTAATTGAATTGGATGAAATGTGGCAATGAATTTGAACAATGGAATGGGCTTGGTCTTGGGATATGCTTATGGATCTATCTTGTTTTAAATGATTTTGATGGGTTTCATAATTATTATTGATATGAGGACATTGGGTGAGCAATGGGTATTAAATGTTTTTGGTAAAGGAGAATTGAATTTCATATTTGTAATTTATTTTTCTCGGGACTAGAAAAACTCAAGTTGGGTGGTGTGATTAGTCACTGATAGTTGCTAATATTAATGGTTAATACCTTTATATTCATTTTTACAAAGTCCATAAACATTGTTTTTAATGTATTACATAAATGGAACTTCATTTCTCATCTTAAATTCAATTCATGTTAAAAATGAAAATTTGGGCCCAATCATTCATTTTCTTGTGGCCATAATTATATTCATTTTCTGAATGTGATATTTTGAGATATGATTGAACCCTTTATTTGGAACATTTTATCTTATAGGTCTGATGGATGAATCCCAAAGGAAGATGGAGATATTTTCACCTGAATGCATATATTTTCTGGAGAAAGAATAATGGGCATAAGGCCAACCAAACAAATTTGGGGCCCACAAACCATGCCCAATAAAGCTAAAATTTATACAATAGAAAGATAATAATATTAAGATCATTTTATTCAACAATTTCCGGAGATAATTCTGAATATTTCATTATGATAAAGGGATCTGAAGTAGAGATTTAAATGGTTGACCCGACATTAATGCACATAAAAACGTCCCACCATTTCGACTATAACATCAAAACGGCTGTGACAAAATTCCTGAAATTTGTAAAACTCATAGAGGACACATGGAAGAATATATTTTTCTTCTATTACTTATAATGATTAGGGATCCTTCAATTCCAAATTCACAGGTAAAAATGGTGGACGAATCTGGTCGAAATTTTTGGGTCAACTTTGAAATGTCAAAATCCCTTAATTTCTCCACCCTCCTTTTGACTCTCTGAATTAATGGGAATAAAATTTATTATGGTGGGGTTTCTATAAGGCTCCTAATATGCCTGTATAAGGAGCTGTTGGTGAAGGTAATTATCATCTAACACTTTTCTTTGAATCCATGTTTTTCTTTCAATTGTAATTTCCCGCATTCTTTTTGTAAGGGCATCGTCAATATCTCTAATGTAACTTTTTCATTCACATTTAGTATTTTAATAAAATTTATTCATCTAAACTTTTTTCTTTTCCTTTTCTTCACATGTTGATATCGTTGAATCAAGGTGTGAATTTATTCACACCAACACTCGTGAATTCAATCACACAATGTTTGAGTGTTCATTTTGATTATTGTTTTTCTTCTTCAATCCCGCTTCTTGAAGTCGAATACCCACTTCCATTGATAGAATAACAACAATGGAGGTCTAACCATTTATGGGTTTACCCTAGGGAGTTGCATGGGTAGGATTGAATGCTATTTTATGTTCTTAAATTCTAAAATATGTTCTACATTTTAATAGTTTCTTTCTTTGATTTATCTTCTTCTTTATCATCACCGACTTTAACGACGACACATTTTGAGTGCAAGTACGATCCAATTCCTTGGAGGGTCATTTAATTGATCCTATAAGTGAATTGGTGATTAGCCTTGAAATTTTATATGGATTAAATCAAAGAATGATATTGAGAGATTATTTCATTTAATGGATACCTCTTGAAATGATGAAAAGAAAAATAAATTAAAAACAAATACATCCAATCAAGACCAAGATACAACCTAGGATCAACTCACTTTAATTAGTTGTTTTAATTAAAGTAATTTTATTGTTTTTTTATATAAATTAAATCAATATTTCTCAAATCAATCCACACCATAGTTGGAAACTTCATAGCCAATCCCGCATCTAATCAAAGTGTCTCATGGTTTCTTCTTCGGTCCCTGTGGATTCGACCCCTACCTGTACTACAACGACCGCATACCTGTAGGGTAAATTTGGGTGCAAACAGATATTAACCCTAGGGTATAGTTGGGGTTCTACTGAGTGTAAGGATGTAATGCACCATATTCGATAAGGGGTTCCACATGATAGATCGAGGATCCATGCCCTATAATGTCAGGGGGTACCACTCAGTGTAAGGAGGACTTACTCTTTATGTGATATGGGTACCACTATGTTCTAGAGGAACCACACCCTATCTAATTGGGGGTACCACTCATTAGATATAATAAATGTTTAATATTATGTCAAGGGGGTATCAATCTGTTGAATGAGGACCCACTCCCATGTCCATCTGGGGTCCTAGTCAGATGATAGATAACCTTATAACTATCTAATAGTGGGTACCACTCTATAGATAGAAGCCTCGTTCTGTAGTCCCTCAATGGGGATACCACTCAATAGATAGAGGACCCACTCCCTAGTATTTTAGGGGGGACCACATAGTATTAGGTAGAGGGCCCTCTCCCTAGTCCTTTCGTGGTACACTTATTAGATAGAGGACCCATTCCCTAGAAAACCCAAGGGTACCACTAAGTAAATAGAGTACTCATTACCTATTATATTAGGATGATACCACTCAATAGAGAGAATACCACACCCTTGTCTATTTGGGGGAACCATACTAACTATCATACCCAATCACTACTATCATCTATCATCACCTAAAGAGGCTCCACACTCGAACCACCTCACATCATATCCCAAAATCCAATAGGGTGGCCACCAACATGTTCAATAAGGAAAACCACTCAAGAAATATTATTGGTGAGCAAATATGTGAGTGAAAATGAATGAGATACAAGATATATAAGGTTCCTTGAAAAAAATAAGCTACACTACATGTAAGGGGACCCACGCGTCATGTGATCCTACTCTATTTCATATCCATGTTCTCCCCACAACATCGCCTGCTACCCATGTGGAAATACCCAGAATGTATGATTCTCACAAATCATGTTCCATCCACCTATGGCCCACTGTTTTGATCCTTGTCATGTCATGTAATCATTCCCAATCTTGTGTACTATGATACATACCATTTACCTACCACATGGTGTCCTACCCATATCATGCAGGTTGTGTCCAAGGACACATTATATATACCTAGTCATGCCCATGTCGGTGTACATCCAGAGTACACACCAAGTCGATAGAACTGGGACACACATTGTTTTGGGGTCACACATGTTTTGTGATATTCATATCTCTAAGAAACCCTAGTAGCCACAACTGGGTCCCTACACTTCATTTGTTCGTCATACTACATGGCATGTAGTTCTGTTTTTTAGATAAATTATAGACTTGTCTAGAATTCCATATCCACAACTTTTACTATGAAATATGCCTAATTGTCTCCCATTTTGGAATATTTCCATCCCCATACAATGCATTTTTCCCTCTAGAGGTCATAAATTGGTGTTGTGATCCCCCTTTGTAAAAAAATTTCATCGCTAATTGTGTGTGGTGCCTCGCGCATTGTTTCCATATTTATCACATATCATATATCCATGATAAAAATCACCTTAATCCCAAAAACATCGCAAAACATCCAATGATTTGTGATTTATTCATCTCATGTGAATCTTCCATGAATATGGAGGTCCAATTTCACTTTATCTTTCATGGTAATGTTTAATCGTATCCCCATATGCCAATGCAGAAGATCATGAAGAATTAATGTGGGATGTGTAATGACCCAAACATTTATCAATGGAATTTGACCATTCTTATAATAATATCATTTAATATAAATAACATAGAATCATGTTGATAATAGGATACAAACTTTATAAATGATGATTGAATGAAATAAGATGTCTTTCTTGAAATTAAAGAATAATTATCGATGGAATAGTTACATGACTTTGGAATAATAACATGACACATAGATATAATAATTCATTCAATAGAATAGAAAATTTACCTTTTATAGAAATAAATTATGAAGCTTATAATGGAAAATTTGATATATCTATGTTATGAAATAAGTAAATAAATGTTTTAAATTGTTAAATTAAATGTTGTAATTATTAAATGTTATGAATCATTCATTATAATTTTATAATTAGTTTAATAATTCATAAATAAAAATAATTTTTAAAAAATATATTGATAAATAATTATTTTTTTCTTTTTATTATAAGAACATTTTATTTGACCTTAATTAATTTTTAACGGTGTTAGAAAATGAGTTTTCATTTTAAAATACGTATTTTTTCAGTAAATGAAGATTTATTTAAAAATTATTTTTATATTATTTATCAAATTAATTTCATAAAATAGTGTTCATTTTTCAATACTAAATGTTGATAAATTGTTAGGATGCATTTTTTGGATTTTTAAAAAATACATGGTTTTTTGTTGAATACTAAAATAATGTAATTTACAATATACATACATTATAATTTAAATACACTATCCCTTGAGTAATGGATTATGTAAGAACCATAATATATAACTAACCATACCAATTTAATTAATTTAGATGTTTAATAATAATTTTTTCATTTCTTTTGGATAAAAAGTAAACTTATGAATAACATAATGGGAAAACACCCCTCTCCACTAATATAAATACCACCACCACTACCTCTTTTCCTTAAACCAATAAACCATTTCTCCTTTTCTAAATTCTGATCTTCTATCTTACCATGACCCTAAAAAACATCTAGTATGTCTCGACCCGTCCTCGTGGCCCGAACTCCGAGCTGATGATAGCCTGACCTGAGGTCTATCTTAGAGAACCATCGTGCTCTCTTGAGATGATCTAAGAGGTCTTCAATCCTTGGTAGAGGATACTTATTCCTCACAGTCACCTGGTTCAGACGACGATAGTCGACACACAGTCGCAAGCTCCCGTCCGCCTTCTTTCCGAACAATATCGGGGAAGCCCAGGGTGAAACATTGGGTCAGATGAATCACTTTCCCTGAAAGTCCTCCAACTGTACCTGTAGATATCAAAGCTCGGCGTAAGCTATCTGATATGCTAGGGTAGATATTAGGGTTGTCCTAGGGTATATGTCAATATAAAAGTCTACCTCTCTGCGAGGAGGTAGTCCTGGAACGTCATCGGGAAAAACGTCCACATACAGATCCACCACTGCAGGTAAGCTCGGACTCCGCACGCCAACTGCTCCAAGGATGAGGCTAGCTAACTGATGAGTGATGGGATGCCATCTCCTATGAGTGAGTCCATCCTGCGCTGCAAAGGCTCCCTTCTCGCTGGTGATGGTGAACCTACTCCCGTCGGTGCGTATACACCACACCTTTCGCCTAATGCAGTCAATCTGAGCATGGACTGTAGATAACCAATCCATGCCCAAGATGACGTCGTAAGGCCTCTACGCCGCTACAAGAAGATCCCAGCCGAAGCTCTCCCCTCTTAGAGTATGCTCACACTGCCGGCACCAGTGCGTAATCGTCGAGTCTACTCCCTTAGGAGTCTCTAGCCGTAAGGATCGATCCAACGGCTCTGTCGGAATCTCCGAGCTCCGAACAAGTGCAGTGAAAATAAATGATTGACTCAAACCTGTGTCTATAAGAACAACATCAAGGGTGTAATAGACACATATAGTACCTCGAATAATCTCGGGCGTTCCATGGTCGTAGGCCTCCGCTGCCTGAAGTTGTTCCTACCACTGCCCGCCCACTCCCTGTGGTCGGGGTGGGCCTCCTGGTGGTGGTGGTGGTGGTAATGCCTCAAAGCGTTTCCCACCACCTGCTGCTCGGCCAGCTCCTCTACCTTGTCTAGTTGCTCCCTGCGGACCGCCACAGTTGACCCTCTGCCTCTTCCTAGGTGGTCCCTCAACCATCTGTTGCTCCTCCGCACGGCGGGTCAGGAAATCACGGGCGATGTGGCCCTGCCCGCCACATGTGTAGCGTTGTATGCCTCTCGAAAGACTGGCTCTGCGCTGAGTGCCCTGCACCTATGAGCCAGTGTCATGAGGTCGTCTTCCTGAGGGTCTGGTCTGCATGGACCCATGTGTCATCTGTCGACTGCCTGCTGTAGAAGACTCTGCTACGTGCTGCCCTGTGGTAGGTATCACTGCTGATGTAGGCTCAGCAAGGAAGCTCTCGATGAGAAGGGCTCGCTCTAGTACCCCTACCTATGTTGGAATACTGAGGGAGATCAGCGATGCCCTAATCTCATGCCTCAGACCCTGCACTAAGGTTAGGGCCCGAAAGAATGTGTCTCGTACCATGTCCGTCGAATTGCGCGAGAGGTCTGTAAATCTCGCCGAGTACTAGGCGACCGTCATGCTGCCCTGCCGCAGCTGTAGAAGCTCCTGGATGCGCAGCGCACGGAGGGTGACTGGGACGAACTCCGAGCGGAAGAGGCTCTCAAAGTCCGTCAAGTGGAGAGATTTCTGGTCATGCACCTAGAGCATCAAGCTCCACCATTTTTCTGCTACCGCGTACAGGAGACTTGCTGCAAGGATCACAATGAAGTCTGCTGGTGTCCCTACCAAACGGAAAACTCGTACAGCTTCCTCCAGCCAATCCTCGGCTTCCTGGGGGTCCATCTCCCCGTGGAACTTGGGTGGTCACTGACGTAGGAACTCGTGCAGTGCACTAAGGCAACGTGCACTCTCAGCGGTAGGGGCTGGTGGCATCAGTGGCTCAGCGGGTAGTGGTACCGCTGGTGCCTCTGCAGTAATAGGGCCCTGCATTGAGGTCTCGTCGCTCTGTGGGCTGTTGTCACACACAAAACTTGGAACCCTAGCTTGCTGCAGTTGTGGGGCCATGCTGAAAAGAAATAGGTTTGCCACGGTTAATACAGTATACCTGGCGAGCTGACACAAAGTAGTCACAAATAAAACTTGAATCACATATGCAATCAATGTTTTCGTGCATTTAGTCAGAAATCAGAAGTCATGGTCTTGGTGTACGGATATGTCGGCCGCCGCACCAACACTGGACTCCCTAGACTGATAACCACACTAAATACTCCTAAGACTATTTCTTCACATAGGAAAAGATCAGAGTACTATGTTCTACGGTAGAACTGAACTCCCCTGATACCAATTTATCCCGACCCATCCTCGTGGCTCGTGCCGTGGCTACCCCAAGCCTGCCTTCCATAGGCCAAGGGCTGGCGACTAACACAATGGTGTAAATCCTGATGAAAAGGGGAAGGCTTTTCCTTTTAAAGTAATCAAACACACATAGTATGAAAGAAGAAGTAAACACTATGTAAAACTGATTACAATAGTAATTATGGAAATGTATGTGGGCCAGAATACAAACCCAACTAAAAGTAATGTACTACTGAAAAAGGAGTAAAACAACTGAATTGAAAAGTCGCAACATCAGGCCGTCCACTAGAAGTCCAACCTGAAGGGTGGGTACAGAAAGCCTCCACAGCTCCTTGTGTCCAGCCGTCCACTCTGTGTACGTCCCGCCCAGTGGTCCACCTCCACGTACCGTCTGCTCCACTAACCTCAACCACAATCAGCGCTGTCCATCATCTGCATCCAACACAACGTAGTGCGGGAATAACCCATGCAGGGGTGAGTATACTCTACACAGTAGGGACCCTGAGACCCTCGAAGGTCTCCCAGAATCCACAATGGATAATCCACAAAGGAAAGCTACAATCACGAAGTAACATTCAACTCTACTTAGGTATATTCCCATACATATACCTAAGTCATTAATTCTAGTTCGGCTCCAACATACGAGCCCACGTCCGATCACATCCACACAGGATAGCACAACATAATCCACATAGGACGGCAAGTCAATCATATCAAAGATAATGATTGAAAGTCAAGATTCATCTCACACAGGTATACTTTTTCGTAAGATGATAAAGATGATCTGATATAGCCACTGATTCATCTAAGCTATCGGATCCACACAGGATCGATAGGTACTAACCCCCGCAATGACCCAAAAAGGATCGATAGGTAAAAACACCCGCAATGACCCACACAAGATCTGCCTCCACACATGATCAGTAGCACAGACCCACGTAGGATCACTGAGTGCTGTAGTCGTCGTCGTCGAATCCTCGGAGGATTTCTGTACAGTCGTCATCATCATCGCAGTCGCATCCTGCTCTAGGGTTCCCGCACACAGCGAGCTCGTTCTGGAGGGTCCGCTCCACGAGCCGAGTGGATTATACATCAACTGACACGAAGTCCGATGTTGATGTATCCAAAAGTTGTGTATGGTCAACAGGTACTCAACGTGACAGACGGCGCGTCAATCGGACGCCCAGTATGAGAGTTATTGGCTTTTTCGTCCTAGGGGCTCGGTTGGTTTTTTAGTCAAAACCAACCCAACCGTACTCCAAATACATCCAAACCATGAGCAGATTAACGAAAAAGGTCCGTCTCACTAAGAGGAATCCAACAAACTCGACGGCACGTCAATCAGACGTCTGGAACTCACGTTATAAGCATTTCCGCTTCGAGGGCCCGGTTGGTTTCATGTTCGAACCAACCCAGCCGAACCCAAAGTACTTCGAAACCTTGAGTTTAATATATTAGAATGACCATCTCGATCCAAGGATCGCATCTCAGCTAACAGTTCGTCGATTTCAGGTCTGTAGCCAATGTTATGGTAAAAAGACTGTAAGAGGTCTGAAAATGGGGGTTTTGGGCCCGAACCGACCTGACCCGAGACCCCCTGGGTCGGCCCGAACCGGGTCGACCTGACCCGGGTCCGGGTCTGGCCCAGCTAGCACAGCCTGGCCCGGCCTGGGCGCGGCCCGACCCTGCCTAGGCGCGGCCCGACCCGGCCTGGGCAGCCCGACCCTACCTCGGCAGCCCGACCCTACCTCGGCAGCCCGGCTCGGCGCGCTGGCGGTCCGCTGGCCAGCTCGGTGTAACCGAGCTGGGCGGTCAGGGGGGGGGGGACAGCTGCCCCATTATTCAATTAAACTCGGACCCACGTGGAGGGGTGGGGGCGCTGCTATTTGGCTAGAAGGGGGTTACGAACCCCGGCTCCTCCCCTGACCGGCCAGCCAGCTCCGGCCGGCCGGCTGTTGCGGCCATGGGACCGGCTGGTCCTGTCCCCCTACTCCGACGCCGGAGGCCGGAAACCGGCCGCCACTCCCTTCTCCACCATGGCCTAAGACTGTGGCCTTGGTCCATCCGGCGTGGTGCGCCGGCGCCACGCCCCTCCGCCACGGCCCCACTCCGGCCGCGGTGTTTTCGTGATTCTCCGGCGCGGCGCGACAGCGCCGCCCATCCTTGCCGCATGATCGCACGCGGTGTCAAAGCAACACGTCACTTTCCTTCGAACCGTAACAACACAAAGATAGTGGAGGAGGGTCGTCCATGTTTATGTGGTCCGGCCCTCTCCCATTAATCGATAGCAAGATGTCCAATTTGTAATGAGGAACGACGACAGAAGAATTCACGTATAAGAACAGAAATAAATCCCCTACCTCAAGTGTTGTCATCGAACGAGATTTTTCGTGGAAAGGGACGTCGTAGATTTGATCGTCATGGAATAATACTCCGTAAGCATCATCGGTGTTGCGAAGAGAAGGACTGAAGGAGTCGTGGTACACGGCGTCGCGTGGTCGATCTCCGAGGATTCAACGTTCTTCGTCGGAGATCGGCGTTCTCCAGGTTCTTCAATGAAGAGGATGAAGATCTTCAATCCTTAGAACTTTTTACAAAATCCTTTCAACAAGCTAACCCCTTAATAAAATATGTGTTTATCTCATTGTATTACCCACGTCATAAGTTTGAAATTCAAATAAAGAAGTAACTTTAAGTAATTAAACCTAAGTCATTAAATGGAGGGTTAAGGGGGTTAGGGAAAACGAAGGGGTGGGGTTCGTGTGGGCCCCAACGCTGTCATAACCTCACTTAAGTGGTTAACCTTTTGGTAGAAGTTGTGGTAACCACCCAAGCGAGGTTATGAGGTCGGTGGGGCCCACACGAACCCCACCCCTTCATTTTCCATAACCCCCCTTAACCCTCCATTTAATGACCTAGATTTAATTACTTAAAGTTAATTCATTATATGAATTTCAAACTTATGACATAGGTAATAAAATAAGAGAAACACTTAATTTAATAAGGGGTTACCTTGTTGAGAGGATTTTGGAAAAATCTCTATGGCTTGAAGATCATCATCCTCTTCATTGAAGAACGCGAAGAATGCCAGTCTCCGATGAAGAATGCCGAATCCTTGGAGATCGACCACGCGATGTTGCGTACCACGACGCCGTCAATCCATATCTCCGCGATGTAGATGATGCTTATGGAGTCTTCTTCCACGACGATCAAATCCGCGATGCCCCTTTCCGCGACAAATCTCGTTCGACGACAACGCTTGAGGTAGGGGATTTATTGTTGTTGTTATATGTTAATTCTTCTATTGTCTTTCCTCGTTACAGATTGGAACACTTTCTATCGATTAACGGGAGGGGGCCGGACCGCACAAACACGGCCGACCCTCCTCCCTTAACTTTGTGTTGTTGCGGTTCGATGGAAATTGACGCGGTGCAACGGCATCGTGTGGGATCATGCGACAAGGATGCGCGGCGTCGTCGCGCCGCGCCGGAAAATCACAAAAACACTGCGGCCGGAGCGGGGCCGCGGCGGATGGGTGCGGCGCGATCGCGCCACGGCGGAGCAGGGAGCAGCGGCCAGTTTCTGGCCGATGGCATCAGAGCAGAGGGATGAGACCAGCGGGCCCCGTGGCGGCAGCAGCCGGCCGGCCGGAGCGGGCCGGCCGGTCAGGGGAGGATCCGGGGGTTTGTAACCGTCGGGTGGCCGAAAAGCAGTGGCCCCTCACGTGGGGCCAATTTTAATTGAACAGGGGGGCAGCCGCCCCCCCCCCACCCTTGACCGCCTAGCTCAGTTACACGGAGTTGGCCGGCGGACCGCCAGCGCGTTGGGCCGTGCCGCCCAGGTCGGGCCGGACCGCGCCCAGTCCGGGTCGGGTTATGCCAGCCGGGCCGGACCGTGCCCAATTGGGCCGGACCTGGACTCGGGTCGGGTCAACCGGGTTCGGGCCGACCTAGGGGGTCTCGGGCCGGGTCGGTCCGGGCCCAAAACCCCCACTTTCGGACCTCTTCCGGTCTTCTGCCCATAACATGGGCTACAGACCTCTAATCGATGAACTGTCAGCTACGATGTGATCCTTGGATCGAGATGGTCGTTTTGATATATTACAGTCAATGTTTCGGAGTACATTGGGTTCGGTCGGGTTGGTTCAAACACAAAACCAATCGGGCCCTTGGAGCGGAAACACTTAGAACATGAGTTTCGGACGTCCGATTGACGTTCCGTTGAATTTGTTGGATTACTCTTAGTGAGATATACCATTTGGCTTACTCCGATCGAGGATTATACGTAGTTGGAGTATGGTCAGGTTGGTTTTGACTTAAAAACCAACCGGGCCCCTGGGACGAAAAAGCCAATAACTCTCAGACGGGGCGTCTGATTGACGCGCCATCTGTCACGTTGAGTTCTTGTTGACGATACAGAACTTTTGGAGACATCAAATCTGGACTTTGTGTCAGTTGATGTATCAGCCCCTCGGCTCGTGGAGCGGACCCTCTCGAACGAGCTTGCTGTGTGCGGGAACCCTAGAGCTTGCTGCGACTGCGACGATGATGACGACTGTACAGAAATCCTCCGTTGATTCGACAGCGACGACTACAACACTCAGCGATCCTACGTGGGTCAGTGCTACCGATCCTCTGTGGGTCAGATCTTATGTGGGTCAGTGCTCAGCGGTCCTGTGTGGGCCAGCGCATACCGATCCTGTGTGGGTCAGATCCTGTGTGGCTCGTTGGGGGGGTTAGTACCTATCGATCCTTTGTGGGTCATTGCTGGGGATATTACCTATCGATCCTGTGTGGGTCTGACAGATTAGATGAAGTAATGGCTATATCGGATCATCATTATCGGCTTATGAAGAAGTATACCTGTGTGAGCTAAATCTTGACATTCAATCATTATCTTCGATATGATTGACTTTCTTTCTTATATTGATTGTGTTGTGCTATCCTGTGTTGATGTGATCAGTCATGGGCTCAGATGTTGGAGCCGAACTAGAATTGATGACTAAGGTATATGTATGGGCATATAACTAAGTAGAGTTGGATGTTACTTCTTGATTGTATCTTTCATTTGTGGATTATCCATTTTGGATTCTGGGAGACCTTTGGGGGTCTCTGGGTCCCTACTGAGTAGAGTATACTCACCCCTGCACGGGCTATGCCCACACTACGTTGTGTTGGATGTAGAAGATAGACAGTGCTGGTCATGGTTGAGGCTAGTGGAGCAGATGGTACCTGGATGTGGACCACTAGGTGGGACGTACATGGAGCAGACGGCTGGACCCGAGGAGCTGTGGAGGCTATCTGTACCCACCCTCCAGGTGGGACTTCCAATGGACGGCCCGACGGTGTGGCTTTTCTTTCCAGTTGATGTACTCCTTTTTCCGTTGTACTTTACTTTCAGTTGGGTTTGTATTCTGGCCCACTTACTTTTATGCACTAACTATTGTACGAAGTTCTACTTAGTGTTTACTTCTGCTTTATTACTCTGTGTGTTTGTTTACGTTACACCGCAAAACCTTCCCGATTTCATCAGGATTTATGCCTTGGTGCTAGTCGCCAGCCCCTGGCATATGGAAGGCGGGCTTTGACATAAATCTCTGTTCTCTCTACCTTTTACTTAAAAAATTAAATCATTGGCTGTGATCTATTAATTTTCCATCATCATGGAAAATGTCTTTTCATGTTCCTTTAAATCCTTAAATTATATTAATAAAACTACTCTAATTTTTTCTAAATAATGTGAAATACATTTTATACCCATTTTATGTTCTGAAATAATACTAAAAGGTAAAACAAATTGAGATTGTTGTGATCGAAAACTCTCAAAATTAACCCAAATGATTTCATTAACTACTTATCTCATGATTCATCCTAATGAAATTTAACAAAATGATATATACAACCATTTAGAACATTGTATCTTCATTAATACCATATATTTTTAATTTTGTTGAATTATACCCATTCTATATAAGCATCCATACTCATATTCAAGTAAATCGATCATGAAAACCAAGAAAAAACACTCCATATAAATGAAATTACATTATATAACCCATCGAAAATAAAATAATTGAACATAATAAAAATAAAATATATCAAATAAATTTATCGAATGTTTTATACATTTTTAATAAATTTATATATATTGATTAATCATGATATTAAATATAAGAGATTGTTTGTACATAAGGTTAGCCGATTCATGAATCCAACTCTAATCCTTTGGGGTTTCCCTCATTCACTCCATTTTTGGTATAGATGTTCTATTACAGTTCTATAAAAATAATTTATTTATCCCTAACATTTATTTTCATTATATAAATTCTACCAATTTAATTTTATAAAAAAATAATATATTTTAACAAAATAAATCATCCTTTTAAAAACACATGTTTTACTTCCTTTGATGTTGTTTCTTCTTTACTAAAGAAGTATGATACTTAGTAATATTATGTTATTCCTATTTTATTTTGGGAAACCAACTGTTTATAAATGATGGTATTCTATATGAACCCCATTTTCATTCCATTGGTTATTTTGTTTCCATGATTTATATATGTTCTATATTGCATGAATGACAATGTAAATGTTATGATGTGACCAGTGCGCCTAGAATTATATAGCACGATGTAAATGTAATGATGTGACATATGTTCTTGGAATTATATAAACCTCCAATTAATTAGTTAGTGTGAATATTCTCATTATATAGAGTGAAATATTTGTTAATATGATGTTAACATTTTTCACTATTATGTGTTGTAGTAGACCAGTAAGACATGATGTTTCATTTTTATAAATTACCACATTCCATGCCTTTATCTAATATTTCCTATCATGGCCATGTTGATGATTATGTTCACCCCATGTCATATTGATCCATTATCTTGTTTATCCTTTTTATGGGATTTTAACTCTCCCCATTATTTTATGTATATCCTCATGTGATAACTTATACTAAGGTTAACATGAGGGCCAATAAGAATATATAGAAAAAAGAATTTAATAAATTATTATGATTAATTTGTTAAATGCTATGTATGGTCCAAATTTTACCAAGACACTAAACAATTGGATCCTATTTTGGTAATGATTTATGTTATTCATCTTTAAAATGATGTGATACCTTATGTAAAAAAAGTAGGGTAACTATAGTTGGTATCAGAGCATGGTTTAGTTAATTTGGTAATTAGGATTAGATAACCTTACTGATAACCCTTAGTATGAGACCATATATTAGAAAGAACCCAATAAGTTTTATTTTAGAAAAGTTATAGTCAAAGGGATCCCACAAAAATATCATTACAATAAATTGAAAAAAATTATTAAATTATTTATTCATAACATGTTGTCTTATGTTTTGTTCTATCAATTTCTATATTAATAATGGTAGGAAACAGTAGAAACCAGGCCAACAAACCATGCAAGGGACAATGCAGTGATTTTTCAAGATGCATCACTAATTTTTTAAGTGGTGGAGTTAAAAATTTCATGGTTTTTCTTACCCATCTATATAATGATATGAATTGTAACCATAATAATGTGGAATATCCTATTTAACCTAAAATCGTGAAATTTCATTTCGAGTATTAAACAAAAATGACCATTGACATTTAATGGATCTTCTGATCTAGTAGTTACTAAATAGTGGGTCTACTAAATTGGAAAGATATTTTTTTGTGCTTCATTGTTCTTAGGTGATGAATACTACTCTTCCTATTTATCATCTAGTTGGATCGGTCAACCAATGGTGGGTGTCAATTAAGATCATCAAGATAAAGGATGAAATAGAATTGATGGATCATGAAGATTTAATGAAAATGATTCTTAACAATTATTTATCAGTTAAACTCCTCCAAAAAATATGAAGAGGGAATTCCTAAATCTAGAGAAAGAGGGTGGTGAACCTTTCATGACCATATAAGTAAAATTAATAAGGCTTTGAAGTTATGGTTTTGGTTTTTTTATCAAAAATGATATAAAATGGATAGAATTTTTAGTGGTTTAAAGGCACTCCTTCTGAAGGATCTATAAATTCGAGAGTTTGGGAGTCACGAAGTTGTTGTTCAATATTCTATCAATGTGGAGATGGAGTTTGGAGTATAGTATCGTGTATATGGTAATAAAAAAAATATATTCAATATTGAGGATATCCTAAAAACTTTTGGAAATATCTTAACCACTCACATGTCAAAAATGTGGGAAAAACTATTATGGGAACATCTTCAAAGGAATAGGGAAATTTTACAGGTGTTTTTTAGAATTCCAACATGCTCAAGATTGTTGATGAGACAAAACAATCTATCCCATACAATAAAGGAATGAAGAGAACCACCCATTTTCCATCTCTACAAACGTATAGTGTAAGAGAACTATACAAGCTTTTGTAGTAAAAATCTAGTCCTCGTGTTTATTAAAATTCATTATAAACTGAAACTAAATGTAAAATGGAAGTATTATGACATCACTACTACTAAAGTGGTGAAAGAAAATGAATTCATACAATGTACAATTAATATTAACACATGAATGGCCAGAGTCTTAATTGATTATGGTTCTATATATTTTTTATATCGTAATATTTTTGTAGAACTATTGAATTGAAACACCAAATTCTTAAAGTACATATATATTGAAAACATTTTGGTGAAATTATTTCAACCCAAGTGTTCGGATCTTCACTTATATGTTTATATGGAATTATTCATACAATGTATCTCATGATTCTTCATTTGGTGAAATTTTTCACTGTAATGGGAATAGACTGTATCTCATTATAAATATCACATACAAATTATTCTAAAAAAATTCTCTTCTCATTTTATTAAATAATAAAATCTCCACTACAAATGTACAGAAGACCATGAAAATCCATTGTAAAATTATCAAATGGTGTGGGTGATGATTCACTGTGACAAATCATACCCAATTCAAACGGTTTAGTCAATAGAAGGATTCATCCTATGGAAATTACCCATGTGAGGGAATATATTGATGGATTTATCAAAGAGTTACCTATACTAAACCATGATTTTATGGTATATTTATTAATAGAACTCATACATAGTGATACTGATATCTCAAAATTCCCCTACATGATGACCCTGATCAAATTTAGTGAGTTAATGAAGAAACTTCAAGAGAATTTTCAAAAAAAGATCATATTCCCTAGTGCATCACCTTGGGGAGTGCTAATTCTCATGTTATGAAAATGGATTGATCAATGCAGCTATGTATCAAATATCTGGAGAAAAAAATCACAATAAAGAACAAATATCCTCTTCAAAAAATTATTGTCTTGTTCGATGATCTATGTAGAGATCAGTACGTCCAAATAGTGGATCTCTATTCTGTATATCATCAGCTAATAGTGAAGAAAATATTTATAAGGCTTCCTTCTATAAAAGTTATGAGAGATGTGAGTTTCTAGTGATAACATTTGGGCATACTAATTTCCCTATAATCTTCATGATTTTGATAAATAGTGTTTTTCTAAATAACCTCACAAAAATTTGGTAGTGTTTATCGATGATATTATCATATACTTTGAGAGAAAGGATGAACGTTAAGAACATCTAAGACTCATGTTGGTGACACTAATGAAGGAGAAGTTTTACCCCATGTGAATAAAGTGTGGATTTTGGATGAAGGAAATCACATTCTTGGGACATGTGATCATAACCGAGGTAATTTATATAGAAAATTCAAAAACAAGTGTACCTGAGAAATACCCCTTGCCCTCTAATGTTACTAAAATTCATATTTTTAATACCATAGTCAGGTACGATTGTCATTTTATGAGAAATATCCCCCCATTTTCAAGTCCACTAACTATGTAAACAATGAAATTGGTTATGTCTGTCTTGATTGAAGAATGTGAGGAACACTTCAAGGAGATAATGTTAAGGAGGGTCACTACACCTATACTCACATTACCAAAAAGTGGAGAATATTTTGTGAATTATTGTGAGTATTCAAAGAATGGGTTTGTTTTTGAACTCATGAAAAAAGATAAATTCATATCATACGGCTCATTAAATATGAATATACATGAGGGTAACTACATGACACATGAACTCGACCTGGTGAACATTATTTTTTCCTTGAAAATCTTGTGTCAATACATATATTGTTTGAAATATGGTATATATACCAATCATAATATCCTAATGTATATATTCACTAAAAAAGGACCTCAACATGTTTCAAATGATATGGTTAGTGATAATAAATGGCTGTGATTTCTCTATTAAATATCATTTAGAGATGATATATAATGTAGATGATGGTTTTAGTATAAAAGAATATTCTAAAATCTCTATGATGCGGATTGAGAAATATCATATCATCTTTGATATTAAGTGGATGGATTTGGAAATCTTAATGGAAGGAAATAAATCCTATATTTAAAATATTACTTCCCAACCTTCTATCAAACATAAGATCAAGGAATAACAAAGACAAGATCTGGAGAATCGAAATAAGCTGAATAATGTGGAGGAATGAGAGATGTAAGATTTCTAGATTGATGATTATATTGTGATTTGATTTGAAAGAAGGATTTGTGTGACTACATAACCTATGATAAAGATGGAGCTATCAAATAATTCACATAGCCCAGCATTCTCTATCCATCCTGGTAGCACCACGATATACTACAATCTTGGATAAAATATATGGTGGGGAACCATTATGAAATTGATTTCATAATATATCTCAAGGATCATGATATTTTATCAAGTTAATGTTGTGAGATAGAAATCCAAAGGTATGATGAAAGCATTTCATATACCCATGTGTAAATGGGATAATGTCACTATATAATTTCTTACATATCTTGTGAAGACATCCAAAGGAAACAATGTGATATGGGTTTTGGTAGACCAACTCACCAAGACTACCTTCATTATCGCTATATGGGAATATCGTTCAGCTGAACAACATACTCAGATATATATAAAGGATGTGGTGAGACTATATGTGGGTTCACTCATTGTTTAATATGATTGTGATCCACGATTTGTATCTAATTTCTAGAGGAGTCTCTATCATGGTTTGAGTACTAAATTTAACTTCATCATGACATATCACTCCCAAATTGATGGTCAATATGAAATAACTATTCATAAACTTGATGAAATGTTATGATCCCAATAAATGTAATTTTATTATGAATATTATAAGCATATCCAATTGGTTGAGTTTTTTTTATAATAATAGATTCAACTTGAATATTCAGATGGGTCCATATTAAGATCTGTATGGAAAGTGATGTAGAACCCAAATATATTGGTATGAAGATGATGAACGAAACCTACGTGGTCTTGATTCTATGTAAGAGATGATAGAGAAGTTTGTGATATCAAGAAACATATCAATGTTACTAAGAGTTGGAAATAGAGTTATTCTACCCACTATTTATGGGACTTGGAGTTTGATGTTAGTCATGAATTCTTCCTTATATTATCACCATCGATGAAAGACATATGTATTTGAAATAAATAGAAGCTAATACCAAGGTACATTGGTCCCTTCTGAGATCCTTTATATCGTAGGAGTAGTGGCATATTGTCTTAAACATGCACATTGGATGGCTCAAATTCATGACGTGTTTCACGTATCTCTCATGATTAAGTATATACCCGATCACTCTATGTACTTTACTCAAGGATATTATAGTTAGAAGATGATCTCACTTATGGGTAGCTTCTTTTAAAAAATTTAGACCTGATACATAAGGCTATAACCAATTGGGAAATCAACACTTTCAATGTTTTTTTAGGAACCATTTGTATGAATAATTGACTTTGGAACCAGAGGAGGTGATGAAGGATAATTACCATCACATGTTTATGTAAAATGATATTATGAGGGATACATGTCAAGGGGGGGGGGAGAATATAATGACCCAAACATTTATCAATAGAATTTCACCATTCTTATAAGCATTTCTTATAGTATATATCCCAAAAAATCACATAGATAACACAATAAAAACATTATAAATGATGAATGAATGAAATTAGAGGTATTTCTACAATTTAAGGAATCAAAATCGTTGGAATAGTAACTTGACCATTTGAATAATTTCATGACCCTTAGAAATATTAATCCATCCAATAGAATAGAAACCTAAAATTGTAAGGGGAAAAATATACTTATATATCTTATGAATGAAATTATAATATATTTATGTAATGGAATAAGTAATTTTTTTTGAAAATGACAAATTAGGTGTTGGTATTTTAGTAATCCTAAATATTTTACTATTAATTTATAATTACTTTAATAATTTAAAATAAAATATATTTTTATAAAATTCTATCATAAATTAATATTTTTTTGTCTTATGATTGTAAGATAATTTAATGAGACATTAATTAATATTTAAAATTGTTAGAAAATATGTATTAATTTTAAAATAAGTATTTTTAAGTAAATTATTATTTTAATTATAAATTATATTTCTCATATTCAGAGAGAAAAAAAATATCATAAACTGGTGTTCATTTTTGAATTATAAACATCTCAGAAAGGTTATAGGGAATATTTGGTATTTCTATGAAATGGTTAAATTTGATGTGAATAGTATATTATAGTAATTTATGATATATATATATATATTAAGATAAAAAATATATTCCCTTAGTCTTGTATTATGTATGAATTATAATCTAGAATTATCCTTATTTATTTAATTTATTTATTCATCGATTCATCACTATTTCTTATATTTTGTAAAAATAATAAACTAATGAATAAAATATTGAGAAAATAGCTCTCTCTTCCACTGTAAATACCACCCTCACCTACACTTTTCGTCACACATATCAAGCCTTGATCATTTTCAAAATTAAACTCATGTATCATCCCATGATTCTACCAAATATCCAAGATCCATTAACCTCATAAAATGATAGAAAACATTTCCCTATGGAGGTACTCAAGGTGGAATGATTAAAGAGGTAAAATCCTCTTCTTTTTCCTTTTAATTTCTTTTAATTTGTTTTTCATTTATTATTATATCCACTCCCAATAAATCAAAATGTTCATGAAAACTCCATTATATGGTATATATTATTATTTTATAATTTTAATCAATGATACACCATCAAACTCTTTTCTCCCTCTTTTTATTTTTAAAATGAAATCATCATCCTTGATGTGTCAATTTATCAACATTGTGGACGATGAGTTATGATATTAATTTCACACCATAAATTATGATCATAAAAATAATATAACAGTAATTACATTATATTAAATATATGTTATAAAACTTTTGAATATTGAGAACTAAAATATTTTCATAATTGTAAATGATTAAAAAAATCGAGTTTATTGTCATCCAAAACTGTCAAAATTAACCAAAATTATTAGAATTACTAATTTATCAAATGATTCGTCCTCATTACATTTATCCAAATGATATATATAAACATTAATAACACTTTATGTCCATTAATAACATATATTTTCAATTATGGGTTATTATACTTTTTCTATATATACTTCTATAATCATATTCAAGTTAACTGATAAGAAAAACCAATAAAATAATACCTCTAAAATGATGAAATTAAACTATATCACTCATAAATAACCAATAAATTAAATTAATAAAACTATAATTAATCAAATTCTTGTATTAATGGGTCTTTATTTTTTAAATTAATTACTTTAATTTGATTATCCATGATTTTAAAGTGAAGAGAACATTCATATATAAGGTAAGTGGATTCTCGAAGCCAACTCTCTTCCTTTTTTCCCACTTTCACTCCAAATTCATTATAAATGATCCATTAATGTTCCCTAGATATAATTTTTTAATAGTCCTCTTTTATTTTAAAAATATACATTCTTTTAATATGATTTTATGACAAAATAAAATATTTTTCGAAAATAACTCTTGCTTTTAAAAACTCAGGTTTTACTTCCCTTGATCTTATTTCTTCATCACTCCAGATGGATTATTCTTATACCATGTATGTCATTCAAAATTTTTTTTGAACCACAATTCTTATCCAATAGTTTATGCCATATGAAACTCATTTATTTTCCCAGATGTATTTTACGTCCAAGATTGATATATGTTATATGTGTCATTCATGATAATGTAAATATTATGATGTGTTAGGTATTCTAAGAATTATATAGATTAATGTAAATGATATGTTGTGATTTATGGACCCATAAGTATATATAGTTTTCCCATTCATTAGGTAGTGTCAATTTTCTGATGAGATAAAGTTAAAAATTTGTGAACATGATGCTATAATTGTTCAAAACTATGTGAGGTAGTTAACCACTAAGACATAATGTTTCAGTTTTATGCATTTAAACATTTCATGATGTTATGTAATACTTACTTTCATGATTATGATTATGATTTTATTTTTATGATTTTATGATTATGATTTTATGATGATGATTATACTCACCCCATGTTATATTGATAAATTTTATTTTCTATCCTCTTTCAATACACTTATCTCACCCCCTCAATTTGATGTATATCATTAGGTGATTACATATTCTAAGGAGAAAAAGATGGATAATAAGAAGCTAGATAAAAATGACTTAAATACATGATTATGTTTTATTTTAAAAAATGTATGTTATTGTGATAATTTTATTAAGAACCCAATATTTTGGATCCTCATTGTATAATGATTTTATGTTATTCATAATTATAATGATGTAACATGTTATGTATGAAATGTTGAGGAATTATAGGAAGAATAAGAAACAAAGGTAAAATAATAATTGAAAACTAGTTTTTAGCCAATGAATCAAGATTGTGGATATATTTGGGGGAAAAATAAATAATGGGGATAAACAAATTAAATGACCCAATTATTTTTACAAGGTATCATTGGAAGGTTCTATGAATTGAATATTAATAAGAAGATTGAATACCCATTACTAAACTATTACATCAAAAGGGAGACAACTATGATTGACGTGTGCTACCATGATTTAGACCATCCGTTATGGTTGAATGTAGCTTCCAATGATATACAGAAGTTGTTATGTTTCTTATTCCTCGATTATCTTGGATCTAGATGCTAATCAATTTTTTCTCTCAATCCACCAATGAATAACTTGGAATTCTGACCTCAATAGTCCAAGAGTTATATGGATAACTCTACCGATTTTCTATAATATTATATTTATATAATTTTTATGATTAGTAAATTTAAATTAAATAATTAAATTAATCGATTAAATTAATTTAAATGATCCCTCCATGGGACGATCTATCCATATTCCCCTCATTGGCTATCTATATGTTGTAGAATGGGTTAATGTGGCTTTTTGGACTCATCTTTTCTCTCATATTTAATATCTAAGACTCAATTTAAGATATATCACATTTTTCATGGAGCAATGTGCGCTGATGATATAAATAATACTAAATATTATAATAAAACTACTTCTGGGTACATCGGAACTCGAAATCGCTCGTCATCTCAGTCCATGGATCTATAAATATTCCGGGATATTTATTTATATTATTACAAGTCATAAATTGGGTCTCTTAAATATGATGTATAGATGAGTCATGGAATAATTTTCAAAAAATTTTAATTCTGTTTGAATATTATTTATCTAAGAAAAAATGGTCCAAATTTGTATTCTAATTCCCTTCCACTATTCATCATCCATTATGGATAAAGAGGAACCATAAATCCATTAGAGATCTATTTATGGGGTTGGTTCATGTGGGATCCATATTTAGGACATTTCAAATTCAGAATATGTCTAAATTCATCAAATTTGGTTAATCTCTACCATCCATTGTTCTTGCCTCGCAAAGGGGTGACTCACATAAAATAAGTTATTATTTTATATGGATGTATTTAATTAAAATTTACATTAACATATTATAGAAGATGAGACAAGACATGATTGTACTGAGTTATCTGAGCCAACATGAAACAGTCAGATATTTTATTGTATATTTTTCTTCAATTAAATTTTATTTCATATATATCTTGTTATATATACTAACTGGAATAAAAAAAATATAATACAATATATCATTATTATGTGGCCATTAAATTGGATGAAAAAATGGAATAACCAATATTTAAAAAAATATATAAATGTTTTTGATAAATAAAACATATTTCTAAATAAGAAATCATTTTCTATTAATGTAATTATGTGCTTTAAAAATACATTTTTAATTAAAAATGGGTTTCATTTCATATTTGAAGAAAGTAATATAATTTATTTATGACTCTAAATATATTTGAAAAAAATTAAATTTTATTTTGAAATAAGCATGTAAAAAAATCTTATAGTAAAATTTTGAGAATTTTCAAGAAATAATGATTATTCTATGAATAGTGAATAATATATATTTTTATTGTTTAAATACATTAAAAAATAAAATTATATTCAAAAATTGATTTAAAGTATATTTAATTAAATTATATAATGAATAATAAAATTTTACTCATTGGAATGAATTTTATGTTGATTTTGTATATGAAAATATTTTGGTCTTAAGAAAATATTTAAACAAAACTATTTTTCCTATGGTTTTATGAGTTTATTATTATATTGAATTCTACTTCTTTTTGAAATATAAATTCATAAAATGGATTAAAAAATTAGAATAAACATAAATTATATAAGTGTTTAATTTTTAATTAATTTTTTTCATTATTAATTCAATAAATTGTAAAACATTGTTACCATTTGTAAGGTGAAAATGAGTTTACAAAGGGTTAAAAAAATGATAAGGGTAATATTTTCTAATAAAAATGTGAAAATAAAAATTTATTGACATAATTGGACCATAAAATATCTATAATTCATATTTATATTATAACAACACAAGATTTTATAGTATGTAACCTTTTTAAAGAAATTTGATAGTTTACGTTGCACACAACACCGAGTTCGAGCAAACCATATTCTACCAAACTAGCCATTTTAAAAGAGGTTATGAATATTAGTAAACTAATTTTAAAATTTATATATTTTAATTTTCAATATAGACATTGTATTTTATATACTATTATCAAAATTATATTAGGGTAAATTTTTTGTATTTTTTGAAAACATTCCATTTTTTAGAAATAGTGAAAAATACTCCATTATTGTTAATAACGAATTTTTTCATTTAATTAACTATTTTAAATAACCATATATAAATAATACAAATATTAATCCAATTTATATCATTGGAAACAGTTTTAATAATAAAAAGTGATAAAAAATTTATTGAACTTTTGAATATACCTTTTACTTGCATTCTAGCCACATTTCCAGGATTGGTATTAAAGATGATTTTACCACTTCTGTGAATAGAATTTCAAAAAACCGAAATATATGGTTTTAATGAGTTTGAAAAATATGTTTCAATAAGATAAAAATAATTTTTGGAAAATAGTTATATTAGTAATTTTATTTAAAACGGTTAAAGGTAAATAGGGTAATTAAATGTATAAATAATATAATATTAGTGTAATGTTACCATAAAACATACATAATCATATTGGATGAGTGTGTTTTGACGTAAATCATCATGGGGTCTATTTTGGGACAAGATGGATCCCCTTGGATGACATTAATATATTTATAATATTATATTTAAAAAAAATCAATTTTGTAATATTTTTTTCAACACGTAAAATATTTCTCATACGATATTCTATAAGTAATATATTCAACTATTAATATTTATTAGATATCTAAAATTTTTGTCCACACTATGGTAATTTATTTATAATTATATAAAATAAATAACTAAATTATATGGTGACACAATGATAATGTAATAATTGATTTATTAAATGAAGAATAAAATAAATTATAATAATAAGGTAAATATAAATATAATTTGAGTGATTTAATGCACTAATATATTTTTATTGATAAATTAGAAAAATTATTATTGTTTAGTAAGTATTTTTTGGAATATAACTGGTTGATGTGATTTTTTACAAGATAAAATAATGAATAGTGTCAAACTAGACATTTAAGATATTTTCTAATAAATAATATTTTACTAAAAGATATAAAAATAATAAAAATAAATATTTAAGCCCAATTAGTACAATAATGTTAAATATATCACAATGATCTATTTTTAATCATTTCATGGACACTTTTACATGAAAATGACAAAAATTTTATTAAAATTAAAGAAGGTGACAAAATGTCACACTCTCATTTCTTATATGTTCAAATATTTTTATATACAAAAAACCTAGAGATTAATAAGATCATGAATACAATATTGAAAAATAATATAATTATCTACATCATTTTATTCTATTTATAATTTTTTGATACTAAATAATTACATAAATAAAGACACAATATTGAAGAAGTAATTGTTTTATTAATAGAAATATATCAAATAAATGATTTTCAACATAGTAAAATACATATAATTTTTCATAATTGTTGTCAGAAAAATACATTCTAGGTGAATATGAAATTTTATGACAATATTTAATGGTTTTTTGTAGTTATCATTTTATTTCGATTTTATTTAAAGTCAATGTAATGAATAGTATAAAAAATTACACTATTGATATTTTATTAAAGTAAAATGTTATTATATTATTTAAAATCTTAAATATCATTAAAAATTATGATGTGATGATTTTAAGTTTTATAATTTCATAAATGTTCAATTTATTGTCAATTAATACTATATAAGTAAATATTTATAACCATTTACTATTTTCAATATTATTACCACAATTAATATTGATAATATTAAGTAAGGATAAATGAAAATGATAAGGCTTAAAATAAAATCTAACATGTCAAAATTTTATTTGAACATATTTTTTTACCCATAATCACTTTATCATCTAAATAATTCACTTTGGGTACATTTTAAAATGAAAATAAATTTATATAAATTTAATATTTTGAGTGCTTCTAGGTGTGCCCTTCACCTCTCTTATAAAAGTGAACTTGTCCTTCGATTTTATTAACTCCTCTATGACCCTTTAGATTTCCCAATACATGACCATTTATTCTCACAACATCCCTCATTTCATCTTAAATGTAATAATTTTGGAAAAAATCCATCCTATAGACTCCATTTTTGGAAATAAAAAGTGGACACATGAAGAATAGGTAATTGTTTTACCGACTCTTCTAACGTTTTATTCTTCTTCTACTTCCTATTCCTTTATTGTATCCATAATAATGTAAGAAATACAATATTATATATGTGATGAGATGCTATTGTGATTATGGTACAACTATATTCCTTTGTTTACCCATCCAAAAAAAAAATAATATCATCAAGGGTTCGTACGTACGACTTACCATCTCCACGCCACGGTGCAACTTTTTTTTTCATCACTATGTTATTTAAATGGGTATAATGATGAATATAATGGATATAAATAATAATTATGTCAAGATATTAATTATTTATAATTAATATACCATCTATTTCTTAACCCTTTACCATTATGGAAATGGTATTGCCGCTAGTGCAAACATACGGCTTACCTTCTCCACAATTTAATGAGATTTATCATCTATATTAACCATTCAAGAATGATTATTAAAATATATATATAATGAATACTTATATAATATTTTACATTTTAATGTAACTGTATTAATATATATATAAAAATATTTTCATACATCCATTAAATATTATAAGAAATCAGAAACAGTGATCATGTGTATGTAAGACCTACCGTCTCCATAAACAGTGTATTCCATTTAATAATTATATCTACTATATATAATTATATTATTATTATATATGTTATATAAATAATTTCTAATACTTTTTGAGTAAGTATATCCTTCTCTATATAATACTATCTGGAATAAAAAGTAAAAACGCATATGATAAACAAATTTACTACTAGAAACGTTTCTTTAACATGGAATTTTCAGTATATAGGTAATATAAAGATATAAATTAATCATATATACGTTATAATATATATTATTTTTTTAATTTTATAATTTAATAATATTTTTTAAACCATTATACCGAAGTTTTAGACATATACGGAGAGTATTGGACAAACGTTAAGGGAATTCCATCTCACTTTTAATATTCAGAAAATATAAGCCGGTTTCACTACCTATTTCATCTGTGTGTGGTATCTACGACCCCTATTATGAATGTTATCTTTAATAAATTTACCATAATGGTATTTGAATATTTATTTTATGATATTTGGTTTATTATTTAAATGATCAATGTGGTCGGGGACACTTATAGTGTCTAAAGAATTAATTTTTTCTCCATTTCAATATTTTGGTTATGATCATACATGTTTATATATATATCGATATATAATGGATTATAGAGAAAATTTTATGTCTACATATAATTTCATTAAAAAAATAAAAAGTATTATTATTTATTTTTAATGTATGAAACTATTTAATTGAAAAATCTTTTTATATTTTTTGAATATTTATTCTCATAATTCATTCTCATTAATATCTATGTTTTTAAAATGGGTTTTATGGAGTTTTTTAAGTGTAAATGAATATTTTTAAATGATAATTCATTTATATAGTTCTAAAATTGTATGGGACACATTGATTCAAAAATCTCATATTAAAAGTATTTTTTATTAGTGTGTGTTTTTTCAATAAGTGATTTCAAATAAAAAGGGGTATTTGTCTCGATATATTTTTAACGATTTTAATAAAATATTTTCATCTATTCCAACATCATTTGTTGGATATTATGCTTAATTTATTTTTACCTCTTATGATATCAGTTACAGTATTTCATTGAATGGTTTATGGTCATTTTGACAGTGTATGTGCTATTTTGATAGCATACTTTGGATATTGTTAAAGTTTTCATATTTTATATATTAGTTTTTAATACAAATAATTATGTTGTTTATTTCACCATTGTTATATGATGAATGTATTGGAGTTATTAAGTGATGGGAGGGGGCCTCTAAAGCCCCTCGACACATCGGTAGGTCTCATGAGATGAAATTAGATGGTGAAAACCCATATGCGTATGTTTTTTAACCAGTTTAACATTATTAAGATGATTTATCATGAAAACAATCAGACACATTTCTACCCACATTCTGAAACATTCATAATGATAGATCGTGATAGTAGTTATCTTGAGGATATATCATCATATGGTATATTTCTGACATTATTCATTCCATCATTTTGATTTTTTTTGATATTTCATGTGATAATTAAAATATTATGTTATCAATGAGAAATTTTAAATTGAATAATCTGATTTATTATTTCCATATTTCGCTCAATATTTTTTAAATGGCATGTGTTTTAGTTTTATAACTTGCATTAAATTTTTATGTTTATTTATGAAATAATATTTTTTTACTGTTTTACCTTACTAAGAATCTAATATCATTATAATATTATGTTTTACTTTCCCATGTTTCCAAGATATGTATTATGATTGATATGACAGGTTAATCTTGGATAATAATTGTGTTCATAGTGGATTATCTATGTTTTGTTTTTTGATTTGAATTGTACTATATGGTACATATATGTAATATATTTTCTTATACTATTAATTAATTAGTCATTAAGGATTTTATTCCTTATAATCATTACAATTAATTAAAATAATGCACCATCTCTGGAATTCTCGGGTCAAGGTTTTATATATAACCATTTTATATCATTTTTCTTGACAAAGGAAAGATTTTATTTTATAATTTTTTTTAAATTTCATGTATTTTTCCACCACAACTTATAAAATAAAACATCTTCTTTCACTTTTGTACAAAACATATAGACTTATCTATCTATAAAACCATAAAAATATAAATTTTAATATTATATAGCCACATATTATAGTTATTTGTCTTGGAATGGACCGTTCCAATGGTCTTTATGGAAGAATCTAATGTAGGCCTTCCAAAGAAGAGGTAATCATCTAACCTAACTGCTTTCAAATTATTTCTTCTTATAATTTCTATAAATTATTTTCATTCATGATCAAATAATGAAAAAATTAACCAAAATTAAATTAAATTTTATTATGATTATTTATCCACCAATATCCACCTTTTATTCTAAAAAATTGGAAGTGAATGTTTTACTCATGCATATGTGTGGACTACCACCTCCACCTAGTGATACATTTAATTTTTCATCATCAAATGCCATGGATGGTCATTATGATGGGTTTAAATTCTATATAAAATATTTACAAAATAATTATTAATTTATACTTATTATAATATATATATATTCTTACATTCCTATCCATTGAAATTTATAACATCGTTCGTGCGTACGTGTGTACTACCACCTCCAGGAGGCTATATGATAAATTTTTCATTTCTTATTTTAATAAATGGTAAAAAGAATATATTTAATGAACATATACAATATATATGATATAATAGTAACTACATAAAGGTGATTTATTATTTTACTCTCTTTTATAAAGTACCTTAAAACGTAATAAAAACATTAATGTTTATGAAAAACATACAATATCCATGAATGGTGTAATTAATTTTTTATCCCTAAATTTTATGAGTGAAAGTAAATTTAAATAGAAATAACATATATTATAAATATATCATGAGTAATAATATTGATATGGTGTAACCATAATAAATGTACAATGAAGGGAACTGTCAAAACAAAATTATCAATAAAAATGAAACTGTTACCTCTAAGAAAAAATTATTTTTACAAGGAATTATTAATAAGATGGTGTAAGATATTACTATAGTATCATATATGATAATAAAATAATGTAAATTCCATTGTCATATAAGTATAATAAATATTGATTTACTATACGGGGCATCATATCACTTTCAATGATATTCTAACTCGAGTTAATGGACATTCATCTAACTTTTACTTTTATGAGGCACATTCCATATTACCTATTTAATTCAAATATATTATATATATAAATTCAATTAATTTATTTTATGTTTATTATTAGGATGTTTATTGGGATATTTATATACATCAAATCTTAAGTATTTGTTTGGTTTTTATTTCAAATGTTAACAAAGTGGAATGGGATTTATGTTACAATCTAATTGTTTGTTGGGATTGTTTATGATCAAGTTCCCAATGATGAAATTTTATTTCTTATATATAAATAATCCCATTAATTTTACTATGCCCTAGTTATTTATTATGATCATTTTTTTTAAATTAATTTTCCTCTTTTTATGATCTTAAGATACAAAAAGTATTTTTTTTATGAAAACATTCTTTATTTATCTCTTCGGTCAAAAATCAATATTTCTTCTATATAATATTTTTATAAAAATGTTTTCAGAAATATTTATAGTATTTTTATAGTATTTTTAAATCCTTATTTACACATATTTTAATTTTCTCCAAATTTTATTATGGAATCATTATTTAATTTTTCGATGGAGGTTCTTTAAAAATTTTACCAATAATTTGAAACAACTCATTTGATTAAAAAACATGAAATTAATGGAATTTCCAGCACAGTGAACACTAAATTAATTGAAGATTACAATATATTTTTAATATTATATTTTTAAATAATATATTCCCTTATTATTTATGAGGATTTTTTATTTTGAAAAATTGATTTCATAATTGGAAATGAATTTTCCTAAAAAAATGACATGAAGATATTTTTAAAAAATTATATATAATACCATCATTTGATATTACAGAGACATTAATGGGGATATGATAAAATAATACCATCCACAATATTTATTTTAATATCATATGATAATAAATTAAGGATGATTCTAGGAAACTTTTTTATTTCTCAATGATAAAATACATTATAATGAAACATTTATAAAACTTATTTATTTTACATGGGTTATTATATGAGGGACTAAGGAAATATTTATGAAACCTAGTTCTTTTCCATGACTTATGCTATGATGTATGGTTTCTGATCTTATGGCGCACATATTTAATATTTCATTATGTGATGGGTGTCCATGTTATTGTATATCCCTAAAATGAATAGGATAAACATTGATATCTCATGAGATAATAAGGAATAGAATGGGAAGTTTAATCTTCTCAATATGGAAATTTTTCTACTATGATAGACTTGGGAGTGAACCTTGAATGAGGATGTTATGGAATGGGGAGTGGACCCAATACCCTATGGCAGTATTAGTAGTGATCCATAAAAAGGGAAATGATTTTTTATGATTATGTGTCTAAGAAAATCTTACAAAATATGAACATATTATGCTATCACGTGTGATTATATTTTATTAATTTAGTCATTTATGATTCAAATCATTTAAACTAAATGTTTTTTCCCATTACTAAATATTGTGATCTATTATATTTTATATTTCATCAAATGAAAATCTAATGTTATTATATCGGGTTTTCTCAAAGTCTGTTTAAGTGATCATTGATATCTTCATTATTTATCCTTATTGAGCATTTCATTTCACCATTTCAAATATTGTTCTTTCCAAATTTATGAATAAATGATCTAACTATGATATGTCTTATACATGTTCTAGTTATGAAGAACATTGGGGGAGAAAATGTAGATCCCTTATGAAAAAATTATTTATGTATATATGTTTCAAAATAAAATATAAATATATGATTCTAACATGGATTATAATGTTATGTACTGAATATTCATCTAATAAGATGTAATATTTATCTATGAGAATTATGGTACACTAAATGTAGTTTTAGAGTATGTTTTAGTTTCCATTGGGAACTAGGATGAGAAATATTTATCGATACCCCATAGGATAATACTAGGTATATGATAACATCATATGTTATAAAAAAAGCATGATTTTATCCAAAGAAAACATCTATGTCTAGATATTATTCATGGAAATGGTTTTTTCATATATGAATAATGCGGTAGGACCGGAAATATAGTTGGTAATTATATCGTTACCATCAGGTTGGTGCATGTTTATTGCCCCCTTACACAACATTTAGTTTTACACTCCAAGTGGTTCTATAGAGGAAAACTCAAATTTTATTTATGAACCATTTTTAAGTATTTGAATACATGATGACCATGAATTTCCTAGCTTAAACTGATTTTTTTATATAATGTAAATATGTTCTCATGATTTATAAATCATAAAAATGGTTTTCAATGATTATGTTTTATTCCATAAAAATTGTTTTTTCTCACACTATGATTTATGGTTTTGTATAAAATATTGAACAACAACGAATATTATTTAGGATGAATATGATAAAAAATGAAATAATATTCTTATTAAGAAACTAAATATTAGAGGAAATAGAATGAGAAATTTTTTTTGTTTTCTAAAAAAATCATTCCCATGAAATGAATCATTCTGAGAATACAAATAATAAATCTTCAGAAAATTTTTCTGTTGAGTCCATCATGTAGCAACATCCACATTATTTTTGTGGTTCTTATAATAAACATGTTTCTGTTAAATATATTCATACTATAGAAACGATATTGTATATTATCCATTTTTTAAAATATGAAAATGTTATTTTAGTTATGTATTGTTTGGAAAGTGATTACGATTAATGAAGGGATCATATCAAGAACATAATGAAATGGAATGATGTTGAATCTATGTTGTGGGGTGAGTTTATGAGATAATTTTTCAATAAGTACATTTATTTTAATTATTATATGATAATTTTTAACTAATTCCTTTACGTGAATTATAAGGATAATGAATATTATTTAATGGATCAGGAAATATTTTATAAAATATGTTGTAAGCTTCTGATATTTTCGTTATTCTGGAATGTTTGTTTAATCAATTATTCAGTAAACTAAAACCAAGTCTTTGAATAGATTTAACCTTAATAGACATTATTAAAAAATAAAAAATCATTTGGTTTTCAATAATAGTGTAATTATAGATTGGGTTTACCAATTAATCTCTTTTCAATGATAAAGAAGGATAAATGAAATTAAAATGAAATTATAAAAATCATGGAGATGAGAAGATGATATTTTCTTTATTCTCAATGTGTTGAAGGATATTTGAATGATATTTTATTAAGGATAATAGTAATTGGTTTATGTATATAAAGAAATACCTTCAGGATATCTAATTTTGATTTAATTGGAATAAAATTTTAGTTAATGAAAGACAAAAATCACTATAGAATTAACAACACACACTCTAGTGTTTCAAATTCGAGGTTTATAGGTATTATTCTACCCAATTATCAAAAATGAAGGTTAATGATTATGACTAACATCATTAACCACATAATACCAAATAAATATTGATATATCATTCCATAAATATTATTTAAGTTGTGTACGATAATGGATTATTTAATGGTACACTTATCATCCACTATAGAACTACAAATTTCATGTTTGATTTTGGATTTACCCGGATTATTATATGTGAAACTTTCAGGAAGGTACCATAATTCCACATCAATGATTACATGTAGAATTATTAATGAAACCCACTATTGTAATGATTATTTCATTTTAATTATATGGTTCTTATCTAGTTGAATTTTGTGGGAAAGTATTTCCAATAAATTTTATTATTCTCCCTCCTATAAAATTTATGATAATTTTATGCATTGATTGTGATTATTTAAATAAATACCATATCAATTGTTTGGAAAGCTAACTAACATATTATATTATGAACCCACATACAATCATTTACAATTGTGATGATAAATATTAACATATTAATGAAATTGCATCCATTTTATAGGTCTTTATTCCAATTAAAATTGAGTGTTTAACTTAATTTTTTTGGGAGAAACACTATCTAAAAGATATTACTATTATGTGGAATTTTTTACATATTCTGAAAAGAATTTACTAGTATTACATTTAATCCTGATGTTTAGTTTTCAATAGAACTCATAAATAGTTCAACACCTATTTTAAATACACTATATATAATGGACTCGATTGAGTTGCATTGATTTAAGAATAAACTCTAGGGGAATCTAGAAAAGAGATTAATTCAACTGTGTGAGTCATCTTAGGGTGTACCAATAATTTTTGTTATAAATAATGATGAATCGATAAAAATATACATTTATTATCAGATATGTAACAAGATCCCATTCTAGAAAATGTTTCTTTGATTGTATATTGATGACATATTAAATCAATTATTTGGTGAAAATTGATTTCCAAATATTGGACATCATTTTTGATATCATCCATTGAGGGTTAATAAGGATTATATTCCCATGATACTATTCGATATAGGTATTAGACACTATAAATTTATAGTGATTCCATTTTTTAGTACTAATATTCATCATTATCTTTGGGAATTTATTAATAGAATAATTAAAGTTTAACTTGATCAGTTTTTGGATTTTTAATAGATGGTATAAAAATATATTTTATAGTAATAAAAAAGAATAAATATTTCTTGAAGAGTGTGATGGAGACCCTAACAAAAGAAATATATATATTCAAAATATGACATGTGTGAATTTTAGCTATAAAACGTTTAATGTTTGGGTAATATATTCTATAATTTGGGAATATATATAGATCCATCAAATACAGATTTTGTTATAGATAAGCTTAGACCAACAATAGTGACATAGATCCACAACATTCTTTGTTTGGCAAGATATTATCAATGATTTTTTGAAAATTTATCCTGGCTTTCTAATCCACAAACCATCTGAACTCATATATGATCCATGTTCATTTGAACATATGAACATGTGGAAAATTTAAAGGGAGTGAAGAGAAGGATAGTCAGCACAACTGTGCATATTATACCTTGTATTAGAGAAGGATTTTTTCAACAGTGATGCATAGAAGATGAAACTGGGATTCATCCTCATATAGAATGATTATGTTATATCTAATTCCACATAAAAATTGAAGGTTCATGAGTAAAATTACCCATCTCTTGATTTGGAATTAACTTTGTTTATTTTTTTCATTAAAGATATGGAGGAATTTTATTTATATTTATATTTGATATATATATATATAATGATCATAAATTATTAATATATATAAACTCAAAAAATATATGAATGTGTTATATAGAATATGGTTGGAGTTGATTACTTATTTTTACCTCTAAAACATTACCAGCCTAAGAAATTGAACAATGTGGTAGACACTAAGGTCTGAAAGGATCATTCTAGAATATCCATGATGAGAATCATAAAAGATAAAAAATTGTTTATTTAAAAGGAACGATCTAGAAAACCGTAGTGAAGTGTAAAAATATTATATTTTTAAATGAGTTCCCATACATTATTTAGGTAATAAGTAAATAGGCATAAATTGAAGAATGTGAACTGAATAAGAAGGTGGGAAATGTCCCTGAGTTCAATCTGGATTGTGATAAAATGTTATGGTTTAGGATATATATATGCTTCCAATAAATAATATAATTTAGTAAGAATATATTTTATAATTCTCATAATTTAACTTTTATTATCTTGGTAGTATGAAGATGTATCGATATATAAAAGATAATTTTTAGTGGGACTATATAAAGAGAGATATTTCATATTTTGTTTCCTAGTGATAGTAATATTAGAATTTTTAGGATGATAGATATAAGTCTAATGAAATTTTACAACCATTACCCATATTATAATATAAATGGGTAAAAAAGACAGTTTTTTATAATCCCCAAAACATAAATAGGAATAATTCTATTTGGTTTATATTCATTCATTATACAATGTCAGCACACTATATTTCTATCAATGAAGACTTCTCCATTTATCATATTTATAGATTATACATTAATTTTTTTAAGGTTGTATGATGTAAAATATTTTATTGTTTCTGATCTGGATCGAAGGTTTTCCTCTATGATCTAGCGAAGTATTCCGCATTCTCTGTATGCATCGTTGCATTTCAGTACATCTTATCATCCTACGATAAATTGAAAATATGATATAACAATTCAAAACCTATAGGATATGATGAGGTCTTTTAATATAGGATTCAAATTTGTTTAGCATTATCATCTTCCTCTTCTATAATTCTCTTATAAAAATATAATTCACTTGATAATTTAGATGGATCTATATTTACAAGTACAAATCCTTAAAAATTCAATATTATTTTTTCATTAAAAAAAGATTTATTTTTCTTAAGTATCAGGAATATTTTACCTTTTTGAGTTTTAGATAATTAGTTCATAAATCCTGTATATAAAATTCATATATTTCAAAGTAAACACTTCTATTCTGTGTCTTTTTTTTATAATATGAAAATTTTAAAATAAAATATGATTTATTTTAAGACTAATCATAATGATTTTAAAATTGTCTTATTATTTTCCCTTACTCATACTTAAATGCCATTAATTTAGTTTAAACATTTTATGAGATCAAAATATCTTAGTAAGGTCTATACTGATAAAAAAAGAAAAATGTTACTCAACAAATTCAAAAAAAAATTTGTTTCCAAATAAATTTTGAGGTTCAAAATAAAAAATTTCAAACCTTTAGAAATAAACATCTCCACCCAAAAAGTATCATAAAAAATAAAATTAAAAGTAAATTGAAAATAAAACTTATACATTTTTCATTTTATTTTATGAAAAGCTAATAAAACATTCTCCACAAAGTCATACATTTCACTCTAAAATGTATGATATAGATTTATTTTAAAATGACATATTACGCTTATCATGATAAATGATTATATTTCCATAAAACCCTTAATAAATCATAGATAGAACATTAGGAAACATTGGACATAATTTGTTACATCACTCATACAAATTAAACAAGCAATATGGGTAGCTTCCATGACCAATTTACTAAGGGAATATCACAGACCAACCCATCAATGGTTTATAATGAAACTACCGCTAATTAGTTTATAATGGAACCACAGTTACATTTTTTATAATAGAACCACCCATAATCATTACAATTACCAATAACTATAACATAATCATAATTTAAAAAATCATGAAATTTCAAACATTACAATCACAAAAATATTCTTCTAACACATAATAAAATATTTTTGGATATTAAAAAATCTATTTAAATTTTATTAGAATTTTTTAGATTACAATAAAATAGGGAAGGTCAGTTTTTATTGAAGAAAACATGGAACAATATAAAGGAATTAAAATATCAAATAATATTTATGACATCTAATAAGGCCATTTCCAAAGTATACGTTAAAATAAAACATTCATTTTGTAATGGATCGGAAAACTCTAGTCTATTCCCTTGTTGAAATCTAGTGGTTGAGGTGTTCCTGGAGGTCATAGTGACTCATCCCCCTCACTTTGCCAATTTTTTTAGTTATGTGAACAATGTTTTAAGATTTATGAACAGTGTCTCACAGTTACTATCTGATAGTAACTGTCTCACAGTTACTGTCCCACTGTTACAGTCTCAGAGTTACTGTCTCACAGTTACTGTCTCGAAGATACTGTCTCGTAGTTACTATCTCGTAGTTACTGTCTCATAGTTACTATCTCATAGTTACTCTCTCGTAGTTACTATCTCAGAGTTAATGTCTCCCAATTTCTGTCTCAAGGTTATTGTCTCACAGTTACTGTCTGACAGTTAATGTCTCACAGTTATTGTCTCACAGTTAATGTCTAACAATTACTTTCTCATAGTTACTGTCTCACAGTTACTGTCTCATGGTTACTGTCTCATATTAACTATCTCACTATTACTGTCTCAGAGTTACAGTCTCATAAATATTGTTTCCAGAACTGTTTCATATTTACTTTTCCAAATTTCATGAATTTTCTAGTTTCGACAATTTACCATTTTCTTTGACGTAAAATGCATTAATGGCCTTGTTTTAAAGGATTTAAGGATGAATCATATCCCATTACTCCTATATTAACATTCCTATTTCCAGAGATGCATTCACTTTGACAAATCGTAAGGATTCATGTGATCCACTTTTAATGGAAAATCTAGTGTATCATAAACTAGTTCTCTGTTAAATCTTATAAATGGAAGAGATACCTTCCTCCCTTGTTCTTACTCATATTCTCTGTTTTGAGATACTTGAACCATTCCTTCTTTCCCATGGGATTTTGGCAATCAAAATTTCCTCCTTGGATTGGTTCCCCTTGAATTTCTTCTTTCTGTAAGTGTACCCTCTGTTTTTTATGCAACCATACAGTATCGATCAATCTTTGATATATGGTCTAATATATCTTTATTCTTTAGGGTTCATATCTTTATGTTTATCCTTGTACTTTTATGGAATTCTATATCCATTTTCTTTATAGAAATTCCTATTGTGTTGACAAGTGTGGTGGTGTCTCTACATCTTCGGGGGGATACTATTATCATGGGGGAAAAGATCGTGATCCATTACTTATATTGTTCTCATGTAAAAAATATCAAAAACTATTTGAGGTAGGTGAATAGTTTTTTCTCTTTTCATTTAGGTGAAAATGTTGAGTTAGAATATTTTATCCCACTTGATCAAAATGGAATTGAAATATTATATATTTGAACTAGATAAATAAATTGATATTGATCGTATGTTATTGCCTCTTATTTCACATGATTGTGTGATATCCATGATTTCTTATTTAGATTTTCATTCTTGATGGATATTGGTAATGAATGTAATGCTGGAATTAATTGATAATTTTTCGGATAAAGATAAAGAGGATTGTAAATGAAATTGGACGTTGTTGTTGTAATTTTATGTGAATTAGATTGATGCAGTAATCATATTTAATCAATTTGAGATAGCTTACTATTTAGTTTTACCGTAGTTTAAACATGAAATTAAAAAAAATTTATATAAACATTGATCAATGGATTGGTTGTTTAATAAAAGATAATTCCTTGTAGGGTTGTGAGTTACCCTTTTTCTTTATTAAGGACCTAGAGCCTAGTTGATATGATGTCTTTTCCTACTTCTTGTGTTGTGATGTGAGCTGTGATGGTTATTGTGATATGTGGGGGCAGGGAGTCCCATTAGCTGTGGCATCAATTGATGCCTAGAGTGGGGAGGTGCATTGGTTTATGCATGTGGGTGTCGGAGAGGACACCGAGTATAATGAAATCGATTGGAAGTGAATGTTTGGATTCTTATTGATTCTTGTTGGTTTTTTGTATTCTTTACATTCCCCACTACTAAAGGAAGCTGGTTTGCTTACCCTCGTTCAAAAAAGGGGCGAAGACATGCGAGGTATTCCATGTGCTTTTTGTGTTTAGCTACCCAATGGAGGATAGGTCTACGATCTTTCGATTTGTGGTAAAGACTTGACAGGTAGTTCAACTACCCACCATGTTGAGACCCCTTGTGTTTATTAGCATCGAATGTTTTTTAAAAATTCCTAGGAATATGAGAATGTAATAATTGTATTAATAAATTATAAAATAAATGATTTAACCAATGGGTTTAGAGCTTGCTAGGATGCAATAATGAGGTTACAATTTAAAAGAACAGTGGATGTTGGGTGTGATGCTAATGAAATATAATGTGGAATTATTAATGGTTAAATATTGTTTAATGAATTAATTAACATAAAGTGCAACTGATAAAAAGGAATGATGTAATGTAATAAAGCTCTTCAAATAATTTCATTCTTATAGGATACCTAGTCTGAGAAGTGACAGTCGGGAGTCCGAGAGACGTTAGCTCTAGTTGATTCTAAGACTAGGTTATTCCCATAGTGTGGTTGTGATCTATAGTATATTTTATACTTCTTGTTTTTCAATACGCTACTCCACCTCGTCGTTTAGGGAAACTAACACCCTGAGGATTCTAAGACCTGGGGGTGTTTTCCCCAACATTTTGGTGGAAGGGTGGATGGTTGACTACCTATTTTATCCCCACTCTCTTCTCTTGGTTATTACTTGTGATGGTAGGAAGATGGTTAGTTTCTCCCATATATGTAGAGGGATGTAATGGCTTTTTGTCATTTACACACATATATTCTGGATATAGTTTTTATAGTTTCATATGGAATACTATAGGTGTAATGTGTATAGGTTCTGATGTCTTAAGGTTCCATACTCAGCCTGTGGGCTATAATGGCTTGATTTATAAATACTGACATATGATACAAATTGTGCGGGATTTGATGGCTCCCGAAAACTACCTGGTAACTTTTCATACGAGGAAGTGGTGGTTTTATTGCACGCGGTTCAGGTTTTGGTGCTTCGCCTAGGTGTCTATGGGCAAGCCATTTAAGAGAGAGATGCTTTTTCGGTGCGATGTGGGAGAAAAGAAGAAAACCAGTTGGGAAGTAGTAGCATGGTACCCATGATATTCATTATTATATTATATACTCTTGTATGCGTTACTTGGTGAGATTACCCATGGTGAGTCCGGGAACTTATTATACATGTTTAGGGGATGAATTAGTTTCACATATTATTCATTGCGCTTTACCATACATTCATTACATTTTCATGAGATTCTCTAGGGGGGATCCTACTAAGTATACTGTTATACTCAAACTATGTATATATAAACTATTTTCTTCTCCGGACAGTTGGAGCAGGTTAGAGATCAGGCTGGTTGGTACTGGCTTGGAGTTACAAGAGTTGTCCAGGCTTGTGGTTGCAATTTTTTTTACATTGGTTTAGTACTTGCAGTTTTTCCCAATCATGTGAAGTAGATTTTCATGACATTACATATGTGCACCTGGGACTTCATTTTTATTACAGTCTTAGTTGGAGTTGGTTGGTGTCTATCTTATATATCTCTTTCACATATGTTCTCATAGAGGGTAATGCCTCAGATATGTGTGTTTACTATAACCTCGTTGCAAGTCGACAGCCTAGGCCTACTAGAGGTGGGACTCGGGGTCACTATCTCCTTTCTCACATTTCCGGCTCAGGAGGGATACACCTTGGTGGGAGGGGGTTGTGACACATTTTATCTTTTTTATAAATCAAAATATTCCATATAAAATAAATAAAAAATTCTTTTTTTAAAACAATATAAATGAAGTAAAAAAGTAATATTTTTTACTGTTCCATTATTTCCATAAAAATAAATACATAAAATAATTTTTAAAAAATAAGGACTTGGAAGAAAAATTGTTCATACAGAAACATTAATAGTGATTTATTAAAATAATTCCCCTTACCTCAAGCCCGACTCATCACCTGTGTTAAATATATTCCTAAATAAGAAAAATTATTTTAATTATATAATTTATAAATCAATCAGGTTTATTATTCATTTTATTTTATCTTTTTTCAATTTTTTGTCCAATATCTATGTCAGATCTGTTGATGTTGGATGTTTTGACAATATTGGACACATATGTCCAAAATGACATTGGTAGGATGATTATGGTAATAGATTTCCATGTTGAATCATATATAGAATAATCACCATGAAATATATATTATTTTTAAACATAAACTATAAGTTAAAAACAAATCATGAATTATGGTTTTGAAAAATGAGTATTCTTGCAATCCTAATTTCTGTAGGTTGTACGTACACATTAGTGTAATTTCCAATTGTCAATGACCATTATAGATATAAAGTATGATGTACTTTATAATTATATAATTATTATAATATAAAAAATAAACAAATATTTCATTAATATAATAATATATATAATTCATGTGATGTGGCGATGTAAAATGAATCATATCACTTCGTTGAGGTGGTAGTCCACATGTACACAAAAATGAAATTATCAGATTTTTATTTATTAAAAAGGTACAAAAATAGGTGCAATGTTATCATTGTAAAATTTTTAACATGTCCCTAATATCATATATATACATTAAATCAGTTATTATAACTATCTATTGTATGTTGTGATGTAATATAAAATATATCGGTCAATGAGGCGGTTGACTACTATACACAAGGATGATGGATTTCATTCCTATTTCATAGTGGTTGGGGGTTGATATAGTTTTTTCAATTAAAATTAAAAAAAATTATAATTTCCAGTAAGACAATTTTTTTATGATATATTCATTTTTGAGGAATATTAAAAATATGTATTAAGAAATAAAACAAAAACACTTGATTAAGTAATATACCTCTTACTCAGATGACCACTTATGGTTTACCACAAAAGCTTTAATATGATTATTTTCTAATAAAAATAATCCTCTATGAAAATGGTAATGATTATAATAATTTATTTTTTTAGATATTTTCCCAAACAAATGGATCATTACGTGTAATTATATTAGAATAAGAGGCTCAAATTTTATGAATTAGGAGGCGTACTCTTATAATTTCATAAAATATTAAATTAATACAAATTAATTTTCATATTTAAATGTCCCCAAAATAAAAATATTTGAATATAATATTATTTTTATTCAAAATAATCTCATATAATAATTTTTTACATGTTTAGGTGATTTTTTCTCCGTTATCATTTTACTTTAATATTCTTTAATCAATTTTGGCAATTACCAAGGTAATACAAACTATACTCGGAAGTGTTAATGAATGTTAATATTAAATTAAAATTCGACCATAAATGGACCATGGATGGAAATTTAAATCTTATACGACTCAATTGGAGGAAAATATGATTTTTATTTTTTTATCATTTAATAAAATACTATTTATTATAAAATAACAATAATGTCAATTTTCGAAGTATTCATTGAATTTTACTTTTAAAATTTCAAGGTTTTTATTTAATTATAATATAATATAATTAATTACTCTATAATGTTTCATTATTATACAAAATATAATGGAAGAAAATGATTCATTCAGGTAGTATTTTATTTTTACATTTTTAAAATCAATTGTATCTTTTTTCAATTTATTGAATAAATAATGTCTGACATTGATTAGGAATTTAAGGAAACAATATAATATCTAAAAAATATAAATAAATTAATTGTTATATATAAAAATATATTATATTTAAAATAAATATTTAGAACTGATCAATCCTTTTTAAAAATTATTTCATTATTTAAAGATAATAAAATTAAGAGAATTATATGTTTTGAATTTTCTTTATATAATATATGATACATGTAAATATCATGTCCATATGAAAAAAGGTCATATATTCAAATTATTTGTATTTAATTATGAAATAAAAACATCAAAAAAAATTTACGCAAGTACTAGGGTTTCTTTCTAGTCCTTATGACAATATTTTTACTCTTAATTAACTCATTTTATATTTATCATAGTAGTTAAATTTATAATGATCCCTATTAATAATGACTAAAATAAAAAGGGAAATACTTATGAAATTTTGAACGACAGATTAAAAATACTAAAACAATTTTCCATAATTCAATTCATATAATTGTAATTTATTATTTTAAAATTAAATATAAAAACATAATGAAACCAATTTTTCAGAAATATTCTATTTATGTATAAAAATGTTTTTAAAATTAGATAAAGTATAAAATTTATTCCAAATACTATAATTGAATAATTTTTTAACTGATGACACCTAATTATATTTCAAAAATAATCCAAAATACAATTTTAATTTATCAATAATTTAAATAAATATACAATTTTAAATAAATACTGAAATTTTCATAATTTATTTAAAATCACACTTTCTAGAAAATTCTGAAAATTTCCCTATTTATGATTTTAATATGATTATATCAGTTATGATATCCATTATATTAAATAATATTTCTAAAATATTCAAAACATAATTATAATTTTCAATCACAGAATGAAATATATTACACATTTTAAGATAACATATTATTGAAGAATGAACTTTATTTTCAAAAAATTCGGTTATTATTTTATTAGAATTATTCAATAACTCTATATTTTAATATAACTTTATCTACATTTTCTAATGATTAAAATAATATTCGTACTCACTAATTGACTGGATAGTTTTACATGTCATATTTAAATACTAATATTATTTGTTTCTTTTAAGTTCGGTGTTGTGTGTCATAGTGTTATCAAACATAGTGTCTTTATTTTAAAATATTGGTTCTTTACATCCCCCCCACATTAATAAATATAAAATTCAAATTTTTACATTTTTTCATTAATCAATGGTTTGACATGAAAATAATTTTATTAAAATGTCAAATTTTAAATAATTGTTCATAAATTTTCTTGTTGATAAGAGTGAAAGGGAAGTACACTATTTATCTATAATAATAAAAAAATATGTCTCAAATACGAAAATAAATGGTGGTAAGTGAATATATAGACAATGATTAAAATTATAATTCCCAAATAATTATGGAGAGTTAAAAAGATCATTGATCACATGAAATTTAATGAACATTATAAAGTTAACAACAACCCAACCATAAACCCAAGATGTGTGAAAACAACTTTTGATTCATCAGAATTGATGGTAATGGGATAACATTTTTATTCGGAGGTCATTTTCTATGTTGAGTAATTTCATTACCAAATATACTATGAATATAAAGGAATATAAATTGTAACATTATGAAATTATAAAATAATCACATTATATTCAATAAAATATGTGACATGAAATAACAAGAATAAATATCCAATGAAATATATTTCTTTACATTTAATCTCTATGATAGCTTGTAGAACTCACAATCCTATGTTGAAATGGAGCATAATATATTATACCATTATAACCTAACATTTAATGTAGTGAGTATTTACATTACAGAATAAAAAATGAAATTGTGGTTATCATTGCTTAGAAATAAAATAATAATTATTTTAAAGAAAAATAAATGTTTTCTAAAGAAATTATTTTTTCTATAAGATGGTTAATTCACTATTTGTTAACAAAAAATTAAATTAATATTTACAAATTATGGAAAATTTATTTGGTATAAATAACATAATTTTTTAAATCATAATATCATAATTATCTTAGGGATGATATTTGGAATTTTTTGGAAATGTTTCATTTGTTGATATATAGTGAAAAATACTGAATTTTTATTGAAAATTACTGTTTCATTTGAATTATATATAAATTTTAATTTTATATTAAATTGGGTTTTAAGTATAATAAGATCAATTATATAAAAATTATTACATTTATATGTCATTTTAATTTATATCATATTTAATTTTTATATAAAAACTTTCTATACTTTTGGACATTTTTTCATTGAAATCGTTTTTTCTGATCACACCTATAGTATTTATTTTATATTAAATCACACATTTTATTTTAATTAAATTTGTTAAAATTAGTTCTATATGTTTACAAATCCTAAATAATATTGGTAATTAAGTTCAACATAGATTTTGGTTATGATTATTAGCGTAGACAGTAAAATTTAATTACCCGGATTAAGGTCAAAATTGCTTTTTTCAAGTTACTTATGCATTTGTTACAATTAATTTGCAACAAAAAATGTGATTTTATTTGATAAAATTGATATAAATTTTATAATATATTATGGAAATAAAATCCCCCAATGTTTCATCTAGGCATGTATTCAGTGTGAATTTGTATTTTGGAAAAGCAAGATTACTATGAATAAGTTTGGTTTGTGTTTTCCAAAGACAAGTTTTTAAGGTGACACAGTTTCCCAATTTTGCCAAATTTTTGGGCCTCAGAATCTGGAAATTGTGTGTGTAAATGTATGGTTTTTATTTATAGGACATAACAGTGAGAATAATAACAAATGAACTTGGAAAATTAAGTGAATCGCGGAGCCCGAGACATGGACCATGTACCATTTTTGGGATGGTTTTGTGGTCCCGTACCAGGCAGCAGGAATGGTACGTGGGAGTGGTATGTGGAACTCAAAATGGTTTGTGGAGACATTTTGTGGAAAGGGCATGTCGTATGTGGAAGGAGTCATGGTTTGAGGGATAAAAATAGAGAATGGTGCGGCATAGGAGCAAAGGAAATACACAAAACATTGTGGAATAATGGTTCCTGGAAGGGGTGCAGTTCGTAATAGGATGATCAGAATGCACTGGAGGCTATACCAAATCAATGATTTGGTAAATCATGGATTATAAAATTATTTAGATATATTTTCAAAAATAAAATCACTAATGAAAATTATTAGAAGTTATAGTGTAATCCAAAAGAGATAAACTCATTGCTCCGAGAATTTGTTAAAGTTTGAAAGTGGTTTGTGGGAAGTAATTCCACAAAGGATGAAGAAATTATCTAATCAATTCGAAAAAGTGTTTTTTGGGACATTGTAGTTCACAAAGGAAGGAAATATACTGAAAAAAATGTGGAATGCAGAGTGGGGGTTACGGTAGGCGTAAGCAATGGAAGTCCACAAATAGACAACAATTCACAGATATCTGGTGGTTCGTAGAGGAGGTTCCTAGAGTCTGTATATAGATGCAGTACATGACAATGAAGGAAGATGAGTTTTCAGAATAAGGGAGGATCGCAGAAGAGGTAGTGGTATGTAGAGTAAGTGTTCGTCATACCATACATGGTACACAGTATGCGGTAGGAGTAGGTGGTTTGTAGAGCACTCAAGGAAGCATGAAAATTTTTCATGTTAGTTTGCAGAAGACATTTATGTTACATAATAGTACACAGAAAGGTGTATTTCATCTATGGGTTAAAAAGGAACATCAACAAAGCATCTACCTTAAGATGGGGATGGAGGAATTCATGAATATGAAGGGATCTATATGTCAATAATCTTTGTTCAACCTATAAATCTATAAATAGTCAGTAGATTCTTTTCCAAGAGAATTGATCGAATAGAGTAGAATACAATGACCCTTTCCCCTGTAGTGATCCATAGAAAGAGGCAATGGGAGTGACCCTTGGTAATGCTGTGAGTAAACCCTTATCATAATAAAGGCAGCAAACCTGATCATAGAATATCTAAGCCAAACCTTGTACTCATTATTGGTATTTATCCACAGAGAATTTTTATCATCAACACATCGCCATTGTATGCACTTTTTATGTTGCTTAGTATGGGTACCCAAGGTCAAAATAGATGTGTCAGGTGCAAGATTCATGTTTGGTCATATATTGCTATGGGGAAAGATAGATTTGATTTTTTTACAACAAAACAAAATCTAAATGGGGCATAAGATTTAATATGTCATACCCTAATTCACCCCCACCCCTCTTAGTTTATTCATCCTTGTGGACCTATCATAAATAGATCAAAATTATCTAATAATTACACTTTTATTTTAGGACTGAATTTTTATTTACATGGGTTAAAAATATAATTAACGGGGTGGAAACTTAAGTCGTAAAAATGGTTTCATCCTAAAGGATAAGAATTAAATGTTTAAAATATATTATTTTTTGTGGTGGAGTTGTTTCAAGACTGTATCATCCCTACACTCTAATATTTATCATTTTTGGATCCACATTGTAACATCCCGATCCAGTGTCTTCTTGACCCCTCTATCGAGCCAATGGTTCAATTTTCCTCATGTTTCCCTTCCTGTACACTGAAACACCTCGACCCTAGTTACCTAGAGTTTGTGCATTATTTCATAACATTGGCATGATCTCAAAAGATGAAGTCTCGAAAGACCAATTAGTTTAGTATCCTTGTAAGTACAAGATACATACCTAATTTTTACATTACATCCTGAAATAAAATAAGCAATGACATTGTGTCCCCTTTGAAAACCAAGATATCACATAGCCTATCCTAGTAGGGAAATCATAATATACTTCTTCATGTCCTGGGAAAAATTAAAACACAATAAAGGGGTGAGATCAGATGCTCAGTAATGATAAAAATATTTCAAAAACTATTATAAATAAAAATAAACATTTAAGGCAATGTATAAGACTAAAAGAAATGTCTTTTAAACTTAATCTTCAGCATAATATGGGGAAGATAAATCCAATATTTCCATTTACTTATTCAAATCGATTTTCTACTAGTTTAATAATCACATGAAGCAACAATAGCTAATTACATAATGATGGAATGCATAGTGTAGTACATCATAAACTCATAGTCAAGGCCCCGTGCATAGACTACAAATAATATTTTTTCAAGACCTCATACCATGACTCTAGTTTGTCTAATGAGACCTACCGATGCATCGAGGATCTATAGCGGGCTCCACCAATCACTTACTAAGTCAAATGCAATCCTCATATTAAAAGTATGAAACAAAACATAAAAATTCGTATTATATCTAGAATATGAAATGTTTATACATTAACCATAAATCATGAATGGTATAAAAATAAAACATTCATAGTCAAATATATCACAAAATAATCAATACAATATGGAATATTTTATGATAATAAATCATCTTCAAATAAGTGTAAAATCCCTCAAATGGATGTTGACATTGATGAAATCAATCATATTTGAGATACATATCTCATTCTATTTTAAAATCATTTTATAGTCACATAATTATAAATGAAAAAAATTTATTTATAAAATATCATTATTATATTGAAATGGAATTTTCTAAGTTTTTATAATGGTCGAAAATAGATACACCCTCGTATAAGTTAAAAAAAATCCTTAACTTATATTTTTGACAAGGCCATAAAATACCTTGTTGGGAAAATGACGTAAATATTCCTTTAAAAACATTTTATGAAATCTCAACCAAGGGAATTAATGAATTTTAAATGTATTCTAGAAAATATTAAAAATGTTTCGATATTAATTTTTAAGAAAAACAGATGTGGACGATAGATAAGTCTCTATAGATACTTATGTATAAAAAACCTCAGACAAATAAAGAGATTGTAAAATTAACCCTTACCATGTAATTTTCCTTGGTCGAGGGTAAGTTAACCTCTTATATAGTAGTTAAATAATTTTTTTTATATTATAAAATAACCACATAAATAAATATTATATCATGTACGATCATCTATTTTTTCATTCTTAATAATATTTTAGTAGTATAATTGTTTCGGGTGTTAGCTGATTTGTTTACTTTATATGTTTTTTATGTATGTAATGTTATTTAGGGATAGGATTTATTTCATTCATATCCAAAATGATATTATGTTCTCAAACATTATTTTTAATCATAAAATGAAAATTATTTGGGAATGGTTATGATGGGGAATGAATTTCATCACGTTCATAGAGACGGTAATCTGTACATACGCACGAGCGACAATATCATTCTATTGATGGTGAAATTGTTTGTAATTGGATTTTATATCAAATTTACCGAATTATTAACATTTTCTATTGATTATTTTAATCAATTATAAAATTATTAAACGCATACAAATAATTAAGAGTTGAATAACAAACTACACCGCGACGTGGAAACGGTAAGCTGCACGTATGTACCTATTGTTACTTTTTCATTTATAAAATGGATAGAATAATGAATATGGTTGTAACATGTTTATAATAACATAACAGTACGTATATGGTAATAGATATATATTTTGGTGTGGAAAAAACAAAGGAAGAGGACACAGATGAAGAAAAGAACACTGAAAGAGGCGAAGAAATTATTACCTCTTCTTCAAGAGGTTTCATTTGATTTGATTAAAATGGATCCATAAGATGGATTTCTGATCAAATTAATACCTATAAGATTATGTGAATGTTTATTGGTTGATATTTGAGTAATTTTTGGATGATGAAAATTTCTGTAGAGGTGTGAAATTAAAATAAAGGGAAGTACCCTTTTATAAGAGAGGTGTGGGATACTTTTGGAAAATCTTTAAATATTATTTTATTAGAAAATAATTTTATGTTTATAATGGCTATAAAAGGATTTATTTCAATGAAATGGTGGGTTTGGGTCGAAAAACTCTTAACAAATATGTTTTAGATAGGTTTAGGTCACTGTATTAACCTTATCTTTTAGATTTAACTCTTATTTAAATAGTTTACTTTTACCATGTAATCATGTATTATAATAAACAATGGTTTATAAAATTACCTTAAAAATCGAAGATAACCCAAAGTGGTTCTTTATTGAAATATAAACCCTTATCTAACTCATTTTTCCAATCCTTATATTTTTAGGAATATTATATCATTAACTAAAATAGTATTTTTTAACACATTTATGTCAATTTTGACACTGGTTAGTATTTGTTTTTTGTGAAAGTAAAAATAACTTGATTAATTCGAAAAAAATACATTATATAATCTCTAACATGTTTTATTAACATAAAAAATTGGTGTAATCCAACAAAAGTATAAATTTACATTTATTTAGATATTTATAATATCAATTATTTTAATCATTCATTAATATGGTAATTACTGCATCATCATTGTGTCATAACTAAATTTAATTATTTATGGAATAGAAATTATAAATAAAATAACATGATGTAGGGTAATATATTATATTTTTAATTAATATTTATAGTAAAATTTATTTTATTTATAACCATAAATTAAAAATGGTTAAGTTATGAGACATTCAAGTTTACACATTTAACTCTTCCTTAAATAAAATAATAATCAATGTCTTAATCTAATACAAGTGGATGAAAGAGGATTATATTTTATTCCTAAGCTTGATTTCGATCGAAAAAAATTATCAAATAGAATTAGGACCTGTGTTAGGGTAATTATAATATCATTTTTACGTTTAATTACACTATTTACTTTTAACCATGGTAAATAAAATTCCAATCATTCTATCATAAAAAATTATTTTCATCCTATTGAACCATGATTTACTCACTAATATCAACCGTGTAACTAGGATTTTTGATATTCAATTCACAAAAGAGACAAATTGACATTTCATGCAAATTTTTAAATGTGCCTAGAAGGTGGGTAAAAGAAGATAAAAAGTTCCAGAAAATTTTAGATATATAATATTATAATAAATTGATTCCAATGAACTAAACTGAACTAATATAAGTATTATGTATATATGTTTACATTAAAATAAATGAAAATAAAAATAATTATTATTTAAATTATTGTAAGTTTTAAACAATAACGCAATGTTTTTCTCAATTCAGAAAAAATTGAATGTTTTCAGAAAAATACCAAGAATTAATCCTAAGATAATTTTGATATTCCGAATCTAAAAATAAAGACCAATTTAAAACATAAAATTTGTATAATCTCAAAAATTGGTTATTACTATTCATATATTTTTTTAAGTTTCTAGTTTGATTGGTCATGGTGTGCTAGAACATGATGTTGCGTACAATGAAAGCTATTGAATTATTAAAAGTGAAATGTACCATGGAAACATGGGGTGTTATATTATTCCCTCCCTAAAATAATTTTGTCCCCAAAATTTCTAAAATACTTCTACATAAACAGATTTGAGTTGTACTTCATCATATGTTCCTTGGGTTTCCATGTTACCTCTTCCATTTTATGGTTTCTTCAATGATATTTTACTAGACTAGTGGTCTAGTTTCTCAACACTTGTTCTCTGGTATCAATAATGTTGACTGGCTCTTCACAATAAGACAGATCAGTTTCTAGTTATATTTTTTAATAGATGAGTACATGCATTGGGTCAGGCATGTATTTTCTCAACAGTGATATGTGGAACATATCATGAACTTTGTAGATACATGGGGTTATTTCCAAATGGTAAGCTACAACACCAATTCATTCTATAATTTCAAAAGGTCAGATGTACCTTAGTCTTAATTTACCTTTCTTACTGAATCGTATAACACCAGTACATTGAGATACCTTCAAGAAAACATCATCTCCTACTTGAAATTCAAAATCCTTATTTTGGTTATTAACAAATCCCTTATTCATACTTAGAGATTCTTTGATGTGGGTTTGGATAGTCTTCACCTCTTCCATTGTTTCGTCAACAAGTTATGGGCCTATGGTTTTTTTCACCAACATCATCCAATCATGTTGATGTGTGACATCTCTTTCCATATGATGCTTCATATGGTGCCATCTGAATACTTGAATGGAAGCTATTGTTATAGGAACATTCTAACATAGGAAAATATTGATATCACATTTCTTGAAAGTCATGTGAGAAAGATCTCAACATGTTTTCTAATATTTGAATAGTCTGTTCTGATTGTCCATCAATTTGCGGGTGATAGGAAGTACTCAAACTAAGTTCAATTTCTAGGGAATTCTAAAGAATTTTCCGGAATCTTCATGTAAAACAAGGATCATGATCAGAAAAAGTCTATATGGGTACACCATTAAGTATTAAATGTACATTAATATAAATTCTTGAAAAAATATCTCGGGGTAAATCATCTCTTATCGAAATAAAATGTGCTGACTTGGTAAGACGATCAATAATGTCCCATATTTCCTCATTCCATGTAAGATTCTTTTGTATCCCCATGACAACTTCCATCATAATATCATCCCATTTCCACTTAGGTATGAGAAAAGGATGCATGATTTCTCTAGGATGTTTTCTTCCCGCCTTCAGCTATTGACAAACCAATCACTTTGACAAATAATCAGCAATCTCCATCTTCATGTTGTCCCATAAAAAATGTTCCTTCAAATCCCTATGCATCTTAGTGCTACTAGGGTATATAGTGAAATTAGATCTATGATCATTATCCAACAATTCCCTTTTTAGATCATGTATATTGTGAACACAAATTCTCTTCACAAATTTTAATATTCTATCTTCTTATAGGAATTTGATCAATCTTCCATCGTTCATAGATGTAATTTTCTTTTTAAAACCCTCATCATCAGTATAAAAAAATTTCTACCTTAATGTAAATATGGTTTGGAAATTTTTTGAAAAAGTGGTGTTGTTTCACCATACATGGTAATTCCCATATCCATCTTTACTAGATCCATGAATATAGGATCCATTTCTAATCTCATATTGTTAAAAAAAATTAGATGGACCACATTATCATGCTCCTCGAGTATGTCGATTTCAAAAATACTATGTGGCCTCCCTACTTCTCAAGAGTACCTCACTCGGATTATACTAACTATGTGGTAAATGTGTGTCCTACCATGTTTTCTCAAATTCAATAACTCTGGGTTCGAAAAATCCATGGACTATCTTGGGACCATCCTTGGGTTGCAGTGCATGTTTACCATGATTAAATAAGGGACTCAATTTAAAAAAATGGTTTATACCTTCATGAAAATACATCTCATTACAACCTACCATTATTGAAGAAGATCATCCCTAAGTTGGGATTCCGATGGAATGGTGTTATCATCATTAAAGAGTTCCAGACATTGTTCTTGTATATCAACTTCCTACTCCCGATGTATCTTCATGTTCCTCGCCATGATGTCATGGAACCTATACCAAAGAAACTGAACTACCTAATAGTTTTATCATGTTTTAGTCCACAATATACACTGCATGACCCTTGAAGGAAGCATCCCTATCTAACTCAAAATCATCAAGACGAAAAACATGATATGGGTCAATAAAAAAAATTAACCTATGATACGTCAATGAAATCATGTATATACCGATGTATCTGATGAATTTTTTCTTCTATGTCACTAGGATGATATATTTCAAAACATCTATTGGTCTAAAAACCAATTTTAGATATTAAACTACCTCTGAAGATGTCTATTTCCCAACATTTTTTAGATTTTTATGAAAACCAAATATCAATCCTCAAACTTGAGAGGCCATCGATATATGTTGGTAATTGAATACTATTTGGATTGATCTGTCGAAATGTGATTTCCGATCAATTAAACATGTTCATTATTTTTCTTAAATCATACATGTTCTAATAAAAGCGGCCTTCCCGACCTCTATCAAGCACAAAGGTGAACCGAAATACCTAAAATATATGTCTTCATAAGGATACGTCTCTATGGTATCCTAAAATCTATTATTTTAAGAAAACTTAATAAAGGGAAATTGTTCTCCAAATAACCCCTGAAGTGAAGAATACATCCACAAAGCATATCGTATAGAACCTGAATCGTACACTTCATTTTTCCATCAATTTGAGGGTGATTGTTCATTCTAATTAGTAGCTATATACTCGAGGCATTATATAACACGTCTAAGAACCCTGACATAAATTGAGTGTCACTATCCTAAATGATAGAATGATGAGTTCCATTAAGACGTATGACCTCCCAAACATATATATTTCCTATATCATCTTCCATGAAGGTATCTCACAAAGGAAATAAATGTGTTACCTTCCTCAAAAAATAATTGAAAACCAACACAGTATCATTGGAACATGGAGATATAGGTTAACCTACAAAAAAATACAAGGAAACATCATCCTATTTCCACTTCAGAATGTATAATGGCACTATAAGCACTACTTGTCAATGATTTTATCCAATCACCTACTGACATGTGGAACATTGATTTATTATTTCGGCAATATTACATTTCATACTAGGACCCCAATACATTCGACATAGATAATGATACATATTAGTGACACCGGGATCTTGTACCACTATTGAGGCTATAGATACCCGACCTTTTCGTACAATAAAATTACATTATTTCAAAGATAAAATTCATAATAGTATTACACATAGGGGATCCAATGGTTTAGTGTCTTGGTTAAACTAGGACCACACATAACAAATACAACATCAAGCATAAAAATTTATTTAATTTCTTCTTCTCTAGCTTTTTATTGGAACTTGTCCTCTCCTTAGTACATGTAGCCACCTGATGATATACATAAAAAGGGGTGAGCTAGAAGCCCAGTAAGAGGATAGTTAATAACAATATAGAATGGGGTGACAATAATAATAACATTGGTAAAAAATCATGAACATGAGAGGAGCATAAATAAAAGACATGAAATGTGGCAATGCATAAAAATAAAACATCATGTCTTAGTGGTTAACTACCACACATACTTGTGAACCAAGCTATAATCTTGTTCACAAATCATTTTACATTTAATCAAGAGATTCATCACTTTACCTAATGCATTGGAGCACTGTATAATTCCGGGCGCACCCGCCACTTTGAAATATTCATATTGCGCTATATAATTCTGGGCGCACCCATCACATCATAACAATACCATTATCATACTTACCACATGGAAAATATATCAAAATTTAACATAACTAACCCATGGAAAGGAATGGGTTACATCTCATAAGAACACATTCATAAACATTGGGTTCCCAGAAGAAAGAGGGAACAACTTACATGTTACAAGAATCGTCCACTTTGAGTGAGAAGTAAAAGGTTTGTTCTTAAAAGAAGAGTTCTTTTGGAAAAAATTTTGATTGACATAAATACCAGGTACAAATAAGTATGTCCCAAAAAATTAAATACAATGACTAATAAATGATATTTAAGGAGTAACCATATCATGAATGGATTTAAAGAGGGAGTACCCCAATGAAGAAAATTGGTTTCGAGATTTTCCCATAACCTTGTATCCGAATGCTTCCTTCTCTTTAATGTCCTATATAATGACATTATATTCATTAATTAGAAATGAAGAACCTTTTTTACATTAATATTGTTCATTATGGTTTCATTAAGTGATTTTATGTGGCTTTGGATGAGTTATATTGTTTTAAAACATTGTTAGAGAATGTTTGTTTTCATGATTTTTTTGAGTGATTCACTTGTATTCTTAAATTGAAGTTCACGTAGAAAATGAGTAAACATACAGAAATTATATTAAATGTTATTAATGATATGAAATGAGTTTTAATGATATTATAATGAATCAAATTAGATCCATGTGGATTAATCATTAGATAAGAATTAAATGATGATTATTTGGGTTAATATGGGCGGTTTTCCGATCACAAGGAACTTGTTTTAACTTATCACATAGAAATATGGTCATAATATAGTTCTATAACATTAAATATAAGATATTAAATATAAAATGTTCTGTTTCAACCATAAAATGGTTTAATTACCAGATATTATGGAAGAAATGGATGAAAAAATCATGTTATTCTTGAAAGTTATACATTAACACCTCACGAACAAAGTTCTCTTCATTAAAATAAAAGTAAGAGGGAAAGGGGGTTGGATGATATAATATCCAATTAGAATAATAATTAAAGTAAATTTATAATATGTAAGTTACATTACAATTTGGATGAATATAGGTGGGGATAGATCAAGAAATGAACTTTAACGTGAAAGGAAATGAAAGGAGAAGAGGGAGAGAAATTACCTCTTGAATCCTTCTCTTGAGATCCTCCATAAGGGCCTAAGCATGGTCTTTTGATGAGACCATCAGATCTTGGAAGTGGGGGAGGGGATAGGTAAGGTGTTTGGGCAGATTTTATAGAAGGCTTAGAGGTTGATATGTGTGAGGAAATGAGGGTGTGAAGGGTGGCTTTTATAGTGGAGGGGAGATGGGTTTCCATAATATAAAATTCATTAGTTAATTAATTTCCCCTAATACAAGGAATAGTGAGTCTTAAATGTCCTAGAATAGTAATTTTATCATGTGATCCTGAACCAAGTGGGCTTACATCAGCAGAGCATCATCAATGACTCAATTATTCTATTATTTATCATTTATTGTAAATTATCAGATTCTACTATTCATAAAAAATTCAAGTATCTTAGAAAAATACCAAAAATTTATCCCAACCATTTTTTGATGTGTAGAATCCAAAAATGATGTTTAGTTTTCAAAACTAATTTTATAAATATTATTAATTAAATAATTTAATAAAATTATAATTTACATAAAAAATAGTTTTGAAGATTAAAATAGGTTTTATGGTGCTTTCAAAAATTACGTAGGGTCTTATAAAATTATTTAAAAACAATAAGACATTGATTTGATATATAATGATTAAATTTTATGAAAATAAATTTTCCTTTAAATTAATTAATTGGTTATAATTAAGTATTTATGACTTACAAAATTCCAAAACCTTTGCTAAGGTCAAATTGTCACTTTCTAAGATGTATAAATTTTATTTAATTATTCATGGGTAAGGTTACTCTTATGTTGGATGATATACTATTCATAAGGGTCATATTACTATTCATATGGGTATGTTACTATTCCTACTGGTACATTACTATTCACTGAAAATTATTTTTGTTTCATTAGACTCCAAAATTCATCTTGAGCACAACCGTGTAAGTAGGATTTTTACAATTCCAAACACAGAAGTGACAAACTTATGTTTAAAGGTCACTTATCACTTAGTAGTTTATTATGTTTTGTTTTCATGTTATTTTATGACATAAATATAATAAGGTAATTTCCATTGAAAAACATTGGGTCGTTACATTCTTATCCCCTTAAGAAATTTCGCCCCAGAAATTTCACTTTACACAAACAGGTGAGGGTGTTTCTCCTTCATTGCCTCTCCTGGATCCCATGTTTCTTCCTCAAACATATGGTTCCTCCACAAAACATTAAAAACACGGGTTGTCTTGTTGTGTAGAACCTTATCTCTCCGATCCAAAATCATTATTGGCTACTCCTCATAAGAGAGACCATCTTCCAACTGCACCACCTCTGAGTTTAGTACATGTTAGGGGTCGGGTATGTACTGCCTCAGTAGTGATACATGAAACACATCATGAAATTGATCCATTTTTGATGGAAGTGCAAGATGATAGTCCACGGCTCCTATACAGTCAAGGATCCCAATGGGACCAATATACAGTGGGATTAGCTTCCCTTTCTTCCCGAATCGCATGATTCTCTTCCATGGAGATATTTGAAGGAAGACTATATCTCCAACGTCGAACTCCAAGTCCCTTTGAAGGTTGTTAGCATAGCTCTTTTGCTGACATTGAGCAACATTGATGTGTTTCTGGATGACATGAACCTTCTATGTCATCTTTTGAATAAGATTAGGTTCAAGTAGCTTTCTTTCTCCAACTTCATCCCATTAGGTTGGAGTTCTACATCGCTTTCCCTAAAGAGCTTCATATACAGCCATCTGGATACACGAGTGGAAGCTATTTTTGTATGTGAACTCAACCAATGAGAGAAGATGATCCCAACAACCATTGAATTCAATAGAGAAGGCTCTTATCATATCTTCAAGCATCTGAATATTCCTTTTAGACTAGCCATCAGTTTGGGGGAAATAGGCCATGCTGAAATTTAATTCAGTACTCAAATCATGTTGAAGGCCCCTCTAGAACATAGATGTGATTCGTGGATCTTGTTCAGAGACAACTTAGAGTGTAACATGATGAAATCTCACCACTTCCTTCACATATATCTTTTCAAGTTGTTCAAGCGAGAGGTCTTCCTGAATAGCAATAAAATGGGAAGTCTTGGTGAGTCGGTTAACCACAACCCATATCGCATTAATTCACTTTTACGTCTTCAGGAGACCTGTAACAAAGTCCATCGTAACATTTTCCCATTTCCACATGGGTATAGGCAATGGCTGCATCATACATTTGGACTTTTGTCACTCACATTTAACTTTCTGACATACCAGGGACCTTGATATATATTCCACAATCTCCTTCACATTGTTATCCCACCTGAAGTGTTATCGGAGATCACATTACATCTTGATACTCCCATGATGGATAGATAAAGTTGAGATATGTGCATTATCCAATATCTCCTTTATCCCGGGTGATGAAGGCACACAAAGTCGCATTAAAAACCGAATCAAACCATCATCGTTGATATGGAACTCTTGAAAATTACATTCCTTTACTGAATTCACCATCTTTTGTATCTCAACATCATCCCTTTTTCTCCCGTAATACTCTCTTGGGTGGATGGTTACACAATAATTTGGGCAAGGTAGGATGTATCCCCTACCCTTAATATTTTCAAATCCATCCTTTACATATCTAAAAAGATAGGTTCTTTCTCAATATGCAACATGGATAGAGTATTAGGTTCTTTTCTGCTTAGAGAATCAGCTAACTTGTTCGCCTTTCCAGGATGATAGTGAATAAAGAAATCGTAATCCTTGATCAGCTCTAACCATATCCATTGACACATGTTGAGCTCCTTTTTTGTGAATATATACATTAGGCTCTTGTGGTCGGTGTATATGTCACACTTCTCACCATAAAGGTAGTGCCACCGTATTTTCCTGGAAAAAATCACACCTGCAAGCTCTAGATCATGTGTAGGGTTGATATGCTCATGGATCTTCAACTGTCGTGAGGTATAGGCTATCACATTGTCATTTTTCATGAGTACACAACCCAAGCCTTTCTTTGAAGCATCACTGTATATCACAAAACATTCTCCAGTTTTCAGTAGTGTGAGTACAGGTGCGGTGATCATACTTCTCTCTGACTCCTTGAAGATTCCTTCACATTCTTCCATCCAGACATACTTTACCCATTTCCTTGTTAACTTAGTTAGCGGGGTTGACAATCATGAGAAGTTTCTCACAAAACGTCTTTAGTAACTTGCCAATCCATGAAAAATACGAATTTATGTGACACTAGCGGGCCTGGGCCATTCCTCAATCTACTTGGTCTTTGAAGGATCCACAGAAATTCCCTCACTTGCGATCACATGTCCCAAGAACGTGACATTCTTCATCCAAAAGTCACACTTTCCGAACTTGGCGTACACCTACTCCTTTATTAATGTTTCCAACACAAGTCTTAGATGTTCTTCATGTTCCTCCATACTCTTGGAGTAGATGAGAATATCATCGATAAACACTACGACAAATGTTTTGAGTTAATGTCTAAATACTCTATTCATCAAATACATGAAGATTTTAAGGGCATTAATAAGTCCAAGGGCATCACCAAAAACTCATAGTGCCCATACCTTGTACGGATGGTAGAATTATGAATATCTTCCTTATTCACCTTTATCTGATGATATCCAAAATGAATATCCACCTTTGAGAAGTATTGATCTCATCTTAACTGATCGAACAAGTCATCAATCCTTAGGAGAGGATACTTGTTCTTTATGGTGATCTTGTTGAGTTCTCGATAATCGATACACAACCCCATTATTCCATACTTCTTCACAAAGTGAACCGGTGCACCCCAAGGTGATGTACTAGGGAGTATGAACCCTTTGTCTAGATTCTCTTGTAGCTTCTTCTTTAACACCTCCAGTTCGATAGGAGCCATCATATAGGGACACTTTGAGATTGGATTAGCTTCGAAAAGGAGTTCAATTGAGAACTCTACCTCACGATCTGGGGGAATTCCAGTTAACTCTTTGGGAAATAAATCGTCGTATTCCCCCACGATGGGCATTTCCTCAAGGTTGGCACTTTCCTTCGACTAACCATTTTGGGTGAGGTATGCTTCTTCATAGGGAATCAACACCCACACCATTGAAGGATTTTTAAAAGAGATTCATGATATTCCTTGAATATGTATAGGGGAATGGGATGGTTCGGAATATAAAAAGATATTTCCTTTTCCCGGCAGTTTATATGTTCTCTATATAATGACATCCAATCCATTATCATTATAGCATCAAATTCCACCAAGGGAAGTATTACGAGATTTCCCAAAAGAATCTTTACACATATGCCAATGGGAGAAGAGTCAAACCCTTGGGTGGCAATGATTTCACCACTCGGTGTTTTTACAGAAATCTCTACTTCAAGGATTCAGGGATTTGATACTATAGTTCTAGAAAACATTCAAGATAAAAAGGAATGCATAGAATCAGAATCAAATAATATTTTTTCCATTCTTGAGTGACTAGGAATTGTACCTTGTATGAATTCATTATCATGCTACACTTCTGTAGTAGTGATGGCATAATCCTTCCACGTTTCCTTTAACTTTGGTGGCTGCTGACGCTGATTACCCTCAAGAACTCAAGGATTAGTGTATTGGTTTTCATAGTTCCCTTGCTCCCTACAGTTGTAGCATTGAACCATGGGTGGTTCTCTCCTTTCATCAGCTACATTATCATTCCTTTTCGTGTCTTTTCGACACTCTTGAGCATGGTTTCCTTCTTTCCCACACATGATGCATTTCCCCGTCCTTTTGAGGAAGTTCCCATGGTGCAACTTCCCACATTTTTTGCATGTGGGTTGTTGATTTTTTCCCTCCTTTGTCATTAGATCCACCAGATTCAAAATCCATCTTTCTTTTCTTATCACTATAGCAATGGGACCATTCTCTAAATTCCATCTCCACATTGATAGAAAAATGAACAACATCTTCATTACTCTCAAAGTCTCGAATTGCAAGAGCTTTTTGAATGTGTGGTTTTAATCAAATAAAGAATCTATAAATTTTGATATCATTGTTGATAAAAAAACCCAAATCATACCATTCAAGGCTTGTGAAATTTTCTTCATAGGTTGTGACAGATTCAACTTCTTTTTTCTTGAGCTCTATTAATTCTCTCTCCATATTCTTCCGAAGAGTTCGTGGGAAGAACTTATTATGAAACATTATCTTAAAGTCTTCACATTCTATCTGGTCAATTTCCTCCCTTAGATTGGTGTTCTTAATCAAAGCCCCCCAGTGATGGGCTTCTCCATCTAGACGATAAACAGTTAGAGTCACCTTATCTATCTCAGAATAGTGAAGAACAGAAAAGATCTTCTCCATGGAGTTGACCCACTGTTCCGCAACGGGTGGATCAGAATATCCTCTAAACGTCGGTGGTTGTTGCCGCATAAAACATACGATAACCAGTTTCTCCCTATTTGTTGAAGGAGGATGTTCCCCATTAATATGGTTATTTTCCCAAACCTGAGATAATTGGGTAAGCATAACCATGATGTTTTGAAATCCACCTCCCAAATCATTGGGGATGTCATTCGGGCAATCGTTGCATTGGCCCCCAGCACGAGCTGTTGCCCTGATTTATCCTGGTTCCCACCATTTTCTAAAATAGAAAAGGTTAGAAAAAAACAGAATTATATAATTCATGAATACATAAATTATTCATTCGAACATTTTTTAATAAAATCATAACATATGGTATCCCTATGTAAATACTCTTGTGTTTATATTTGTACATAATCTCATACTAGAGGTTTTCTCTAGGGTTTACTAATCCTACTTCCGAAACTAACTAAACCTTGACTCTGATGCCAACTATAATGTCCCGACATTTTCTTACATTATTATTACATAATTTCAAAGAATAAAATTATAATAGAATTACACATAGGGGATCCAAAGTTTTAGTGTCTTGGGAATACTAGGACCACACATAACAAATACAACATCAAGAATAAACATTTGTTTAATTTCTTCTTCTCTAGCTTCTTATTGGCACTTGTACACTCCTTAGTACATATACCCACATGAGGATATACATCAAAAGGGTTGAGCTAGAAGCCCAGTAAGAGGATAGATAAGACCAATATAGCATGGGGTGAGAATAATCATAACATAAGAAAAAGATCATGAACATGAAAGAAGCATAAATAAAATACTTGAAATGTGGCAATGCATAAAAATGAAACATCATGTGTTAGTGGTAAACTACGACACATACTTGTGAACCAAGATAGCATCTTGTTCACACATCATTAAAAATTTACTCATGATATTCATCACTTTACCCAATGCATTGGAGCACTGTATAATTCTGGACACACCCGTCACTTTGAAACCTTCATATTACGCTATATAATTCAGGGCACACCCATCACATCATAACATTATCATTATCTTACATGCCCAATGGAAAATATATAACAATTTAACATAACTAAACCATGAAATGGAATGGTTTACATATCATAAGAGGACATTCATAAACTTTGGGTTCCCAAAAGAAAGAGGGAATAACATAAATGTTATAAGAACCGTCCACTTTGAGTGAGAAGTAAAAGGCATGTTCTTAAAAGAAGAGTTCTTTTGGAAAAAATTGTGTTTGACATAAATACCAGGTAAAAATATTTATATCCCTGAAAAGGAAAGTCAATGATGAATATATGATCTTTATGGAGTAACCATATCAAAAATGGAGTGAAAGAGGGAGAACTCGGAGGGAGAAAATTGGGTTCGATATTTTCCCCTTACCTTGTATCTGAACGCTTCCTTCTCTTCAATGTCATGTATAATGAAATTATATTCAATAATTTGAAATAAAAGTCCTTGTGGAAATTAATATGGTCCATTATGGTTTCATTATCTGATTTTATGTGCCTTTGGATGAGTTATATAGTTTTAAAACTTTGTTTGAGAATGTTTGTTTTCATGGTTTTCTTTAGTGATTCACTTGTATTCATAAATTTAAGTTTTTGTAGAACATGAGTAAAAATCCAGAAATGATATTACATGTTATTAATTATATTACATGATTTTTAATGGTCTTATAATTAATAAAATTAGATCCATGTGGATGAATCATTAGATAAGAATTAAATGACGATTATTTGGGATAATTTTGGCAGTTTTTCGATCATAAGGAACTTGTTTTATCTTATCACATAGTAATATGGTCATAATTTACTTACAGAACATTAAATAGGAGATAATACATATAAAATGTTTTGGTTCAACCGTTAAAATGGTTCATGACCACATATTATGGAAGAAATGGATGAAGAAATCATGTCGTTCTTGAAGGTGAAAAATTAACACCTCACGAACAACGTTCTCTTTAATGAAATAAAAGGAAGAGGGAAAGGGTGTTAGATGATATAATATCCCATTAGAATGATAATTACATTACATGAATAACACTGGAGTTAAAATTCCATTTGGATGAATATAGGTGGGGAGAGATCAAAAAATGAACATGAACATGAAAAGAAATTAAATGAGAAGAGGGAGAGAAATTACCACTTGAATCTTTCTCTTGAGAACCTCTTTAAGAGCCTAAGATTGGTCTTTTGATAAGACTAGTAGATCTTAGACGTGGGGGAGGGGCTAATGAAGGTGTTTGGGCAGATTTTAGAGAAGTCTTGGAGCTCGAGATGTGTGAGCATATGAGGGTGTGAAGGGTCGCTTTTATAGTGGAGGGGATAGGGATTTCCTTAATATTAAATTCATTAGTTTATTAATTTCCCCTAAGACAAGTAATATTGAGTCTTAAATGACCAAGAATATTAATTTAATCTTGTGATCCCGAACCAAGTGGGCTTATATCAGGAGATCATCATCGATGACTCAATTAATCCATTATTTACCATTTATTGTAAATTATGGATTCTACTATTCATAAAAAAATTCATTTATCTCAGAAAAATACCAAAACCATACCCCAACAATTTTTTGACCTGTATAATCCAAAAAAGATGTTCGTTTTTCTAAAATAATATTCTAAATATTATTAATTTAATATTTAATTAAAATCATAATTTACATAAAAAACATTTTGTAAGATTAAAACTGATTTTATAGTGCTTTCAATTATTACGTAGGGTCTTATAAAATTATACAAAAACTATTAGACATTGATTTGATAAATAATGAATACATTTTAAGAAAATAAATTTCCTTTAAATTAATTAATTGGTTATAATTAATTATTTATGACTTAGAAAATTCCAAAACATTTACAAAGGTCAAATTGTCACTTTCTTAGATGTCTAAATTTTATTTAATTATTCATGGGTAAGGTTACTATTATGTTGGATGATTTACTATTCATAAGGGTCATATTACTATTCATAATGGTATGTTACTATTCCTATGAGTACGTTACTATTAACCGAAAATTATTATTTTTTCATTAGACTCCAAAATTCATCTTGAGCACAACCGTGTAAGTCGGATTTTTAAAATTCCAAACACTGAAGTGACAAACATATGTTTAAATGTCACTTATCACGTAGTAGTTTATTATGTTTTGATTTCATGTTATTTTATGACATAAATATAAGAAGGGAATTTCCATTTAAAAAAATTAGGTCGTTACAGAGGAAATTAATTCCTACATCATCTCCTCTCTGATGTTTGCAGGGACCTATACATGTCCATGGAATAGTAAATTATTATCCCCATCCATTGTAAAACCTAATTATGAATCATCATATGAGATTATATCGCTTCACAATAGTCCCTTGTTAATAGATATATTCATCATTCATACCAATTCTAGAAGAGTTTAGGTCACTACTAAGTCTATGAGTATAGTCTATCCATGATCCTTTTAAATGTCAATGTGCATATATGAGAATAAGTCCATGACATTCCATTAACCATTATATTTCTGAACATCTAATGTATGATCCTTTCATCTTAGAAAATAGTCTACTATATTTCCATTAACAGGTGTGTAAGGAAACATGAAATTAATTGACTATAGGTGCTCAACCCACCTATGCCACATGAGATTTATATAGCACTGTGTAAAAATTTACTTTATGATTTTGTTATTATTAATAACACAGAACACAATCTATGAAGATAGTGTCTCTAATATAATAATTCATGAACTAACACAACTAGATTGGGGATATGCATTGGGTAATTCATCACATGAGGTCGCAATAGTTGAGACCCGTATGCGATGAACCGCTCATCCGGCATTAGAACAGCTCGAAACCCGATAATTAATGCTTCATTATAGACTATATAGCTCATTCATGGATCTTATTAAATAATTATTAGTGATGAATTCAAATGGAACTTTATCCTCGGATATACTACTTCAGTAGATCGTTACCATATGAATTATGCAACCTTCTTTATCAACCCGAAATGTGGTGCTACAAGTCATGAGAAATACTTGATGAAACATATATAATCCTGGATATCCCCACGAACCTCATAATTTCAAAAACATTATTCGAATACTAACTATTATCTACATCTCTCACTTTCTCTAGGTTTAATAAGACTCCTTACTCTGAGATAATTTGACCTAGTAAGTGTACTCTTGGATCCAGAAGTGTAATTTACTCAAATTAGTGTAGATTAGATGCTCTCTTGTGTATTCAGTATGATATGAAGGTTTCTTCCTATTCACGTTGTTAAATAGAAACCCCAATGATTGTTTCAACATATAATACCATGAATGAATCCATATATGGGTTTAAAACCTTATCAATTTGCTCCATGAATATGGTAGAAGTTTTTGTGAGTCCTAACAACATGATAAACTAATCATATAGACCATACCTACTTTTAAATGTTGTGCGAGGTATATTGGAAGACCTAAAACTAACCTAATGATGGCCCAACCTCTAATATATATTTTTAAAGAATAACTGTCTTCAACTATGATCAATTTGGTCATCTATTCAAGGTAGTGGATATCGATTCATTACAGTAAGTTGGATCAAACAATGGTAATCCATGGAAAGTCTTAGGGTATCATCAATGTTCTTGGAAAAAAAGAATGGAGAACACCAAGGTTAAATGATGGGTTATTGAAATAGTATAACATGTATATCCCTCAACTACTTCTTGAGCTCCAAAAACTCTGTAGATTCCATCCTATAATGAGGAAAGGTCACCGGTGTTTCTCCTATAACAAGATAAATAGTAAACTATACCTCTCACACTGTAGGTAGACTAGAGAAATATTCGAAAAATACAACCATGAAATTATCTACTACATGTGGGAATACAGTGGGCCATATCCCAAAATCATCTAGAAAAAAATTGAAAATATGATCTATCACACTACCCATTTTTGATGATCAGGACCGGATCACATAGCTTGAACATCCCATTCTTTTTTATGGATGTGTCTACCACCCTCTAGTGATGTTACCGTAACTCTATGATGATATATATCTATCTATAATCAATAGAGGAAAAACAAGTACATCCCAATGATTATATAAAATATCATAATTTTTAGAATGAAAAAATTCTATACGATGATGTATCCACCTATATCGAGGGGAAAATCCATACAATATAGAAATCCCTTTGATCAGATACCTAATAGGGTATCAAGTGTCATAATTCCATTGAAGTATGCGATTTCAAGGCCCATACTCTATGTGATTTCCTCAAATATAATTGATTGTCACATTCTTGTTTCATATAATGTAGACACAATAGTGGAGTTTATTAGAATACTACATTAAATTGTCAAAGGCTTGACACACTTATCCTCTAGAATTGTTATAAATGCAGGTAACATGAGTGTACCATGAACCTATATAATTGAATAACAGTCTTAAAAAACTCCCTCTACAGGCGCTGATAATCATGAATCTGAATACCTCTAACTGGACTGCCACCTTCACCTGAGCAGCTGGTGGTGTTCCAGTTTCCTTTTGGATGAGATATGATAGGCCACAGTCCTAAACATGGGGTTGGATTATTTCCCTACTTAGTAATCACTGTTGAATTTTTTTGGCAAATGTTCTGGATATTTAATATCGTACTATATCCTCTACAATCCACTAGATCTCATAAGCCCTTAGGTTATGTATGTACCAACCTTACACACTTGTGACTTATCATTAAATTTTATACACGATGATCTGGACTGATCCTTCCTCCATGAAAAACAACAATGTGTTGCTTACACCCTCTCAAAGAACCACTAATAGCATTAGATGTAGAGCCACCCTAACTCGTGTCATTATCATCCCTCTGATTCTACTATGTAATAAGTTGATGGATGACTATCTCATATATAGTTTTCAACCAAAAGACATTGACTATGACTGGATGGTGTATACCATCCAAACCTCTAACGATATAGAACTCATAGGTTCATCAGCTACTAGATTATGAGTGAACCGCTTCAGCTGAGTAAAATGAGCAGAGTATTCCATAACAGACACTCATCTCCTCTATAGTTTCATGAATTTTCATGCTCTTCCAACACTCAATGTATGGAGAAATATATATTTGTAAAAGAAAATATGACTAATAAATATACTTGTTCCAATTTTTCTGGCTAATAACATCCCACCATCACATGGAATAATCATGTAGCATATAGGTAAAAATTTGAACCGATAAAATAGACCTGTCTCCAGATTCTCAAAAATTGAACGAATAGATTCAATCCATCACTCAGCAGTGTGTGTTCTGTCATCCCCAACGATGGTGGAGATATGTTTCTATTATAACTATAGATTCAACTCTTCCATACTCTTGGATATTCTAACAACACATTTCATATTATACCACTTACATAGAAATTCATCTCGAAACTAGGTGTCAATTCCCACATGGGGAATAGAAATCTTTTCCATGGGTACAAGAGGAGGAGTGATTAATGGTATCTCAGGGCTTGGTACCTATGGTACGATTATTCACCACCTTAAAGACATGTGACTAGAGGATATAATTGATGCAAGATGCAACAATTCCAAATTAACACATAGAAGTATATTTTAATAGTGAAAATACAATAGATAGAAAACAATGATAGGTTAATAGCCTTCCTATAAATTGATCATACCCTAATGACCCATCCAAAATCATAGTAAATGTAATATAGAAAACCATATCAATATTAGAACTAAATATACACACAAACTACCAACTACTGAGGATAGTTTTAGGACTACCTCTCTAATTCACACGTCTATGATGGTCATTTTCACAATAAAATAAATATACATTTAAAATTTGTGATTATTTGAATATTTTAATCTCTCTAAATGGTTGAATTAGGTAGATCAGAATTTCTAATCCATAAGGCCCCATACTCCATATAAACCAAAAGATGGCATCTATTTAACTAATACCACAACATGTTTCATCCCATGAGACTAATGATCCATGGATCAACGTTGCATAACGGACTACCTAAAGTGTTTTATTTAATGTATGTGTGAAAACCCTGCTAGATTAAGGCGGGAACTTAATGTTTCAATTAGTTTTCCCAGTACACTATAATAAATTCCATCACATTTCAATACATAATAATAAATAAACGTATAATATGCAATAGGAAATTGCACACTGAAAATAGATGTGGCATGAAAAAATAAATGAAATATTACTTTTATGATGCCTATAATGATGGATATAATGATATGCCCTGATTTCATTAGGAAAATGTAATATAAATATCATTTCAATAAATACAATATCAATAACATCGTAAGACATGATGTCACCCAATAGTGAATTTGTATCAACTATAAATGGAATAATTAACAAATGCAATTACCCATAGAATGTAATTTGGGATTCTCTAGTACATGGTTTATCAACATTTAGGAAAAGGGTCTATTCCAAATCTAAAAAACTAATTGTCTTTTGTATAATACCCTAATAGTAAGACAATGGAAAAAAATAAAACTCTGATTCCACATTGTAAAATCCTGACCCAGGGTCAACATGAAACATACCCTAAGCTAGTTCATAACATGTCCACAAGATAACCTCACAGTACTCCAATGGATTCTAGCTAGAAACGTGGGTTTAAAGGTGGTATGGGTGGAGGCTATAACCTGTTATCATAGTTGCACAATGAATATTAAAATAAACAAAGAATGTTGGAAGCATATTATTAGCTGACACAAGAGACACTACCATTATCTCACCATAATATAAGAGCATACAATATATGTATTAGAAAACATTGAATGCATAACTAACTGTGAAACTAATTAATAGAATCAAAATTCCTTGGGGAAGTGTTATATACATGAAATGCATGTCTTGCTGATTTAAAAATGTTAATAGGGAATAGGCATATAGAAACATTATATACAAAATCTAAAAGTAGCAAACATTATTGTCCACTAGAATATCGATCATAAGCTAATTCCTCTTCTTCTATCGTTCATCTATATGTATTGAATATTAAATATCTATAGTAGATCACATTTCATTATTTGTACCTATAGTAAGGTAATCTACTAAGTTCTAAAGGTTTCTCGTGTAGGGTGTGAGAATAAATCCAAGTAGGCCACCACCAACGTTTTATATATGTAACGCAAGAAGTGTACATAAGAACTATAGTGTGTGGGAATAAATGAAATAATAGAAAAAGAAAAAAATAAATAGATGCCTACATAGTTTCTTGATGGACACCAAGCAGCTCTACCTGCTCCGGTTCGTGATCGGAATAAGTGTCTGATCGGTAACTATATGTATAGGAAAAGTGTATATATATAATATACTTATATATTTAATCAATATATATGGAATAAGTATGTGAGGATGTATGTATCCATATACCAGGAATACTAGGTCTTGTATAGACCATGTAATAACTCAGTCATCTATAACAAATCTAAATGAACCTAATAGATTCAACAGAGGGTACGAGCCCTACATCACAAAATGGGTGGGAGACATCATTCTCATCACTCAAGATGGTGGGTGTGGTTCAATGCCAACACATAAAACAAGGGACATGAAACATCATTCCCACTATTATACAAGAGTCAATGGTGTGAGGTATCTTTCTCAACACCCGATGTAAGGGAGCATGAATTGTTATTCCTGTCAGAACCATTACCATCATTTCCCAACATATATTATAGAAATAAAAATAATTATAATTATATCCAGGAGATATTACATTTCATTCATCTTATTAGTCATGTCGAAATACAAACAAAAACTTACAATCCAAAATAATCTTTTGGTAAAGCATGAAATAATTAGTATAGAATTTCAAACCTTTCTAATTCATTTAACATAAAGCATTTAATTCATTTATGGAAGATGAACCATCATGAATAATACATTCAATTTAATACATTACATTTAATCTATCAAAACATTGAAATTCATTTTACAAGGCTCAAGGAAGAACATAAATGGTTCCATTTTTAATTTTGAAATTAACTACTGGGAAAATTACATTTATAATTAATTATAAGATCATTTTATGTGCTAAGGTTCAATTAGAATTTACATGTTAGATTTAAAGTTCGACTACAACCAAGATGAACACTTATGAGGTGTTTCATATATTTAATCAATTTATAACAAAATTAAATTCTTTTGGGAACACCAAAGGGGTTTCTGTGGTCAATTTTTTGAATCCTCCAATTAATAAACAACAATTTGTTGGGGTATAACAATATGCATTTAAAAATTTAGAATTAGATAAATAATTTGAGAAAAACATATTGAAAAGGTTAGCATGATTCATGATGGAATTGATATAAAAAAACAAAACATTTAAGGAAAAAACATTTCCACCTACCTTAGGGTTGTGGATGACTCCTCATCTGTTGGTGGCCTTGTGTTCAAAGTAGATTGGGAGAAATTGAATAAATACACTGATTCCCTGAAAATAGGAAAAATGAGATTTACCATAATTAAAAAAAGGAAAAAGGATAAACATAAACAGAATGAATAGGACTTGATACCATACTTGTAACTATCAAATATTTCATAACATGTTTGAATGAATTCCAATATAAATGAGATATTGAAGAACCTATGTGGGAAGAGAAGTCAACAAACTAGAGAGAAAATGAGATATTATCAGTTGGAATGAAAAGGAAAAAAGGAAAAATTATGTTCATTATTACATTAATGGAAAAATATTAATTTAACCCAAAAAACTGGGGGTTCATAGTTTGGCTATATAGTTCAACAAATTTTGAATCAATTGTATGAAGCCTACTTCTTAAGGAGTTACCTCATATGGTTACGGTACACCGTTTTCCTAACCATGTAAAATATGTGAAAAAAGAATATCTCAAAAACTATAGATGGCCCACAATGGTGTGTTCCTTTCATCACATAGTTGTACAAAAACCATGAATTCTATCCTACTTCTCTTGATTTTCATATATGGTTACCCCACATGATTTCTAAAGATTATTTAGTAACCATGTATCTGACACTGTTTTAAAATTTTTTAGACCAGCATGATCTGAAAAGTTCCTAGAAGTAGCTTGAAATCTTTTTAGGCTATAGCGAACATTTATCAAGATTATACAGAAGATCCAATTAAAGAAATTGGTTTTACTTTTTTTTGTAAATATGGTTTGTTACATACATGAGGTGATATTAAACTTCCATTAATGAATACTTTTTGGTATTTAAAAAAATTTCAATCATCCTTTATTATAAATGTAAACTCACTCCTATAACATCTTTAAACTAATAAAGACATTTATGTTTACCAAACTCATCACAAATCATCTCCCAAAATACATCCCCTCATCCTGGAAACCTTTTATTAGGCATAATTCCATCATAGGAAGGCCTTGGAAAAAAACCTATGGGGTTACCCAATAAAATTGTAATGTTCTACAATGAGAATTTTTATTTTATTTCTTCCACCACCTACCTAACTTCTTATTGAACCATTCTGATATAATAAAATTAGTGTCTTAAATATAATAATTTTTTTTATTTTTAGGTAATATCTTTCAACCCTCCCAACTTCTATCAAATGGGTTACGAAATCATCATCCTTGTGTAGGGAAGACTACAACCTCTCGAATCAATCTCATTCGTTTTTTACAATACAGCCCCTCAAGGTTGGGTATGATGATAAATATAATGTATATAAATAGTATTTATAAAATTATTGTGTCATTTTAGTCATTATATCATATATAACACTTTCCAATCCACTATGTAGGAGATACGATAACATCGTTTGTGTGCAAGGAGGACTACCTCATCGCGAAATAATGTGGTTCACCTATCACTAACGCTTTACAAGAAATGTAATAATGATAAATTTAATGAATTATGTTATATAAATCAAATAACTATTATAATTTGAAAATATTTATAATTACAAAAATATAATATATCATTTTATTTTCATATATATTCAATCCCTTAATGACAAAATGTTAACTCGTGTATGTGTGGAAAACCACCTATATGATGCGATGTCACTCTAATTTCATCACCAAACAACTTGGATGACATATATTAGTGTATTTAGAATAATATATTTTATATATGATATTATGGTCATTGTAGAGAGATAAAATATTACTTAAATCATTACCATAATGATCATTGACAAATAGAAATGTTACTCATGCATACGTACAACTTATCATCTCCATTAACAAAACTTACTTTATTTTTCATAACCAAATTTCAAGATAGGGTATAAAAGTAAAACTAATGTATAAATATTATAATTATTTAATTATTATTATTCTAGACTTGATTTAACTATAAATAAATCATAAGAACCGGAACGTTCGTAAAAAACCATGAATGGGAAAACAAGGCAATTAAAATCCGAAACAACAAGAATAATAAAATATTATGAACGAAAGGATGACAATATTTTATAAATGATCATATATGATAATATAAATATTAATATCAATCTTTTATTAGTTAATTAAAATATTGAAACCATTATTCATTATGTTAATGAACATTCAACCAAAAGGATGTTTGAGGTAAGAGATTTCATCTCAATTTCATTTCATTGTGGAAAATTTTAATGTTATTCACCTAATTTAATTTATGTGTATTAAATACTGAATCATTGACATATAATATCATTAATAAAACATTATTCATGTTATTTTATGTTTTAAGTTTAATTATGTCATCTATGGGTATTTTAATTAAAATTTTACCATTTGGTAAAGAATTTCAAAACTCAATTTATATTCATTAGGAAGTATTACTTCTTCATCATCTATTATATTATATGATTTTTTTTGTAAAGAAATTTCATTATTTTATATAGTATATACAAATTATTTAAATGGATTAATCATTTATACACACAATTTATTCATTTAACAATTCTCACTTCAATGTTATTATGATTGCAAGGGTGTATTTCACATCTCATTCTCATCATGATTATTCATTCAGCCATTTCAGTTAATAAAAATTATTTGATCACTATATATTAATCCCATATAAATTTATTCTCATATGTTTATTAGTTATTTTTTCAATTAATATTATCATTTTTCTTCTGTTTAGTAGTTATAATAATTGAGAAACATTTTTTAATAATGTCACACTTAATTTCTCTCTTCGATATAACATAATTTTTTTCCAAAATAATTCTTCCAAAAAAATATAAAGTTTTTAACCATTTAAAATCTATTTATTAAAGTAAAGTTTACCCTTTATTTTTTTAAATATAAATGGTATCATCATGTTTCTTTGAAAATAATGCATGTTTGGCTTTTACTAAAAATGTTAATGGAATAATTATTTTAATGGGAACAATATAAAAAGTATTTCCTTCCATTATGAACACTAAAATGTTTTAAATATTAATTTATATGAATCATAAATTAATTTTAATGAATATTATATTCAATATAAATAGTGAAAATTTATTTTTAAAATTTATTTTCTAAGTGAAATTATTTCCCTAAATTTTTTTATAAAGATCTTTTTATTGTATTTTGTAAGAACCCAGTTTTTAATAAGGTATAGATCCTTTAATTTCACGTGTAATAGATTGTTTTTACCTAATAAAGATGGCTAGTGTGGTTATGGATGAAAACTGGGGGTTTAGGTCTAGTTTGGAGCCCAAAATAATGGATGGTGGAAGAAATATGTGGGTTGGATAATTAGTAGCAACTGTTTAACCTAGTTTATAGAGTTTTCCTAAAATGGAATATCATTTCAGAGATTATTAGATGGAATTATGGGTTTTCATTACCAAATGTCCCAGAACACATGAACATTATAAAACTCTAAATTCTATTTAGATGAAAATAATTAATTTTCATAAAATTTCCCAAACCATGTGAATGAACAGTATATAATCCCTCCTTAGACAGTATTCTATGCATGGTTTGTGCACTATTTATTAAAATGTGTGTCGAAATCATTCAACCCTTTTTTTAAATGGGTAATGTCTCTATTTTCCCCTTATTTATTATAATAATAAAACCACTTTTTTATTCCTTCTTCCAGCGAACATCATCTCCCATTTTCTCCCCAAATGAACTCTTAAGCCCCTTCCTTCGAGGTTATTAGATTTATACTATGTCTGGATATGGAATTAAGATATGATTGAATCTTACAATATCAATTATTATGTTCTCTAATATTTCAACTCATTTTATTTTTCTCTTTTCTATTATTAATTATATTTTTATGTAGGATCATATTCTTAAATTTCATGGAGTTCTTCCATTATTCTATTTTCCTCTCATTTATGCCAAACAATGCGTCAATACTTCACTACGAATCTACAACATGGGTATGTTAGGTGGTCTCTTACCCTTTCCAAAATTCATGATCATCTATAAATTTTCCTTATTGTGTGAAAGGATGTTTCACCAGGTAATGCTTCTAAAATTCATATTCTATAATTATATTAGTTTATCTCATGATACAAAGCCTTAATTATACATGTTATTCATTATAGTGGTTATTAGGACCACAAATACATAGACCCAATTAGTTTCAATACCATTTTATTCCTTTTCCCCATTATTGATTTTTTTGATACAATGTATGGGTGTGATTTAACGTAGCCTAGTTAAGTTAAGACATTCATTATAATTAAAATAATATTTAAATTATTAAATTGACAGATTATTTATAGATATCACTTATCCTAGTCAAATTATCATGGATTTAATTTTTTATTAGATGGATATTCTCTACCCCTTTTCATTTTAATGAAATGTGTGGAATGAACATACTAAATTTTTATAAATTAATGTGATAAATGGTTTCTTGTCCATTATAAACCATCTTATGATTATTCAATATTAATGGAATGAACCAATTAAATGATTAAATGGATTTAAAATTACATGGATGATGATTAAATATGATACCAAGGAAATGAGTATAAGTTATTTATTTTCTTAGAGTTTTTTCATCATTATAAGAATGATTTGAATTCAGTTAACAGTGGATTCCTATGGGAATGCCTCCAGAACATAGTGGATGAAATTTTAATCCACTAAGATAATTTTTTTTAAAAGAAACAAACTAAAAAATAGGTCAATCACTTATTATGTGATTGCCTTAAAATTATACTAAAGATTCACTTGACATATTCTTTGAATTTTATAATTCCTTGGATACTCACTTTTGATTCAGTTTGATGTCTTCATACATGTTAAACCATTGATTGACTACATAATTCCCAATAATTATTAGACTTTTTTTTTCGCGGACAAGTTCCATGGTCTTTATCATATTCATTTATAGTGGAACTCGTTGGGTGTTCCCAATTGGATTACACTCATTCCCATTTTAACTAGGATGCATGTGATAAAAATATGAGTTACCCCGACCCCTGAGGTCAAGGATGCCATAGTTTGACTATGGATACACTTTTATTCTAATTTTGATATATCATATAAATTTTGACATCTTTATATGATTTATCTATATAATCTGAATCATTATTGTTCAAATTATAAAATTTTCATACACTAGTTGGGGGTGAACATGTAAAAGATTTTAATTTGTATGGTTTTATATTTATATAACTACACACTATTTCAATTTATATAGACATACTAGTGTTTTATTGAAACCATTGATGATGACCTACTAAAATTTATCATTCACCCTTTTCAAACCACCATTGGTACCTGAGTATAATATAGGATCACATGTGTCTACAAGAGGAAGTGAAACTCGTTGGACACCTGGATTTCTTTCCTTATCATGGGAGCTGGGTAGAAGATTATGAATCAAGATCAAGGGATTCTGGGATATTTTTTCCCAATTATATTCTTGTGTATATCATTTTTTTACTATATGTCTGCTTCATTATTGGCATGTTTCCCCTTTGTATAGACATGATATTCCATCATCATTTTGTTCATGAAAACTTTTAAACATATTGGGTTGTTGGTTATTTAAATTTATAGATTTATATGATTTTTGCTAATGATTTATTATTATACTACTTACGCAGAATGTTCATGTTATATCAGCATTGTCCTCCACTCTAACATGAAAAAATGCTCTACCCACTAACACATCATAGGCCCTCACTGGTAGTTGTCAGACTTTGGTGTATAGAGAGGTGCATATAAGGTTTTGTGGTAGACCGGGTTCTGGTACATAGCAGTGTACTGGGCCAGGGATTTTCCAAAGTGGTATAAGAGGGTTTATTGTATTTATTCATATTGTCTAGGATATTAAGAAAAGATATTAGGAACATTTTGAACGTTGTTCATAATGCATTTCTAGGGGTAGCTAACACATGTTTAGGTTAAATGTCATGTTGCCTATGAATTTGAAATTGTTATTATGTATTTTTTTAATACAATTGATCGACTTCCATAGATGGGTCTTTTAAATGAATTTTGGTCTTTGATATTCTTATTTGATATTTTTTCAATGTCATGGTATGCAAAAGAGTATTGTTACTTGAATCGTCACTCTCCCTTAAGAATTCAAAATCCATGTATATTCCATGCCATATATGTGCATTTTATTCCTTGCATTTTTATGTTGCTTTTGATTGATAAATTATTCTGGGTTTTTTATATATTCATGTTCCACTACCGAATTCTATAGGGGAAGGAAATTGCTTGTTTTATGTATAAACATAAAACTAAATAGTGTTTTCCTATATAGAGTGACGGTGGAATCTTCATTAGCTAATATCGACCCATTTAATCTATATACTCCTTGTTACATGATCACGGATTTGGAAATGATTACATTACAGAAAATTTCTATTATAATGTGTATGGGCCCTTGTAGATTTAAATGGGAAACTCACTAGAATTTAGGTATTGTAGTTTACTCATTTCATTCTACGACTGAATTTATAGGCGGATGATTGAAATTAAATGGGTGACAATTTCAATTTATATTGTATAGGCTAATTTATTATTTGAGGATTACAATATATTTAATCGAGCCTGGTGCATCGTAAAAAATGATATATACAGATGAAAATTGAAATTTTAATTTATAAATGATATTTTTTCTAGTGAATGTAGAGGCCAACTGAAATTTAAAGAGTATTTTTATCCATAAAATGTTATTAAACCACCATACAAAGGAAAAATTGTAAATAAATCTCAAACACATAAAAATACAATGGCATTCTAAAAGGGAGTTAGGGTAAGAACCTGGGTAATGAATCCTCTATCTTTTTTTTTCTTCGTCCATAGTGTTCCTACCAACATTCAATTTTATTATAAGGCATGTTTTTATCATTTTTAGAGATATGCCTCCTTGATTTACACCAATCATGTTCCAAGAGGGTGGATATGATCATGTTCCAATGATGGTTGACCTTGAGCCACCAGTGATACCACATGTTGTTTCACTTAAGGCGCCACATTCTATTCTGGATTTGGGAGTTCATACTTATCTCTAAGAGGGTTTCCCACATTGGATATAGTTCATACAGGGTGATCTATGGAATGTACCTATGATGTATGATCTGACTCGTGATTTATAGAATTAGTGTCCTCCCATATTTTTAGGGCATGAAGGTCCTTAGACTATTATATATTTTCTAGAGTCCATCTTATCTATATATGAGCATCTGAATATTATTAAAGTAATTTAGGTCAATATAACCCCATGTATATTGTTTGATTCATCCAAGAACTATTAGGATGTGATTACCCATGCAGGTCATTATTTGGGCACGTTCTAGGAAGATTTATTGATTTCCTTCCATGATTAATTTTAACCATTGAAACTGATACTTGATCAAGCTAGAGAGTTCATCCTCCTAATGAAGGGTTCTATTTACATAATGGTTTATTTATCACATTTCACTACGTTTCAATGAGAAGAACCACTTAAGTACCATAATGTGGTATCATGAATGATATGCTTTAAATATGGGACAATGTATTTAATCCACTCATATATGAATGCCTTGGTTCTATCTACCTTTTTCGAGATCATCAAATAGTATATTACCACTAAGTGAAACATGAGGTAATGTGATAATTCTTGTTAAGTGGCTTAGTGATGTGGTAGGGTGTTATTTATTATAGTATTTTGAATCATATTTTTTGAGTTTTCTCATTAGATCAGTGGAGTCTAGAGTACAAACATTATATGGTTTTTTATATTCTAGTAGTGTGGAATGTAGTGGCATGTGAAGCCTCTATGTGATCGATACATTCTTTAGTGTCAGGATTATGACTGAATGGGTCATATTGTGATGTTATAACAAAACATTCAATCGATATATATAAGAATTGGATCCGTAATAGAACCAAAATTAGGAGTGATATATGTTACTCTACATCTGGAACAAAGCTGCAGTAGTATTTTCCAAACATGACAAGGAGGATTTCGTGGTTGATGTTGCCCGAATTATAATTATTTGAATCCATGGTGTGAACATGCTCATGGTACTCTAGTTTTAAATTAAGGCTATAAATTAGGCATGTTTCTTTAAATATAGTTGTTATCAAAGGAGTAGAGTTCATAGTGTATGTTCTTTGACTGTGTAAGGTACTATTCTAGTAGCCTCTACTATTATATCATATTTACTTTATATAGGTTCCTTACATTCCTTTATCTCTTGTTGAATTTTCATAAGTCTTAGGTGATAAATTTTGTTCTTATTTTGGGTGATGACCCAGGACTAAACATTAGGTTTATGGTCAAAGGCTGTACATCAATTAAATGATTATCACATTGAGTATGGTTGTTGTAACTTTTGATGAGACCTCTTCATTATTGAGGTGATAGGATTTGATATCATTCTCCGGATAATATGGTTTATTTCCTATCACGCCTATGTGGAATGGTATTGGTAGACGGTATGTTTTACATTGACAGAGGTAGATTGTTACCTTCCCAAGGTTGACTGGAATTTCTAGGCCAATAGAGTTGGACCAATTTATCTGGAGGTAGGTGGAGTGAATACCTATACTTCCATCCATTTCAAGGATGATCAGAAAATTCAAATGAAAAAGTTTCTCCCATGTAAGGTCATCTTAGGGATGTCTTCCCGGATGAAATCTAAAGGCTACCACCTATGAGAGTGGTGGATTCTATGATTGAGTTCATTCGACGATATGTTATAGCATCTATTCATCTAAATAGGATAGTTCCAACTATGCTCATGGATCTCAAGAGATAGTGGGAGGATTTAGAATCAAAAGGTTTCATATAACCCAGAAATTATCTTTCGGTTCGCCCAATATTTTCTTCAATAAGGTGGATATGAACCTTATGCAATGTGTTTTTTACTGGTGATTGAGCCACATTACAATTAATATCTGGTATCTATTTCATTGAATTGGTGATCTCTATAACCATCTCTGATAAACTAGTGTGTTCTTGAATATAAACATAATATTAGGTTATCAAGATGTCTAAATTAGTATTATAGATATACCAGGAATGTATTTATAACGTTGATATGATCTATATGAGAACCTTTTTATACCATTTGATCATATGAACATGAAATCTGTTTTAATGAATTTGATGGAATGGTTTTTCCACCAAAATCTAGATTCTTATTTCAGGTTTTTTAGGAATGACATGTTGTTTTATTCTCATACTCAAATATACCATGATAAATATCTTGGGGTCATTCTCTGTACATTAATAGATAATTAGTTATATACTAATCTCACAATTTAAAACTTTTGGATTGACAATGCTCACTTATGGGATCATTGATCTAGGAATCATGAATTTGGGTTGTCCAAGAGAAGTACAGTGTCATTGTTTCTAGGTGTATCTCAATAATGTGTCTTATATAATATGTTTCAAATGGACATAATTTTGTTACAAGATTTCATAAAGAACATATCATGCCTTGTTTCATCTCATACTAGTATTACAATGATGGTTGTGAAGTTCTTTTGGTCTAATGTGTGTGGTATGGTCTTTATTGAGCAGAACGAAAGACATACATTGGTATTGAATCTGACTCTTCTATATCCTTGAAGTGGATTAACAAATGATCTATGATGTATCAAACATCGGGATAGGTTCAGTTTTGATATAGTTAAATAAATTCATTGCATACATGTCTCTCCATTTGATACCTCATAAGTGTGATTACCTTACAGACGAACTTATTTTAAAAACCATTTCTCATGCCTTACTTTTAAAGAGGATTTTTATGGGAAAATGCTTTGTGGTGTATACAGAACCCATGTTCCTAAAATATATCTTTATGTAGTGTGACATGAATATCATGTAGGAAATATGAGTTGAATACTATCAGTATTTTTAGTTTGAGCTTTCCCTTATGCATGGAATGATCAATACAGTAGCTGATAACATAGGCTGAAAAACTCAAGCAAAAACAATTTAGTAATCCATTGATGAATGTAAATTGATGTGATATTTTTTATATGCATTAAAAGTTTCCTAATAGTAACAAGAAGCTTTTTATTCCATCCATTTCAGTTATGTATTCACTCTTTGATTGGATTAAGAGATGTCAATTGTTATATCAGGTGGGGTTAGTCCTACAGGAAAGAATTTCTGGTCAGGTCACACGTCCAAATTGGTTTTTTAATAGAGATTACTTCCTATATATACATGGTTGTATCATGATGCCTATAGATATTCTATTGGAGATGATTTGAGAATTTCATTCTTCTCAGTGGGAAGAAAAACTAGGAATATCCACTATGTATCATGATATGAACCAGGAATATTGGTGTTTAGGGATGAAACGTTAAACCATGATTTTTTCACTAGTAGTTCCACTATACAGGTGGTGATGGTGAAACACCAGTATCATATTGGCTTGTAACAGCCATTACCTATCCATGGATAGGGATTAAAGGATGTCACGATGGTTTTTTTGGTCTATTTATGAAGGTCTCCTTGAGTGAACAATGAGGTTTGGGTAGCCATGGATTGAGTATTGAAGGATGCACACTTCCATCAAATCTCGTAGTCTTTCTCAGTTTATAAGCTAAGAAGATAATATTTGTGTGATTTCATACACCTACACAGGGTCCCCATACTATAATTTCAAATAGGGATGCTCATTTCATACCCAGTTTCTCGAACATTTTATATAAATCATTGGGTATGTTGGTACTTTTGAGCACTGGTTTTCACCCTCAAACCGATGGCTAGTTAGAATAGACCAAAAAGCTGTTGGAGGACATGATTTGGGAATGAATTGTTGATTTTGAAGGTTCTTATGAGAAGAATACCCCCCAGTGATTTTTAATATAACTACTACTCTCAAAAAAAAATTAATTCATATGGATTTATATGAGGTTCTATGTGTTAGGTAATACGATTTACTCATGTATTGGTTAGACAAAAGATAGGGAGTGCTACTATGTCATCATCTCATGCAGTATAATTCAGTGTTGGTGTAGTTGATCAGAAATCATATGTCCACCAATAAGCCTATATTGTAAAGACCCGTAAAATTCAAGGTAAATTTTTTCTTAATTTTCTTTGGGATTTTACAAGAACGTGGTTTCTGAAGGCACTTGATTCTGAGGCCCGGTGTGCCCGGAATTTCTATCCGATGTTTAGCTCAGGTACGATCAGTGAACGAACGAGCGGGTTTTTCTAACTTTTGAACAGGTGCTCGGAATCAAATTCCAAGGGCACCGATGGATTCGCAGCGCCATTAATTGCTTAGAAACATTTTTTCTGGAGTTGCATTTACACGAGAGAAGTTGATAAAAATTGTGGAAGTTAAAATAAAAATTTAGCTACAATTTTTATTTCTAAGTGGTTTAGCCTTTCATTGGATGTTTGGGTAACCACCCAACTTCCCAAGAGAGGTCATGAGAGTGGTGGGGCCCACACGAACCCCACCCCTTCATATTCCTTAACTTCTTCAACTCACCATTAATTTGATAACTTACGTTAATTAATTATGTGAGTTTAATTTGAATGTTTGAAATTCGAAATCAAATGTTATGTTAATAAAATAAGTTTTGAACTTATTTTATTTTGGTTGTTCCTGTTGCGTGAGTCTTTGGAGAAAAGTTGAGGATCTTGAAGAACTTCTTATTCTTCTTCGACGAAGAACGCGAAGGACGCCGGATCCTCAGAGATCGACGACGCGACCCCGATGAATAATTTCCCCGCGATGCGACTCTCCCCTTCCACGACGCCTTCTTCCGTGATTTTTATTTCTATGAAGAACCCTCGCTCAAAGATTCGATGAGGTAGGGGTTTAATTATTATTTCGTTTGATCCTGATTACTTCAGAGTTGGTTTATCTTCTATTTGGGGTCGCCTGTTATCGCAATAACGGGAGGAGTTCAGACCGCATGAACACGGCCGACTCTCCTCCCCTTTTTGATTGTTTGACATTGATGCGGCACGAACAAAGCAATGTGTTTCCGAAGAACCGCACGTGAATTATTAAGGAAACCTGATGAAGCACAGCGCCGTCACGCCGCGCCTTTGAAGACGAACCAAAGACACGGCGTTGTCGCGATGCGCCGTTGAAGACGAACCAAAGACACGATGCCGTCGCACTGTGCCAGAGAACCACAAAAGCACCGCGGCTGGAGTGGGGCCATGACGGATGGGCGCGATGCCATCGCGCAGCACCGGACGGACCAATTCCGCGGTCGGATCCGGGCCGCGGCGGAGCAGGGGAACCAACGGCCGGTTCCGGGCCGCCGGCGACAGAGTAGGGGGACCGCCCCTTGCCGGTCCCGTGGCGGCAATAGACGGCCGACCGGAGTGGGCCGAACGGACAGGGGAAGAGCTGAGGGTTACAACCCTCGGGTGGCTAGAAAAGCGTCCCCCACGTGGGGTCGTGGCTACAAAAAAAACAGGGGGCAGCGCCCCCCCCCCCCCCCCCCCCCCAGCGTCCCTTCGCTCGGCCGAAAGTGCCGATCCCCTAGCTGGCGCCAGCACGCCGGGCCGGCTGCAATGGTCGGTCCGCAAGACCGAGCTGTGAGGCCGGGCCGGGCCTCAACCAGGCCGCGCCCGCGCCCAACCGGGCCGGACCCGGACCTGGTTCAGGCCGACCTAGAGGGTATCGGGCCGGGTCAGACCGGGCTCGAACCCCCTTTTTTCCGAACCTCCATAGGTCTTCTACCCATATCTTGGGTTTCGGCCCTCCACTCGACGCACCGTCAGCAGAGATGCGATCCATGGATCAAGACGGTCGTTTCGGTATATTACACTCATGTTTTCAGAGTACTTTGGGTTCATCTGGGTTGGTTCGTACACGAAACCAACCGGGCCCTCGGAGCGGAAATGCTTATAATTTGAGCTCCGGACGTCCGATTGATGTGTCGTTGACTTTTTTGGATTCCTCTTAGTGAGATGAACCTTTTGGCTTACTCCGCTCGAGGTTTGGATGTAGTTCGAGTACGGTCGGGTTGGTTTTGACTTAAAACCCAACCGGGCCCCTGGGACGAAAAAGCCAATAACTCTCAGACCGGGCGTCCGATTAACGCGCCATCTGTGACGTTGAGTTCCTGTTGACGATACAAAAATTTGGGATACATCAACTCCGGACTATGTTTTAGTTGATGTATCAGCCCTTCGACTCATGGAGCGGACCCTCCCGAACGAGCTTGCTGTGTGCGGGAACTCTAGAGATGGCTGCTACTGCGACGACGATGACGACTGTACAGAAATCCTCCGTGGATTCGACGGCGATGACTACAACACTCGGCGATCCTACGTGGATCAATGCTACCGATCCTGTGTGGGGAAGATCCTGTGTGGGTCAGTGCTCAGTGGTCCTATGTGGGCCAGCGCCTACAGATCCTGTGTGGGTCCGAACCTGTGTGGGTCATTGCGGGGGTTAGTTATCTATCAATCCTTTGTGGGTCATTGCGAGGGTTAGTTACCTATCAATCATTTGTGGGTCATTGCGGGGGTTAGTACCTATCGATCCTGTGTGGGTCTGACGAATTAGATAAATTATTGGAAATATTTGATCATCTCTATCATCTTACGAAGATGTATACCTGTGTGAGCTGAATCTTGACTTTCAATCCTTATCTTCGATAAAATTTACTTCATATCCTGTGTGGATTACGCTATGATTTCCAGTTTGGATTGGAATATGACTTCCTGTGTGTACTGGGTTGTACTTGAGCTAGGATGTTAGATCCAAATATGAATTGATGACTTAGGTATATGTACGGGCATATACCTAAGTAGTGTCAGATGTTACTTCATGATTGTATCTTTCCTTTGTGGATTATCCTTTGTGGATTCTGGGAGACCTTCGGTGGTCTCGGGGTCCCTACTGAGTAGCTTATACTCACCCCTGCATGGGCTATGCCCGCACTATGTTTTGTTGGTTGCAGACGACGGACAATGCTGATCGCGGTTGAGGCTTGCAGAGCAGGTCAGTACCCAGAGGTGGACCACTAGGCGGGATGTACTCAGAGCGGACGGCTAGAACAGAGGAGCTGTGGAGGCTATCTGTACTCACCCTTTAGGTGGGACTTCCAGTGGACTGCTCAGGGCTGCGGCTTTACTTTCAGTTGCTGTTTTCCCTTTCCAATTGTACTTTACTTTCAGTTTGGGTTTGTATACTGGCCCAGTTATTTTTCCGCACTTACTTTTGTATCAGTTTTTACATAGTGTTTACTTCTACTGCTTTCTTGCTCTATGGAGTTTGTTTACTTCACAAAGGCAATTCCTTTTCTTTTTATTGGGAATTACGTCGTGGTGTTAGTCGCCAGCCCCAGGCCTATGGAAGGCAGGCTTGGGGTTGTCACGGAACGGGCCCCGAGGACAGGTCGTGACATAAATAGAAATTATATTCCGATCTATATTCATGACCTTTGGAATTCATGGTCAGTGATCATGTTTTCTATAGGTATCCACTAGAATTGGGCATAGGTGGATATAGAGGTAAGGAATTTTGTCACCATGTATCTTGGGCCTTTTAAAATCGTTGATAGAGTCCAAATGACAGCATATTAGTTTCTCTTACCTCAAAGGTATTATTCCATGAATTATTTCATCCATGTTTTATATCTTCTATTTTCTCATGTTTAATGTTTTCATTCTTTTGATTATATGGATGTTCATATTGATGTTTATTTTTATTTTTATGATTATCCAATACACAACAAAGATCAGACCATCAATGCTATCTAAGGATAGAATTACTCTTAAAATAGGTGATACGGTTGTGTGGTCATGTACATGATGAGGCTTTGGAGTATGACTCTAACATTCATGATAATTGGACAGTGTTATTCTCATACATCATTTTACAATACTTGGATGAGCATCTTGAGGATGAGGTCCTTTTAATGGTAAAGACTGTAAGAACCTAACTATTCTATGAGGTACAAATCCTTAAATTTTCATTGTAAATCCTTCTATTATATATAATAAAATAACATAGTGAGGATATGAGAAAAGAGTCAGTTTAGGGATTTTATGGATCCTGTAATCCAATCTAATGGTAGAAACAACTAGATTACACTATTAGAAGATATTATGTAACATATCCCACCAAGTTCATCCGAGCAATGTATGATATTTTAGTGCTTAGCAGTGGTACTCATGGTTTTCCCTAACCATATGACCCATGCCACATGACCATGAAAAACCTATTCATTTCTTTAGTGTAAAAACACATAGTTAGTGAAAGGTTTTCTAAACAATTTGCAAGAACCATCTGAGATTCCTACGTGGATAGTAGTCCAAGAAAGTTTGGCATACGGTTTGGAAACCCATAAAAATAAATCATGATATCCAATATTAAAGGGGAACATTACTATTTGTTACTGGTGGATTATAATTTTAACCCCCCTTTTATATTTATTCTTCCCACGGACAACAACTCTCATTTTCTTCCATAAGGAGATCTCAAGAACCTTAAATTTATTTTCTTGATTATATTCTCCATCTGAATTCAGAATCAAGATCTAATTAACACGTTGGGTATCCATCACTATGTTCTCTAATCCTTAGGATCCTTTATTAATTACATTGTCTCTCAATGATGTTATTTTTTGTAAACATGTATTCCCTATTTATTGTTCATTCAACAATTCTTCCATTTTCCTCCAATTTAGGCCAATCTACGTGTCAATAATGTTCATGGAATCTACAATAGGAAAATGGCTGTTGATCGAGGACTTTTCAATAAATATCTTGACATTCATAAATTTTCATCTTTGTGTGCATTCTAGTTTCACTAGGTGATGCTTCTAACATTCATCTTATTTAATTATAATTGATTAGCTTGTTATTTAAATTATTGATTTTAAATTTTATTAATTTAATTGGAATTTTGGACCACAACACCATCCACCAATTTAGGGTTTGTACCTTATTATTACATTTCCTCATTTTATATATTAACCGAGACATTGTTTCAGTTTGATTTTAGTTTTCCTTGTTAGGGTAATTATTCCATAGTAATTAAATGAATCAATTAATTTTTAAATTAAAATATTGTTTTTAGATATCTCTTGGCCTAGTTATATTACAATTGAGATGGTTTTATATTGGTTGCATGTACTCTACCCCATGTCATTTTAATGGAAGGGATGGAATGAACCTACTAAATGTTTAACAAGTAAATTGATAAATATATCCTTGTTAACAATACACCTTATCATGAATATTGAATGTTAATAGAATGAAACCTATTAATTGATAAAATGGAATGAGTTTTACATTGAAATTGATAACCTATTATATTAATTTAATGAGTATAATGTTCTTATTGTAGTATACCATTTTCATCTTTATAACAATGGTATAACATGATTCATCTTTTTATTCATGAGGGCGTACCTTGAACAACCATAAGAGTCCATTCCAATTTAGTAATTAAATTTTCATGGTAGATAAAAACTATAGAATTTGTTCATTGTATTATATCTTTAATGGATTTTCATTGTACCAATGATTCAATTGACTTCATCTCTTGATATAATAAATACTTAGATAAACTACTCAGGTTCACTACTATAAATTAGGGATTTAATGTGATATTAATGGTTTTATCAACATGTAAATAGTGTTGGTATTATACGTGATGATAAAAGGGGGTTCTTGAACAATGCTAAAAAACGCAGTTAAAGGAACCATTTTACAGAGTTAAATATGATGTCAATGGAACTCTTTATCATCTATTTTTATCACTTTTAAATTGTCCCTTTTACATTTATTTTTTTAGTGTTGTTAAAAGGTTTCCTTTAACAGTTGTAAAAATAGAACTGTTAAAACATGTGAAAAAATATATTTTCTATACCCCCAACCATCTTTCTCAGCACTTTCATCACCCTTTATCACTGATTTCTACTACCCATCTTCCATCACACATTCCTCCACCCTTTCTCCACATTAAAAGGATACATTAAACAATTTTTATTTTATGGATTCAATCCCATGACGTCCTTTATGAAAATGAATGAACTTTATCACAATGTCATGCGTGTTTTGTTGTATATTTAAGGACTTTTATATTATATTGTATATATTTTGAAATTTATAAAATATATACACAAGTATATTTTTTCAAATATGTTATAAAATAATATTTATTTATATATATTATAATATATGTGTGTGTGTGTGCTTATTAATACACACAAATATATATATATAATTTATATATACAAATAAATTCATTTTCATAAGGTAAATAAATGGAATAATTATTTACTTTAACTAAAATGAATAATAAATAAACATTATATAAATTTAAAAATAAATTTCTACATAAATATGTCGATATATGAATTTATACGACTGATTTATTATATGTAAATATAAGAATATATATATATATAAATTTAATTATAAATAAAACTACAACCTTAAAATAAAGAAATTTTAAACCATAATATCAAGATGAATCTAAGTCATTGAAGTAAATTCAGTCCCTGCTGAAAAAAGAAAAAAATAACCAATTAAAAGAGGTTGAAATTATATCAAATGTTAAAAAACAATGGGGTACACCGACGAAATGATCAATTTTGGAGGCATTATAGTTCTTTTGGGCCACAAAAAACATGACAACAAACCACCTTTCTCACTTTGGGCATATATCTAATTGTAGGATTTGATTTGATATGTGGTAGAGCCCAAAAAAACATGTGGATCAAAATTTCTGGTTGTTTGAATGTCTAGTTATGTTTTTAACATAATTTAGATATTTTATAAAAAAAATTTTTTCTTCCAATTGATATTAAATTATAGTAACTCTATAATAATTAGAAAATTATAGATTACAAAAAAAAATTTTATATAAGAACTTTTTTTAAAATAGCTTCTACATTAAGTGTAAATTCTAAAATACCTTATCTAAAACATATTTATAAAATAAAAATTATATTTACATCAGTATAAATATATTTACATTTTTATATTTTTTCATTTTTTTTTGAAATATACCCTTTATTAGTTCTACTAACACATCACTGATAAAGGAGGTCATTATTAGGGATTTTTTACAAGTTCTGATAAAGGACCCCTTTAATTGGGATTTTTTAGAGATATTAAAGTTGTCTCTTTATTAGAGTTTTTTCAAGCACAAAAATATTGGTTCTTTAACAGAACTTTTAGCCAGTGTTGTTAAATCCCTAGTGCTTGATAACCCCAGTTTTGTTGTAGTGGTTCAACTTCATGTCATCATTCATCTAGCACCATGGATACCCTCAATTGGGCCATGTCATGATTAGCCAGTGATTACTATGGATGAGATCCATAAACATGATGAGACTCATTGATTTCAAAATTCCATGGGTGTGCCCCTTGGACTGATCTATAGCCCCATATAGCCAGACTGCATGAGAAACTACAATGAGTTGGTCCATGCCCTATGGTCAAGGATTCCTTGTTTTGTGTGGGATCCTATTTTATTATTATTGTTATATATCTCAGTAATTTTGAAAACAACATATGATTTATCTATACTAACTAGATCATAATTTGTCAAATGATCACATGTTTAGACACCAACTAATGATAAATAATGTATATACTGTTTATTTTTACTATTTAAATTTCATATACCTGTACACTATTTTCAATTTATATATACATACTAGATTTTTATAGAAATAGTTGGTGGTGACCTACTAAGATTTATCGCACCTCTAATACAGTCTACCTTTATTTCCCGATAATATTATATGAGCACTATTTTTGACATGGTAGTCATCCTACTTTGGAAACCAAACTTCCATTCCAACAGATGGAAGTTTGGTACTAGATGATCAAGAAAGAGCTTGATATTCTTGGTTAGTTATTTTCCTTTAAAAATCATTCTTATATCATGATATATATTTTCTTTATCCTTCTATTTATGAAGATATTCCCCTTTATTGATATTATACATTCCATTATCATTTTGTTAATGATACAGTTTGCAGTTATTTTGTTGAAAGTTATTATGACTTGTTTTTTATGCCAATTTCTAGAATTTTATTATTATATTACATCCTTATAGTTGTCATGTTATATAACCATTTTTATCCAATCAAACATGATGTAATACACTCTCCATGGACACACCTTAGTCACTTTCTACTAGTCAGAAGCCTCTAGTGTAAGTAGTGGCATGGTCGAGGCCATATAGTCGACCGTGTTGGGTTACTCAGTAGTGAAATGGGGTTGGGACATCAGATATTTGTATTCATCAAAGATATCAACCAATTAGTGTTACTAAAATGGGTGTATTTTGTAAATATATCATTATTACTATTTCAATGATTGGTTTTTTTCACCAAAAAAGTATTAAAAATGGCATTATTGATTCATTTTTATAGTCATTAACATTCCCTTAAAATATACACATTCCATTGATCATTTAATATAAAATTTCTTCTAAATATCCATACTATTTATCATGGATATGTGAATTTCTAAAATCATATATCATATTCCATATTGTGTTATATATTGAATTTTTTGTTTTTTTGCGGGGAAATATTGATAAATCTAAAATATTTACTCAATATGGGTATTTTTTGCCATATTGTTCATGAATTAATCTATTATTCAATATGTGAGGAATTATTTGAACCAGTAATTATTTTTGGGTCTATTTTTATATAGAAAGTTAATAAATCGGTTGGTCTCATGATAAAAAGAAGTAATCTAGCTTTAATCGTGTTTCTAACTTTAATTCAAACTATTGATAGAAAACTATTCATAGTATAGGTATCAAGATGCCCGAGATCATGTCGTCCAATAATTAATTATTGTAATCATTTAGAATTGAGTTATTATTATTCATTATTTTTTCCCAATGATGTTATCATATAAAGTCACTTCATTCTTAAATTATTGAGTAACAGAATGTGTGTTAAGATATTTACCTTTCCATATTGATAATGCCTTATCTTTTTAGGATAGCCCTGTTATTTAAATTTATTGTGTCTTTAGTTATTTACCTTTTCATGTTTCATATTTTTTCATGATGTATTCTCTTTTAATTAACCCTTACTATTAATTTGATCTAAATTTTATTTTTTTTCTTTTCCATATTATTCCATGAAGTGTATACTGATTTTTTTTCAAGGATATTCTACAGGGAATAATTTTATTCTCAACAAAACAATTATGTTATATTTTTTTTAAATATAAATGGGAATCATGTAGGTATATAATTTACCAATAATACTTAACTATTTGGTCCTTTAGGATGTGATTAATTATATATAATTTTAATTTAATAAAATCATCTTCTTTTTTAAGATACTATTTTTTCATTTTCTACAGTTGGTATCATAAAATAATGAATAAAACATTATGAACTAGATTTTGGAAAAATACATTATAGAGAATAAACCTATTATGAGTATCGAGGATAATTATATTGAAACAACCTAATGTTTTTTATGGTAAATATTTTGTGATTTTTCCTAGATATACATCCTTGTATGGATATTAAAAGTTGACATGATTCTGGAAAAGATGAACCTATGGGAACTAACTCTCGAAAGGTCACATTGGGATCGACTCAATTTCAGCTAGTGCATAACAATAGAACTTAATGTAAACCAATTTTGACACCCCTAGGGTATATTCATAGGAAAATTCACAATTTATTTACACATCATTTAAAGGGATTTAAAAATAGAGATATTATAAAAGAAACCTTGTTTATTATTATGAGTTCCACTATTCATTAATTTTTCAATTTTTTTAAGTATATCACCTATTTTAAAAATTTTCATTTTTTAGTAATGATATGATCTAATATAGTGTATTCCATCTATTATAAATTCAAACTACAATAAGGAATGGGAAACATATCAATGCACGTAATCTAAATTCCAAGAATAAACCTTTCTTTGATAGGACTAAGCTAATATTTTGAATTGAACTAGTATCCCAAACTTTCTCATCATATAAATATATTGAACAATGTAATACCGATATATAGAAAGAGTATTCTAATAATTATGTAATATAAGGGAAACCAGATAATAAGAGTCAAATATGGAAAAATAGTATATAAGGGTCCAAAGAGAGATAAGGGTTTTCACATATGGGATAATTGTGGAAGAACACCATAGTAGTTTGTTGAAGAGAAAGGGAATTTTCTAAAATATTAGATATAATTTTCATCTTGATTGTGATTGAAATTATATTAAATAAATTTCCAACATTAAATTTCTCAATTATAAGGAGATGGGTTACTATGAAAATTAATTCCCCAATATTTACAAGAATATAACTCAAATAATATAATGCATCATAGTTATGATTATACATTTACCAAATAAGAAGTGGAAGGATTAATATGATTTTGTTTGTTTTCAATAATTATTTTATTTGAGTATTTTATCAATGATTTCATGGTTTTATGGTTTATGGAATATTTAAGGATTGCACTGTAGTATTTTTTTATTAAGTATTTCAATTCATTTGTTGAATAGTGCTAATGAGAAATAAAAATGATTTTGTGGAAAGATAACCTTATTATAAACCTCGTGATTGAGGGAAATATAACCGTTAATATGTTCTGGGAGTAGAGATAATGAAGTTTGGAAAATAGATTACTTATTTGGATAAGTAAATTGGATTGTCTGGAATACCTTGGAAAAAGTTAATAATTTATTTAGAATTTGGTTCAAATAATAATTGATGGAGGTTACATCATTTGTAGATTTAATGAATAAATCCAATACTCTATTTTTTACATAAGGAATAACGAAGAATAAATTTTTCAATAATGTTTTATGGTAATTCAGTTTATTTCCATGTTATAATAGAATACATGATGATGGTGTTGACATGTTTTGTTTGTGATGATTAAGAGAAACTTCATGTTTTATAGGGATTAATGATAACTTCATTTCTGAAATTGAGTGACATAATTTTTAAAGTTATGTATCTTAATATTTTGGAATGGACATATGATTAACCAATTCTGAAATGATTTATGTTGAATTTGGATGAGGCTTTAAGTATAAATGTATTACTTCACCATATAGAGATAAATGCTAATCGAATATCCTTTGTAACCATTTATTCATAATAATAACTAGAGATAAATTTATTGAATTATTATTATATTATGAATATAATAATATGATAAAAGGGAATATTAGTGTTTCAGGCATAAAAAATTATTTTTGAATATTCATTTCTTGGAGAAAGAGATGAATTGGAAATTAATAAATGTAGAACCAAAATATTACACTGTTATTACAAAATAGAAATATATCTTATATGTATATTTCCTTATACTAATAGAGAATAAATTAATTCCTCAACTATAGAAACAAATATCTTAAAAAAATGTCATTATATCATATTCATATCCAAGTAATCATAGGGTATTTTAAATGATCATAGATTTATTGTTTTTATTCCTTTAACATTCTACTAATCTTTAACTAGCCTATTATAACTAACATAAATTACTTACTATAATTTTTTACCATGTTCATCCATTTATATTTATGAACATTTCACCTATGATATTCTAAATGTAAACGAATTTATGTGATTTTTCCATTTCTCCATTGTAATTCTATTTCTCTCTTATGAAAAGGATATTTTATAAACTATTATTATGATTCCATCTATTCAATAGTGGTATTTCCAAATTCCAGACCCAATATTTTCCAAGATCATGTATCAATTGAATGAAAAAAAATTATTTAATGTGGGGAGAATGTGTCACCCCGAAATTTAATAATAAGAACATTTTATTTGATAGCATATGATACAAAAAGTACTAATCATAAACAATTAATGAAATATATTTCATTAAATAAAATCTCTTCGATAGGTTGTGGAGTATGGAACCTTGAGTCGTAATGAAAATTAATAATGTATAACATTATAACCTAGCCATAAAATTTGTTATTATTACTACTAATAATGAAATTATGAAATTATAGTGATATAATTATTATAAATAAATTAATAATCATTATAAATTAAAAATTTGTAAGAATACAACTATATTTTTCTCTAAATAATGGTTTACTCACACTTTGCGCACATAAGTGAAAATTCATTTTTACCAATACTAGAAAGTTTATTTCATAAAAATAAACTATTTATACAAACTATATATCAAATTTATCACTACAAGAAGTTTAGTTATTTTTGTGAAATGTTTAATTATATAATGAATAGTGAAAAAATTCATAATTTTCATTAATAACTATCTTTTTAATTAAATTTTTTATTAAGATAAATTATATTTTAAATTTTGTTAATATATAAATACTTGAATTAAATATCAATAAATCCAATTAAGGCCTTTTTAATCATTATTTCTGTGAATTTATATTAAAATATTTTTAATCTTTTAAACAGGTTCTCTTTGAAATGTTTTATTCTCATTACGTTTATGGGATTAGTTTTAAATTAAATTGGACCACATTTGTGAATTAAATATGATAAAAAAGATTCTATATTTTTAATAATAATAATGAAATTTTTTTAAAAAGTTCAACATAATGTTTTTCCATAATTATTATGAAATACAATAAAAATTATTTATAATATTTATGGATAAATGTAGTGTTTGTCATGTTAGATTCACATAAGATAAAAGTAATTTTAAAAACCCAAAGTATATTATTTTATAATATATATTTTATATTTATAATCCTTATTTACAAAATATATAATAAGTGAAATTTTACATTTGGATTAAATATTTAATTACCTAGGTTTAAAATCTAATTACAATGGTTGAAACTCTAGTTGAAGAAAGGGAGTAAACATAATAGCTAAGGAATGACATTCTTAAAAAATTTATTTTTTTATTTGGATATGTGAATAGACCATATAATCCCAAAAACCCATTTATTAAATTTTGGAGCCACATGAGGTTAGAGTGACCTCCCATTATGGAATACATTTGGGTATTTACAAAAATACAACTCCTCCTAAATTATAAAAGGGCACTCAATCATCTCACTTCATTAGAACTCTACATCCATTTATCATGAACAAAGCCTGATTAAAAAAATTCAAAAAAATTCCATCATCTTACCATCCTTATTTTTGGAATAAATACAATCTAATAATTCCTTCACTACAAACTAAAGAAGGATACCTGAAGAAGTAATTCTTTTCAAAGAGTGTTTTAATTTTATTTCTTTCACCACAAACCTAAATTTTTATTTAACCATTATAATATAATAATATAACTATATTTCATATAATAATTTTATTTTATTAAAATTTCATGACCAAAAACTATACCCACATCCATAATATTTCGTACAATACAATCCTTCATATATATGAATGACTGTTTCCTCACAAAGTGATATCATTCTTTTTTCCATTTCCACCTATATTGGGTTTTTTGATGATGTATATAAAGTGTATATATATATTATTCAAAAAATAATTTTAAAACTAATGTAAATATATCATATATAAATTTTTATAATTTTTGTATAGGGGAGATGAAAATGTCGCCCGTGTGTATGACATACAAAAAACTCGTAAAGAAATGTGATTATCCATTCACTAACGATTTATATAGAAGCTAATAAAGAAAAAAATTAACAAATATTTGTGATGTAAATGAAATAATTAATATATTAATGAATTATTAATCATTCCATAATGATAATATTTCATATTTTACTTAACTTTTTACTCATATAAAGATGCGAACATCATTAGTATACTTGTGGACTGGAGCCTCCATGAAGTAATGTGAATATCTTTTCATAAACACACAACATTGATGAAATATATAAGTGTATATAAATAAATATGCTTTTATATTTGAAATTATGATCATTTTTAATAATAAAATATTGCATACCCCTTAATATAATGATCCTTAAAAAAATGAAACATTACTCATGCGTACGTACGGCCAACCATATCCAGGATCATGACGTATATCATATTTCATAAAAATAAATCATTATTTTCTAAGGTATAATTGATGAAAAAAATATGATAATTATTTCATAATTATTTTTTTGGATAATATTTAACTATAAAATATGCACAATAACTAGAACTTTTATAACAAATAATGAATGAGAAAACAATCCAATTAACACATGCAATAATGTGAATAATAAAATATTATTAATTAATGGGTTATAATATATCATACAAGTGTCATTTATAATATTATATATATATATATTAATATGGTTACGTTAAAAGTTACTTACATGTTTAAAACCACTATTCCAGAGGATAAATTATTTTTAATCAAAATGATGTGATAGTTATGGGATTTTATCCCAATTTTAGTTTACTGAGGAATATTTTAATGCTATGAATGTAATTTATTTTATATTGTGTAAATAATTCCCCTTTTATATGTAATATCATTAAATACATGATTTTTTTAATTTTAGTTTTAATTTTAATTCATTCATCTAATGATATAAGAATTTAATGTTACCAAGTGGTAAAGAATTTCATAACTCAATTTCATTTAATTGGGTTATATTACTTCTTCTTCACCATTGATATTATATGATTATGTGTATAGAAAACCGAGCCTTTTACATAAAACATTTCATGATTTTAAGCATAATTAACCATCAAAGTACAATCCAAGGATTGTTAATTCTATTGTCTTGTAAGACTAGGTATATAAAACATAAAATAAGGGGAAAACATCTTTATTTAATCTCCAAAAAGAGATTCTAACTTCCTTTGAGCTCTTACATCTACATAGGGTACACTGGGGAAAACATGAACAAAGGGATGAGCAAAAAATCCCCGTAAGGGAAATGAACTTAAGGATAAATCTCAAGCACATGAGTTAAGAGGCATGACATAATGATATCCAAAGCATGAAACTTATAAAATCATTTAATATAAGAATGGGGTCATACAAAAATGTAATTATTTAAATGTGGAAGAGTCATAAATCATATATTTATTATGGGTCAAGGCTAACCGCCAATATCATTTCCCAATTTAGTACGGGTCAAGGCTAACCGTCAATCCCGTTTCACATCGCATCTCATGAGATGTATTCTTACCCAATGCATTGGATCGCTATCTAGGCGCACCCATCTCAAAATTTTCATGAATATTCTTGCCACTTAAATAATATTGTCACATAAATAATCATACATAATCAACCACACGTAAACATAAGGTAACCCATGGAAAGAATTGGGTACCACAATCCTGACATAAAACATATCCAATGGGCATATCACGAAAGTGACCATGAAAGGAAGGGATTAGAACATAAATGGAAATTAATAGGGTAAAATAGGCACATAAGATGTTAAGTTGTGTCAAATAGAATTGACAACTTATTATAAATTTATTTTAGAAACATTTGTATTATAACATTTTTTTTGCAGTTTTAAGGAAAACACTCCGTAGCTTTTCAAATAGAAAGAAGGAAATTATTTTATATAAAAACAGAATCGAACCAAGAAGGTTTTAATAATAAAATACTGATTTTATAAATACAATGGTGTTTTAAAACATAGTATAGAGTGAACTTGAAATTTTGGTAAAAATTTGGGAGGTCCGCTTAAAACAGGTTGGCTTAACGGAAATTTCTTAGGAGGGAATCTTTCAAAATCTTGTATATCCCTGAAAGAATGTGATGAAAGGGTACTGATATAATAATCTTGTAAAAATAAACAGAAGTCATAATACTCACATAGATAGATAATATAACACCATTTTGAAAGAAATACAAGGCAACCCGAAATAACAAAGAAGGTTCGGGTGGAATTCGTTACTATTTTATCGGCATGGTGTTGGTTGAGACCAAGAGGGATTTATGACAGGGAAATGGGGTTTCTCATCAATTATAAATACAAAAGGAAGTATTTGGAGGTTCTTAAATATATTCCATCATTTTCTAGAACACATGTAAAGGCATAGTATAGAGGACACTCTCGATTAAGAGAGAAAAGGAGAGGATCTCTTAACTCAAATCCGTTGGTGATCTCCACTTGTTATTAATGACCTGAATAAAATCATTAGGATTATTAATTCATAAGTCGCGAACCACATATATATTTAATTTACTTATTATAACCATTTTTAGTTCATTCAAATTCTTTTTGATTAGTTATAATGTTCAGTTTCATTTTTCAGTCTTGTTTGTATACTTCGTTTTATAAGATCTGTTCACATATATTCAAGTTTGGATTATATGTAAGAGGAATGTAGTTGTCCAGAACTAAAGTTATATTAATTAGTTAACATGGAAGAGATTACATGGTTTTAATTTTAATTAGGTTACTCAATGTGAAGTCGAATTGTTATATATATAACCTTAATTATAACAATTTTGATAAACGATGGATTCGATTACGAAGAACATGTTTTTCTTTATAATTTAATACCAGTTGTACAAAAGGATTACAGAACCAAGAATATGATATATTACATGTATAATAATCTGGTTCAACCATATAACAAATGGTTTAATGCCCATAATTAAAGATTCTTTTAGAAAATGATATATCGTTGTCCTTGATTATGGTAAATTAGCACATCTCAAACAGTGCTTTCATTTATTTCAAATAAAATGGTGGAGAAAGGAGAGAAGATAATGAAATATACCATTAGTATGAAAACATTCCAGTACATGTATGTTACTGGATTTATCATACTACTATGGTGAAGGGAGGTGAGGAAATAAATAAAAATGAAATAACATAAAAGAAAAGAAGAAATCGGGAAGATGAATTTTACCTCCTGAGACTTCCTCCCTTGAGAACCTCTTAAGAGGAGAGGTTTTGGTATTTTGAGGAGGCTGAGAGCTTTTGGACGTGGGGGAGGACTTTAAGGAGAGATTTGGTCAGAATTTAGAGAAATCTTGGAGCTTGAGAGGAGTGGAGAGAAGAGGGAGTGAGGGGGGGTTTTATAGTAGAGGAGAGGAGGGATTTCACATTATTATATTAATTAATTTATTATTTCTTCACAAGACAAGGAATAATAAGTATTCCATGACCAAGAATAGTAAATGGGTCATGTGAATCCTAACTATGTCTGGTGACATCATCCATGATGCTAGGAATAGTCTATTTATCTTATAATGTACATATACAGTAAATTACCGTATTTTACTATTCTTCAAAAATTCAAGTATTTCAGAAAAAATCACAAAAACTCAACCCAAACATTTTTTTATGTGTAGAATCTATAAATGAAGTCCATTTTTCAAAAATAATTTTCAAAATATGAATATTTTAAAATTTAATTAAAATCATAATTTATTATCAAAAAGCAGATTTAAAACATGCATAAAATCATTCTAAAACATAGGTATATTGTACTTTCTACTTGAATATTATTTCTATTCTATCATAGGTGAGGTTACTATTCATTAGTGTATGTTACTATTCACCAAAAATTATGTTTTTTCTTATTAGACTCCAAATAACTTACTGATTACAATAGTGTAAGCTGGATATTCAAAATTCTATACACAGAAGTGAAAAAAGTATGTTTAAATCCCACTTATCACTTAGTAGTTCATTATGTTGTGCTTTCAAGTGATTTTTATGAAATATTTATAAGATAAGAATTTACATTAAAAACATTGGGTCGTTATAGTGTGCGTCATGACTTATAATTAGATTATTTTTTTAATTATTTATATATATATATATATATAACACATATACATAATCTATTCATTTAAAAATTATAATTTCAATTTTATGATCATTATTTGGGTTTATTTCACAGTATTATTCTCATCAATATAGTTTATTCTTGAAATTTTGATAATGGAATTTTTTTTGAGGACTTTATAATAGAAACATATAATTTTACCATAAACTATTTGTTAATGGTATATTTAATTAATATTAAAATTTTCCACACATTGGTACAATAAATAATTTTGAAAATTATTGTATGTAAATCTGAGTTCATTTATCTCTTCTAGAAGAAATATTTTTTCATCTAAAACCATGATTTCAAAACATATTTTAAAAAATTTTGTTTACCAATTTCTAATTAATTAATAAATATATTTACCCATATTTTATATTATTATTTTTTAAAATTAATCTTCAGGTATTTTCAAATAAATTCCTATTTTTAATTTACCGAAACATTTGAAGGAATCTATGTTATAACATGTATGTAATTAAATGAATTTCCATATATAAATGAAAATAAATTATTTTAAACATTAGTTTATAATTATTTAATATAATATTAAAATAATAGTTTTTTCAATATTTATTGTACACTTTTATTTATAAAAATTATTTTCAAAATGAAAAGGGGTTTTTCCTGAAAATATTTTGAAGATGGTTTTATGGTATATTTATTTATCCAAAACAACAACATATTATTATTATTCCAATGGGTTTATGTTTTATTGATACCTTCCATACTCCTTTTATAGAATATTTATGATCATTTTAACCTATGAAAGTGTTAAAATTTACACTTGTGATTCATTTTTGGAATCATTGACTATTCATTGATATATTATCATTCATATGGTCATTGGAAATTACATTACCCTTAAATATCTATATTATTTATCATGTACATGTTAATGGATTAAACTGTATATCATTTTTAAAAAAAAAATTATATTAAAATTTATTTGTTTATCAGAGGAAATATTGATAAATATATAATCTTTACTCAATATAAATATAGGTTGATAAGGAACATTGTTAAAAAATAAAATAGATTAATAGATTTATGATGAATGATTTGGACTGATAGTTACTGGTGGGGCTCTGTATTATATAGACCCTTGACACATCAGTAGGTCTCATAAGACAAATAAATATACTTTAATTAAGTAGGTTTCAACCCACAGTTTTAACAATATTGTGAATTGTATTGATATTAGAGGTATCATGACTTCTAATAACATGGAGTCAAAAAATTATTCATTTCCTTCAATAAAATTTATGTTATTTTTGTCCATGGTATTTATATAATGATATTAATTTTGGATGCATTTCATTATGATATTATTGATTAAATGGAATAAGTGTTCTGTTATTTACTTTTCCATATCAATTATGAATTATAAAAATATGATTGTTATGTTATTTAAATGTAATTCATGTTTTTTATTTATAATTCCATATTTAATATTCTTATTGATTCATGATAGTTTTTATGTACTTAATTATTGAGAATTTGATCTCAAACTTATTTATTTCTATTCCGTAGAATTCCATCAAGAGTACTATGATTTATTTTCAAGCATAACCTAAAGGGAATTGTGTTATTCTATAAAAAAACATTCTTAAAATGTTTTATCAAATGTAATATGGGTGTCATGTATACAAATAATTTACCAAGACCACTAAACTACCCAGCCCTTCTAGATGTGACTCATTTCATCGTATTCAAATTTAGTAAAATAGACATCGGCTTCTGAATACTAGGGTCAGGGTCACTACATACATACAAGGAATGTGTAATTTCATCACTAAATCCATTTTCACCACAATCACATCTTGTCGTCCCAATGATGATTATTCATGGTATTTCCTTTACGCATGACATACTAAAATCATTTCCCAACAGATCACTTAGTTCTAAAAAATGTTAACAATATATTACGCCAATTATTATACATTAAAAAATTTCAAAAATGTTTTTCACTAGGTAACATAATTCCAAAAAATTAATAAATCATCATATGAATAAATAAAACATTAACCTCCAAAGCCTTGTTAAAAAAAGCAAATTCTATATTTAGATCATCTAATATATAACTAACCTAAATATTCTTTAATATATTGAAAACTATGTTAGAAAAAAAACTTATAGGGATTTTATCAAATATTCAACCAAGATTAATTTTACATTTATCTAAAAATAACATCAACCCCAAATAAATTCACATCCACAAAAATTTATATTCCATATTCATATAATCTCCCAAATATGCCAATAACATCCATGAATTTGATGATTCTCCATTATGTCATTTTAAAATTGAATATTGTTTTAAAAGCTAGTTCATCCTTTATTCCTCAAATAAAATATCATATATCCAAAAAAATACATGTTACCTTAATTGTTGAATATTCCAAAAATAATGATCCTCTAAAAAAATATAATTAATTACAATATCACAAATTCACTTTTTGATTCTCATGTTTATTTATATAATAAAAACTATGTTCCTAGAATCATGTTAATATTTATCTAACATATCATTTAAATTAAAACATTAATGTCAATGTAAACTGAACCTCATGTAGTCTAGTGGTATGTGTTCCACCCATGCCGCCCTTCGGTTGTGGGTCAAAGCCCCATGAAATTTGATGATGTAATGGGTTATCGCCCAGTTTTTAGTTTATTTTTTATAACATTATAATTATATAATTCTTAATATCTTCTTAGAAGAACTGACTAACATTATCTAAAAAAACCACTATCATAAAATATCATATAATCCGTAATGTTTATCATAACCATTATAATCATTTATTCAACTTCAAAAAACAATTCTCCCCCAAATAAAATTATGTTATTAAATAAAATGGTCTCAAACATCTACCAAAACATAATAAATTTCCCCAATGTAAATCAATCATATAAAAAATAAAAGGGAATTTATTATTATACTTTTATTATCATTCTTTAATAGAATATCGCATCATTAAATTTTAATACCAATAAGTTGAAACATTAATCATTCAATATTTTTCATAATAATTTTCCATCTTTTTTTATAATACATCTTTTCTATGAACAATAGTATGAATGAAAATATCTATGATTAAATAATATAAATACATCAAAATATATATAATCCCAACCTTAATATGTTATTTTTTGTCTCCTCATATTTTACAAAAATGGATTTCGGCATTGCAAAACATTTTTTGTACAGATTTGTTGATATCATTGTTGATATTTCCCCATAAAAAATTATTATAAATATTCTTACACTCTCCACATATAAATCATTAAATTGGTACTTTGGGAATTAATTTATTCACCTTATTGGTTTTAATTAACATATTTCTTTTTTCTTTCTAGTATATTTATTTATTCTATCCTTTATCACATTTAAAACATCTTCCTATTAATTTATTACTTTATTCACGGGTTCGTCTTCCAGTATTCATGAGACATAGGTTATTAAATATTTTAACATTTATGATATATATCTCATGATCATTTATGGAGATTAGTTTCAGTCTAATTTTATATTTTATGAAGCTCATATGGGTTAATATTTTAAACCTTAAATCATGATATCTTGTTAAGAATATCCATACGAGTTTCCACGAAATCTACCATTTCACTAAATTACTAACTCAGATAACCATCACATTTTCCTTTACATACATTATTAGTTTTATTCCTATTTGATCCATCCATTTCATAAAACCAAATGGTTACTATGACTATATGAATAACTACATAATAAACAAAACTATCAAGAGGATTAATACTAATATATAAATTTCCATGTTACAATGAATCATTTATTTTATCATAAATAAACATAATTCCCCTATTATATAATCTTATGTGGTCATATAGGATTTTTAAATTAATATCAAAAAACATCTTAACCTCTAATTTTATATCTACCATTCCCTAATATTGATCTATGAGGAACTGGAATTAATAAATTATATAATCCTTATATTTAATCATGACTTCAATTTCATTCATCTAAAGGATATTTTCATGTTTTTTGTTTTATATAATTATTTCATAAATCACATAAATGAACTCAAATATTTCAAAATGGACACTTTTATTTAGTATAATTTTTCCATGATATAAGATAGTTATAATAAGACTTGATTTCATTTCATTCAAAATCATCATGAATTTCATCTCTACATTTTATTTTCTATTACCCATCCTTAAACCTGGTGAGAAAATTTTAATTTGTTGGGTGAAAAAAATATTATTATGGGAAATAAAAATATAGAAAGAAAGAAACTCATCAGTACATGAATACTTACAAAAATATTCCTTTTAAAAAAACACTTGGGTCCAAAATAATTTCATACCTAAGAAATCAAGTTATATTACCAAAAAAATCATCAAATATTTCATAAGATATCATACAAGAATAATATAACTCATAATGGTTTTTTATTGTCATGAAAAAATCATAAACATTTGTCTCATTGTAAAACTTTTCATCATTAGAAATAAGAATATATTTCCCATTAAACATTATATCATTATAAAACATGTGAAATCATTGTATTTCTATAAAATACAATTTTAATAATATATAAAACATAAATCTGACTTTTGAAATCAAAATACATATCACTCATTCAAATGAAATATCTAATAAGGCTGAGATGTATACTCAATTCATTAGAGTGATATCATGTACCCATCGGTCTTTGGATTTTAATAAACCATATTTCCATTGATTATAGTGAAACCACAAAAAATTCATATATTTAACCAAAATTTTAAAATAATCATAACACATAAAAGAATGATATTTCAAACAATACACTCATAAATATATTCTTTTCACCCATAATAAATATTTTTGGGAAATTGAAATATCTGTTAGAATTAAAAAACGTTTTTAAAATTACCAAAGAACATATAATGAGGGTTATTATTTTAATAAAAAATATAATATTATTAAGAAAATAATATATACATTAAATTTTATAGTGTTGAGAAACGTCACTCTTTTTATGTAAAATAAATTAGAAAATTCAATTTTTCCTTTTTAATGAAAATAAAAAGATTCAAAATAAGCTATATTAAACCATTTATTATGAAAGAATTTAAATTAAAGTAAAAAAAAGGATAATAAAATATCATTTGTTATTCATTTATTTTTAAATCAATACAATAAAAAATTGAAAAAAATTGGAGATGGAATAAAAAGAGTTCGATGAAAAATGTAATAGATGGTTTTCAAAATAACGCCCCTTACCAAAGATTGACTCATCACATGTGTTAATTATATTGATGAATAATAAATAGAAGTTAATTATTTACATTATTAAGGTAATTTTAATGATTATTATTACTTTTAATTTAATAATTATATGTTATATTCAATTTTTAAATCATATACGTTCATGTAAGATGTTTTGATGATATTCAGATTATATGTCCAAAATGACATTGATTAGTTGAATATGCTCAAATAGGTCTATATTCTATTATATCAATAATAATAATAACTAAATAATTCTAATATTTTTATATAATTGTAATTTTATATCCAATATATAAACATGGTTACGATTAATAAACCATGTTACAATCATGGAGACGGTAGTTCGTACTTTCACTTGAGAAACATCTCCAGTTTTCATTAATCATTATGGAAAAACATTAAGATTTATTTTACCATTATATAATTATAATAACATCATAAATAGAATATTATTTCATTAAATATACCTATTTACATAATCTATGATATATGGGGCTGGAAAAAGTCCCATATCTTTATAGAGGTGGTAGTCTACACATACTCATGAACAACATTATCATATTTGAGAGAATGAAAAGGTCATAAAACATGTGTTTCATTGTCATTATTCATTAATATCAAATATATAAAATAAACCCATCATTATTACCAATAATGTGATATGTTTATGGGAAACAGATTATATTGATTTGTGAGGAGGTGGTTTGATGTACACACAAATGATGTTTTATTTTTACATTTCATCACGGCTGGAGATGGAAATATGTTGTTAAATTAACATAAAAACATTTATATATATTAATATACTGATTTTTTTTTATCAATACGTATTTGATTATTTCAATGATATGGAATTAAAAAAATGCTAGGTTATGAGTTATATATCTTCCCAAGAATATCTTTTTTGGCTTACACCATAATATATCATAGATTGATTTTATGATCCAAAAAAATACACTATAAAATCATTAAAGAAGTTAAAAAGGATATTTTTATTTTATTTTATGAACAAAATGGTTCTTGAAGTGTGAAGAAATGATAAGAATTGGTTTTCTTTTATATGAGAGGTGAGGGAAACTCCAGGATCTTCTTACAATATTAAATTAATTGAAATTAAATTTCATATTTAAATGGATCTAAATGTATAAGAATAAAATAAATGATTTTTATGAGCCTAAATATTCTCATAAAAAATTTTAATGTTTAGTTTATTTTTTGACCCATACCAAATGGTTTTATCATGTTATTTCCCTTTTTAAAATTTTTAGGGTTATTAAAATAAAACAGTATAAGGGTAATGAAATTTTGTATAAAAAGATAATTGCACAAAAAAGGTACCATTATGGATCTTCTAATATATTTCCTAATCTAATTACCAAATATAGGATTCTTTTTTGAGTTTTAAATAATTTAATAAAACACTATTTATTATAAAATAACATTAATTTCATTTTGGAACTCTTCATTTTATTGATATTTTAAATAAAAAGAAAAAATTAAATTAGAATATTATAAATTAAATCCTATTTAATATTTTATTATACTATCAAAAAATTATGTCAAAAATTATTCATTCATATAATATTATTTTAACATTTTTAAAATATAATTATTTTATTTTTCAATTAATTTATTAAATATTATATCAGTGTTTCATAGGCATTCAAGGAAATAATTTAGTAACTAAAAATTATAAAATAACCAAAATGATTAATAAAAATAATTTATATTTCAAATGAATATTTATACCCCAAAAAACTTTTTTTTATTAATATTATAACATTTTAATGATACTAAATCAAAGAAAGTGACATTTTTTACTTTTTTAAATTAAAATACTACAATGGCCAAAATCTTGTTCATATATAAAATGGTCATATATTAGAATAATAAATGATTATGGGTGAAATATATTTCTCCATTAAAATTAAATCATAAATTATGATATAATTATAGCCCTTATCAAATTATTTATACCCTTAATTAAAACATTTTAACTTTACTATTGTAAAAAACATTATTGATTGCTATTTATAATGACTATAAAGTATGAAATTTTTACTATATTGTATGCCTCATGATTACTAATATATAATTAATTTTTAATGATTCAATTAAATTAATTGGAAGAATTAAATTTATAATAAATAATGAAAAATGTGATGATAACTATTTTCCAGAAAAATGTCTTTTTAACTTAAAAACAGATTTTATACAAAATTAAATAATAAATTTAATTACAAATAATATGTTTAGATTATTAATGAACAATATTAACTAATAAAATTTTAAAACTAATCCAAAGTATATTTTAACTTTATAAATACTTTAAAATAAAATATTATTTCCAATAGAAATTAATTTTTTTCACTATTCAATGAATAATCATGCCTTTCATATAAAATCTCAATTTTTAACCATAAAAAAATATATTATTATGGTTCAAAAAATTATATAATTTTTTTTAATAATATTTTGAATTGATTCAAAAATTTATTATAACATTCTCTAACAGAACGCAACAAATAACATTTTTTGGGAAAAAAATATTTTTTAAGAAGAAAATGTATATTCATAAAATGGTTTTATAATTTAAAAAAAATAATGGATACATTTGTTTTTATTAGAACATATATATATAAACATATATAATTTTCATATTTTTATTCATTATTTACAATTGAATATCTTGGTAACACGTTTCAAACATGAATAAAAATAACTCAGGTTTGGTGAATCTTGGTGTTTCTTGTCGTACATGTTATCGAAAATAATATCCTAGTTTCAAAATCATGGGGTATTAATATATATATATGTAAAGAATTGTAAACATTTTTTGTATTTTCATGAAGATGTAGAATTGAGACTTTTTGGGACAGATCTAGCTACAAAAATGGCAGAGCATGTCAGATCTATTCAAAAATATATAAAGGTAGCTCCGAGTTGATAGAAATGTTATATGAATAATCATTGGTAATATATGGAATTTTATGTTGGTGAGAAGTTACTTCATAGGATTACTCTATAGAAAGTTAATGAAATTTTAAAATAATAGAATGATGATCCCCCTTTATATTTTTTCCTTCAAGATTCATGATCATGTATGGATAGTATCTCACCTTTTAGTGTTTCACCAACCCTCTATGAAGTCCTTTATATGTTCTATGTATCTCTATTGAGGAATTATAATTCTAACCCATTACATGTATTAAAATAATAGTTTTTAAAACTATATCATGCAATTTCTTCTGAATAAAAGTGGTAGAAATCATTTGTCAAAATGATTAAGTGTTATGGAGGAAGTATACACACCTTATTAGAGATATATCTAGAAATCTGTATTATGATAAAGCTACATGGAATCTTAGGTTGTGATGAAGCAATGATATGCCCATTTTTTTTATCTACGTCAAATAATATTTATTGTTAAATTAATTTTAATTGGTTTAGAATGTAACTTAATGTTTTTATGATATATTTCCCTTCAACAAAATTTAATTTTGACGATACCATGTGATACACACTAACCCGAATCTAAATGAACCCTAATATAGGATATCATTATAAACTAACCATTAAATAGCAAGAATTAAAATAAATAACCAAATTTTGAAAATTATGCATATGGATTTTATATCATGAAAATTTGTTTTAAATAAGTTATCAATATTTACGAAATTCATTATATGAAATTAAAAAACATTTTCCTTAGAAATGGTTTTTATTGTTTTTTGTTGAGAAAATAATATAAATAAATTTCAATTTATTTTGGAAATTTATTTTTTAAAAATAATTATTTATAAAATCATAATTTTAAAATTATCCTAGAGGTTAATTTTTCCAAGTTTCTTAATGAATTAATTATTTGATGTGTAGTGGAAAATACTGATTTTAATTAAAAAATGCCTTTCCATTTAAATAATTTAAAAATATAAATTAAAAAACTTTTTTAATATTATCATAAGTTCAATATATTATTTCTAAATACAATTTAGATAATTTGAAAACATTTTATGTTTACTTATTATATAAAATCACATTATAAATATGGGGAAAATTTTAAAGAATCTTCTTTTAACCATGTTTTGTGGGTTTAATTTGCAGTTGAATTATTCAAATTCTATCAATTTAATTTTATACAATTTATTTCATATTTTGAATAATAATAATTATTATTATGTAATATGTTAATGAAAATGTTTATTCATAATTAATAATAAAAAATTGAAAAAATATATCACTTTACAAAAGGGTAAAACATGTTTTTTAAGGGGATTAACTAAGATATGTGGGTAATACTTCCAATATAACATGTATAAATCCCTTTTTATTTCCAAATCTCAAAATTATAAAATCCCATATTCAAATATATATATATTAATATATCAATCCAGAAAATGATAATATTATATTTTATTCCTTCATAAAATTTTTTAGTTGTCCTCTCCCATACTTATAAAAGGACACCACATCATTTTATTCTTTCAAAACATTGTGCCATCTATATTTTCCATGCCCTATCCAATTATCATTTCAATAACCCTTACCATGAATTATAGGTGCTGGAATTCTTAAAATACCATTCCAAAGGACCATAAAAAAGGATCTAATGGAGGCATACCAAAGAAAGTGTGATCATCCAACTAGAAATCATTGAAATTATTTACTTTTCTATATCCTCAAAATATGTGTTATTATAAAACACTGGTATTTTAAAATAAAATTATTCTCAATAAGATATACAATAAGTAATGCTTGGATTAAATAAACCATGATACAGTGAAAAAATGTTAATAATTAAACATGATTGGTGCAACCTACCATTAAATTTGAACATATAAAAAAGAATAAACACATTTTGAAAAGTATGTATTAATGATTTTGAAATTATATTAATATAAACGTATTCAACACTTAGTAATTTCTTTATAGGTTTCCAAGATAAATTTTGTTAGAATAATTGATTTTTCATTTTTTTATGAAAAAATAAGAATATAATTTTTTTCCAAATTTAATATATAAATTTCAAACAAAAATGATCATAATTTTTTGAATCAAAATTTCAAAGTAATATTCACATTATGTTTCTATATATTCCTAAAAATATAAATATGTTCATGAATAATGAAAATACTAATTTATATTGAAATATTTATTTTTGTCTTAATCAATTAGAAAGATCAATTTTTTTAAAAAAAGATTTAAAAGATAACTTATTTATATTTTGTGTTTTTTAATTAAATTTTTTTAATTTTATTTGATGATCAAGTATAATTTTGATATTATTTTATTTATTATTATGAAAACCTTTTCTTTAGAAACATACTTTTTCATGAAACCTTCAGGTATAATATAAGATTCAATTCTGTCACTTATATTAATTGCATTCGGAAAAATATATTTTATATATGATATAATAATAATTATTATTTTTTAATAATTTATACATCATTTTTTTCATATTGAATAATAAAAACAGTAAAAATTAATTACAGTGGATATGGTTAAATCAGGTTTATGATGGGTTAAACTGAAAGGGTAAAAGTTAAAATAATCTAAAAAATGTTCAAAAACGATTTTATGCACATATTTAGACCTTATATAAACTATGGTTCTATAATGGTTCATGTTTATTCTTTTTCCTGGTGTAAAATGTGGGAATAAATGTTTTTCTTTCAAAAAATTCAAGTGTGTCATCTCCCCCACTAATAAAAGAGAACCGACTATCCTCTCCTATTTACATGTAAAAAGGGATTCTTTATTGGCATAAACCTACCCAAATACCTTAATTAATTCCTACCCCTTGTCATGCATCACATTTATTATTTATATGTTGAATTTACATAGGTATTATGTATTATCATAATGTGTTGGTCTTAATAAGAGTTATCATTCATAACCAAGCATCTATGTTTTATTTATTCTTCCACATCCTTAAAATCTCACTCAATTATTCTGATAAAATGACATAATAATTTCACACATAATTTTATTTCATAATTTTAATGTAATAACCTTTATCCATCCCCTTTTCCATCACATGGGAAAATAAAGATTTTTTTGTGTTTATAGTGAAATATATTCTGCTGACCTTATGTAATTACTTTTTATTGTCACCCCTCATGATTATTATTGATTATGGATTTTTTTTACACAAAATTACTGAAATATTAACCATTATGGAACATTAATATATCATATAAATTCGTACCATACAATATATATAATGATGATAATGTCATTTGTGTGTATTGCGTAATACCACATCATGAAGACATGTAATTCAACTTTTATTACCGGATCAAATGGATGGTATATTTATTTGTATATAAATAAATAATATAAAATTCCTTATAAAATTATAGTTCTAGAATTTTGAAAAAAAACACACACCTTGTTCCCATCACGACCTTAGATAAATGGAAACGTTACACATGAGATTGTATGATGTACCATCTTTATGAGTGTAGCATAGTTCATTTTTCATAAATACATTTCATAGTTATGTTTAAAATAATAATTAATGTATAAAATTGAAAATTATTAAATTATTATTATTCCAGATATAATATAATAATGTTACCATTTACCATGGTCAACACACTGATGTTGTTTTGATGTTATGCATTTAGAATTCTCAATAGATCTGATGTGGTCATACCTGATTAAGTAGTAAAATATTTCACAATAATAAATTAATTGAAAAGAATAATTTTAAGTGATTAGACAAGAAAATTTTTTTAATAAAAAAATTATTGATAAATTTTTAGTATGTATGATATATTAGAAATACATGAAAAATTGTGGACTCTGGGTAAGGGTTTCATCTCACAATATCTATCTTTGAGACACATATTTAATTACTCACCTAATCAGCCACCAATATGGATAATAAATGCAAAGACAGTAAGACTCCACAAAAGTGTCTTAAAAAATGTCTGGTTCCCTCCTCCATGCTCCATCCCCAATCATCCACCTATCCCCTGGCCATTGACATTATCCAGTCCTGCAATAATATAATCTATTCAGGTACAGACCAGGGATCCAGAATTGGGTGTGAGTACAACTCATTACGCCACCACCAATAGTGTCTAAAACAAGTCCAGTCAAAATATAGTGCATGTAGTTATATATCTAAATAATTACAATGCAAAAATAAATAGTTTATCACATTTTCATTTATACTAATCTAACTAAAATAGATCCAAGATTTCCAATGATACTGATAACTCAATACTAACATCGTCTTGTACGAGAACTCAAAGTACCCCTAGTTAATACCATATATTAATAACATCTTCTATACAAATATCGATGTATTCCATGTCCTATCATATCTCATTAACTTATTAAACTTCTTTTAGATATTGAATATTCTTTTGTGAGGCCATAACTCAGAATTCAATTATTCTTATTCATTAATTTAACATTTATAATCCAAATTTCCAATGTTAACAATATCACAAACATAACTAGGATGACCATTTTATCCTGATTACTCTACAATTGAATGACATTGTACCCATTATATTAACTCATAAGTATAATGTCCATGTTATCATGTATAATTCTCAATTTAGAATGATATTGTTTCCATGATCATTACTCAAAAGTATGATGAGAATTTTACTATTTGTACTTCTCATTTAGAATGACCATGTTCCTATTCTCTTTTCTCAAAAGTATGATGACCATGTAAACATTTTTACTAATCAATTTAGAATGACCATTTTTTCATTCTTTATCACATAATAATTTTACCTTTTAATTATCCTCCCTAATCCCATTACTAATTAATCCACCAGTTATAAAAATCTATTTCAATTAGTTAACTCGACAATTAAATAATTTCATCAAGACATTAATTAATTAATAAATTAATCAATAAATATCACAATTCATATTCAGTAATTAATTTTAGAAAATTAATTATCTCATTCTAATATCAATGTTCCATTTTTAATACCACAATTATTTATCTATATCTTATAATTTAAGGCACATAATTAATAAATAATTAATTATCACAACTTATCCATGTAAATATTAAATAATAATTAATCCCCTAATAAATTATCTATTTTACAACCACTACCTCTAAAAATAAATTCCAAAATTTTTTCTTTTAATAGGGTAGCTTTGTAGTATCATGATCAATTCCCCAATTAATCACATATTTCTACAATGCTTCGACAAAATAATTGGTCATTCTAATTAACCCAATTCAATAAAATAAATATCTAAAGGATGATACAAATTATACCATTTTTCATATACATATCAAATCCATGACTATGGTAATTAGATTTAGACTTCCAACACCGAATAATTGATTGATATTTTCCCAACAGAAATCATCAAAATCTAAGTAGCATAATATTGTTGATATAAAATCTAGATCTAAATCGTTAAATGGAAATCAAGATCAATGAAATCATAATATCATAAATCTAGATCTATATCCATGATCCTAGATATAGATGAAAACAAATATTGTTTTATAAAATGAATCAAAGGATATCTACCATGAAAATATCAATGAATGATAGAAGATAGAATGTGAAAAATGTCAGGCTGAAATCCAATTATCTGGAGAAGGGAGGATCTTCAATTTTGGCTTTTGATCTTGAGAAGGGGTGTTACTAAGGCAATGTAATTTCATCGGGTCAATGGGGGAACCAATATTTATCCATAGTAATTTAAAATCATGAGTAAGGAATGTATAAGAGGTGAAGCGGGTCATTAAAAGTTGAATATGAGTGAGATCCACAGTTTTTGGATCTCATTGTCATCCATCGCACAGTTTAGTCACATGGTTAGAAAAATCATACTCTAACCATGTGTTAGCCACTGTTTCAAGGAGGGACTTTGCATGGCCACCTCACATGGCCTATCAAACTGTGGTTTATCTGTGATGAAAATACTGACTCAAAGACCATATATCACATGGTTTCTCTTCTGTAGCCACATAGTTTGTAATAAACTTATGCCAACTATGCACCACATGGTTTCTTTAATATTTTATTAGACATCACCCAAGATCACCCCGACTAATAACTCTCATCAATGTTACTTAAGAAAAAAAAATTACCTGAAATTCTGCCTGAGATAACTTCATAAAAGGTTGGGATCTTATTGTCTTCCCACCTTATTACAGATCATCCTTAAGTTGCTCCTCCAAGACATTCTAAGATTCATAGACCAAAATATCATTCCATTAATCCCTCATAAAGGCTTCCTCTTTCCATTTTTTCACTTTTACCTGTCTAGGTTTCCATTACACATGAAATATTAGCATTTTCTTTCACCAAAACACATTATCACTGCGATCCAACACATGTATCAGATGATCCTTAAAGGACACATATATATCATTGTCAAACTCATCCACATAGATCACATGAGAAGTGTCAAGGTGATACCACCAAGGTTTTGATACATGTAAAACATCAGGAAAAGAATTGTATCTCTTTCGCTGATTCAATCGGTATTCCACCAGACTGATACTGTCAACTATCTCAAATGGTCCAACAAACCTGGGTTCCATCATGCCCTACCTTTATATCTACCCATGACCCAACCAAGGTGACACCAGATGGAATACAATATCACCCTCTATAAACTCTAGGTTCATCTCCGTCTATTATCATAAAACATATTTCTACTCTGAATTGTACCCATATGTTTCTAAATCAACAGTAATTGATCATATGTCTCATAGACGGGACTCAATCCCAAAAACTCAAACTCACAATCCTCCATCCAGAAAAGAGGTGATCTATATGTCTTACCATAAAAAACCTCATACGGTTCCATCTATATATTTTACAAAAAAATTGTTGTTATAAGAGAAATACACTAAATAAAACTGCTTTTCCCAATACCCACTGAAGTCAATCACAGATGCCCTTAGCAAATACTCAAGCACCTTTATAGTATGTTCTGACATTCCCTTTGTCTGTGGGTTGAAAGTTGTACTCAATAATAATTTTGTTCCATTTTTACTCTGTAATCCCTTACAGAAGCATAATGTAATTCATCAATAATTATAAAAACTATAGGCCATGGAACTCCATGTAGAAATTCTATATCCTTAATGTATAGTTCTCCCAACTGTTCTACTCTAACAGTTTCCCGTATAGGCATGACATGAGCTACTATTGTCAGCCGATCTAGAATGTCCCAAACAATGTAATTCCTCCTAATCATCTTCTAAAGAACCATCACAAAATACATTATTAGATCATCCCATTTCCATTATGAAATAGGAAATGTTTGTAGTAAATCACAATGTCTTTGATGATCCTTCTTCACCTTCTAACAAGTGAAGAATCTTTTCACAAACCATATTATATCGTTCTTCATTTTGGGCCAATAAAACTATCATCATAGGTCATTTCACATCTTGGTTTCACCGGTATGCAACGTCCATTTTGAGGCATGAAATTCTCACATGAGCTCCTCTCACAATCATGTACGTACCCCAACATGATTCTTCACATAGATGATTTAATCTTCATCTATCAACCATTCTAAAGATGTCTCTCCACCTTCAAATATTTCCATCAAGGAAAAGCACTTTGGATTCTCATACTATCTATCCCCAATCAGTCTCAAAAGTGTATACTCCACTGCAACTAATACTAGAGTAATTTACTCCTGACTATCTTGAACCACCACATGCATTTCATCCTAAAACATCTTCATCTTCTAGTTTACACTGGACTCTTCAACCATCAGAACCTGTGTTTTCTTTCTCAAGGAATTAGCCACACTATTACCCTTTAGGGGCATATATTACAGTTCAAAATAGAAAGACTACATATACTAAACCAAGATCTACTTCCTATGAATCAAACCACACTAAAAAAATATGTACTTAAAGATCTTTTGATTTTTATATACTATAAAAACTTCTCCCAAAATATAGTGTCACCAAAACATAATATCATAAACTACTGCTGCCAACTTGAGGTCGAGAATATGGTAACTCAATTAATGAGGCATCAACTACGGAGTCCCATATGCCACAACACCATCTCCATAAATCAGTACTACACCATGTCCAATCCAAGAAACATCAAATAAACTGTATAATACACACATGACTCAGGTAGGATCATTATTTGTTCTTATGTCAGCTGATTAGTCTACTCTTGAAAATCTCAATCACAAGCCTCTGACCATTCAAACATTATTCCCACTCTGTTCATGCCTGAACGTAGTGCTTCCAAATATGGAAATTTTTGGATGAATCTCCACTAAAATTTAGATGTTCCCCAAAATATTTAGATATCAAAAATATTCTTTGGATACTACCAATAAACCACTTCATGAACCTTCTTTGGATCCATTGACACATCATCCTCCAAGATTATTTTCCCCAAGAAGTAATCCTGGTCAAACAAAACTTGACACGTATATTTCTTAGCGTATAGCCGATGCTATCATAGTGTACCCAGAATGATTTCATGATATTGGGCATGATAGTCATCATTCTTGGAGTACACTAAGATTTAATACAAAAACCCCTCCACAAACTAATTTTGAAATGGATGAAAGATTCTATTTATCCAATTCATAAACACTAATGGTGAATTTTTTAACCAAAATAGAATTATGAAAAACTCATAAAGGACATACCTTTTTCAGAATGAAGTAATCAATTTATCAAATTTTTTTACTCTCAAATGATTACGCAATGATATCAAATCTATCTTGGGGAACACACAAGCTCTCATCAATTGGTAAAATAGGTCATCGTTGTGTAGAAGGGTATATTAGTTCTTTAAATAATTATTTTTCAGTATCTACTTATCAACACATAAGATTATACTTCTATCATTCATATTTTTGAACAACATAGTTGATCTCCAAGGAGACGTAATTGGATGAGTAAATATCTTATGAAACAATTCCTCCAACTGAATATTAATCTCTTGAAGCGTAGTTGGTTCTATTAGGTATAATAGAATAGATTCCGGATTAACCCCCAGTATGATCTCAATATTGAATTCAATATCTCTCTCAGGTGGTATCCCTGAGAAGTATTCAAGAAATACATATATAATGAAATCCACTATCAGTGGAAGGAAATCTTTCCTAACACCCCCTTCTTCAAATAAAAGACTAGAAACTTGGGGTATGAGCACTCATTGTTGCAGAGTAACAGGCTTGGTTTGTCCTCTCAAGATATCCCACTCTCCATTATGAATATACCAGACACCCATAAGAGGAAAAAGGTCACTCTCCTATGGTGAGAATCGATGTTGTCTTGGTATGTGAATAGCCAGTCAATACCCATAATTAGGTCATAGCTCATCAAATCAATAACATATACATCCCATGAGAAGTGATATTCCTTGATCTCGATTGAACATCCCTTACTAAGATAGAAAAATCTAGACAGTACTCCTAGTGGTGTTTCTATAGTCATTACCCTACTCAAAAACACCATTGTTAGGCTCAAACCATTAATACGTTTTTTGATATATAAGGGAATATGATTCTCCAGTATCAAACAATGTACAAGCCAATATTGAATCTACTAGAATTGTACATATCACTGTCAATGGTCTAGACTCTCTATCCACATGTTTAGTACATAATCCATTTAATTGTTCTACCCCTCTTCCCAATGATGTTTAAGGACTCCCCTAAGTTGAAACACTCTGTTAATGCTGGAGCTCCTACCCAAAAGCACCGTGTCATCTCTAAAAAACACCTCAGCCAATAGAACTCCAACTTCCAGCCCCATTTAGTGTAGAATATCCTCTTCTAACACTCTAAATCAAACTTTCCACTCCTTAAGTACCAGTCTATCACTGTAACCAGCATAATTTATTTAGAATTACGACCTACCTGCAAGATCAACACACTACTAGTGGTTATGAATAGTGTAAAAGATAGTGTCTTGGATTGCCACACAGATGACCACTTACCCTAGTAAGTTCCTTTTCAACCAACCCTTCAATCCATGTACTCGACTTCCCATTGCCTTTGCTAATGTTTTCATAATATTGCTTCTAGATCATGGAATTTTAACATCATGATTGTCCAATATCAACTAATTGTCCACCACTATATGACTCCCTTAGGTTTCCTTCATATATGAAATCCTGATCCCCAAATTTTTTAAACTTATTGGCCCAAAAGATATTCAATTGAGATGTATTCTTACACATAATTCCATTCTTAAAACATTATTCTGTTGTTTCATCATCTCCTGCTAATGTTGGAGCAAAGAGTTTCATATCTATATTGAGTACATCCAATTCCATCTCTGACATGCACCCTGGTGTTAGATTCTTAATATCTGTAGCTTTCCCTTTTCATAGCATCTCTATATAAAAGTGTTTTAGGAATCTCTCAATGAAGTCCTTCTATAACATACTGTCAGTCTGTCCAGTTCAAACCAGAATGTCCCACCAGAGCATCATTATTCTCTGGATCAGGTAAGCAGCCAACTTGACCCTCCACTTAGAAGGAGTCTCCAATTGGTCATGTATTGTCTCTATAGACTCAAGCCAGAATTCATCTCACTCAACTCCCCCTATCTAGTAAATTTTGGAGTGTGCTGCAACTAAATACCCCGTTTCAAAAAGTACATAATTTTCACAACCCATCGTAGAACTATTTCAATTAATTTCATGAAGCAATCAAAGAAATATGGAAATTATTCCCCTTCACTCTCTTCTGGAACAATTATTTCCTTCAGTTCCTGAATAGAAAAAACATTCCTGGATACACTCCTAGACCATCCCTCAACAAGCGTTAGGGAGGAATACACTCTACAATTCCAAACATGCATCTCGGGTCTCAAATCACAACCTTATAACATTTAATTAAGATGAAATAATAATAAAAAGACTTTTCCCCCCACCTCACCACACCTTCAATACCATGGTTCTATTAGTACCGTTAACCATCATAAACCTAGGTTTTGGATAACAATGGTAATAACACTATAATAATCTAGTTTCTCATTGAGAAACACAACTATAATCATTTAGAAACATTTTCACAATGATTTTCAAATCATGTTAGGAACAATTTTTAATTTTAATATCACAAAAAGGAAAACTATTCAAGTTCAATAACTTACCCATAACCTTTTTCTACATGCATTCCTAAAATGATGCTTGTCAAAAATAGCCCTGAGTTCATAGAATGATGCATGTAGACTCAAATTTCATTACTTTCTAGGTCACGAATCAATAGTCACTAACTCTAATAAGAAATAATCACATAAAACCACAATTGTGTCACCCACTATGAAATAATATTCAACTATTACAGTAAACATCAATAATAAAAATCCCATCCAGAGTACTTCGATTTCCCCCCATACATGGGTTTTCAAATGCCATGCATGAGTTCATTACCAAGCCCAAACTCATCATTGTATTATTATTTACATTTACCAAAATAGTATTATAATACTAGAATAAAGTGAACTAGACCTCTGATACCACTTCTTAACTTCCTAAATTGGGTGCCACTCATCGGTGCTTCGAGTCGGTCAGTCGCATGACCTCAATCACACCTCCCTATACATTAGTTGCGCCGACTTGCAACGAGAGTCTGGTAAGTTATACATGGGTAGACTATACCATCATATATCAAATTAAAACACCACCAGAAAAAATAAACAAATGCGGACGCATATATAATTAGAACATTACTCATGTCATATGATAACCAAATAAGAAATAAAATACCCAAATGAAATGGAAAGAATGGTATTCCAATACAATTTTTAAGTCTCTATAATGAAATTGAATGTATAAACATTTTGAATACCCATAAGGGTCATAAATCATGTCAGGTTTCCACTTCTATAATCCATCCTCAATCATCCACATATCCTAGAGCCTTTACCCTCATCCGGTTATGAAAAAATATAATCTATTCGTGTATCGATCCAGAGTCTTGAATAGTGAGTGAGTAAAACTCAGTAGGCCACCACCAATGTTTTATAAAACAAGTCCATTCAAAAGATAAAGAATGAATTTTTATAAGGATAAAAGTGCAATGAAATGTTAAACAGTTTATCACATTTTCATTTATTCTTTATCTGAAAATATTAACTCCATGGTTTTAAGGATAATTGTACCTCAATACTAAATTCATCTCATATTGGTGCCCAATGTGTACCCAATTTAATACTGTATCTTAAAACCTGCTTCTAGATAAAGCTCAAAGTATTCAAGATGATATGATATCTCAGTACCTGATTCAACCCATGATGGACTTTGAATATTCTCATGCGAGGCCATAACTCAGAGTTCCATTATTTTAATTCATTAATTTGACATTTATAATCCCCATTTCTAAAGTTACTAATATCACAAATGTAGGTAATATTCCCATGTTACCATTCTTACTCATCAATATAATGAGCATGTTCCCATTCCCTATACTCATAAGTCTAATGACACAATTACCATGTATAATTATCAATTTAAAATGACTATTGTCCCATTCTTTTACTTATAATTATGATTACCATGTAACCATTTGTACTTCTCAATTTAGAATTACCATGTTATTAATTTATTTACTCATAAGAATGATGACCATGATACCATTTTTACTTCTAAATTTAGTTTGACCACATCCCCATTCTTTATCACATAATTAATTAACTAATTAATTATCCACACTAATTCTATTAAAAATTAAAAAATTAGTTAAACGCATCCATTTTCATTAGTTAAATATATAATTAACAATGTTCTTAAAACCATTAATTAATTCATCAATTGATTAATAAATATTAAAATTCATATTTCATAAATAATTTTCCCGAATTAATTATCTAAATTTAATCTTAATGTTAAATAATTAAACCCACAATTAATTATCAAGAACATATTATTAATGAAACATAATTAATCCAAAATTAATTATGTTCAACATAGCCATTTCAATATCTAACAACTAATCCCCAGATTAATTATCTATATTACAAACCCTACAACTTATAATCAATTCCCCAAATAAATTATCTAATAGGAAATCACCATAGTGTCAGGATTAATTCACTCATTAATCAACTCTTTAAACAATTGTTTGGAAAAAAAATTGCTAAATCTAATTAACCAAATTCAATAAAATAAATATCTAAAGGATTCTAGAAATTATGAAAAAATTCATACATATATCAAATCCATGACTATCAGAATTATATTTAAGTCACCTAACGTAGTTCATTGATGAATGTTTTTCCAATGGAAATCACGAAAATATGAGTAGCGTAATGAAATTTACAAGGGTTGTGGATATAAATACCAAAACTATAATCAAGATCTAAGACCCCAAGATCTCATAAATCAAGATCCTGATTTACAATCATAAATCTACATTACACCACATAGATTTTGATATTAGGAAATATAGGATATCATCCATGAAACGATCATGGAATGATAAAATAAAAAATGGAAAAATCAACAACATGAAATCCACATATCGGGAGGAGATAAGATAATCGATTTGGACATTCAATCTCGAAGAACGGTGTTTTAATGTGCATGAAATCCCTCTCGGTCAATATAACAACCTTCCTTTACCCTTTGGAAAGTAAAATCATGAGTTAGGTCCATATAAGAGGTAAAAAAGGTCATTAAATGTCTAAAATGAGTGAGATCCACTATTTTAGGATCTCATTATCGGCCCTCGCATGGTTTGGTCACATAGTTAGATAAATTATGTGTACGTAGCAACTTCTAGGGGGAACTTTTCCTGGCCACCTCACATGGCCTATCAAACCGTGCATAAATCATGTCGATACTATTTCCCCAAATAAAATTGATCACATGGTTTCTCTTTGGTAGCCTCATGGTTTGTACAAACCATTAACCAATCGTGCACAACCTATTTTCTCCATTATTTTCTTATACTTCACCCAAACACCAACAATCAATAACTCCCATCAATGGTACTTTAGTAAAAACTAAATGTTCCTAAAATCATTCTAGAGATAACTCATGAAACCGTCTGGATATTACATCATGAATCCTTCATAAATGAATATATTTTTACTATGAATACATTTAATTAATGCATGGAAGTTATAATTCAAAATTTACCAAAGAAGTAAGGGTGTATGTTTGAATCTCATTTTATTTGGGATTGTTTGTGATTGATTTTTCATTAAAAGAAAATTTATTTATTATTATAAAATAAAATAATTTCATTATTATATTGTATACATTTCCTTAAAATTTCATGTAATATTAAAATTTTTATTTAATTGTTACTTAAATTGATTGATAAAAATTTTGGAGAAAAAATATGACTTCATATCTCAATTCTGTCGAAATTTTTTTTACTACCTTATCAATTTTTTTATATAAAAGTATGAGTTTTTTTAAAAAAATTTCAATTGAATAATTAATTACATTTTACACTAGTTTTAAATTTTATAATTTTTTTAAAATGAATATTCTTTTCATTTGATATAAAATAAATTTTTTATCCTTTTTACTAAAGTGTTAAAGGAATTTTTTTATATTATATGACTTGAATATAATTACCATTCATCATGACCACTCAATTCTTTGAATATTCAATTATATGATTCCAAGGTAGTTTTTTCTGTTGATACTTATTATTATAGACACTTTTATATTTGGAATAACTGATTTCAAAGTGAAAAAGTAAATTCTTTTTTAAATATTTGATTTTATATTTGAAATAATTTTTTATAATTAATGATAAACATTTCTGTTATGGAATTATTCTAAATTATGTATATATTTATCTTATATATATACCTTGTTTATTCGACATTACATTAATGGGGTAAAAAATTCATTTTGTTTATCTCTCAAATTACTTCATTAAGTAATTTTCTTTAATTACGTTATGAAGAAATATTATGCAACCCATTTTATTTCAATGGTTAATTATTATTTATTTTGATATGATTGATTTAATTTATATGGAACACATAAATTAAAACATATTATAATGGGTGTTCCTATATAATTCTCCAATGATTTGGGTAAATTTTCATCTCATGAGCCATCATGTATGCGATTTCAATGAAAACCTAATAAATTATGGTACTTTTATCATCACGTCATATTGTCTGACAAGTTACCCTTAACTAATGTTTATTTAACGTTATATGTTACTACAACATTTCCTATGATTATGTGATCTTATGATACCATGTAATTTATGTATTGATCCCATGTGATTACTCAGAAGCCTTATCTTTAAGGATATCATGTTATATCATTGAATCACTGGTTACACTTTTGTTTCATGTTTATTCTATTACAATTTTTTTACCTCAGCCAATTGGTTGATGTATTACCCTAATTATCCAATATAATTTTAGGTTCTTGAATTTATTTTTTTGATCATTATATTGAATAAAATAAATTTGTTTTATTTTAGTCTCACTTTCATGTACTATAAAACTAGTCCTCCAAATACATTTGGCCTCATGATCTTAGGGTTGTAATTAATGCATTTTTATGTAAAAAATATTGTAATAATATATATAAAAGTATTGAGTCTCTATAGTTTGTATCAAAGAAAAGCATATTTATTTTTTTGGATTAGTACTACAATACATTAGTTAGAAACATATAGAAAATTATAATGATATGTCAATGTGTTAGAAAATGTCTTATATTTTTGTAATATTTAAATCTACTAGTTTCCAAGACTTTACATTAGATTATAGATATTAAATGAGGATATGTAAGTCACATATTTATACATAGGGGAAAAGACAACTAAAAAGGTGATTTGTAATCTGGCTCTATCATCACCTAGTGCGTGACAACGGACCTTACTGTGAACCTGCTTTGACACTCTCTATGGATGTTCTTTGGAATTTCACAACTTCATTACGAACTGTTTTAAAATAGTTAAAAAATTGTTAGTTTCGAAAATATAGTAGAAATTTTTAACATGGATGAACTAGATTAAAACCGAGAGACTCATATGTAAGTATATAATTATAATTTTTATGTTATTCCTTTAGGATTATAATTTTACAATTTTATGTAAATTTATTTTCATATATATATTTTTATTATTTTTATTTAATGATGGGAAATAACACAATACATGCCAACAACCAATTTTATTGAAAATGTATTGATTTAATAAATAAGATACATAAACTAATTGTATTAGAATTTATACATATTTTGATCATTTCTGATGATCTCTCAAATTATGATTAGCAAATGGAACATAGTTTAATTTAAAAACTCGTCAAAGAAACTGTAAAAAATGAATAGAATATTCCTGATGTTTATGTATTATAGAAGATAATGAATTAAATTTTCAATTTTATAATTTTCAAAAATGTTGGAAAAGGAACCATGGAACATTCCAAAAAGGAATTATAATATTCATTATTTGTGTAAAATAAGGGAATAAAAAAGATAATTACGAATGAAAAAAGAAGATTTTTTAAAAAATACTCATGGAAATAAAGTCAATCTTATGGTACCACTAACATTTTTATATCATAAATGCGGGGAAATTTGTAATTATCTATGTCAATGTCATATTTTTTAGATTAATTCATAGGGGATTATGTCATAAAAATCATTGATGTTTAATTATATCGGTATTTAGGTGTTGGAACTCGGTAATATTTTTTTCATTTATTTTTTCCAGTGGTATTGTATTTATCAAAATCCTGAAACTTCTTAAGATAGTTATATAGTATATTCTCATTAATTATTATAAAAAATATATTGAAGGATACTATTGACCAATAAAGATAACTGAATAGTATAGTGTTACATAATATAAAAATAGATGATTGTGTAAAATTTATTCTTTGATATATACATGATGTTGATGAAATTATAGTAAATCGATATTATTTTATTTTTTGGGAAAAAATTATATTTATAAAATAATTTATTAGATAAAAAATAATTTTATTATTAATATTATATTTAGGATATTCATCATGTTTCATAAAATATTATGGGAATTATATTAATGTTGTATTATAAAAAAGAAAAATAACTTTCCAAGCTATAATCTATAGCATCAGGTAAAGCTATTGGTATTCAATCCAAAATTGAAGGGCGATAAGGTATCAACACCTACCCCTATCATAAGTGACATACTAGTTTGTATGAATTTATTTATAGCTAATGTACTTCATTGAAAAATATTATGTAAATTTTATAAATCATATTTTTGGATTAAATGATTTTGAATTTCTAGGATCTTGTTGTGATTACTAATATTTTTTAAAATGATTCATTAGGACGTCTAATATTTGTAATATAAGTCTAAAATTTTATTTAACATGAAATATTATATAGGAATAACACATTTAAATATTGTTAAGTTGATGTTATTTTGTATCTGGGTTATTTAGTTATTGAATAATTTAAGTTGAACATTGGTTACAGAGATTAATATGAAGGTGTATTCATTTTTAGAATTATCTTTCCTTTCTCTAATAATTTTGGATTATTTAATAATGACAAGGGTAATATCTTGATATCATTTTTTTGGAATCATGTTATCCCTTAGAATATAATTTTATTTCTTCAAGAATTAAAAACACAATTGGGAATGCTCAACATTCTGATCAAAAAATAATATTATGGTAAAAAAGTATTAATTAATGAAATTATAATTATTATTTAATATTATTTCCTAATTTATTTAATCTATATGGTAAAATTATCCCTGAACATTAGGAAAATGATCTTGAAATAAATTTGTTATTCATTTTTTATAAAATGGTGATCTAATTTATATTAATAAAAGTAAATCATTATCTCTTAGTTGTATCTTCTTTCAATATTATTGTTTTCACATCCCATTAATGTTATAATATTTGTATACCTAGTTATGTGACAACCATTTTGTTTCCCATTTCCCTCTATTTCTTAGAATGTATAATTGACATATTTTTATGTCATTTTTTAAATAATTAATTGATTTCAAACACTTAATTACTATGAACATATAAAAAATTAAATGAGGACACTTATTTATGTTGTTTAGAATGTATGTAGAGGCCTGAAGCTTGACGTACATGGACATTACACTACTTTTTCGGAATACTTAATATATAAAAAAAACAGACACACAAGGACCATAATAGTTTAGTGTCTTTGGAAATTCGGAACGTAATCTCCTAATCAAGGTGAAAGATCTTCAATATCTCCCATAAAGATCTTCCCATTTTTGGTTTTCTTACCTAAAAACTTTCTCTATATCCTGGGGAAAAGAAATCAAAAAAAGTGTGAGCTCAAATTCTCAGTAAGGGTAAACATAGAGAACATAAAACAATCCATAAACATTTTAATGCAAAAACTTGAACATAAAATCTAAACATCAAAATCTTGAGAAAAGACATAAATCTTGAAAGTACGTAAGGAATATATCATAAAGGAAAATCAAACATGATAAAATATCATGGTAATAAAACATGTGATTGTGGAAACCATTAATCACATGATATGATTTCCATAGTAGCCAATGCATTGCTGCCAAGATCATCATAGTGGACAAAGTCCCTTTCTGAATCGAGTTCACTGCTCGTTCCAGTCATGTATTACTGAACCAGATTAACTTACCATTACAGACATGTCTATATCATGAGATATAAATCTTTACCCAATGCATTGTATGGAGATATAAGTCTCACCCCTCACATGTTTAAATCATTCTTCTGTGTGCCACAAAAATAACATACATCATTCATAATAACCCAACGAATAAAATGGGTTTCATAAACAACATCCCATCATGAAATAATCCATATAAAAGAAATGGATATCATTTTACAATAAGAAATGTGAAACCAAATAAATCATAGAGACATTATACTTGAAATATTCACATATGAAATAATGTCATCTTAGATAGAAAAATGGTTTTGATAAAACACTTGAAATGAATTCTTGAGGAAAATAACCTTTCTTCTTCAAAATAAATTTATTTTCACAAAATGTCATTCAATTTAAAAAGAAAGATATTTTGTTAAAAATATTTATGAAATATTCAGGAGGAAGCTTCATGAAAATAAGGATTCATAAAACTGTAAAAATCCTTTCATGCCGTATAAGTTAAAAAAACATTCTTCTCGTACTTTTTCCGGAAAAGTCAAAAAAGTACCTCGTAACGTAGACAAAAGAAAGATCCCATACATACCATGTAGTAAAAGTTAAAAATGGGTAAAAATGACTTTAAAAATACATGAAACCATTTTCAGAAAACATTAACATTGATGATAAATATAACCCCAGTTAATACTTACGAATAAACAATCTCGGATAAAAACGAGATTGGAAAATTTTTCCCTTACAAAGATCTTTTTGTAAATAAAATTGATCACTTATGTATATTAACAATAAGGTCACATAAAAAAGTATAAAATCATGATAGGATATAAAAATTCATTTCTCACATAATCAAAGAACGACATAAACATGAAAGAGAATATCAACCCAAAGAATGGAAATTGGGTTAAGAAGATCCCTTACCTCGTGTCCGACTTGACTCGATCATTCTTTAATCTCCTGAATAATAAACCAAAGTTATTTTATAATTTCTTAAGAACCGTTTTAAAGTTTATAATTCATTTTATATCACTTATTACCATGTTATAAACATTATGTAACCATTTAAGTTAATAACGTTCGTTTTGTTGATATTTGGTACTTGAGTCAAAAATGGACTTTTTATAATTACATGTTGTTCATGTGGTCAAAGGTTCATTATATGCAGAATGATATTCATGATTTATATATCATATATATAATATATATCCAGCATATACATGTATTTAAAATAGTACATAACATATGGAGGTAAGAAATGAAATGCACCATTCATGGAGACGGTAAGTCGTACGTACGCATGAACGCTAATTTCATTTCTATTTCTTATTTTAAAGGAATAAAAAAAATATGATACATAGGTATATTATAATTAAATTATAATATCAAATATTATATCATTAACTCCATCCTTTATACATCCCATATAAGGCATTAACGAATCACATCACTTTGAGGGGGCGGAGTCCGCACTTCCTCAAATGAGATTATCGTATTTACCCACTATGGAAACCATAAAGGCTTGATATAATTTGGAAGTATAGAAGAATAAAGAAATCATAAACATAATATATATCATATATAAATATAGTTCCATCATAATGGCCACCATGAGAGGCGGTATGAGAAAATCGAACAATCATCATTTCGTGAGGCGTTAGTTTTCCATCCACAGAAACATTGTGTTCTTCATCATTTAGATGGAGGTGTGTGTGTAAGTGTAGTTTGAATCCTTCTAATAACAACATCCTAGTATATTGAGGATACTGATGTGGTTAAAAAATAAAGGATTAAAAAGAGTTTAGGGTTGGAGAAGTAGAATAAAAGAAAACAACTTAAGAGATGTTGTTACCTTTAATTTTTGTAACTTCCTTTGGTTTGGACCAAAAGTACTTCATGGAGTGCCTTCTGCCGAAGGTAAGGCTTCTAAGGGGAGGAGAGGGATGTAGGGAGATTAATTGGGAAGATGTTGGATGAGCCAAATGGCTTGAGAGGTGTGATGAATTGGATAGAAATGGTCTTCTTTTATAAGGGGGGGGAGGGGCTCTTTTGGAAAGTGTGAAAATATTATTTTATTATAAACTTATATTCGGTTTCAAAAGGTCCAAAAATAATTAAATATGAAGATAAGAAGACTCACAGTCGAAATAAAATCATCGAGTCAGAAGTGGACATGTTTTGTAAAATATTTTAATCATTATAATCTAATTTATATAAATCATTTATTAATGAGGTAAATACTGCATCATTATTGTGTCATAAATAATTTATTTTATTTGATGTCTAAAAATTATAAAAAAAATTCCAACATGTAGGAAATCGTTTTATATTTCAAATTAATATTTATAGTCGAAAAGATAATTTATATATCCCCTTATAAAAATTAATTACTAATAGAATTTTTTTAATGCCAATTTTGTCTTTACATTAAATTAATTAATCTAATGTGTCATTGTCTTTCATATGTGGCTCAATGGGGTCCCAAAATCGACCCAAGGATGCCCATGGTCGTCCATTACTCATCTAATAGGTTTGGACTAGTGTTAAGGTAATTTTGAATTATTATAACAATCTTTTAATCTTGAATTACCATATTTACTTTTAACCGTGGTAAAATAAAGTAAAAAGTTACTATTCACCAAAATTTATTTTTATCTAATTTAACCACATTTTACTCCTTGATACTAACCGTGTCTCTCGAATTTTCTAAATTCAAGTCATAGAAGTGGTAAAATTAAGCTTTATGAACAATTGCAAAAACTCTTAAGAGGTGGGTAAAAGACGGTGAAAAGTTCAATACAATTTTTATAAATCTAAAATTATTATAAAATGATTCCAATGAATTTCATTGAAATTATTATGTATATATTTTAACCTAAAATAAAATTAAATCATATAAATTATTATTTAAATAAAAAGTCGGTTTTAACCAAAAACTCAGTGTTTTCACAATTCTTCAAAAATTGATGTTTTTCATAAAAATACCAAAAATTTAGCCAATTCTATATTGGATATTCCGAATTCAAAAATGATGTCTATTTTTTCAAATTCAAAAATAGAAGTGGAATTAATTAATTTTAAAATTAATTCCCGTTATCAAAACAAATAGCCTGTTTTTGTGAAATAATAACTATCAAAAGATTGATACTTGTTTATGTTCAATTTCAAAGTGAAATTAATTTCAATGACCAACATTGGATTAAATGTTAAAAATATATTCTAATTAAACTTTTAAACCAATTAAAAAGATAATATAACCATATAAATTATTGCGATGAAACAAAGTTGTTTTTAATTAAAATATAGCGTGTTTTTACTATTCATCAAAATATGAAAGTTATCAGAATAATATGAAAAATTTATCCAAATTAAATATTTATATCTTGATTCCAACGGAGAATTTTATTTTGTCAAATTGAACTTATAAACATGTCAAAAACTAGATTTAATGTGGTTGCACCATTAAAAGGCGGTAAAACTGCATTTTTTGAGAAATACTTCTTTTATCCAAAAAACTGATTTTGTTTTCATACCTCATTCTATTAAATGTGTAAGATGAATTATAATATTATAAAATTCAAAATTAAATTAATACTATTAATAGCGGCTAGTTTATAATATTATAATAATATATCGCTGTTTATTGGAAGCCGGTATTGTGTACTATACCCGCTATCGTGGAAGGTCGCGATTGCATGTAATGCAAGCCAAGTTAGGGTTGCGTGCTGTGCAAGACTCCTTTGTTGTTTTTTTATAACAGAATCCAACCGTTTTTCATTTATACATTGAATATATATATATATACTCAATGTTGCGTAGAATGACTATTATCAAATGAATATGAAATTGTGTGTAACACAATCTTACAATAGTGTTGCGTATACTGCAAGATAATACGGTGTTGTGTATAGCACAAGGTAATATTGTTGTAGTATAAAAAACATGACATCAAATAAATTAAAAAGAGTACATATCATAAAATCGTGGGTTGTTACATTCTAACCCTCTTAAAATGAATTTCTCCCTCAAAATTCTTTGAGGTTATAAATGGTTTTCTACTTGAAAGTTTATTCAATAGAAACCCACATCGTAAAAAGGAATACTAAAAATTCATTTTATAAAGGAATGTTAGAAATGTAACGGTTATCAAGATTAACTCATCACTGGGTTTCCACATAACAGAACATAGGTGGAAATATGGGTATGGAAGAAAAATTTAACCATCATGTTCTGAAGGAGAGTGGTAGAGAACATGTCTATGAAAAAGCCAAAAATCACAAAGCCATAAATTTTTGATGATCTAGGGTACCATCTGATTCATCGGATATAAGGGCACTAGGGCAACATTTTTGGTTTTCAAGATCATTTCTCTAAAGTTAATGAATTTGTATTAGAAGAAATACTTACATTATTGTGGTAAAATATCACAATTTTTCATGCCTTGAACAATTTCCACTTCATCTCTTTAAGAAATGAAGTTGAATTTGTCATTCGCGATGTTTTAGCAGATCATGTGATAGAATGGTAGCTCATTCCATCTGTCTCAAACATAAGTTAGAAAAATTTATATACATAAGTCTTTATATGGTGAGATTAATCAGATATGGTTCCAAAATGGACATATACTTCATCTATCATCCTGCATAACAAAATAAAACTAGTTTCTACTGACCAGGGACTTCCTGTAGGCCAGTGGTAGGAAATAAAGGCATGTCGCACTTCGATTGTAAGTTCAATTCCCACAGCCTTGTCCGACGTGACGGGTTGTCGCCCATCCTGTAGGTTGTCCTTTTTTTCTAAAAATACATTATTATAACCTTCCATCAATGATGTCAAAATAGTTCAAGCCTTAAACAATACTAAAATATGTCCAACATAATCCATTCCAATCATTAGGCTTATTCAAAATACTGTTGTCCAATCTCATATTATAGTGAAAATGATTTCCAGAGAGTTCATATAACAACCATGTTAATTCCATCATTGATCCCCATATATCATAAGATATGTCTTTTTGGTCACATTACAAACATTCTAAGGCCTTAATCATGTTTTCTCTTGAAAAATGAACACCCTTGGAACCTTAGTGAAAACATGAGTGCTGTCAAAAGTTAACACTTTCCACATACCAAAATCCAAAAATTCTGTATACTCAAACCATGATATCACTTAGTCCTTATAACAATCATTATCTCATGAGTACTATCAAACATTTTATTTCCTCCTTATCCATTCATTATGTGCATATTATCTTCTTTCCAAAAATATCTAAATAACCTTTCATGGTTACCAGTACCATTCAACATATACTTTCAAATACTTTAGAAAAAACAGTAGTGTAACAATCCATAGATGTTTCTTTATTCCATAGTACCATTAAATTACCAATAGAACATAAATCTTGATAAAAATTCAATCATTCCACTACCTTCTTAAACCATTGATCAAGCTTCAACACATCTTTCATCTCATACATCATTTTTAGTCTCCTCATCATCATCCACATAAATACTACCCATATGACCATGCTGATTCTCTTCATGAGGTTCTCCCTTAGGGCATTGGTTTGCATAATTCCCATACATTCCACATTTAAAACATTTAATCATTGTTGATGTCATAGCAATACCATTATCCTTATCCATGGTGTTAACTGAACCTTTTCCTTTTCACTTACTGGATTTGTGTCCTTCTTTTCCGCACCCAAAGCATATTCCAGTTTCTTTGAAACATTCACCTTGATGCCTTTTACCACATTATTTACATGAGGGAAATTGAACATTCATTCCTCTATAATCATCATGAAACTCCATATTTCTCTTATTAGATGAGTTGGGAAACTTACCAAAGTTGAGATTATTGATCATATTATTAGATTGCTGATTAGGCATAATAACGATACGTGGACCTCCTGATCCAATTTCATTTGGTTGCTCAAGAATAATATCATTCCATTGTCCATCATATCCTCCATTATCGTGAATCTTCCCGTTTCCAGCAATTTTCTAAAACCCAAAAAAGAATATCATGAGAGGCCAAAATCATAATCAAGGGGGATTACCATCAATATCTAACATATTAGGTTAAATTATAAGTTCGTTTCCATAATTCTAGGACTATAAACTATACTTATACCTAACCTTAGGGAAATCCTAAGACATACCATAGAAATATCTATAAGGATCTCACTAAAGTTTTCCTATCCTAGTTTCCACAGGTTCACTAAACCTTTCCTATGATACCAACTTTAGAGGCCCGAAGCTTGACGTACATAGACATTACATTACTTTTTCAGAATAATTAATATATAACAAAAATAGATATATAAGGACCGTAATAGTTTAGTATCTTTTGAATCTCGGAATGTAATCTTCTAATTGTGATGAAAGATCTTCAACATCTCCCGTAAAGATCATCACCATTTTGGTTTTCTTACATTAAAACATTCTTTATATACTGGGGAAACGAAAACATAAAAAGGGTGAGCTCAATTGCTCAGTAAAGGTAAACATAGAGAACATAAAACAGTCCATAACCATTTGAATGAAAAAACATGAATATAAAATCTGAACCTCAAAATCTTGAGCACAGACATAAATCATTGAAGTACGTAAGGAATATATCATAAAGGAACATCAATCATGATAAAATAGCATGGTAATAATACATTTTATTGTAGAAACCATTAAGCACATGATATGATTTCAATAGTAGCCAAGGCATTGCTGCCAAGACCATCTTAGTGGACAAAGTCCCTTTCTAAATCGAGTTCACTCCTCATTCTAGTCCTGTATTACTGAACCAGATTAACTTACCATTCCATACATGTCTATCTCATGAGATTTAAATCTTTAGCCAATGAATTGGAGGTAGATATAGGTCCCACCCATCTCATATTGAAATCATTCTTACGTGTGCCACAAAATAAACATACATCATTCATAATAACCAAACGAATAAAATGGGTTTCATAAACATCATCCCATCATCACATAATCCATATAAAATAAATGGATATCATTTAATAATAAGAAAAGTGAAACCATGTAAATCATAGAGACATTATACTTGAAACATAAACATATGAAATAATTTCATCTTAGATGGAAAAATGGTTTTGATAAAACACTTGAAATGAATTCTTGAGGAAAATATCCTTTCTTCTTCGAAATCAATTTCTTTTCACAAAAAATCATGCAATTTTAAAAGAAATAGATTTTGTTAACAATAGTAATGAAATATTTTGGAGGAAACTTCATGAAAATAAGGCTTTATAAAACCATAAAAATCCTTTCATGCCGTATAAGTGAAAAAAACATTATTCTCGTACTTATGCCGGAAAAGTCAAAAAAGTACCTCGAAACGTAGACAAAAGAATGATCCCTTACATAAAAAGTAGTAAAAGTGAAAAAAATGGGTAAAAATGACTTTAAACATACATGAAATGTTTTTTATAAAACATGAACATGGATGATAAATATAACCCCATTGAATACTTACGAATAAACAATCTCGAATAAAAACGAGATTGGAAAAGATATCCCTTACAATGATCTTTTAGTAAATAAAATGGATCACTTATGGGTATTCACTATAAGGTCACATAAAGAAAGTATAAAGAAGTGATAAGATATAAAAATTCATTTATCACATAATCAAAGGACTACATTAGCAAGAAAGAGAAGATCAACCCAAAGAATGAAAATTGGGTTAAAAAGTTCCCTTACCACGTGTCCGACTTCACTCGATCATTCTTTAATCTCTTGAATAATAAACCAAAGTTAATTTATACTTTCTTAAGAACCTTTTTCAATATTATTATTCCTTTTATATTACTTATTACCATGTTATAAACATTATGTAACCATTTAAGTTAATAACATTCGTTTTGTCGATATTTGGTACTTGAGTAAAAAATGGACTACTTATAATTACATGTTGTTCATGTGGTCAAAGGTTAATTATATCTAGAATTATATTCATGATTTATATATCATATATATCATTTATATCCAGCATATACATGTATTTATAATAGTACATAACATATGGAGGTAAGAAATGAAATGCACCGTTCATGGAGAGGGTAAGCCGTACGTACCCATGAACGCTACTTTCATTTATATTTCTTATTTTAATGGAATTAAAACATAATGATACATATTTATATTATAATTACAGTATAATATAATATATTATATCATTAACTCCATCCTTTATATATCCCATATACGGCATTAATGAATCACATCACTTTGAGGGGGCGGTAGTCCGCACTTCCTCAAATTAAATTATCGTATTTACCCACTATTGAATCCATAAAGTCTTGATATAATTTGGAAATATAGAAGCATAATGAAATCATAAAAATAATATATATCATATATAAATAGAGTTCCATCATAATGGCCACCATGAGAGGTGGTAGGAGAAAATTGGACAATCATCATTTCGTGAGGCGTTAGTTTCCCATCCATAAAACATTATGTTATTCATCCATTAGATGGAGGTGTGTGTAAGTGTAGTTCTAATCATTCTCATAAAATCTTCCTAGTATATTGACAATACTGTTGTTGTTACAAAATAAATGATTAAAAAGAGTTTTGGGGTTGGATAAGTAGAATAAAAGAAAACAACTTAAGAGGAGTTGTTACCTTTAATTTGGGTAACTTCCTTTGATTTGGACCAAAAGGACTTCTTGGAGTGCCTTATTCCTAAGGTAAGGCTTCTAGGGGGAGTATAAGGATGTAGGGAGATTAATTGGGTAGAGATTGGACGAGCCAAATGGCTTGAGAGGTGTGAGGAATTGGATTTCAATGGTCTCTTTTTATAAGGGGGAGGAGGGGCTGTTTTGGAAAGTGTGAAAATATTATTTTATTATAAACTTATCTTCGGATTCAAAAGGTCCAAAAATAATTAAAGATTAATATAAGATGACTCATGGTCGAAATAAAATCATCCAATTAGAATTGTACATGTTTTGGATAATATTTTAATCATTATAATCTAATTTATTTAAATCATTTATTATAGAGGTAAATACTGCATCATTGTTGTGTCATTAATAATTTAAATTTTTTGATGTCTAAAAATTATTATAAAAATTCCAACATGTAGGAAATCTTTTTATCTATCCAATTAATGTTTATAGTCTAAAATATAATTTATATATCCCCTTATAAAAATTAATTACTAAAATATTTTTGTTAATGCCAATTTTGTCATTACATTAAAGTAATTAATATATTGTGTCATTGTCTTTCATAAGTGGCTCCATGGGGTCCCAAAATAGACCAAAGGATTCCCATGGTCGGCCATTAATCATCCAATAATGTTTGGACAAGTGTTAAGGTAATTTTGAAATATTATAACATTATTTTAACCTTGAATTACCATATTTACTTTTAAACGTGGTAAATAAAAGAAAAAGGTTACTATTCACAGAAATTATTTTTATCTATTTGAACCCCATTTTACTCCTTGATATTAACAATGTCTCTAGGATTTTCTAAATTCAAGTCACAGAAGTGGTAAAATTTTGTTTTATGAACAATTGCAAAAACTCGTATGAGGTGGGTAATAGATGCTGAAAATTTCAATACAGTTTTTATAAATCTAAAATTATTATTAAATGATTCCAATGAATTTCATTGAACTTATTATGTATCTATTTTAACAAAAAATAAATTTAAATCACATAAATTATTATTTAAATAAAAATTCGTTTTAACCCAAAACTCAGTGTTTTCACTATTCATTAAAAATTGAAGTTTTTAAGAAAAATACCAAAAATTCAGCCTAAGCTATATTTGATATTCCAAATTCATAAATGATGTCTATTTTTACAAATTAAAAACATAGAATACAAATAATTGATTTTAAAATTAATTCCCTTTATCAAAACAAATAGCGTGTTTTTAAGAAACAATAACTATCAAAAGATTGATACTTGTTTATATCCAATTTCAAATTAAAATAAACTCTAATGAACAAAATTGGATTAAATGGTAAGAATATATTCAAATTAAACTTTAAAACCAATTAAAATGATAATATAACCCTGTAAATTAATGCGATGAAAAAAAGTTGTTTTTAATTAAAATATAGCGTGTTTTTACTATTCATCAAAATATAAAAGTTATCAGAATAATATGAAAAATTTATCCAAATTAAATTCATATATCCTAATTCCAAGGAAGAATTTTATTTTGTCAAATTGAACTTATAAACATGTCAAAAAAACTAGATTTAAAGTTGGTGTGCCAACAAAAGATGGTAAAACTGCATTTTTTAAAATACTTCTTTTATCCAAAAAACTGATTTTGTTTTCATACCTCATTCTAGAAAATGTGTAAGATAAATTATAATGTTATAAAATTCAAAATTCAGTTAATACTATTCATAACGGATAGTTTATAATATTATAATAATATATTGTTGTTTAGTGAAACCCGGTATTGTGTACTACACACGCTATCGTGGAAGGTCGTGATTGCATGTAATGCAAGCCAAGTTAGGGTTGCGTGTTGTTCAAGACTCCTTTTTTGTTTCATTATAACATAATCCAACCGTTTTTCATTTATACATTGAATATATATATATATATATACACTCAATGTTGCGTACAATGACTATTATCTAACGAACTTGAAATTGTGTGTATTACAATCTTAGAATAGTGTTGCGTATACTACAAGCTAATACAATGTTGTGTATAGCACAAGATAATCTTGGTGTAGCATAAAACACATGACATCAAATAAATTAAAAAGGATACTTATAATAAAATCTCGGCTTGTTACAATGTAACACCACAAAATGTTACAATAACACTATGTTCTACAACATATACAACATGCATCCTTAAGTTTAATCAAACTGTGATATACTATTTAAATAATATAATTTAAGCATGAAAGTTATAACGTAACTATTAAATTCTGAAGTATGAATAGGAATAAAAATATAATGAAAATTAATTACTGTGGATAAATAAAATATATTTATAAATAAGTATTTTATTCTTGTAAACATCATTATATGCTCCAAATATAAATTCACTCAACGAAATTACATATATTTATTTTGGAGATCAATTAATAAAATTTATTTTATACACTTTTATAAAATTTATTTTGAGATAATTTACATCAATTTGGGAATAAAATATTCAACATTATTCTACTATGAACATTTATTATTTTTCTAAACAGATAAAGTTTCAATGAATATTGAAAAATACAGGTTTATACTAAAATATGCCTTTTAATTTAAATCACATATTTATATATATTTAAAAATTGGTTTAAAATTAATATTATTTAAACTATGTTATTAATAATCCTATATAGTTTTTTGGAATCATTTTCATATCTATTTTTTATATAAACAAGTTTTACACTTATGAAAACTTTTTCTTCAGAAAATGATTTTTTCATTGTGTATGTGGTAAAAATTTTAAATTAAATATTACCTAATATGTTAATTAAATTAGGAAAAAATTATTATATATTTATAATAATAATAATTAATATTATGTAATATGTTCATTATAATTTTTTGTCATAATGAATTATAATGATATTAGAAATATACTATCACTGTTAAGGTAAAACCTAGTTTATTTGGGGTAAAACATAATATATATGGGTTCAAACAAAGAAATAACCTATAAAACACATATTTTATAGATATTAATGTACTTTATATAATTTATGGTTTTATAATGATCCATTTTGTATCATTTTTGGCATGTTTAAAATGTTGGTATAAATTTTTTTTTCAAAAAATACAACAGTGTCATATCCCCGAGTTATAAAACTACATCCACTCTCCTCACATATTTAAAATTAAAAAACATTTTGCTTTGAGTATACATAATAAAATACCTTCCTTGATTTCTTCATCACATAATATCGACCATTTATGTATACTAAATCCAATTTATGGAGTCATTGGCCATAGTCCAAAAGAGGAGGCCCAAAGAAGAGGTATCGTTATTAACCGAGAATATTTATTTAACTTTTTCGTCCACATACATTAAAAATTAATCAATAATTATGATATAATAAAACCATTATCTACCATATAATGATATTTTATTATTTAATTTCATTAACTACATTCATATCTTTTTATATGAATTGGGAAATGAAAGCATCGTTCGTGTTTACGACGGACTACAACCCTACAAACTAATGTAATTCCTTTTCATTAATCACCTCTTAGTGATATTAAAGGTAATTTATTTAATTATTATTATTATTATTATATAAAATATTTATTTTAACCTTACCATCCATTTAATAGTGACAATGGCATTCGTGTGTACATCGAACCACTTCCTGACGAAGCGATGTGATTCATTTTTTATTACCGCATCACATGGATGGTATATACAAGTATATTTAAAGAAATAATATTATATTTTTTATTAAAATATATTTATATAATGATAAAATAACACTTATCATTCATTCACCATGAGCATTGAAAAATGTAATTCTTATACACATATATGTGCACTCTACCATCTCCGTGATTGTGACATAGTTCATTTTTCATAAAAATATTTAATGTTTCTCAATGTATAATATATATATATATATATAATATATCATTATATCATTATTATTAGTCAAGATATTATTGAATAATGACCCCCTTTACCATGGGTAATACAACAATGTTATTTTAAAATTATGTACCGAGCATCCTCTAAAAACCCAATGAGGAAATAAAAAGGTTTCCATATTTTGAATCTTGAGTTAAATTTAGTATGTTGGCCTTTTTTATTTTAAGGAATTATGAATAGTTATCATGGAAAATTTAATCACCTAGGTAAAGGGTAAATTATAGAATTTAGGTTGAAAATAATATATCTGTAATTAAATATTTACACACCACTTTCATATATGTAATTATATGAAAATAATTAGACAATATCTATATTGACATTGAATATATGGAATTTTAATTAATTTTTACTTTGTAATGAAATTTATATTATTTCAAGTAAAATAATTTCCAAATTTTCACTCTCTAGATTTCAATATGAGTAAAACTTTTAAATAAGGAGAGAAATATGATAATTTTAGTCATAAATTTTTATTTTAAATTTTAATTAATTTATATCATGTTATTTTAATTATAATTTTATGTGAAGATATATTTTCTTTAAATTCCTACAAAACACTGACTGAGTGCTTGTGAAAGGAGAAGAAAAATCATGTAAATGATTTAAAAAAACCCATAAAGTGTTATTTATTCACTCAGTTATAGTTTCATAAGAATTATATATATATAAATATAACATATTAATGATTTTTTAAATGTTTATATTTGAATTAAATATTTTTCATCATGTATTTAAATTCAATATAAATGAATAGTTTTAAAAATGAAATTACAGATAATTTATATAAATATTACTCTATTAATTTATTTAAAATGAATATATTATTTAAATATGAATTTGTAGATATTATAAAAACAAAATATTCATAGCTTTTACATTTATGATCATAATTTCACCTTATATGTATCACTAATACACAATAATATTAAGATAGTTATTACTTTTCTTAAAGATACAAATGTTTAGTAATTAGATTCATCCAATAAATAACTTTTAAAATTTTATGTAATCCTATCTATATTTAATTTTATGAATATATAAAGACCATATCATCTTTAACATATAATTAAATAAACATTTTATCCACATTTCCATGATTTTGATTTTATTATATTTAAATATTTCCAAATGATACCAGACTACCCCGCCCTTATAATATAAAAGCGAACCCCATAACTCTTTTCGTTACACCACTTTGATCCACAGAGATCCACCATACCATAAAAATAATCATATATAATTCAATATAGATTAATTATTTGTTCTTTACTACAAAATAACCCATTAAAATTCTTCTTAAGAAGGACTCTGTAGGAAGCCTATCAAAGAAGGGATTATCGTCTTTAACAACTCGTTCAATTTAATTTATTCTTATAAATTCTATAAATATATTCTATCCAAAAACAATTAATACATAATTTATCATTAATATATTTATATGTTTTTTTAATATATTAAACAAATTTTTCACAACTTTTACATCCTACGAAAAATGAAAACATTGATCATGTGTATGTACGACTTAACATCTCAATGTTGTGGAGTAATTTATTTTTCAACTCCACATTACATGGATGGTTAAAAAAATTTAAAAAATTTAAATATTTTATGTTTGTAAAATAATTATTCTTATATAATTATAATATAAAATATATTTTTATATCTTCCAATCTATTTGAACCTTTTAATGTTTCTCATGAATTTTTTTGGACTACCACCTACAAGAAGCTATGTGATCTATTTTTCATTTATGATTTACATTATTGGTAAAAAATATAATTTAATTAATATTTATTATAAATATGATATAATTATAATTCTATAATGTTTAATTTTTATTTAAAACTCATTTATTCAATCAATATTAAAGTGAAAAGAGTATATTTTGGATTTGAAAATTTCTTATGAGTCTAGTCAATCATGAGGTAAGCGATTTCATCCCAATTTCCTCTTCATTAAGTCATATTTAGTATCTTGAACCTATTTATTTCTTTGTTGTGTATATAATTAAATTTTTTTATATCTAACATGAAGATATATTTATTCATTGTGATTAAGGATTCAATTAGTGTTTTTCTATTTATCGGGTTATAATTTGAATGTTAAAAAAGTGAAATACTTTATTTTATTATCCCATTTTAATTAGGATTGCACTAATTTTCATTGAAATAATATTATATTTTATCTTTTATAAAATAATTCTATATTATTATCCATTTAAATGGAATATATTTTTAAACACAATATCATTTATAATATTTTTTATACATTCATAATCTACAAATGGGATACTGTTTTATTTAATAACTTTCACATCTCTATCATAAATGTTTTTTGTAATGGGAGGATTCTTTAGTAGAGTATATCTCATATGTCTTTGAAGAAGTTATTATAAAAAGTCAATTTATTTTAATTGATTAAAAAATATTATCAATTATAGCGAATATCTACATGAACATTTCTTGCAGAGAGTGATCAATGAGAAATTTGTTACTCTCAGCTTTGTAAGGTACATATCCTTATACAAGATAATGGATTCAAATCATAATTACATAAATTATTCCATATAGCTAGAAAATAATTATACATTATCTAGTAGTACCACTCAATATCATTGGTTAGTAAAAAAATATACCTTAAATTTACATTTGATACATTGACCGGTACACCCTTTATATACCTCCCCTATAATGGTCATCTGATGGTGGACATCAATTCCACAATCAAAGAGAAGTTGGAAGCGTTTTAGTGAACATTATAAGTCAATTAATACTAGTTTAAGAAACTATTAATTCATTAATAAGGATGATATTATGATCTGGGGTCTAAATATCAATAGTTTACTCTCTAAAATAATATTTTATCAAAATATAATTAATGGTAGTGGTCCTGGATAAATTAGAAGGGTGAGTAAAATATATATATATCTATCTAGATTTGTATTAAAATAGGATAATTACCATTACATGATTCCACTATACTCCATTATGTATGATTTCGGTATCTCTCTATGTTCCAAATGTATTCTATGTCACTAGTATAGATAGGATCTCAATCATATGTTCACGAGAATCACAACTACTTTGACAATATGAAACATAATTCATAATCTCTTTGAAGTAAAACACCCTCAAAATGATTTTATATAAGATGTAATCTATGATTTTTTTATTTATCTATTACCAAATATCTATAAACAATTCCAGGTAGCTGATTTTAAGATTATTCATTTCATTAGGGATATTCATAACAAAAGGATTTGTAAGTAGGTCCATATTTACCTTGAATATTCACTTGTGTGAATCATGGTTACATTGAAGAATGCCAACTCAATTTAGTAAGGATGATACAAAAACTCTAGGTATGAATTCACTTTTCATAGAAATCATTTCATTGAAATTAATTTTCATGCTCCTCATGGAACACTTGAAATCATACAGAACTATCCATTTATCCAGTAGATCAAATTCAATTTGTATGGTTCTCCTAGTGGAAACACTAGAACATCAGGATTTTGATAATTATTCATAGATCATAATTGGGAAATCATGGGTTCTCATTACATACCATATGGAATTATATCATATTTCGAGACTGAAATGATGGGGCTGGTTAAAGTGGTTGAAATAGAATGATATTTTACTATGATTTTACCATAATTTTGAAATATGTGAGACCTAGAAAATTGAATCTCTCAAAAACCTACCCCTCATTAGATTATAGATTTAGATCTATGTTCATCCATGAGATATATCTTTCCACATGAATACAGAGAAGAAAATTTCATGATTGATGGAATTGTACACAATGTTGCTCATAGTGATGCTCTAATCTTATATGATCTTTTACCTAATGATCTTCTTCCACTATTTCTTTTGGATTTCTATAAAATTACTTATGTTATGATTTATTAACCTTTTTATCATAATAAAATATATTTTTCAATTTAGCCAAGATCTCATCGTTCTCCTCAATGTTTTTTTATATACACACCAAAATTTTCATTTTTTGGAACATAAATCATGAAAATTGTTATTTAAATTAAAATTTAATATTATCTATCTTTTTGATCATGGGTATTTTTATTCTATGTTAATATTTGAAAAAATAATATTAAAAATTCCTTTTTATTTATTAAAATGATATATTAAGGACACTTTAAGATATACCTTAGCAGTTTCATGGTTTTAAAGGAATCTTTATAAAGTATTCTTGAAATTTCATTTTGTAATTTCATTTATAATAACTATAAAAACAAATTCATTTTAAGTTATATGTAATAAAAGGTTTTTCCAACTACAATAAATATTTCATTCTCTTTATACTCTACTAAAAATTTTAATGGGTTTTATAAATAAAAATAATTTATAAAATCATATTTTAATATTTCATATAAAATTTCATTATTCCTAAAAAAATTATATTATTTCATTATGACCTAATATTTATATTGAAATAATGGTTATAATTAATATACTATTAATTTTTTTTCAATATATTTCTTTTGAAACAGTCATATTTATTTGATATTTTGAAATAAAATTTTATTAAATATTCATATTTTATGAGTCTTGGAGAGGATAATTTCCTAAAAAGTATACCATTCCTATATATAGTGTTTTGTGTTGATTATTTTTAAATTAACTAGATACGTATATATATATACCATATTCATTTCAAAATAAAAACATATATTGATAATGAAAATTTTTTATTAATTAAAATGATCACTTAGTATATGAAAAATTCAATGGACATGAGGTGATAGGTGTGGATGGATTATAGACAGTCCCATGATTAATTAACAGGTCTCGTGATACAAATATGGTAGGTAACATTGCTAAATAGGATTTTCGGTGTATAACTAGCTATAGATTTATCTATATTTAAATTAGACCTTGATGGTAAAGATATCATGATATATGAGATCATGTTTTCCATCATTAAGAATTTCATTCACTCTAAATTTCGTTATTACTATCCATGAGATTACTACGATGATATTATACATCGATGCATTATATTATCAACTTAATTATTAAATATAATATTTTTATAGTTATTCACATTTCCAAATTTATTATACCTTATTTACTAATGAGAGCATCAGGTGCATGTAATTCATACTGAGCATCTAAGCTAAACCTATAATTTTTTTCAATTCCTCCAGATATAAATAAGGATAATATGAATAATATTTAGAAAGAAAGAATGTTTCTTAATATATTTATTTTATATTTCCTATTTAATATGGAAATCATGTATATAATAACCACTAAACTTATCTATCATGTATTGTGATATACCTTCTATCTTTTGTGTATCTAGGTTACTAGAGATTTTGTTTCTATAGAAGGTATCATAGAATGTTTAGTATAATTATAGGGAACTATATTTTTAATGGACAAAGCTATCATGAGTATTATTAGTCCTCTTATAGTATTTGATAACATTTAACCATAGTTGATTTTTTATTTTAGGGATTAATATTCATTTGATAATGATATAACTCAATGTATTCTACAAACATGGGGTGCTTCTAAATAGATTAAAGGGAATCAACACTCTTACAAAGTGTATGTATTTGCCTTCTATGAATGACAATACAACTAGTGTTGGAACTGACTAGATCATTTCCATATGTCGGAAGTGGACTCATGTTAGAATTAAAAACCATTACTTAATTAAGAATTATATTGTTCCACATCATGATTTCTCTATGTTGGATCACATCATGAAATTGAATCCTCTATATTTTAAAAGAACCACCAATACATTATTATCTGAATAGTGGAAAAAGTCCCTAAAAATATATTCTTTTTTTGGATGATTTATTAGATAATAATAATCAACCTATAATAATATATTTGTGTTAGGATGATCATTAAATCTTATTGAGAAATAATTCATTAATATAGTTTTTAAAACATCTTCATGAGTGATATATTTCTCATTTTATTGGGAATAAACTCGGAATTGATGCTATTTTTATAGTAGAAGAGTTTTTTTATTTCATTCCGAAATTTATTCCTAGAATTCACACATATCGTACAGTAATGTCTTTAATAGAACTTATAATTAGTGCTACACCTATTTGAAATACTCCATATAAAAGTTATATGATTGAGTTATATGAATTAATGAATAAACTCTTAGAGGATCAATATATGTTATTCATTCTTCATAGTTCTTCTACATGGGATGAACGTATTCTTCTTGTTATGAAGAAATACGGGTCCCGAAACTTTTTCATTGATTATAGAGAACATAAAAAAATAAAAATTACTAACAAGTATCCATTACCCCATATTGATTACCAATTTGATCAATTATGTCGAGCTTAATAGTTTTTTAAAGACCGATCATTAATTTTTTATATCTTCATCTATGTTTCATGGAGGGTATACAGAAACATAATTTTGTTCCTACTATGGGAATTATAAAATTATAGTAATTCCATTTGGACTTATAAATTCTCCTACTATCTTAATGGATTTAGTTACGATATTATTTAGATAATACTTTAATCATTTTCTTATAGTATTTATAGATTATATTATAAAATATTCCAAAATAAAGTGGAGAGAGATCAATTAAGAATTTTACTAAACACCCTTTGAAAGGATAAGTTATATTCAATATTTTTAAAGTGTAAATTTTAGTGATATAAAGTTTAATTATGAATGAATATATTCTCATGTGAGGTTATATCAGTGGATACATTAAATATGGATGTTATTGAGAAATAGCTAAGACCAACCATATTAACTATGATCTCTACTTTTCTTATGTTGTATGTATACTTTCATCACATTTTGAATGATTTATCACTCAATGTATTCCACTAACCATGTTATCCTTTAAGGGATTCATGTTCATGAGGATACATGTATGTGAGGATAATATAAAATTACTAAAGAGAAGATTGGTCTACACACCAATTATTACAGTAATCAATAGTTTAGAAGGGTTTTTGATATATTTTGAAGTGAAAAATAATTCAATGGGATGCATCCTCATTAAAAATTATTTGGTAATACCATATTCCCCTAAAAATTTTATAAAACATCAAAACAATAACTTGAATTATTATTAAGATATTGTAACAATAATTTTAGAAACGATGATAGATAACTAAACAAAACAAAATTAAATAATATTCTAAGGGTCTGTATCTATAAAATAATTGTATTATATTTATAAATTGTTTTGAATAATTTAACTATTATCTTTTTAGTTTAACCCCTCAATAACCCATTTAGCCTTTAACTGGGGATAATGTTTTATCATTGTTACTATACATAATAACCAAAAATTTAATCATCCTTATTAATAATTTTCGGAAATGATGATTCTAAATATGGAAACCATTTTACAATTTTAAAATAATTTAATTTCAGAAATTAAAATAATATAAATATGAAAAATGTATCAGAATCCATTTTTAACAAAGGAATTTTTATACATAATGTGGAATCTTTTATCATTAATTGACTTGTAAAAATATTAAATGAATATAAAAAGTTTATTGAGTATTTTATATAATAATTTCATTAAAATCCTCGAAAAATATGAATTATTTTAATTAATTATGATAAAAAATAAATTACACGTACAAAATTATTTTGACATAAAAACATCTATTTCTGACATCTAATTCTGTTATTTTCATTTCTTATAACTATATAACCATTGAATTAATATTCTTCATGGGTTAAAAATAATATTTCATTAGAATAATACCCTAAATTTAATTTTAAATAAAAATTATATTATAGAAATTATTCTCATAAAAATTCATTATGTAACTATTTGGAATAAATTGTATTTCACAAAGGATTTATAAATTATTACAATTTATATTTCATGTCCATAAGATTTATTTAAAAAGTATATGATTTATTCAAATAATTTTATGGATTTGTGCATTATAATCTATAAAAATATTTTATTTATCAAACATAAATATGTTCTAAAATATTTGGGTTTCACATTCTACCCCTACACCCATAATAATTTCTCCTTTGAAATTTTATAAATTTAATAAAAAAAATTTAGACCTCAACTACATCGCAACCATGATTTCCCATATAGTATATTCAAATTTCTTAATTCCTCTAGTGATCCTTAATAAGGTGTGTAGTTTTGTTCCCTCAAACAATATCCCAATAGTCTAATATTTCCTCTAGTTTTTCTTTTTAATAAAGCTCATGCTTCAATGGTATGACCTCCGATATCATTACATGTGTGGGATCTGAATTTAATGTTCTCAAAAAAAAAATACATATAATACATCATGAACATGTTTAAGGTTTGGAGGAACTATAAAATTGATAAGGTATTTTCTGGATACGATCAAGAACAACAAAGGGGTATTTATACTGGGGGATCAACTTCCCACTCTTTCCAAATTTCATAAAATTATTCCATGGAATTATTATTATTGAATACCATTTACCCATATTTGAACTTCAATTCTAAATGATGATTTCTATAATAACATTTCTATAAACATTTTATTTCCCTATTATGTTTCTAAACGGATCTAACATCCTCTTTCATTTCCTCTGATATTTATGTTCTTTATAGCTTTCACACCATAACATCAACCCAGGTTGTAGGTTTATTTCACTTCTATACATAGATTGATTTATATAATGGTTTAGATAAATTATTTAGTTAAATATACTATTGTATGAAAATTCAATTGGAGTAAGTTGTTGACCCCAACTATCATTTAAATACCAGGAGAAAGATATCTACATATCTTATTGTAGTACCCCGGTTTGAGGTATGTGGCCTTTGTTTATGAATTTTTATGTGTTTAAAGTGCATGGGATGATTTGGGAAGAGGTTGGGAGAGTTTTGAATGGTTTTGGATGAGTATTGAGGCTTTTAAAGGGGTGCACAGTTTGAGCACGATTAGTGGAAACCGTGCAGATTCCCCATGAAAATGTGCAAGGGAGATAGTAGTCTTCGCATAGCCTGCACACGGTTTGTCAAACAGTGTGATGAAATAGTGAAGACCCTTTATCCCGAGGTAGTAGCGTGCGCACGGCTAGCACACGGTTTTCCAAACCATGCAGATACTTAAAAATATGGTTTTAATACCCGGGCTCACTCAGGCATCCCTCATTCCTCTCCATTCTTCCTCCCACTCAAGCCTCGCTCATTATATTGGGTTCTCATAGGTTAAGGGTTCTCTCTCACTCAAATTGGAAGCGTTTCAAAGGGTTTTCCAGGCGGTTTGAAGGGGGTTTCTCCCGGGTAAGTCTCTACTCTTATTTCTCTTGTGTTTTCTTCTATATCCACATCCCACACTTTCTTTTTTATATAGTTCTACACTTGTTGTGTATAGATATAGTGTTGTGGTTGCCTTGGATGTTAATATTAAGGCTTGTAGATGTTAGGGAATGAAATATAGAGATGTTTCGGTGGTGCATTCTCCAGATTTGAGGTTTGGTTGTTCGTGGGTCGATTTCTTGGGAACCCTAAAGGTAGGTGGATTCTCTCTTGACCCTACATGGTTAGAGCTAATGGTTTTGGTTACAATTAGTTTTTTGTGCTTGAAAATAATTTTTTTTGATTTGATAAATTGGTTGGAAATCCCTTGGGTGATGTTTTGGGGATTTTTGGGAAAAAAGGGTTATTATGGTGAAATGCTATTGTTGTGGATTTTAAAATGGAGATTTTAAAACGAGATGCTGTGGTCGATTTGTGAAAATGATTGATGAAAATGGTTTTCAATAAAATTATTGTTTTATTGAAATGTCTTTTGGCATGAAAAATTGTTTTCAATTAATTGTTGATTTAATGAAGTGGATTTATATGCAATGGAATTGGTTGATTGCAGGTGGTTGGGACCATGGTGGGGTATATGATTAGAATTGGCTTGTATGAATGTTTTGTGGAATTGGTGAGAAGTACCACTATAAAAAGGGAATGTATAGTGGATGTAAGGGCCACCATCAATGGTAAGTGGACAGGAAGTGCCGATTAGTGTGAATCGGTGAACGGGTTGGACGGAAGCTCCACCGTTTGGTTGTTAGGTTGTTTAGTAGTTTTTTTGTGCATTGCTTTTCAAGATGGAATTTTTGTGGTAATGTTTAAATGGTGGAATGGTTTGTGGCTTGTTGTTTGGCTTTCCCTTGGTAACATGGGTTGGATGTGTTGGCTTGGTAAGGGCATGTTTAGCTTATGGGAATGGTTGCACTTGTGATTAAATTTATATAAATTGTTTTATATAAATGTCCTAACGGTTTTACCCTAGTGGTGAGTGTAGGGAAGTCATTTGGGAAAATCATACTACGTTTTAGTAATCCGCCCCTCCTTCGCAACAGTGGTGTCTTTGAAGATGTGGTGTACCGTGACATGGGAAAAGGTAAGGGATCAACCTCCTTTACTTGACCATTGTGATCCCTTGGTGGAGCGTGGAGCTTGGAGTTATGTGTGGAGCTGTGGAGGTTTCATGGCTCGTGGTGCTTTGGTTGTTTAGTTTCTGCTTGTACACTGATATTGGTGGGCATGTCTAGTTGTATTGGTTTGGGTGATAGTGGATAGGATATCAAATTCGGCCCATTTCATCATGATTCGTGAATCTCTTACAGTGGATGATCTATCCAAAATCTATATCCAGGTGGTGGTAAAGAGGCTTGGTGTTCCAGTTTCAATTGTATCAAATAGAGATTCTAGTTTTACATCTTGTTTCTAGAAATCCGTACAACAAGCCCTTGGAACGCAGTTGACGATGATTGCGGCATATCAACCTTAGACGGATGTTCAATCTGAGAGGAAGATACAAACTCTAGAGGATATGTTGCGGGCTTGTTTCAGGGATTTTTTTTGGCTCATGGGAGGATCACATGTCGTTGGTTGAGTTCTCGTATGATAACAGTTATCAGGCATCCAAACAGATGGCTCCCTTTGAAGCATTGTATGGTCGTCCATGTCATTCTCCACTATGTTGGGTGGAAACGGGTGAGTCCTCAATGGTTAGACCGAGCCTTGTTAAGGAGATGACAGAGAATATCAAGTTGATCAGGAAGAGAATGGATATGGATCAGAGTCATCAGAAATCGTATTCGGATAATCATCGACGACCGTTGTCGTTCAAGGTGAGTGATCATGTGTTCTTGAGGATCTCTCCCAGGCTGGGACATTGTCGATTTGAGAAGTAGGGAATGATATCTCTATGATATATTGGGCCTTTTGAGATTCTTGAGTGGGTTGGTGAGGTGGATTATCGTTTTTATTTTCCACATAGGTTCAGTGCGGTGAACAATGTGTTTCATGTGTCTTAGTTGAAAAAGTATCAGTCGGATCGTGACCAAGTGATTCGATGGGATCATGTAGATATAGAACCAGATGCTTCGTTGGTGCACGTGCCAGTGCGGGTTGTGGATAGGCAAGAGAAAGCCGTTCACGAGAATCGGTTTAGTTCATGTTTTGTGGAAGCATTGTCAGATTCAAGAGGAGATTTGAGAGCGGGAAAAAGAAATGGTCGAGCAGTGGCCCGAGCTCTTTCGGCAAAGGGCAGGTTCACTACTTTCTGAGGACGGAAAGTCCAATGGTGGGGAGAATCTAGTACCCCCAGTTTGAGGTATGTGGAATTTTTTTATCCATTTTTATGTGTTTAAAGTTCATGGGATGAGTTAGGAAGAGGTTGGGAGAGTTTGGAATCGTTTTGGATGAGTTTGGAGGCTTTTAAAGGGGTGCACAGTTTGAGCACAGTTTGAGAACGGTTAGTGGAAACCGTGCGGATTCCCCAAGAAATCGTGCAAGGGACACAGTAGGCTTCGCACAGCCTGCACAAAGTTTGTCAAACCATGCAAGGAAACTGTCTGGACCATTTCTCCCAAGGCAGTAGCATGTGCATCATTAGCGCACAGTTTTCCAAACCATGCCGGCTAACCGTGCTGCTACTAAAAAATAGGGTTTTAAAACCAGGGCTCACTCGGGATTCCCTCATTCCACTTCAATATTCCTCCCTCTCAAGCATCACTATGTATTTTGGGTTCTTGGGGGATACGGGTGCTCTCCCACTCTATTTGGAAGCGTTTCAAAGGGGTTTCAAGGAATTTTGAAGGTGGTTTCTCTCGGGTAAGTCTCTCCTCTTGTTTCTCTTTTGTTTTCCTCTAGATCCACATCCCTCTCTTTCATGGTTTTCTAGATCTACATTTTTTGTGTGTAGATATAGGGTTTTGGTTTCCTTATATGTTAATATTAAGGCTTGTGGATGTTAGGAAAAGGAATCTAGAGAGGCTTCGGAGGTGCGTTCGCCGGATATGAGGCATGGTTGTTCATGGGTCGATTTCTCGGGAACCCTAAAGGTAGGTGGCTTCTCTCTCGACTCCACATAGTTAGAACTAATGGTTTTGGTTAAAATTATTTTTTTCCCTTCAAGTTAATTGTGTTTGATGTGAAATATTGGTTGAAAATCACTTGGTTGAGGTTTTGGGGCTTTTAGGGAAAAAGATGGTTTTTGTGGTGAAATGCTATTGTTGCGGATTTTAAAATGGAGATTTTAAAATGGGATGCTATGGTAGATTTGTGAAAATGATTGATGAAAATCATTTTCAATAAAAGTGTTGTTTTATTGAAATGACGTATGGCATGGAAAATGGTTTTCAACAAATGGGTGATTTATTGATGTGGATTGATATGCAATGGAATTGGTTGATTGTATGTGGTTGTGACCTTGGTGGGTTATATTCTTAGAAATGGCTTGTATGAATGTTGTGTGGAAGTGGTGAGAAGTACCACTATAAAAAAGGTATGGATAGAGGACAAAAGGGCCACCATCAATGGTAAGTGGACAGGAAGTGCCGCTTAGTGTGAATGTGTGAATGGGTTGGACGGAAGCTCCACCATTTGGTTGTTTGGTTGTTTGGTTGGTTTGTTGTGCATTGCTTTTCAAGATGGAATTTTTGTGCTAATGTATAAATAGTGGAATGGTTTGTGGCTTGTTTTTTTATTTCCCATGGTTACTTGGGTTGAATGTGTTGTCTTGGTAAGGGCATGTTTGGCTTATGATAATGGTTTCACTTGTGATTCAATTTATATAAACTGTTTTATATAAATGTGCTAACGATTTTATCATAGTGGCCTATGTAGGGAAGTCATTTGGAGAAATCATACTGGGTTTTAGTACCCACCCACTAAATATGAATTGTGGTGTCTTTCCAAATGTCGTGTACAGTGACGTGGGAAAAGGTAAGGCATCACCCTCCTTTAGTGGAGCATTGTGATCCCTTGGTGGAGCGTGGAGCTTGGAGCTGGGTGTGGAGCTGTGGAGGTTTCATGGCTCAGAATGCTTTGGTTGTTTAGTTTCCTCTTGTACTCTGATGTTGGTGGACATGTCTAGTTGTATTGGATTAGGGTTGTACTGTGGAACAACTTGGTTGTTTTTGGGAATACATATCTGCGTGTTTTCTTGACATGCATCCTATATTCGTAGTTAGTGGATTGTTTGGTTGGTTTTGTCTTAAGGGAAAATCGTTCCCCAAATTGATCTTGATTCCCTCGACATTTATTTACATCCTTTGGCATCTTTGGAATGTCTCTTAAGGCCAAGTATCCCTCACCACCTCCTCATTCCAATGAGGTCAGGGCGGGGTGTTAAACATGTAGTGTTTAAATGGTTATCAAAGAATGTAAATTTATATCTGGATGAAATAAAATGATATGGAACATGTCCATATTAATATATTTCTGAAACATTATATAAAAAATAGAGGAAATCCTTGAATATATATCAAATATGATGGAGAGTGGTACTATAATAAATCATTCCAATTTCATGATGTATATCTTTATGAGTTTTTCGGGGGGAAAATTCATTGATGACATTGATATATACTAATTTTACATATAAGTATACTAAAATTATTCCATTAGATTTCATGGGGAGTCCCATAATTTAATAAATGGTTATTTTTTCCAATTTCAACCCAAGTATGGGTAAATTTTATAAAATTACATTAGTCTTCTATCTCCCATGATTAAATTTATAGCATTACATGAACCGAGATACATACTATACAGAATCTCTCTTCATGTTATCCCACTATAAATGATCATCACTATATTTATAAACATTCATAAATTCTTTATTAATATAAAATAATGATGTGTGAAAATCATATAACATTTCATTATTCAATACTAGTATTCATGGGACACATAATTTGTTATAGAACCTTATCAGTTCATAAATATCATGGATGAACATAGGAACATTACATACCAAGATTTATATATAAAAATATTCCTTATGTGACTATTTAATCATAAACTGGTTATATAGTAGAGAATTAATATGGGAATGTTACAATCATTCTCTATTCTATATGATTCCAAGGACCACCCTCTATAAATTATTGGATATCTTTTGATATTCATCATGGAAAAACAATCATGGTACTTCCAAATCAAAGAATCAATCAACTTGTTCCCCTTATAAGGGTGGTAAGGTATTGGGTTGTATTTATTATTAAAATGTTTTAATAATAACCTCTAATTCATATTAAATTCTTTCTTTTGGAATATATAATTCAGTATTTTATCACTGCTATATATGACACACCTTACACAATAAATATAATTCCTCTATTTAATCAAAGAAAAAATTACCACTCTTGGTTTGAAATCAGGATTCTAGTAATTTTCTTGGGGAACCATTAATTTATGAGAGGAATAACTTACCACTATATTTTTATGCATGATAACACATCCTAGTACCAATATTGAGATATCAATATAGATTTAGAACCATTTTTCACAATATCTTAGTGTGATCGTTAGTTCATTAAAAATCATTCTCATTATATCCTTGAAATTATATTCACATTAATCTCTCAATATGAACATAGATACCTTCCATATCAACTTCTTTAGTGTATCTGATATCCAAGATTAATTTATCAAATAATCAATATTATCATTCCATTTTAATAAAATTACATATTTTGGCCACCATATTGGTCTGGGATTTTGATCAATAACTTCTATTTTTGAGTGATCCGTTGATGTACCCTCTCTTGTAATTATGTGAACCAAGAAGTATATTTTAATCATCTATAAATCACATCTTCAATTTTTTTCCATAAATATACTTATTCCTCAATTTTTTAAACAAAATCCTAAAATAATCATTATTTACTTCTTTACTCTACTAATATTTAAGAATTTTATATATAAATATAACCACTAGATGATCATGGAAATATCTAAAGTCTCTATTCATTAGATCTACGATGATAGTTGGGGAACTGGTACATCCAAATAGAATCACTATAAATTCATAATGGATATACCTCTTACAGAAGGCTATCTTGGATGTGTTCCCCATTTAAACCTCAACTGATTATATTTATATTAGAGTTCGGCCTTTAAAAAGCATTGAAATCATCTCAATTGATCAAAGAATTATTCTTACATGTATATGATATTTTTTCTAGAAATAAATCTTTTTATTTATTCAATAATCCATGAAAATATTCAATGACACATTTCACTTCTTAAAAATAAAAATATGTACACCCATGGAGATTATTATTGCAAAATTAATCCCTTTTAGTGATTTTTATGCAGTTTCTTATTCAATTCATATAACTCAATCAGTAAAATTCTAAAATAATTCATTAAAATAGGTATAACACCATGTATTATTTATACTAGAAATCAATCATCCTCATTCTGTGGAAGACTGAGAAACAGTGTATGAAATAAGACAACATATTCTTCCATGATAGGAATATCAATAATGATTATTTTATAACCAGCCATTTAAGATATATATCCCTCACATTCATCCTCACACCAATATAAAATGATGAGTAGATTTGAAATATTAAACATGACATCCCTTCCTCTTTAATTTATATGTGATCTACATGGAGAGAGCTAATCCATTCCCAAAAACACAATAAATTTAACAAGATATAGAATCACTATATTTTCAGAAACCATATCCCTAAAACATTATCAATGAGGGGAAGTGTTATTGTGATGTGATCATATTTCCATTATGATATTTCACCGATCATTATACTTCTATAATTTACGTATTCATATGATACCATTATAACATTCCTTAGATATAAGAGTATTGGATAAATGAGAATAAAATAATACATTTTTATTCTTTATTGAATTATTAGTGTATCTTTCATAATTTTATTCCCATGACACACATATGGGGTTTTTATTTCATGATATATCACATTATATATTCGATTAAATTTTTAATAAAGAAAACTATAATCATTTTCCCTTGTAATTGGGAAATTAGGTTCATAATTACCATTATTATAATAACATCCATATTATAGTTTGTGTAGTTGATTTTGATGAGATTTATCCGTATTCATTTTATTATCTTGTTATTGATGTTGATAAACCCTCTAATTTTGAAATTACAGTGGACTACCGAGGCCCAATGAATAAATTTTCAATAAGGGTACAAAATTCTAAGAATGATGGTAAAAAATAATTTTTCACCAGAAAGTCCACCAGAAACAAAAACACTGGTGGAATCAAAAAAAGTAGTTCTTCCTTAAAATGTAAGTTCAAATGAAGATTTTTTTTAGAATTGTTAATGTATCTCAAAAACAATAGACAAATAGGTCCCTTCATGTCTTTATAATAAATCACAAACCTAAAACTTTAGGGCTCTCTGATCTAAATGGGATATTCTATATGAATATTTCCTCTCTTAATAAGTTGGGTTATTTTTTAATAGGTGAATATCTATCCAAAAATGACATTAAGAAACACTCTGTCTTTTCTCACAATAGTATTGATGGAATATTATCCATCACCTCCTCAAAAAAGATGGTTACATTCAAATATCAATATTATAGAATGTAGTAGTTTTGTACCATCATATATTCATTAAATGGATATCAAGAAATAATATTCCCTTGAGAACCCATTTTTGAGAGTACTGAAATTATGAATTTCCCATGGAATTTCATGGGAGAAACTAATGCTACACAAAACCCTGATGAGAGTCTTGGAATGGGAAGCTTATCAACTTCAACTAGATAATTCAAAGCCTATATTAAGGATAGTATTCTATTTGAATTCTACATTTTTGGATGAAACTATACATTATGTAGTACCCCCGGTTTCTATTATGTTTCCCTTACTTGATGCTTTTCATGGTTTTAAAGTTTATTGTGTTGAATGGGAGAGTCGGGAGAAAATGGAGTGATGTTTTGAGGCAAATGGGAAGTCTCATGGGAGGCACACGGTTTTTCTAAACCGTGCGGCCAAACCGTGCGTGGCTAACTAAGGAGGTAGTGGCTTCTTCAAAATCAGTGCATGGTTTGTCTAATCGTGCGGAAATACCATGCGATAAGGGTGGCCGAGGCAGTAGCTAAAGCATGGTTAACACACCATTTGTCAAACCGTGCGGACTAACTGTGCGGTCACTTAAAATTAGATCCCTAAATTGTGGATCTAACTAGTTTTGCCTCTAATTGCCTTATTAAAGCTCTTAAGTGTCCCTAACTCTGAATTTTGATTCACCTAAGGTCCAAGAGGGTTCTCCCATTGTTCTGGAGGCAATCTGAAGGCTTCTCTTGGCGAATAGAAGCCGGATTCTCGAGCTATGTGATCGTTCTCCTTCGTTCATGATCGTTTTCGTAGATCTACTCAGATCTACTTATCTTATTCTCTTAGTTTCTTAGATCTATGCTAATTATGGGTATATCTAAGTGTGTGGATTCCAAATATGATGATATTTGGTCTTTGTTGTGTTAGGAGAAGAGATCTAAGGTGGGTTTTTGGAGATTTGACCTGGTGTTCTGGAGCGTTCTTCATCCGTTGCTTTGTTCTCCTTTTTTTTTTGAGGTTGGTGGATTCACTCTCAACTCCTCTTGTTAGAATTGGTTGGATTAGTTTCAAATTGACTTGATTTAATGAAATTGATTGTGCAGAGCATGAAATAAATCTTCTTAATGATGATTTATGGTTTCGATGAAACTGTAAAATCATTTTCAATTGTTTTGCAAAGTGATTTTCCATCTTGAATTTAAAATTTTGATTTTAAATGATGGATTTTCTAGAATGGTACATGGTTTGATGAATGATGGGTTTTCAATAAAAATGGTTTTTTTATTGACATGGTTTGGTATTGAAATGTCTTGATGAAATTGGTTCATTCTTTGGTTTTCAATAAAAGTACGGTTTTATTGAAATGGTTTGAAATGGTTGAACACAATTAGTTTTTATGGAAATGGTTTTTCAATCAAAAGGTGTTTTATTGAAAGGATGGTTTTGGAATGATTGTTGTGAATATGTGGTGTGTGTTCATGTTGCATATAAGAGGCATGGTTGAAATAGGAACATGTGCTCGGTGCCAAACTTTTAATTGCACATGTGACTTTTAAGTACGAGGCTTGGTTGAAATATGACCTTGTGCCCGGTTCCAAAGGTGTAATGGCACATGGGAAACAATTACCTTGTGACGACTTAGTAGATCGACGAGAAACCACTCATGAGTATGGAACTGTCATAACTATGAATGCATGGTTTATTTCATGGGTTTGTGAAATGGTTGGGAATGCCAAAATGGGATGTTTGTGAAATTTTTTGGAAATTTGTTTGGTTATTTCTCTGGAAAAATAACGTCTTGGAAAAGTTGGTTTAAATTGCACTTTGATGCTTTTGAGCATGGATGATTCTGGAAAACTTTTTAATATTTAGTTATAAACTGCTTTGGTGAAAATTTTTTATATAAAATGATTTTATATAAATGTAGATAACTCTTTAATCCTATTAGCATGATTAGGGAAGTCATTGCGAAAACCTACTGAGTTTTATACTCATCTGTGCTTTGACACTTTGGTGATTTTTCAGATTTTGTTTTCCGAGACACATGTAAAGGTAAAGCATCTCATTACTAATGGATCGTGGTGATGTTTGAGAGATACTTTGGACCTTGTTGCTTGTGGACCACGAAGTTGTGGTGTCTATATAGAGTCTCATGTTGTTCTTCTTCTATGTACCTTGATGTTTGATTTGGTCTTCCGTTGTTGTGAACTCTATTGTGGTTTAATATAAATGAAGTTGTGATTTGGTCTTTCTTTTTTTCATGCATCATATAGTGAATGGTTAATGGATGGGTTTTTTTTAAAGGGTAAATATTCCCCCAATGGTTTTTGAAACCCTTCAGCATTTATTGCCAGCATTTGGCATCTTGGGGATGTCTCTTAAGGCCTCGTAATGACTGTTGCACTCTCAAGACAATGAGAATTGGTGGGTCATTACAAATGGTATCGGTTTGTTCAATCCTTGACAAACAAGTATTCATTGATGTTCTTGGTCTTGGAGTTGAAATTCCTTCTTGTCTATTCCTTGGGTTAAAATCTTAGACAGGGGTAGGATTGTTGGAACTTGAATGTTATAGCATAAAAGGATTTAGCTAACCCATTTATGCGGATCCTCAAGTTACCATGGTGTTGGCTACATAAGTGTTTTGGATACACTTCTAGAATGTTGGAAATATCATTATCATGTGTTTAGCCAATGATAGGAGCATGAAATGAATTATAGATGAATGACTTCCCACTATGATTGCAGACCACATTGTGAGGAATGAGTAAGGATTTTGTGCATGGTGCTAATTTTTTAAAAATGCAGAAATTGTTTTCAAGTGAAATTTTTTTAAAACATGGTATTTGGTGTATTTTTAAAATGGATTTATTTTCAAAAAGTATGTTGAATGTTTTCCAAAATGGTTTAACATGGAAAAAGGTTATTTTGAGAACAATGTTGTCATAGTTGATGTGATAGAATTTGAAATGATAATCTAATAGTTTATAAAGAGTGATATTGATGGAGTTGGTTGTTGGTTTAGAAAATGGCACCCGGTAGGCATCGTCAAAACCAAACCGAATAAGCTGCGGAGAATGTGGTTGCTTCTGAACCACGTGTGAACCAAGAGCTGGTTTATAATATTGTCCAAGCCATTCAAGATGTGGATACAAGGAACCGTGGGAATGATCTATGACATTTGGATCATACCATCCAGTTCATGAAGCAGAATCCACCAAACATTAGGGGTGATGTTGAACCCGAGAAGGCGGAGGTGTGGCTAAGCAGGATGAATCGTATATTCGATTTCATCGGCACACCTGTAGAGCTAAAAGTAAAGCTGGCGAAGTATATGCTCGGGGATCTTGCACATTAGTGGTGGGATTTAGCAGTGCATGATAAATTTGATAAAAGTCCTTACATTGGATGATTTTGAAGCATTGTTTAACAAACAATTCTATCCTCACATGTTCAGGATTTAGAAAACGATGGATTTATTCATCTTGAAACAAGAGAGCCTCTTTGTCACAGAGTATGTAGCTATGTTCATGAATTTAGTCTGTTTTTTACTAGAGGTTGCTGCAAGTGCTTCTTTTAAGGCACAAATCTTCGAATCGGGGCTAAGATAGGATATTTGATCGAAGATTGCGGTGCACTGTATTACAGATAATACAGGGATGGTGAACAGAGCAACAGTTATTGAACGTGATATCTCGGGGATCAATGGGAGGAGGAATGACGATACCCAAGAGAATGTCTGGGAACTCCAATGCTGGGTACAAGCGAAAGAGGGACACCTACTTCCAAGGTGGGAGTGTGAATCAGAACCAGATGGCGGGATCAGTCAACCTTCCTCCATGACCCCATAGAAAAGCAGGTTTCTTTCAATGTGGTTCAACTGATCACATGAAACGATAATGTAGAGAACCACCGAGAGAATGCCACAATTGCAACAAGATGGGGCATCGTCGATGATATTATCACAGTGCTCTACGTTCGGGTGTTTAGAACACTTCCCAGGTGTTGCAAGCATCATATGCTTCTATAGGATGAGGACTGCAGAATCAGTCTCGTCAAAATAATAGAGCTAGCCAGGGTGATTCTCAAAATAGCATGACTCATCTTCCGAGGCAATCTCAACAAGACAACAAGGAGAACAGTGCAATGAAGAAGCAATTGTATGGAGCTAAGCAGATGATGGTCGATGATCAGGCCGGACCATCTACGATGAGAGGAACGATTATTTTGAATTCTACCCTCATGCAAGTGTTGTTCGATACTTGTGCATCACATTCCTTTCTTGCTTCTCATATTGTTGATTTTCTATATTTAAAACTGGAAATGATGCCTTCTATATGGAAACTGAAAACACCTCTTGGTGAAAGATAATGTCAAGCCTTCGTTTGTAGAGCATGTGCTATAACTGTTGATGGAGCTGAGCTGAAATGGGATTTCTCTATGCTAGAGATGGATGTTTATGATATAATCCTGGGTTTGTATTGGTTGATAAGGTTTAAGGCTCACATCTACTGTTATAGAATAATGGATAGTTTCACAACTGAGGACGACATTGACTATCTCTTTAGAGGAGAGATAATGGTAAAGAAAGGTGCAAATAGATTGTTGGCACCAATGGTGGAAACGATCTCTTACCAACTGGCAGTGTTGACTTTGGCATCATTGGAAGAGAGTGAGGAAAATAGTTTTCCATCTGTGGTGGATCAATTTCCTGAAGGTTTTCCTGAAATTTTCTCAAGATTACCACCTGTAAGAGAAGTGGTGTTTACGATTGATCTCCTTCCAGGGACCAGTACTATCTTAGTTCCATCTTAAAGGATGGCACCAATTGAGTTAAAGGAATTGAATGTATAGTTAGAGGATCTGTAAAGAAAGCGTTTCTTTCGACCAACCATGTCTCCATGGGCAGCACCAGATTTATTTATAAAGAAAGCCGATGGAACTCTTCGGCTATGTGTAAGCATAACCATGTTATGATAATAAATCGATATACACTTCGACACATTGATGGTCTATTAGATCAATTATGGGGACCTCAGTGGTTCTCCAAGATTGACTTGCGATCAGGATATCACCAATTGTGAGTTTGGAAGGAGGATATTCCAAAGACAAATTTTAGAAGTCTATATGTCCACTATCAATATATAGTCATGCCTTTTGGTCTTATGAATGCACCAGCGTTCTTCATGGATTTGATGAATCAGATATTTCAGCAATACCTGGATTCTTTTGTTGTGGTGTTTATGGATGATATATTGGTGTATTCAAGAACAAGGGCTGAGCATGAGCAACACATAGCAATAGTGTTGGAAATCTAGAGAGAAAATCAATTTTATGCCAAATTATGAAAGTGGGATTTTTGTATACAATAGGTATGCTTTCTGAGCCATGTTGTTTCTGAGAAATGTGTTTGAGTGGATCCAGATAAGATAGAAGTTGTTCTTTCTTGGAAACCTCCGAAGAATGTATTTGAAATAAGATGTTTTCTTGGTCTAGCTGGTTTTCACCGATGGTGTTTCCATGGCTTCCCACGATTAGATTCACCTATGACAGTATTGACAAAGATGAACAATGCATTTCAATGGACTGAGGAATGTTAGAGATCTTTTGAAGATTTGAAAGGTCTCCTTAAAAAGTTACATATTTTAATCATTCCAGAATCAGGGCAAGGATACATGGTGTATTATGATGCTTTGGGAACAGGGTTGGGAAGTGTTCTCATGAAAGGAGGCCATGTGGGTGCTTAGGGCTTAAGGAAATTGAGGGTACATGAGAATAATTACCCAACACATGATTTGGAGTTGGGTGCAGTCAACCATGCCTTGAAAACATGGATACATTATCTATTTGGTGAGAAATTTATTGTGTTTACGGATCACAAAATTTGGAAACACATTTTCTCACAGCGAGATTTGAATGTGAGGTAGAGGATATGGGTGGAGTATCTTCAAATGTTCGAATTTGACATAATGTATACACAGAGTAATGGCAATTCGATGGCTGAGGCATTAAGCAAGAAGTTGTATGCTCAGTTGGAAACAGAAGCTCTAGACGAATGGAAATCTATGTCGGTATTAACTGAAATACATGAGGAATGTGAAAACAAAGGTGATGTTGTAGTTTTCTTTTCAGCTACGCTTGTTCCTGATCTGGTAAAAGTGGTCAAATAGGCAAAAACATCAAATTCGGAATGTCTAGTAATGAGTTCAAAACTCAATGGTGTGGGGAACATTGATCGCTGGAAACTGGAATTGGGTTCAACTTTTTGTTTTAGGGATCGGATTGTTGTACCTATAGTATGTCAGGAACCACTCCTTAAGGATTACCACCATTCAATATGGGATGTACATCCGGGTACATAGAAGATGTATAAGGCCCTAAAGGCGCAGTTTTGGTGGAGCGGCATGAAATATAATGTGGCTGAGTTTGTCTCGTGATGCTTAACTTTTCAGCAAGTTAAAGAAGTGCATCAGAGACTAGCTAGTATGTTACTGTCTTTACCTATCCCAGTTTGGAAATGGGAGCAGATAGCAACGGATTCTGTTACATGTCTTCCAAAAACGGTCCGGAAACACGATGCCATTTGGGTGATAGTGGATTGCCTAACCAAGTCGGAAAATTTCTTCACAATTCATGAAACCAATATGGTGGAAGATCCTTCAAAAATCTATATCCGGGAAGTGGTAAAGAGACATGGTGTACCAATGTCTATAGTCTCAGATAGAGATCTGAGCTTCACATCTCGTTTCAGGAAAACCTTTCAACAATCCCTTGTGACTCAGTTGGCTATGAGTACGGTGTATCATCCCTTGATGGATGGACAATCCAAAAGGATGATACAGACGTTGGAAGAAATTTTTTGGGCTTGTGTAATGGATTTTGGTGGCTCATGGGAGGAGCATATACCCTTAGTGGAGTTCTCATACAATAACCGTTATCAGGCCTCAATACACATGGCTCCGTTTGCAGCATTGTATGGGTGTCCTTGCCATTCTCCACTGTGATGGGTGGGATGTGGTGAAACTTTACTAGTTGGGTCGAGCCTTGTCCAAAAAAATGTAGAAGATTCAGTTGATTAGAAAGATGATGGAGATGACTCAGAGTCGTCAAGAATCTTATGTAGATCACCATCGAAGACCATTGTTGTTCGAAGTGGGTGATCATGTTTTTTTGAGAATCTCTCCAAGGCATGGACATCGTCGTTTTGGGAAACATGGAAAATTATCTCCTTGATATATTGGCCCTTTTGAGATACTGGAATGGGTTGGAGAGGTGGAATATCGGTTGGAATTACCACCACGGTTCAGTTCAGTGCACAATGTGTTCCATGTATCTCAGTTGAAAAAGTATCAACCCGATCCTAACCATGTGATCTGATGGGATCACATTGACCAAGATTTGAATGCTTCATTGGTACATATCCCGATGTGGATTGTGGATAGGGAGGATAAATTCTTGCATGGAAAAAGCATCGCTCTAGTGCAGGTTTTGTGTTAACAAGGTCAGATTCCGGAAGAGACATGGGAATGCGAGAATGAAATGAAAGAGCAGTGGCCAGAACTCTTTCAGGAAAGCGATGGTTTTCTACTTTCCGGGTATGGAAAGACCAATGGTGGGGAGAATGTAGTACCCTTGGTTTCTGGTATGTAACCCGTACTTGATTATTTTCAAGGATTTAATGTTTACGGTGTTGAATGGGAGAGTCAGGATAACTCGGAGTGATGTTTTGAGGAAAAGGGGAAGTCGCACGGTAGGTGCATGTTTTGTCTTAATCGTGCGACCAAACCGTGCATGGCATACTGAGGAGGAAGTGGCATCCACATGGTCGGCGCACAGTTTTTCTAACCGTGCGGCCAAACCGTGCGAGAAGGGTGGTCGAGGCAGTAGCTAACGCACGGTTAGCACATGGTTTGTCAAACCATGCAAACTAACTGTGCGGTCACTTAAAATTAGATCCTTAAATTGTGGATCTAACTCATTTTGCCTCTATTTGACTCATTAAAGCTCCTAAGTGTCCCTAACTCTGAATTTTGGTTCTCCTATGGTCAAAGAGGTTTCTCCCATTATTCCAGAGGCGTTCCGAAGGATTCTCTTGGTGAATCGAATCTGGATTCTTGAGGTATGTGATCGTTCTCCTTCGTTCATGACCGTCTTCTTAGATCTAATCATATCTACTTCTTGTCTTCTATCGGTTTCTTAGATCTATGCCCGTTATGGGTAGATATAAGTGTGTGGATTCCAAATATGTGGAGATTTTGTCTTGGTTGTGTTAGGAGAAGGGATCTAAGGTGGGTTTTTGGAGATTTTACCCGGTGTTCTTTAGCGTTCATCATCTGTTGTGTGGTTCGCCTTTTTATTGAGGTAGGTGGCTTCACTCTCAGCTCCTCTTGTTAGAATTGGATTGCTTAGTTTCAAATTCACTTGTTTGAATGAAATTGATTGGGCAAAGCATGGATTAAATATTCATTAGTGATGATTTATGGTTTTGATGAAATTGTAAAATCATTGTGAATTGTTGTGCAATGTGATTTGTCTTATTGAAATTAAAATGTTGATTTAAAATTATGGATTCGCTAGAATGGTAAATGGTTTGATAAAAGATGGGTTTTCAATAGAAACGGGTGTTTTATTGAAATGGTTTGGTATTGAAATGGCTTGATGAAATTGGTACATTCTTTGGTTTTCAATAAAAGTACGGTTTTATTTAAATGGTTTGAAATGGTTGAACATGCATGGTTTTGATTAAACGGTTTTCAATAAACGGTGTTTTATTATAAGGATGGTTTTGGCATAATTTTTTTGAATACGTGGTGTGTGTTCATGTTTCATATATTTGGCATGGTTGAAATAGGACCTTGTGCTCGGTGCCAAATGTTTAATGGAACATGGGACTTTTAAGTATGAGGCTTGGTTGAAATATAACCTTGTGCTCAGTGCCAAAGGTGTAATGGAACATGAGAAACAATTACCTTGTGACGACTTGGTATATCAACGAGAAACCACTCATCAGTTTGGAACTGTCACAACTATGCATGCATGGTTGATTTCACAGGTTTGTGAAATGGTTGGGAATTCCAAAACGGGATGTTTGGGAAATGGTTTGGAAATTTGTTTGGTTGTTTTTCTAGAAAAACAAAGTATTGGAATGGCTGGTTTAAATTGCACTTTGATGTTTTTGAGGATGGATGGTTTTGGAAACGTTGTTTATATTTAGTTATAAACTGCTTTGGTGAAAATGATTAATATAAACAGTTTTTATATAAATGTGGCTAACTCTTCTATCTTAGTGGCATGAGTAGGGAAGTCATTGGGAAAACCTACTAAGTTTTATACTCACCCCTACTTTGGCACACTGGTGCTTTTGTAGATGTTATTTTTTGAGACACATGTAAAGGTAACACAACTCATTACTAATGGGTTGTGGTGATGTTTGGGAGATGTTATGGAGCTTGGAGCTTGTGGAACACAAAGTTGTGGTGTCTTTAGAGAGTCTCATGTTTCTCTTCTTCTATATACCTTGATGTTTTTTTTGGTCTTCCGCTGATGTGTAATCTAATGTGGTTTAATATAAATGATGTTTTTAGTTGGTCTTTCTTTGTTTCATGCATCATAAAGTGAATGTTTAATGGATGAGTTTATTTTATTGAAGTGTAAATCATCCCCCAATGGTTTTTCAAACCCTTCGGCATTTATTGCCAGCCTTGGGTATCTTGGGGATGTTGCTTAAGGCCTATTAATGACTCGTTTAAATCTCAAGCAAATAAGAATTGGCGGGTCTTTACACTTGGTATATAAGGTACCTCCACCTAATAGTTACCAAAAAAATCAATAGATATTTCATAAACCTTTCATCCATCAATGTATAGTCCTCTATCTACTGTTCATCCCCTAAAAGAATCAAATATGATCATAATCCAATTTGGGAAAAGATTATATCTAAAGTGTAAAAAATACCATTTCCCTTTTTATTTATCAATTATTTGACTATAACCCCAGTTTATAACCTATTTTACGAGAATCATATATCTCAATCTTCATAAATTATAATGATTCTAATTTTTATTAAAGATCAAGATCCTTAATAAAAAGATAAAAATAAGGAGAATGTTTTTCTTCAGTCACATTTATGAAAATATCTCAACTCTTGACACCCTAATTCTTTCTATTCAAGAGAGGGAAACTAGTAATGATTTTATAGCTATCGTTATGAATAAAAACAAGGTCACATGTAACCTGAATATCATATTTAATCATTAAGAAAGAATACAGTGGTAATAATTAAATATCATGTGGTTTATGGATGGTGTCATAAATACATAATTATTAAACTCACTCCAAAGAGCAAGGAAAATTAATATGCCTTTTAAAATTATCAGTAATAATGGAATGTTCTTTGAAAAGATGGGAGACTTGGTATCACATGTTGTCTCATACTAGAATAGGTTGTTTTATTCCACCAATACTCTTAATGAATATTTGGAAGATATCATTCAGAAATATTTCACTCAATAGGAAAATTAAAATATCTTGTCCATTTCATAATTCCTTTGAGGTCAAAGATGCCTTTTTCCTAAAATATGGGATCTCTCCTAGTCTAGATATTTTTATGAACTCCTTTATTTAAACATTTTGCAATATTATGTAAAATTATGCCTCTATTTAGTTAATAATTTTTTCAAAGGTGTTAATATTTTAGAAGGAACCAATTATCAATTCATGGACATCATCCCAATTTTCAGGAAATAAAATTACTTACACCTCTTTAGGAATGTTTCTATTATCATAAATATTTACAAAATCACTAGAAAAAAATATAGAAAATAGGATTATTGAAATTGCTAATAGGATTATGTCTTCAAATCAGTTTATCTTCATTTAGGGTAGTATAATGTATGATTTTCTTTTTATAAATTATGAATGTGTTAACCTCCTCAAAAACCAACTATAGAAGGTAACATTTCCATCAAATTATAATTCAAAAAAATCCTTTAGCAATCTTAAATGGGACTTTATATATGAGGTTTAAGCTAGTTTTTCCTTCAATGAAACCTTTTTTAATTGGGTGAAATTCCACAAGAGTTAAGCCCACATATTCGTTTTCATAAATTTCTCTCTTTAGGGATATTTATATTTCTAAATATTCATCATAAAATATTATCCACTTTAATCCATTATCTCCTCTATTGTCGAAGATAAAAAGAGTAGTATTTTTCTCAGAATGGTGACTTAGAAGAATGCTGCATCCATCAAAACAGATACAGTTCTGGTTACCCAATAAAAATCATATATGTTAATAAAATAATTATTTTCATCCAAGGGGAAAAAGAAACATCATGAACATAAAAAATGATATCCATTACTATGATGAATATTCAAGGTAAGAAATTATTTAGAAAAAAAATACCACTTACATTGGAAAAAGAATACCTACATCTAGATCGATGAACATCATCACTGGGTGAGGGATTGTTGAAGGAAATTATCCCTTAATATATCTTGGTGTCACTTTTTCTGTTGAAACCAAATTCTGGTCATTTCTCTCATATTTTGAGCCAAATTAGGTTCCGTATTTATTTATGGAAAGGAAATATACTCTTACTGGCATGAAGAAATATTCATGAAAAATATAGAATTATCTAAAGATTTTTTTACTCTTTTATAGTTTAGAAATAGTCGAATTGTCTCATTAAAAATATCAAAACCACTATAAAAATTTAATTTGACTTGGAAGCATCCTAAAAAAGAAGATTTTTCACTGTCCCATGCAATTATTATTGTCTACTAATTGATTTTGGAGTGATGGGAATTAAAAAACTCAACAAATTAAATTATTATTTACATTCTAGTTTTATGTAGAGACTTTTAACTAACAAATATTAATATAATTATTTTCTAAGATCAATATTCCTTGGTAAGATCAAAGATTGAAATTTTAACTATTTGGAATACTTCACATGGACTACCTTTAAAAAACATATTTTATAATCATTACTGATTCAGATGGAATTGTCTACACTAACTCTTCTAAATAATGCTAGGTGGAAAATTGGATTGGCATCCCTCTCCCCAATAACATAGTCTCCCATGATATGTTTTTGGTTGTCAATATCTATATTAAATGGAAGCTAATGGAACCTTTTGATACCTTTTCTATTAAGATAAAATATATTTTCTACAACAACAATTTCAATGGTTGGGATGACAATATTATTTTTGAGCACGCTTCCAATGGATTGTGATCCCTAAAATCCTTCTTCCAAATGGAAATTCTGGAACATAGATATTTCAGGGAAAAAACTCTAAACAATACTTGGATTCTTATGACCAGACTAACTCTTTATTAGTGATTTTTTCCTAAAAAAATTACACTTTAATGATTTTCTAGAAATCATTAGAATCATCCTCTATTAAAAATGTGTCATTTATAACATGTATTGGGATAAAACAGATCAAATTTATGCAAAGATACATAATATATTATTCAGTATGGTTAATAGTGGATAAGATGTTCTATGTCTGTTTTTTATAACTCTCTGATTTTTGAGTGCCTGTAAACTTGTATGAATATGAAGACTTCACAAAAACTGAAGAACCTACTACAACTGACCTATGTGGAAATTATTCAAGTGATCCATAGAAGTCTCAATAATTTCACACATGATGTAATTATATTTTGTCTCCAAATATATCATGTGTGCATTATATATGCTATATAAGGGTAAATTTATAATCAATTGGGCTTCTAAGAAAACACTTTACATGACATTGTTATTCGTAAATTCTTTGGAATCATAGTTAATTATCACCCTCCCTCTAAATCCTTGGACGTATTATGGGCCTCTCATTTTTTTTTATAGAGCATAAGAAACAAGGATGGTTCATTTATAGGTAATCCATATCTTGGTGGGTAAGGTTTTATCTTCAGAGACAACACATTCAATGATATGGGATATCTTTATGTTTCTTATGGTATCACCATATCTCTTGGTACTGAAATTCGCAGGACCGTCAATACGGTTAACGAAAAACAACAACCATGTTGGTGAAATCTATGGATTGAATAAGACTCTAACACTATCGTGAATTAGAACAAAAATATAGAAATCCATTCATCTCAGAAACCAACCGCCATATATATTAGTATCTTAGAATCTCTATCACCCAAGAATTACATTATTACAAATAAATTTCATAAATAAATTTTTTTGGATGATCGATATGATATCAAAGGAGAGATGTCCAATGAGTTTACATGGTGAAATTATGTTTCTATGACGTCCTTAATTTTTAGAAAAAATGAATATTATAAAATTCAAACATCAGACTCATTTAATTTTTTTTCTTTTTGTAAATTAGACTTTTCCTTTTCTTAATGATATAATTATAAAAAAACATAACCCATAAGATTGAGAAATCATCAGTAATCAATGATTATCCAGGAGTTCAAATATTATAAATAAGAACATGTAATAGGCTTTTTTAAATAGTATTTATATAACATCATTTCATTATTTGTGAATCACTACTAATACAATCATTATATAGTGGATGAATTCCTATAATTTATTAGGTTCACTAACTATCCTCTTTTAATCTATAGAATGGGTTCCCTCACTTACTTATTTATTACTATGAAATTTATTTCAATAATTGCATGAAATATTGGAGGGATTTAATGGACTTACCCATAATATTATTAAAACCATACATGTGTGTTCCACATGGTCATAAAAAATGTACTATTTCCCTAATAAAATAATATGTGGAAAATAAATTGGTATCTTAATGTTTTTTATATAACATAATCATATGGAATATAGATAAATAACATAGATGGGAAAAATTTTCATATCCCAAATGAATTATAAGAATCATCAAAGGATAATGACATAAATAAAAATACATCTAAAATAAAATTTGATCATTTCATTTTAAAGTGATAAGATATACTTCACTTCTAAATATTTCAATAAAAATACAATTATATTTTTTAAAATATTATTTATGAAAATTACTCTAGAATAATGTAATTTAATATTTGAATATAATAATGATTATTATGGTAGAAAAATCTATTAACGTAGTAAATGTTAATAGAAATATTTACTCGCACATTTTTTTTCCAAAATACTAAAATAAATTCTCATAAAAAATGTAATGATAATTCCATTTAAAACATTCAAATAAATCTAAAATATGATATAAGATAAATAATAATCATAACTTGATCATATAAATTAATATTATTGAATGTTTTTAATGAATACAGACTTTGGAAAAAACATTGGTTGACCAATGAGGAAATGTTGTCCAATTTTCATAAAAACATTTTCTTAATCATTTTATCTACCAAAGATAATAGTATAAAATTAAAACATTAAAATTAAAAAAATACTATTTTACAAGAATATATATGGGTATTAAATTATTAGGATCACATAATTTCACCCTATGAAAATTTAATATTCATATTCATAAAATAAAATATGATTTTTACCGAAACCATTACCATAGTTCTTAACAATATTGAGACATGTTCTTATGTAACTATTTAATAAGATTAGATTTAATTAAAATATAAAATATAAATATATTATTTATTATATTATAATATATTATTCCATTATAAATTAAAATTATCAATTTATTAATAATTCTTATTTAAAATTATCATTCAAGTGAAAACCGGCCAATTTTGCATTCTTGTTTCAATTCAACGATGCCAGTCCTTACACCTTGGTCCTGGTTTCATCATCTACAAGTTAATAATCAGTATATAAATATAAAATTTATTCATTATATACAATTTTACCACTATTATTGTTTGGTTAATATGACTATAAATTAATTTATTGAATAGGGTTGGTAGTCTATACGTAGAGATGAAAATTGATTTCATTTACCAAAAAATATAAATAATGAAACGAAAATATTAATATATAATTATAGAATCATAATAATATAAAATATATCATATAAATTAATTTATTCAAACTATATGAGAATCCCTACATGGAAGACATGAAAAATGAATCAGGTCTCTTTGTGGATGTGGTGGACTACACATACAAATGAATGTTGTTATCATCTCTCATAAGATGGAAAGGAGGTAGAAAATAGATGTATAATTAAGATAAAAAACTATTTATATTAATAATATTTATTTTATTATGTCAATAAGGTTATATAGGATTTTTATCTGTAGAAGAATAAATAAACATAAAATTATTATGTGAGGATGAGTACATCTTCATTAAGAATTATCTTTTTGATCACTTTTTAAAGGCCCATAGGATGGACTTTTAAGAATAAATGACACTATATAACTTGTATTATTATGTTTAAAATATATTTTGTTAGAGTTTCCATATTATATGTATCTCAAGAAGTTGTGTAGAAGAGATGATAAGAGGTTTTCCTTTATTAGTGAGTGGAGCCATGCTCTTGTGATTAAATAATCTATTAAAATATAAAGGGTTGTATTCAAGTGAATGTGGTACCAAAGAAACACTAAAATTTAATTCAGATTGTTTTTTCTAATTATTCATTGGAAATATTAATTATAATTTTTTTAGTTCATGGCAACACTTATATATTTAGTGTAACCCCTTGTTGACTCATTGATCCCTTATCATAGTGATAATGTTTTTAAATGGTTACTATTCATAATAAATAAAAATGAAATTGAAATATTTAAAAAAAATTAAAAGATGATTCCATATATGAACAAAAAAATATAAAATTAAATTCCCATATGTGTATTAGGTTAATTTTAATATAACAACATTAAACACAAATAAAACCATATTTAAAAAATGGAATTCAAAGATTTACACTGAATTTACTGTCATTTATTTACATGTAAAACCATTAAATGAATGTTAACTAATTTTAATGAATATATAATCTTCAAATTTCATTAAAATTATTCATCAATAGTTATTAATTTATTTTATTAGATAAAAACACATTTGACACATAAAATATGAATTTCATAAAAACATCAATTTTTACCTTAGCATACATTTATACTAATTTCAATACAATTTATAACAAATTAAATTAGTTTATGCATGTCTAAAAAATAATTTTCTATTTTTTAGACTCTAAAATAATTTAAAAAGTATATATTCAAAGAAATTATCATTAACAAAATACAAAAAAATATTTCTGTAGAATCAATAATATTTTCTAAATGAATGATAAATTATTTAAAACAATAATATTTCATTTAGATACAATATAATAAAGAAATTTTATAATTTATAAGAAGTATAAAAAAAATTTAAGGGTTTTTTATCCATAATCTATAAAACGTATTTATTAATTATAGATTGATGTATTTGAAAATATTATAGATTTACACTTAAACAAAAGTGTGTTTTGGATCTATAGACGTGATCCAAGATATGCATGACATTGAAAATTTCATGATGCATAACAAATATTAAAAATTATCATAGGTTCTATATTCTTATCCCTAGAATAATTTTACATAATCTATAAGTAGAAATATTCTTCTACACATCTAATCTTTATCCTATTTTTATTCCTAAAAATAAACGAAATCGATCCATATACTCATAAATCCCTTTATCTTTCTACAATTGAAAACTCGTAATCACAAAAGATCAAAATAATTATAATTTTAATAGAAATATTAAGGAATTTATAAGAAAAAATTAACATAATAGACACTCTTACCAAAAAACATAGAAATATAAAAATTCATTTATCAGATCTTCTATTACTGACAAAAAATTACAATTATTCAAAAAATCCAACATTAAAAATAATTGATTCATATATTTTAATTTATTTATATTCCAAAGACTCACACCTTGTCTATTAGTAGATTATATTTTCTGAAACTCCAGTGGTTAAATTCTATAAATATCAATCTTAGTTGTAATAACATTAATAGAAACTATTGCATTCACCAATTATGTCATTGTTTTTTATATATACCAAGGAATGAATAATAACCCATGAAATTCCCATAGAAATTATGGTTATAATATTATGTCGATGATCAAATCAAAATGTTATTTAAAAAATTATTATTTTCCAAGTTATTATGTATTATAGAAATTCATTTTCTAAAAATTGAAAAACAAAAACAAATCTTTTCTAATATTAGATTCTGTTAAGGTGTTTTGTGATTTCAAAAAATAAAAATAAAAATAAAAATTAGGATTTCATCAAATGCAAACCTCATTTTTGTAAGAAAAAAAACTTAAGAAAATTGGGAATGTTTCAACATAATTTTAAAATAAAAAAAACATTTTGTCTTATTATATTGAATTTTTCTATCATTATTCATATTAATTTTGAATAAAATCAATAGATAAAAACTAGATATGAAACCAAAATCATCCCTCATATGATAAATTCATCCATCTTTCTTATGTATAAAAAGTAATAAATGATTTCTTCCCTTAATGATTTTCAAAAATATAAATAAAGTAAAATATTAAATTAAAATAATTAAACATAAAACTAAAATCAAAAATCATAAATTTATTTCTCAAGTGAATTGTCTGATTATATGTTTTAGTGGACTTTTATGATTTTCATATCTTCATATCTTTGAGACTATGTTTTACATGGTTTATGTAATAAAAATTTTAAACATCCTATTTGTTTTAACCATGTTTTCCTCTATGATAAGGACTTATTAAGATAAGTTCATAAATTGAAAAATGTTATCTAAACCATAATTTCTTATATTTTTTAAACATTATATTTATTTGATGAAGTACCTCAGCATTATCTAACAATGAACATCACCATCTTCAATAAATATTATTGATAGTGGTTCGTCTTGATCCATTGGTTAGACTATTTTTTTAAAAACACTTTGAGCTTTTTCTGATTTATTTTCATAGAGATATTTCTGGTAAAATCCATTTTAGCATATAATTATGAATTATAAATTTCATTTATTTAGAAAAATTAAAATAAATGATATCATGGTAACTATATATGACTTTTTTAGAATATGTATTTCCAGATATTTCTTTATTTAGTAGTGGTTTAGAAGGATCCATGTTAAAAGTGTGTCTAAAACATGTATTGTGAATGTTCTTTTACGAATTTAATTTATAATTTTTTTTAATGAATATTAAATTTAATAGAAATACTCTTCCATTATTAGTAAATACATTACTAGATAATAAGTTAATATAAATATTATAAAAGATTCAGTTTAATGGTGCTGAACCTATTATTTGTAATCTTCTTATTGATTTAGATGGTCTTCCCCTATTTCGGATGGATCATTTAAATTGATCACATTGATATTTCTTAATCTTCTAATAATTACCAATATATGTTCTATTAAATATGATTATTTATTTTTGAATAAATGTTATTTATATACTAAAAAATTAAAATCAAAACATGATAAAAGTAAAATGAAAAATTGATAAAAGTATATCATCTCCATTTATAATGAATTTATCAATGTATTGAAATTGGTTTTATAATAATATAATTAAATATCACCTTGGAATTTTTATACCTAATTTGTGATTAATAATTTTGAATAGATAAAAATTTAATAGATTGGTTAAAATATAACAATGTATATTTTCATTTCTGATAAATTCAAGAACTATATAAAGTTTTATCAATGACCTCTAAGTAAATGGAATCATATATCTATATTTCATTCTTTTGAATGATGTCATTATTTCATAGAAAATTTAATAACACTAGAGTTATCCTATAAGATTAAAATTTGAGTAAAACTCAAACAAAAATACATTAGTGTGTGTTGCATCCAGAATACATGAGAAAAAATTTGAGCTGAAATATATTAAGCTTTAGTAGTGTAATGTGATGAAGAATGTTTCTTTGTTCTATTTAATTAAACTAATGATCCTCCACAAAAATGACATGTTTTGGAATAGATTTTTTATTAAACAAAAAACATACAAATTTAGTATATCAATAACATTTAAGAACAACTTTTTTTACTGAAGAATTGGATATTATATGAGTTAAAGTTACATTAATATAATGAAAAATGTTGTTTTTGACTTTTAAATGAGATTCCATCAATTCTTCTTTAATCCTTGAACATAAAAATTATAAAAAAATAATATTTTTTGAACTTGTTGTATTAAAAATTAAACATTCAATCATACTTATAATGTTTTTTATCTACCATTTTACTATATTCATCAATATCAGGGTTGATAAAATTTTCTACCAGAGTACTTATTCTATATAAATTATTATTAGTAGAATGATTTCATATGTATTTTATATATTTATATCGATTTAACATATTTACTTCTATTTTGTGAGAAATTTTAAACCAATCATAAAATATATGTTCACCCATAAATCTCATTTAAATAACAAATTTCATAAGTTTTTCAAAAACATTATAAAAAATATATTTTTAGGTGATCCATGACTAATTTCATCAACATAAATTTCAAAAATGATGGTATTATTGGAAATTATATTTATAAAAAAATTGGATCTAAAATTCATTTGAAAATATTATTTCAATGTAAATATATGTCAATTATACTATACAAGGGTCTTATTGCTTGTTTATGACAATAGAGTTCAATAATACGTTTAAATATAATTTCTGATATTTATATATATTAAAAACTAAGAGGTTTTCATACATAACCCACCTCTTAAATGTATCCCTTAAGAAAAATAAATTTAACATTAATTTGATATAATGTGATATTCATATGTGTTTTAAAATATAGAAGAATATGAATAGACAATAATATTTTTATTAGTGTAATGGTTTCACTAAAGTATATTTCATCCTCTTGGAAATGAAATTTATAAAATAGTCTAAAATTATTTCTAACAATATTTCCATTTTCAATAATTTGGATTCAAGAAAACCATTTAAATAAAATTATGGTTAAATTTTTAGGTCATTAAAATAAGGCATAAATATGATTCAATTCTATTGATTTGAGTTCTTATTATATGTTACTTATCATACCTTTATCATCCAAGGCACTATGTTCAATTTCATGATCAAATTTAATATTAATAAATTAATATCACATTGATTTCATAATAAACATATAGTTATAATGTGTGGAATTAAATCACAATAAAATTCATATTATCATGAATCCATAATATCAATGGTTTATAGGTCAAGTGGAAACTACCAAAAGTTTATTTTTAATTTAAGTAATTTATAGATATATAAAATCTAGTGATCTTACTTCTAGATGATTTACTATTTTGAAATGAACCAACAAATTGAAAACTAGTAGGATTGTTTTAAAAAAAATCAAATATAATATGGTTAACTAGAGGTTTCATTTTAAAAAAAATCAGAATCATCAATATTTAAATAAGTCATTTCCACAATAATGTAAATTATTTTATTAAAAACACTACCTACCATACTATTGATAGAATAATAAGTGAAAAATAAATTATTAGATATATAGTAAAATTTATGTAATTGATATTTAGTATTTAGGATCAATACTATGCACCCAAATACTCGAAAAAAAATTATATTATGGTTTTATTTTCTTTAATAACTCATAAAGAGTTTTATTAACAACGTTTCTGAGTAAATAAAACATCATGTCAACCTCTTTTAGGTATTTATTAACACTTAATTAATTTATTTTTTTATTGAGTACATTTTAATACTTTTAAGGATGAAGAGAATTTCTCAAGGATAATGACCTAATGATTGGGGATGAATGTTTGTATGAATAAAGGGAGTCTAGGTATAAATTTTTTATAGACTATAAAAGGTTCTCTTCGACTTTGAATTGAGATGAATTATTCTCTATTTTTTCATCACTTCATGTCAATTTTTTATCTACATGATAGATCCATAATGTGAATCTATTTTACTATGAAAAATCATCGCTCATGAAAAGTCATGAAATAATTCCTAATGTTAAATATATTCAATTCATTAATAGATTCCATTACATGAAATAGTCAGCTTTTGGATTTTTAAACCTAGGGGATGTGTTTTTTTGTGTATCCTCCACATGGGATATTCACATATTGATTCAAGGATTCACATGATGAATTCGTCGATTACTTTGGGGGTTTTGTTTGGTGAATCCTAAAATATATTTCATTTTTAAATAAACTTCTTATATCAATCCCTAGAGGGGATGAAATTCATTTTGGGATTATTTCTTTCCTTCTTGACATATCGGTTTGGGTTTTGACATCCATTGAGTTCCCAATAATTGTTTTTCTCCTTCTCTCCATTATCTCTATTTGGTAGTTTTAGGAACTCATATTTCCCAATTGAAACATAGGTTGATATAGAAAATTTCTAATCTAGTTTCCCATTTTCGGTCTCTTTCACATTCATTATTTATTTATTTTTTTAGTTTGAGTTTTTATTTGATTGATGATTAATGGTAGGTGGTTTCATCTGATTTTACCTTACAACTAAAAAGATAAATTTTTAATTTAATTTAAATGTGTATTTAAATAATTTAAAAACAATGATTTTAGATGAAGTATGGATGATTTTGATAACCTAATAGTGGTTCTAAAAATACAACAACTTCAATGGAAAGGAATTGTTTCAGATAATTTAAGAAAATTGAAGCCTGGATTAAGAAATATTTTTTTAAAGGGAATAAAATTAATATAGATTTAAAAATTAAATAATTTATGAAAACATATTTGTTTTCTTTGAAATGGGAAGGGCGTGTTGAAAAATTAAAGTGGAAAATTGTATTTTCAGCTAATTTGAAATGATTTATTTTCCTTATAATTGATTGATTGATTCTTTTGTGGTCTTAGGTTTTTTGTGGTCAAATAGAACTAGAATGCTAGGATCAAACCCTGTAGTACTATATTGTTAATGAACACACTTACATAAACATGTTTTTTGTAGCAATATGTATTCTCTCAAGATATGATATTTGATATAAGTTTAAATTATTTTATGGATTTGAATGAGAGGTTAAATATTAATTTAATTTATAGATATATAATATTTCATTTTTTTAATAAACCACTTATCTCAATCCCAAGTGATAATGTAGAGTATTTTGGGGTGATTTCCTCCCTTCTGGACATCTTGGTATGTGTTTTGATCTCTATTGAGTTCGCAAACATTAGTTTTCTCTTAATTTATAATATCACTATATAGTAGTTTTCGGAACTCAAATTTTCCAATTTATTCATATTTTGATATGGATGATTTCTAATCTAGGATTCCATTATTGGTCTCATTCACATGTATTTTTTTGTTTATATTTTCTGGTGTTTATATGATCGATGTATAATGGTAGGTGGTTCCATATGATTTTTACTTTCAACTCAAGAAATAAATATCATATTTTAATTGAAATGATTATTTAATTAATTTAAAAGACATGATTTCAAATGATATATGGATGATTTTGATAACGGAATAGATATTCGAAAAATCCCTCAATTTTGATGGAATTGAATGTTTTGAGAGGATTTGAAAAAAAAATTGATGTATTGATTTGTAAAATTATTTCTAAATAAATGGAATAAATTTAATGATGATTTAAAAATTAAAGTATTTATGAAAAACCTATGTTTTGGTTTTTAAATTACAATAGCATGTTAAAACATGAATTTGGGACATTATATTTTCAACAGATTTGAAAGGATTGATTTTTCCATGATTGATTGATCGATTCTTATGTGAGTATGGTTTGTTAGTGTTCAATTAGGCATAGCGTGCTAGGGTCTAACCCCATAATACTATATTAATTATGAAAAAAACTAACATTAACATCTTTTTTTCTATCAATCTGTATTCTTTCAGGCTATGGAATTTGATATAAAAATAAATTTTTTGATTTGGATCTGTGTGTGGTGTAAAATATTTATTTTCTCTATAAAATGACTAAATTTAAATTTTTTGTACTATTTCTTTGAGTCTTAATTATTAATTACCATCTATAATGAATTTTTATAGAATCTGATCTCGTGGAATTTATATAATATATTAACATTTATTAGTATTTTTTGTTAAATTATATATCATTTCATCATTTACTTGAATTAAAATTATGAATTTGTGTTTGGATCTATAATGTTGTGTTTAATCATGTATATTATAAACATCACCTAGGATCAAGGATGGTGTTCAAAATATTAAAATGGATATATAAATAAAACAAATTTTATAAATTTTATTTAATTATAATTATTATATCTTTTCTTTTTTCTATTCACATCTTCATTTTCACATGAGGTCAAAATTTTCCTTCCTCTAAAATACAATTGATCCAACGGAGGGATGTTGGAAGGGAGGAGAGGAATTTCATTTAGATGCTTTATTAGAGACAAATTGAATGGTTGGTGGTTATATAGTGTGGATCAACGAATGATGATTTAGGGATTATCCTGAAGGTATGTCAATATATTAAATTTTCATAAAATTATATTTTCAACAAATATAGAAATCTATATATGTTATAAAAACCTATTTTAGTTTCAATGAGGTCTTTTTAGGGTTCAAAAAATTACCTTATTTTTTTTGTTGCTCTTTATGTTTTTATAATATCGTGAGAAAAAAAAAGATGGTATTTCACTTGAGTTTAATGAAAAAAAGAATAATTTTAAATATATAAAATTATTATTTTTGAACAATTATATTTACAATTTTATGAGGGTTCCCAAATTCATAAAGGTACCATATGTTACATTTATATAGGATTCTACTCATAGTAATATTTCGTGCCTAAATTATAACTTCTTTTAAGTTATTGATTAGAGTATTTAGTGGAATGTTCTGGAAATCTTTTGAAAGGATTTATTTGTTCTATTTTTATGTTAGGATACAATGTGTCATTGAAAGGGGAGAAAAATGGAATGAATTTTGGAGAGAAAAGACACATAGCACCCTGAGTGATGTGAATCTGTGCATTATCGAATTTTTTATGAAACATAATGCAAAAAATTCTGGATCAAGACAACATACACATCATGTATTCCATTTACATGATGTGAGTTTTTTTCATAATACTTATGTTGATTCATGCCTAAATTGATGATTCTTAGAAATTTAATTATTAAAAATCATGTAAATTATTAAAAATTGTGAATGTTTCTGTGAGTAAAAAATTAAAGACACCTGAGAATTGGGATTGATGAAAAAGATTCTAAAAATAAACCATTAGTTAATACTTTGAAAGAATTGATAACCATGCGAGATGTCAACGGATGACTACCTTATGTTGGTGTAACGATACAGAGCCATGCTTCTCGAAAATTAATCACTACTATTCTTCCTTACATATCCATGTTGTTCATTTTCATCATTCATTTCTTGATAGAGTAGTTTTCTTTGTGTCGGGTGATTTGATTGTATGGGTATGCACTATAAGGGTTTATTTCTATTTTCTATTCCTTTTTCCGATTGTTGTAATAGTTTTATCAATTATAAATTTCATTCCATTAATATTTCATTACCTTTATTTAATTCTAACTTTTATTATTTCATTTAATCAATTAATTATCCAATTTCATGTTTTACAATTACACAATCTAGGTTAGTTATGTTTAAATTTTTTTTGGGTCACATATTCCTACGCTTGAATCTATTGGATGAACATTACAATGGTGAAATCATAGGAATAATATTGGTTACCTATTACTAGGATATAATCTGGCCCAATTCTGATTCCAAACCAAAGTATATCTATTATCAATTGAATCACCAGAGCTAAAACATTAAAATAACTGAACCTGGTATGTCTCCTATCCTGGTTCAAAATACAATATTTGACACTTCTATTTTATTTTATTTTTTTATCAAACCAGAAAAGTTCAATTTCATTAATTAATTTAGAAAATACTGATCGTCCCTATGGGTTCAAAACACTGGATTCTAATGTACTATGTTTTTAGTTATGTTTTCTATGATTTATAAATTATTAAATTTGTATAGCACTGTATGAAATAATGATGCCTTGTATGTTTTTACCTATATTTAGTTAACCTTTGGTTTCCCTTAAAATTTGGACCTATGTAATAGTAAGCATGGGTTACTATTACCTAGGTTACTTGTGTAATTATAATATAATTGTACCCTTATAATGGGGTCCTATGTATGGGAAACCATAAGTAATCCTTATATAGGGGGACATGTATAACGGTAACTATAAAGAACCCTTATAATGGTACCCCACCCATGCGTAAGGGTTATAAAAATATTAAAACAATTTTAGAAAATGTGATTTATTTTATATTCTTAAAGGATTTATTTTATGTATAAAATGTTGTTTTAAGGAAGAATAATTAATTTATTTGTCAATATAATTTAACTATGAAAATAATTCTAAAATAATTTAATAATTATAGCTTTATTAATGAGATTACAACATCATATTGATTGATGATATATTTTTGGACTCTGAATATGTTTGATGATATTTTTCAACCATTGTTATAATAAAATAATATGTAATTAAGGTAAGAAATACCCTGTAATATTCCATATAAATTATGCATTTTATTCATACATATTTTGATATACTATCATTCCACTTCAAGTGATTTACCAATTCAAATTAATGAAACTATTTAAATAATTTGGTTTATAATTCTTAAAAAAAATTCATTTGACAAGTATGAAAAAATTATCAATGTTTGTGATAGACCCTTTTACATTGGCCTAATGTCTTAGCCACTCATATTTGTGGATTTATTATAATTATATGTCTTAGAAATCATTTTCCATTTATGTTTAAAACAAAATTGTATTGATTGAACATATTGACTCTTATTATAGATTAATTGGTGACCTCCTATTATAATAATATGATGACATGTTGTGATTGGATTTTATAGGCCTTTATAAACCCTCGGGGAAACTTATTTTTCTATGGTTAGTTGATATGAGAATTGGGTGAGTTTTCCATCCACTTGTATTGTGATTTCCTATTTGGTTATTCTTTTGAGAGATTATGTATTGGTTTGTTAGAGGACTTATCAAGTATGACATGTAAATTTAATTGGTTTTTACATTATGTCTCATGTGTGGTGAAAGTAAGGCTAACCCTATTAGGCCACATTGGCCATAATGTGACAATGGTGATGTTAAGGAACAGAATTCCCTAGATGTGATAGGCTTGGCCTAAGATATGACATTTATAGCAATGATTACATTTATAGTGTACTAGATATAACGTGACATTGAGGACCCTATTGGATTCCTCATGTTACACAATCCATTAAAGGGTTTGTGTGTGATTGGGTAGTGATGATTTTGGGTTCCACCATAGACTACATATAATGATATGTTATTGGGTGGGCTATAGTGATAGGGATATTTTGTGAACATGATAAGCCAACTTTTTGTTATATGAGATTTTAATTAATATTTTCTTACCCATGTTGTTATTATTATTTATATTATTATCTCTAGATTTCATGGTGGAGATGTATTCGCTGAGATATATAATGACAAATATAATGTATTATCTCTTTAAGATCCTAGTATGATTGATGATAGGTTCCATGTAATACCTCTCTATAATCCAAATATGATTTATGATATATTAAAGTTAATTCACCCCTGAGGATCCATATATAAAGGATGTTGGATTCTATGAATTAACACCCTCATACCAAGATATGATTGATGATGGGATTCTATGTATAAATTTCTTTGGAGAGTTTCTTAGTGATTCATAAGATATGGAATTGTAACAGATGATGTTAGGAGAGATTCATATTAACATTGAGAATATATCAAGATATTATAATGATATATATTGAGATCCGTATGTCACTTAGGATCTAAGAATTATGCATGATGACAGTCTAGAATTCACGGTTTCCTTGGATCTTTTATTTTACAAAGTGGTACACAACAATTTATGGATTACCACCATACTATCTAATGGTTGTTTGGTAATGATGGGATCCCTTAGGTAACATTACTAGGATCTAGTGACAATTTTTGGTGTGGCATTCCAATTTATCCATATGATATGGAATGTAATCAAATATTAGGATATGATTAGTATGATTCCTAGTATATTGGGGTTCTACTTTTTTTGTAGTAATGTCCATGAGATCAAATGGTTAGATGTGTATCCCCCAAGGGTTTTCATGAATCTCAAATACATTTTACATTTCTCAAAGAAGGTATATTATATCACATATGTCATATTAGAAATAAAATATGGATGGTAATTATTTTAGTTATCCATCTATATTTATTTATTTATTCTCTTATCATATCACATACACACAAAAAATATATTTAATAGTTATGTATTATATCATGTTGGTAGTTCCATACTGATTTCAAACCACACCCTACATGGGCATTGTTGTCACTTTGGTACCCAAGGATTCATCATTGTTTATATGTCCATGTTTGGGACATGACTGTAATAGCATGAATGATCAGGATATCTTAAATGAAGATTGAAAATGGTGACCAATGAATGTATTGGGATGGTATAAATTTTTTATGAACATTGTATTTATTTGTTATGTTTATGGAATTTTTTATTTTCCCAACGGATGATCAGTCAAAGTCATCTCGCATTACTGTGAGATTATATATATTATTTCTTCCATATTCGTAATTATTGATTATTTTTATTGATTCCAAATAAATATTAAAGTTTCATTATTATGATGGGTGTTTAGATAGTACAATAGTTATTGTACCCTATAAAATGTGGGTATATTATGCCCATGGAAACACCTTGGCCCCTCACTAGTAGTCAATAATCAGTAGGGTATGGAGAGGCATGCCTGATGTCATGTAGTGACTGTCAGTTCGAGTAATATCAACTAAATATAGTAATTTTTTTAAAGTTTTATTATATCACATAACTTGTACTTTTCCAATCAAATAGTTATCCACGATATATTTCATTTATTAATATAGTTTCACAATTAATAAAACTATATAACATAATAATATCATTAATCCCTTCTTCATATTTCAATTTATATCTTACTCAATTGTTTTCTTAAACAATAGAATCACTATAAATATTTCATATAAAATGGTAATGTTCATGAATATTACTTTAAATAAAACCCTTTTGTCATAGGTGAAATGTATAATTCCAAATGAGATACATAGTTACAACCCTATATAGTTTCCTTCTACAAAAGCTATGTTTCCCTAGTCACATATATTAGTTTGTTATGATGGTGTGTTACACACTCCATTACTAATAGTACAAAAATTTACATTGATCATAATCCTGACATCATTAATTTGTAAATTTTATTTCATGATTAACCTTAGATAATATTAACATGATAAAATATTTTTCAAATACATTCCACATTGAATCCCTTAATAATTAATCATTATATGAAGCAAGATGACACAAAATTAATATTGTAACATATTTTAAATCAGTTAACATCATATTGGGATGTTATATAATTACCTCATCCATGGGTAAAGGAATGTTTCCTTTGAAACAAATTTATTATTACGATCATGAAATGTTAATCACACCCACATAAAGTGAATTACCAGATTATTATAAATGTATACATTCCAAAATATCTTAAGACACATGAAACATCAATCCATTATCAATGTTCTAAAACATAGAGGGAACATTTCGGTCAATTATTTTTATTAAAAAACATTTATAACATTCATTTAAAACGTATAAATACATCAAAATTCATGAACCTTTTTTTCTAAGATATATGAATTTAAATATTAGCAGTGATTTAGTATGATATTCAAGGCCCTAAACAGTAACTCAGAAGAGGAATTAATCATGTTAGTTCAAGAACATATAATGTTTGTCTTGAGAAAATATATAATCTCTTCTCACTATGAATTTATTATTATATTTTATGACAATTTTTTGGAAAAAAGGGACAAAATGCACATAAGGCCCACATAAATCCACTATACCTAGTGGATCTAAGATAAATTGTAAAAGTAATTTTATATGTATTCCCACATTGCTACTTGCATCAAGACGTATCCTTTCATTCATGTTGGGTTTCATTCACAGAATCTCTTATGTGACTTGTTCATTGTTTTATAACTGTAATTTTCCATCATGGTTCAGTAAATATTGAATGACATTAAAAATTAGTTATACCTAAGGAAAATCTCTATTAACATATATTTGGAAGTGAAAATTTGGTTTGAAACACATGACATTAAACTATGATAACTATTTCATTCTAATGATCTAGCCCTTAATCTATAGTGAAATGGATACAAAAATTAATATGTTGAGACAATATAAATGGAAATGAAAATAATATTTATGAAATATCCTGTTAGGTCAACAATAATGTGTTTTAGGCCAAAGTTAACATCGAAAAATAATAATGATGAATTCTTGAGGAACTATAAATAAATCCCAATAAAAATATAAAATATTCTCTATATTCAAATAATATTTGGTAAATATTGGTGAAATATTCCACAAGGTGAACACACACTAATACTTTAATAGCATTTCACATTTATTTAGTGATCATCATGCTTGGTGAGTAGACATTTTTCAATTTGGTCAAATCTCTATGACATAAAACTAATAGATTTAATTTTATAAAATATTTTAAAAAACATTACATCGTTTAAAAAAATCAATAAATTATGACATTAAATAATCATTGGTTATTTGGTCGAAGCTAAGTGAACATAAATGTATACTATTATTTTAGTCCATATGTATGATTGCTATCATTCATAGAGTGGTCTATTTCACATTAACTTGTATTACTACATGAGGGTATAATCCATTTCAAAAAACATAGTTGGTGGATTCATTATCCACAAAGAGTATCCTTTAGTGACCATATAATAAGATAAAAATGATTTAATTATTGGATTTATGTGGTTCAGGATTCTTTATTATTACAAGATATAAAATATTAACCAAATAATTTATCATGGTACCATCAGCTAATTCCACCATTCCTCCTGGGATTTAATGCACATCCTTAATTTCATTTTTCAAAATTTTATAAATATACCTACATGTGGATTTAATACTATTACTATAAGACATATTGAGATTAATTGATGAAAATATATGGCCTAGAAGATAACTCATTAATTCATTAAACAAGAATTTTTTACTCTTACCAATTCACATATATTGTAATCTTTTATCCCCTCACTTGGGTACCCCTTCATATAACTTCTTTTTTCAGTCGTGTTATCTAGATCAACATAGAGTGGTCATTTAGAGAACTATATGTATCTTGGTCATAGGATACATAACCACATTAAGAACATATATACAAAATATAGCTATAAATTCTCATTCATGCTTCCCCCATAAGGATTATTGTAATGTGTTTTGGTTGACCAATTCAGTATGACCCAATATTCACTTATTATTCTCTTTGAAACTACATTTTAAAAATGAAGATGGATAAACAGAAAACCCATCCACCATTATTCAAACCAGTAATAACATAAATTACATAATAAATAAAATGTTAAATATTTTTTAGGTCAAAAACCCATAATGGTAATCCTAATAGAACTTCTTTTTTATCCCATTCCATGAAAACAATCACCTCATGAATGAGGAAAATGAAAAGAAATTGAAATAATGTGAATAAAAATATTGGTAAGAAATATATTTAATCACATGAAGTGGAAAAACAATACCTATTATAAAATATTGTCTTAAAAATTTTATATAATCTCCTCCTATATAAATGTATAATAAAATAAACTCTAGTAATTACCCCTATGAAATATCCATTATCTTGTTTGATAACATTCATGAAACACGAACTATATCGCACTCCCAAAATGAGGATCCACTAACTAACACAATGGATAGTGTATCTTTTAGGTTTTCAACATGTATACCTATTAATTTAAATTACCTTTTGAAACAATAGTAGCTCTCATATCATCATTCTAGAACAAAAAATGTAGAATATCCAAAAATAACATTGAATATTAATAGTAATTAGGAATAATTTTGAGTTATCTTCTCACTGAAGAAACTGCCTTTGAGAGTTAAACTCATCAGTATTTTTCTCCAAACACATCAGTACACTGAATACAACAAAATACCCATCAATGTAGTGTATCTAATATGTTAAATTTCGATACATTGTATAAAATATGATGGTACATTCAATATATAGTATATTAATAATTATCTAATCCAAAAATAATTATAGTTTTATTTAATATTTAATTGATATTGACCTTAGAGTATGTATCTCATTAAAATTTCAATTTTTTCCCACTATAATGTTGACCTAGAGATTTAATGAAAATATTCGTAACAACATAACATTAATTCTAGATAACAACTTTTTGATAGGACATATATTATATATGATTCTTAAGTTCGAGGGGATCCTAAGGCATTGAAACAATTTATAATGACTTTTTCACATAGAGAACTCCTTTAAGGGATGTCAAGAGGAGATAACCACCAATATTAATTCCACATGTTTTAGGTATCGTAGGATATTCTTAAATATGGAGCGGTGTATTGCTCATTGTACAAGAAGCTATAGATAATTTTTATCTTGATTCATTTACATTGATGATTATACGAAAACCATTAGGGAATATACTCATGTTGAGGTATCATAGAATTATTTTATTTTATTGAAGATAATTATTTTTTTAAAATTAAATTGTTATTAATTTTTTAATATACTCTTTAATATACTCTAGGAGTGAGTTCCTTATGTTCTTTGGATATCATACAGTGAAATTGAAGAAAACTCAAAATTGGGAATCCTCTAAAAACATTTACTATACCCAAATAAATTCAAATGGTATCAATGTAGTAACATTAAAATTTAAAATTATTTATTCTATATTTTATATCCTACTACAAAAAAAATATTCTATATTTCTATAATATCTTTCTAAATCCCAATGATGAGAGAAAAAAATTATTTAAATTTTTGAAGCTAGTAGTGGGCCATGACATTTGAGGCATGCTTGATGATACCATCTAAAGGTGTCAATTTCACTAGATTAAGGAGATAAAAACATTATATGGGATAATAAATTACACATTAGGTTCCCTTTTTTAACTCACACAGGGTGTCAGCTAAAACATTATTGTCTTTCCATGTGGCTCAACCCAAGGAATCATTAGATGAAGAATATTGACCTAAAATTGGTCACATTGTTTAAAAAGAATTACATATTCTGTAATAGGTGTGAACTCCAAGAAACCTCACCATTTTTTTAACTCATGTAAATCATGTAAATCCATGTTTTCAATACATTATATCTTTATAAGACATGAATTGACTGGTGGTCAATTCAATCATTCATTTGTGTACTACAAATCATGTAGTTATCTTGGTTACACTATGTAACATCTTCCAAACAATGTAAGGAATATACTACAGATTTTAGAATATGTAATCAGTCAATATATGGGATAATTAAAATAGCACATAAATTAAATATGTTGTGGGATATATGCTCCATGTGATTTCTTTGTTTTCCAATAATAGAGTGATTATTAGTGTGGTGTGTCGGTATATAGTCATAATAATTAATACAATATAAATTATATAACTAAAAACATCTAATATTCTTCATACATTATTTATATGTCATGTGTATTTTTAATGATCGACACATCATATATTATGGAATCTAGTGTGATCAAACCAGGCACACTAACTACATGGATTGACCATTGGAAATATATACCATATATGTAAAATAATGTCATGTAGGCATACAACCCTCATAAATATATTGTATATGAAATGTAAAATACATAATTTATATTAAATTATTTTTGAGTCATAATACACACAATGTAATAATTAAATACAATGATTTGATTTAATTTATCATTGAAGGTAAATTGTGTGTATCATCCTAAGTAAAATCCATATATGTAATTATTTAAACATTAATTTGAAATAAATTTATAAATATAATATACTATAGAAATCATATTATATATCCATGTATATTAGGATGGAAAATTATGATAATGATTTACATAAATTATAAATTAATTCTCTTATTGATTACAATAATTTTATCATTATTAGAATGAATTTAAATTAATGTCATAAATTCAAAAAAATTAGTCTTTATATATTATTTTTGATCATAATAAATACAGAAATATGTATGTATTTTATTTATTCATTTAATTTACATAATTATTTCATGGTTTTATTTGATCAATGTATTCAAGCAAGTATCGTGATCTGTGAATAATCCCTCCATCATTTATTATAAGTGATTTGATTTACCTATGTTGTATTTATAACCCTATAACCCTTGGACTCCTCACATATGAGTAAGTAAAAATTTGTAATTATTGGATCAGCCAGTGAGAGGAGAAAATTCATGAACTGAGAAAAGTTAAATCCAACCTAAGACATACATAAGAGAATAAATAAATCCAACAACTTGATCCAAGAGTTTGGAAGAAAAGTTTAATTTCCCAGTGGTCGATGTTCATATATCGTCCCTCAATAAACCAATATGTTGGAAAATTTCATAGTAATATAAGATATTTATAATATTATTTTAATGTCATACTATTTATTTTATTATTTTATGTGGAGTGTATTTAGATGATTATACATCTTAATATTATATAACAATATTAATGATCATAATAATGCGAAATTATATTAAATTATTATGCATTAATAAATTTATATTGCTTAGTAAACTATTTATCTATAATTTATATAATATTATTAGTCATGTGAAAAATAATATAATGGATATTCATTAAATAGTATTAAAGGAATCAAATTCTCCATATTGTACATGCACTCTATGGTTCATTATATTGATATTAAATTATTAGAAAAATGTCCATATAACTAGAACTATAGAATGTTGCATATTTCCTAGAGGTGTCTAAATAATGGCATTAAGGTCAACATGGATGCATACTTCAACATGAACTTGGAAAAAATTATGATTCTTAAGAAATTATGGGAGACTGCAGCACATCCTACCACTTCACCATTACCTCTTTCCCATGATTCATAGTATAGTTAGAAATCCAAAAATGTGTTCTCGAAATCATGACAATCATTGTATTTTCATAGTTTACTATTGAATTGGATTTAATTTTTCTAATTGATCTTGTAATATAAAAAACATTCTTAAAAAGTAATTAGTAATATTAATTCCTTGATCAGTTTAAATGAAAATCAATTTTTTCTCCACTGTCATCAGTCTCGTTAGTTGGTACAAAACATTTCCATAATGTTAAATCATAACCATACTTAATTTATCTACTATAAATTTGTTAATTTTCCAACCTTTATTAAGGATTCCATTAGTTCGAAAATGAATGGATTTTTTTTACCCAGATATTAATAATGTGACATTGTCTTTCAAGTAAAATAACAATGGATATTGATGCATATGTTATTCAAAATTTACTCAATCAAAATATTTTTGTCCAATACTTCAATTCATATTTTGATTTAGGATGTAATAATAGTTAATGTGTTAATTTTCCCATATTTAGGGAAACATTTTACAAGCATTTGTTCTTAATAAATATTATGAGTTGAATTAAACATATTGTTATTAATGGTATAAAACATAGTACACATAATATTATTTTGTGGAATGAGTAGAGGAAATACCTGTTTAGACATTTAGGTTTGAGGATTCTATTCAACAGATCATGGAGATGCAATTTAATGTAGCTTGGATGAAAATTTGACCATAATAAATTCAAATATTATTCATGGAAATATATTTTTTAATACGAAAAGAAATTTACATCATTTGTACAATAATATCCAGGTGTTTAAACATTCAAAATAAAACAATTAGAGATATTTGGATTAGAAAAAATATGTTGAGACTAATTAATTAATAAATTCATTATATAATAGTTGATAATCGAATGAATTAACTAGAACAATATTTTATATATTATATAAAATGCAATGTTTTGAAAAAAACATTGTGATCGTAAGTAGGAAAAAGAACAATTCACCATATTTAACATATATCTGTGGTAGAAGTGATTATGAATCGAAATATATTAGAATATTTTTATTAATATATCGGAATATCTTATTCTATATTAGTCACCTCAATAAATGGAAAAGGGTAAGAATGATGCATGTAATATGAGAATAGATTATGTATTGGTTTTTATTTAAATGAATTTTCCATCTATATCCTAATATTTGAGTGTGAAATCTATGTACATGGATGAATTAACCATGTTGTCACATCCATAAGTTCTCGAAAAACTGAAAGGGAGGCTAAATATAAATTCTATCTTCATTTCACTATACAAGTTTAAAATATAAGGTGAATATATTTATATTGATCATGAAATCATGAAATCTATGTAGATACATCGGATACCAAATTTCGGATTCCATATTGATCATAATGTTTTCATTAATCTCATTTTATCATCTCTAACACCTAGATTTTACAAAATCACTATATACTATAAAATAAGCTGTACATTGAGGTTTTAAACACCCAAACATTATAAATGATATTTACATCTTTAATTAATGTTGTTACCTATTATATAATAATATAAAATTATAAAATAAAGAGAAACCAACAAATTTTATAACATTAATAAATATCATTACATTATATATTTATGAAATAAATTAAAATTTCAAACAATACAACTTGATAATGAATATAAAATAGAATATCTAAAATAATAAAATAATGATTTCCCATATATTCTAGAATTATCACCAACATAAAAACTCTACAGAAATGAAATAAAATATTACTAAACCAACATATATATTATGAAATGAAAATTTAAACTTATGGAGATATTGTAGTGAATTCTGAGTGAAAGAATGAAGTGATACTTATTTGGTACAAATGTAAAAGTGACCATTAGGAACAGACCATCATATGACCATTGGTCAACATGACCATTTTTAATATGAACATTGGAAACTATAAATAGGATTAATAATTTTACCTACAAAGTTAATTTTTGTAAGTTTTAATAACAATTTATAATTTATACAGAAAGGTCAATCAATGTAATCAACCAATATAGTCATAACGCTTGAATCCAAATTATCTAAACATAGGAGGGTGGTAGTATCCCTGGGGTTCACCCCTAACCAAGCAGAATAATATATTCAACAAAATAATCATGAACAAAATCACATATGGTAGAAGTTCATGTTAGTGTACATTACCACTCGGTTGATATTTGATGATCCACCTCATAAAACTATGACCATCACACACCTTACTCTTATGACATATGTGGGTGTGATAAGGGGCTCTATTTCCAAGACATAGTTACAAAAATTTTGATTTCATTTGTATAAATAAATTTATATTTTAATAAAATTTATTTATATTATTTTTTCTTAATAAAATATATGTTTAATTGTTTTGAGTTTGATAAATTAATTTTTGGATGCATAAATTACATAGTTATATTTTTTATTGAAATTATTTGAAATTTTATAATAAAATAAATTATTTGAAAAGTTATTTTTAAAATAAAATATATTATTATAATCTTCTTTATAAAATATAAATGATAAAATAATTTTATATTGGCCTTGGAAATACTTTATTAGTGTTTGAAATTTATTTCTCCCTTAAAAATAGCTATTTTAGAAACAAATAAGTATTTTTATATTTAAATGATAAATTTATCATATTTAGATAATAATTTTGGAGATATAAACATTTTATTTCAAACCATCACCCTGAAATTAGGTAAGGGTGGATTTGTGGTAATTTCATGAAAGACATTATTTTTTGTGAATAATATAAAATACAATTCTGGGTTTTTTCTTTTTTTACATCATAATTAGGTCATAATGATGTGATAATTAATTTAAAAATAATCAAAATAATTATTTTATTTTTATAAATATTAATAATTTTAATATATTTAAATTAATTTATAATACTATAAGTGACTTTCTAAATCCTAAAAAAGAAAATCAAATTTTTTTCAAAATATTACATTGTGGAATCATTAATTTTTCTATCCAAATAAAGAATTAAAAATTGGGTTTCAGTTTTTTGGAATAATATATCATGACATTATTTCTAATCTTACAAACACATGTGAAAAACCCCTAGTTAAGCCAGTTGATTTACATTTTTAACAACCTAGATTTGAAAGACCTATATTTAATTTTTTTTAATAATTTCTCCACTTTTCCTATAAATACCCACCCCCACCCAATTTCACCATTACTATTAAATACCAATCCACAACCCATGATGTTATGGTGATATTTACTCCCATGGAGTCCCTCCATATTTTCCTCAAACTCCAATGTTTTTATCCTCATGTTTTAGGAACAAATATTCAAGGTAAGAGAATATCATCACTTCTCTTTTCCATTACTGTTGTAGTTTTGTTTTATATCTTAAAAATACAAAACTAAATTAATTTTTACACTTTTTATTGTCCCATTAATTTTATAATAGTATTTTCTTAATTCGATACCCATTTCCACTATCATTGTACCCTTTTCTAAAACCATTTTTATACCATTTATGTTGTCAAATATTCTTCTCAAATTTCCCTCTATTATATAACAAATTATCTTATCCTTTTTTTTGAATACCCAAACCTCATTTATTTATAATGGTTATTCGACTTGATTAAGAAATTTCTTTTTTATTTAGGGTTTCAAACTTTGAATACCAAATTTGTATTTCTGGGATAAAAAATTATGTAATGATCAAGTCTTCATGCACTTTGGTATTCCATAGTTTTGATAATAACATAGTTCATTGTTATACATGGGTTGTTAAAGAATTTATTTATTATAGTTTACATGTTTCAATTTCGTTCTGTTTAAAAAATATTTATTATTTTAAAATTTTGTATAGTGGTTAACCTAGGTTGTCTCTCAAGAGGGGATCCCAAAAATCAAGTTGTCACATTAAATATGAGAAATAAGTGGATGTTGTTTTTGAAATTGATTGATTTTGAAAATAGAACTAAATAAATTAGACTAAAGAAAAAAATTAATAAAAATATTGAAAAAATGACCTAGTATTTGATTGAAAATAGTGATATGAATTGGTTCATCGGTTTGGTTTCAAATTTCAAATTACAATGTTATCATAGTTTCAATTTATCTAATCCTCTTCTACAAAGCCAATAAAGTGAGATTCCATGATCACTTCCTCTCACTCCCTTGGTCAAATGGTGATTTTGAGAGTAAAACCTGCCAATATCCCATATAGATATGCTCTCCTTCCTACCTGAAATATAGTTTAATAGAATACCCTCAAATAAATTTGTAAATTCTTAATTGGGGGTTGTTTATCCCAAACAATCAATAATAACCACCACCCCACCCACGAGTATAATAATTCACAATGTACTTCACCACTATTTCTGGATCAATTCCCACATACATATAACATATCCTTTAGGAAGGATAAAAAGTTAATTGAGTAATGAAAAATTCACAATAAAATCTAATACCAAGTATAATCATAATTGAAAAAAAAACAGCTATTATAAATTGAAACCAACTTCAAAAAATAGATTAAGGATTTTATAATATTAATTTCCATAAATAAAAAATTACTAAATGGTAAACCTCTGCCACCCTAATACATGAAATTATTACTCCTCCATTTTAATTTATTCCATGAATAATTTGGTATAAGAAAACATTAAAAAATAAAAAAAATAATGGAAAGTAAGAACAAAAATGTAGAATACAATATCTATCCACCAAATTATTCCTTCTATAAATTCTCAACAAAACTCCAGAAAATTCAAAGGTAACTTCTTAAAAATTGTTTTAGTGTAAGCTTTCTATATAAAACAAAAATTTTAATGTTTTTTGACAATTACGGGTGGAGTTATTTTATAATTAATGAACTATTATTATTTGGATGAGGAGACTCTTGAAATTCCTCCCTTTAGGAGAATAAAAAGGTAGAATTAATTTTTAAATTCATCCATGTGATTAAATCTAAATATGAAGAGATGAGTCATATTCTATATAAATTTTTAATCACCAAATATTAGGTTTTTTAGTCTAATATATTTTTTATTAACTATCGTGGAGTCTATTTTGTCATCCAGACAAATATTTCACATTGATTAATTTTTTAATTTCTAGTTTATTTTAAATCAAATAATTGTATAGAAAAAATTTTTAATAAAATTAATAAAGTCACTATGAATAACATAATAACTCAATTTGGATAAAAAAATTAATATATATTCCCCAAATACAAAATCATATGAAAACTGTTAAATGTGCAGAATTTTGGAAATTTCAAATTATTCTCAAAATTTAATAACAAATATTAAATTGATGAAAATCAGTTCATATTGATTAATTATAATGGATTAGATAATTTAAATGCATAAGAATATTTCTTAAAATAATAACTATATAAATTCCCACACACTCATAACTTGCACTCCTGAACAATTTAGCCTCAAAATCAAAATAAAAAAAATTGAAAACACAAACCCATGAGATCCATCAAGTCCACAACAACAAAAAATTATTTCATTCCTCATTAAGAAAATATATTTCAACTTATCCATTCATTTATCTCCTTATATTTCCTATTAATTTTTTCTACCACACACACAAGGAACCTAACACACCTTAATTTTCTCTCATATCAAAAATATCAAATTTTCAACAACACTTTTCTCATATAAACCCATTCATGGGTCACCATATGCTTTATAAATTGATATTTCTCCACCAGATATGACTGAAGTAAATGTTTTAATCATTATTAACTTGAGGGTATTTTTCATCTTTTTCTTAGTAGTATTAATATGTGAAAAAATTTATGATGTTGAATAAGGAGGAATTGACTCTTTTTGATGAAAAATTATAAGATTTTAATTTTCAATCAAGTATAGACTCCTCCTCAGTCTCCTTAGTCGTAAATAAGATCCATCACCCTAAAAAATCAATCAAAAAGAATACTATTCAGCATTTTAGTAGAAAAAATTTAAATATTCACAAACATAATTTTTTAGGAATGCTCTTGAAAAGGAACATAATTCTTTCTCTATTGGAATCTCCAAAAATGAATATCATCTATTTTAATGGAAGTTCCCTAAAAGAAACAGGTTTATACATAATTAATATCTTGGGAATAAAAAATCTATCTTAACCAATTTATTTTTCATCTAAATATTCACTAACTGAGGTAACACAACATAAGAAAACTTATCCGCACAGTTTTGTTCAACTAAATCATAAAATTTCACTTTAGTAGTTGGTTTGATAGAGAAATTTATCTTGTAATTTGGATAACCTAATTTGTTTCACATGTATTATAATGGATAAAATTATTAAATTTAAGGTTTATTAATTAAAAAAAGTTTCTCTTGATTATGGATATTTAAAAACAATGAAATAACAAAAAAATTTAAAACAAAAGTACCTCAATCACACATTATTTTAAATGAATTAATCAAATTTTAGATCAATAAATCAGGTTTTGTTTCTATAATGAAGACATTTCAATGAAAATGACATAATAAAATGGGTTCATAAGCCTCATAGTAATGTGATTTAAATAATAACAAGAGTGATATATGGAATGGGATTAAAAAATTAGAGCACTTTTCATGAAATTCAAAATTATTTGAACTTGTAACAAAATAATTTTCTGCCATCATTTAATCATCGTTTCATTGAAAAAATCGTTTGTTTCATTAAAATTTATTTCAAAAATATAGAATATAAAAATCTGAACTAAAAAATATTCCAAAACACAAAACACTGAAAATTAATCTATCAAAAATTAAAAAACATAAATTGTTTTTTGAAAAATATAATAAAAAACTATAAATGAAAATCCTAAAGTAAACAAGGGTACCTCCCCAAAAATAATATTATGTAGTCTCTTAAATGCATTAAAATGGATTTAACATGTAATTAAATTTTAAAATACACAATCGTAATAATGATAGTGTAAATTATAGGTACGACCTGTCATGTTCTTATTAAAAAATTATGTTAAGAACCTAAGTGATGGACATAAAAAACCTACAAAAAAATAAAAAAAGGAAACATATAAAATTTATTAAAAAAACTAAAATATAAATATAATGGCAAGTAAATTATAGATCTTGTTTTAATCCCCTAAGTTGGACTTTGGTTTTGACAACTTATAAATCGGAATTTTCAATTGATGAAACCCAATCTAATGGTGGGTGGAGTTTCATTAATGGGAACCACAAAAAAATTCTTCTTTAAAACATGTAATTATTCAATTTTTAATGACTACACAGATATAGTGTTCTAAATATACCCACATGTTAATGAGATACAACATGCATGGTGGGGGTACGATAGTGAATGAGTTCTCCATTTTCTTAATTTCCAATTGTAAAACTTCTTATTCTTGCACCAATGACTTCTCAATGGATGTTCTATAAGTAGAATAATAAAAGGAAAAATTATGAGTGTAATTTTATTTTAACAAACTAATTTATGAAGAATGAATATCAAATTATTCCCCTTTAATGTAAGAATCTTTTATCTTTGTTTCCTCAAGTAAATCCACTTTTTCCTACTTTGGACTCCCTCCAATAAATATTCAATATGTGTGGTGGGCTCTAAATGTTCCTCATCAGGTGGATATTATTTTTCTTTTTTTAATACTCTAATTTAATAATATATTTGTACAAATATAAAAATTTAAAATAAGTAGACTTAATAGCTAATTAAGAATAAATAAAATAAAAATGAAAATATTTCATAAAAATATTACCTCTCCATGATTATTCTCTTTCAATTTATTTTTCATTGTAGAGTGCCTCTTAAATTATAATTTCACTAGATAGATGTCGATAGTCAGGATACTCTATTTGAATGATGAGTGGTAAAATCACCTCATCCACAATTTTTTATTTTGGTTTAGGTTGATTTCCCTTATCCAAGGGTACTTATTCTATATATTTCAATATTTTATAATCTATTTTTATTTTATTAGGAAAGACGACTAGTTGATGATGAGAGCCACTTGTGTCATGGACAGCCAACATTTTTTTCCCAAAACAGTGATTTTATCAACTATTTTAAGATATATTCTTCATTATTATGAACCATTTGTCCCTAGAATTTTCAATAATCAATCAAAGAAGAATAATTTCCATTTACATACATAATGTAATTTTTTAATTGAATGTAATTAACATTATTTAAGAAAATTCAGAATTAAATTATTAGCATAAACTCCATAGAAATGGCATCATATTTTTAAAAATGTCTATCAAGGGGTGTGAAAATGAAAATATTTTCTATGTTAAAACCTTGTATATTGGATATCCTATGTTTTCTCCAGAGAGGAGCACACAAAAAAATATTGTCTCATTAAATTGTAGAAATAAGTTGATGTTGTGTTTGAAATTTCTTGATTTTGAAAAAGAACTTAAGAGTTCAAACAAAATAACAAAATAATGAAAAATATTGAAAAAAATAAAATCATTTGATTAAAAATAGTTTTTTGAAATGGTTTATCATGTAGGTTTAAATATTCCAATTGTAATGCTAATGTAGTTCAAATTTTTACAATACTCCTCTAGTAATTATATTAAAGTGAGATTAGATGATCACTTCCACTATCTCTCTTGATCAAACGGTGATGGAGACAGTAAACCATGAAACTATCTCTAATTTATATGCTATCTGACCTATGAGTAAAATATTTCCAGTGAATACCATCCATTGACTTAGGCAATTCTCGATTGGGTCTTTTTTATCCCTAACAATCATGAATATCCACTACCTCTCCCACACGTACAGATAATTTCCCATTAGTTCACCATTAAACCTTGATATATACCAAAATATATAGAAAAAAAACAAGAGGAGGGTTAAAATTATCACTGACCAATAAAAATCAACAAAACCACCTAAAACCAAATATTGTTGTACTTGGTAATAAAAATTACAATTAGAAATTGAAACCAACATAGAAAAAGAGATAAAAGATTTTATAATATTAAGTGCAAGAACAAACTCACTACAAAAAAGAAAACGTGTACTTCCCCAATCACTCATAGGATTTGCCATGTATGTTAAGGGTATCCATAAAGAAGGACTCTGAAGAAGACATTACAAACTATACAAGAAAAAATGATAGGAATGGGAAAATAGAAAAAAATTATTCCATAATCAATCCACAAAATTATTCCTACTTTTATACCCACAAAACCTCCGAAACATGTTAAGGTACCTTAAAAAAATTTGATCAAAATGAATTTATATATTTATCTTCAGAATTTCAAAGCTTTTGGACATGTTTAGTGGGAGTTATGGTCCAAATAATGGAGTATACTTTCTATGGGCAAGGAGACTCTTCAAATTCCCCTATTTGGGGTCATAAAAAGGATTCCTTAATGAGAAAATTTCTCCATGAAATTTAATGGTATCGTGTTATGTTGATTCCTCTTTCATATCCATTTGTAATCACCTCATTTAGAGGTATATATTCCAATATATGTCTTAAAAACTGAGGATGGGTATATTCTGTTGTCCAGAAAAATAATTCACATTGATTGATTTTTGAAGGAAACCTTGTTTCTAATTTGATATCGGTCCAAAAAGAAATTTTGAATCCCTTTAATAATGTAATACAAATAAATAAATAACCAATTTGGATAAAAAATTGTAAATGATATACCCTAAATAAAAAATCTTAAGAAAACTGTTAAATTTCTAGAATATAAAAAATTCACAATTAAGACCCAAATTCACCAAAAATATTAAAATGATGAAAATAATCTCAAATTTATTAACTATAATAATTAAATAATTTAAAATATGTGATAAATAATTAAAAAAGTAACTCTATTAATGATCTATGTGGCTTACATGAAATTAAGACTTGTGAAGGGTGTTCTGTAATATCTCTCTAATTTAGTTGGTAAAGATTTTAATTACTGGATATGACATGTTTTATGATAGCCTGTTGAATAACCTTGGTAATTTTCATTTATGAAAAAATGATGAAAAAACATGGTGATATGCTTATGAATGTGTCATTTAAATTTTGTTGGTATATTTCCATGTTATGATGTGTGTTTTTATTTTGTCTCTTGGTCATGACTTATTGTTATACATCATGTTCTTATTGATATGTCTCATGATCACATTTTTTACCCCTTTATTATTCCCAATCATGGCTTCAAACACAACCTAATCATTTGATTTATGTTCCAAGGATGTGAGATGGAGTAAAAGTAGCTTAGGGTGAACGCATGAAGATTTATTTCAAGAGGATTATAGTTGAATGTGTTATGTATTCATGTATTATATACCTTATTTCCAAGAAACAAAACCTTAAAATATCCTCTTTCTGTACCATGTAATGAAATCTTATGTAATAAAAATGTGTGATGTCATAGTTGGTATTAAAGGCGTGTTTATTTATTTGTGGAAATTATGCCATTAGAATTTTATAAAGAACCCTATGGAAATTTTTAAATAAATAAATACATCACAGAAATTTCATAAGGTATTAGTAAGTGGTTTCCAAAAAAATACATCCCTGCCTAGACAATACAAGTGGATTTCACTCTAGCACAGATGTACCTAGGGGTTACAACCCAAAACATTTCACTGAGATAGACTCGATTAGGAACTTGTACAGGGCATATGGAATTATTGCACACCTAGTCTGAAACTCCCAAGGGTTATGTTTGGTTAATCACATACTTTTTATGAACCATTATAATGGATATATAGAAAATATAATGGTTTTTAGAGGATATTAATACATATTTAAATATTATCATTTAAGACATAAAATTCATTTATATTGATAACAATCATAAAAGAAACATTTTTTTAACTATGGTTTTCTTATTTTATAAAAAATGTGAGAAATAATTGGAATCAAGTGAATAATGTGTGCAATGGATGATATAGTGACAAAATTATGATGAAATTTGCAATAAATACATCATGAGGGTGATGAATCATATAACTAGAGTCATGGACAATATCATCAATCTTGTTGAGATACCAGATTCACCTTGATGGAAACGACATTACATTGACTCCTCCATACATCAATTACCACCTTCTATTAACCGATCTATCGACACAATTTTTTTTTGAAAAATGGATAAGATCTATAAAAATGATATTTTATATAACCCGTTATTTAGAACATGAAAAATTCACCCTAAGAGTATACTAGTTAGAAAGAGAATCTGTTCGATGATGGAAAATTATTAAAAACAAATCCAATATGGAAGATTGATGTTATAGAGTGCGAAGTATTATGTGGAATTGTTTTCAATCAATATTACCCTTAATCAATGTGAATGAAAATGGAGAAATAATTACTAACACCGAAGTAAATGAAATATAAAACATTAGAAATGTAAATACTAGGAATTTCAATGTAATTTTTTTTAACAAATGGGAATTTTACAAGTCTGCAAAAATTTACAGCACGTGATTCCGAGGCCCGGAGTGCCAGGAATAAATTTATGAACTTTTGTTCAGGTACATACAGTAAACGTGCGAGCGAGTTTTTCTAACATTTTAACTGGTGCTCGGAATTGAAATCTGAGGGCACCATTGGACTCGCAGCGCCGATATACTCTTAAGAAGACTTTAACCTCGACAGTAGTTGGTCGAGAGTGAATGTTAGATTTTGGGTTTTTCTTGTAAGAATAAATTTAAAATAAAATTGTATGACGTTTTATATTTTTATTTGAAAAACCCATGTGTGTGTTGGAAGGTGGGGTCCACCGGAACTAAACCTCCATGTGGATGTTGACGTGTGGGGACCACCAGACCTTAACCACTCATGAGAGGTTATGGTGGTGGGAACCACCCATAACTAATCTCCCTACTAATGGAGGGATAAGAAACTACTCAACCCCCTCTTTTATTTGGAGGAGCCTCTTGAGCATCCACAAAATTAATTATTCCAACCCACCATAATTAAATGTTACACCCTAGGTGTTTAATTAGGCTATTATGAATTTCTTCCCATGATTAAAGTTGGGGGAAACACATAGGTTGGCCATCTTTATTTTTGGGTGGAATTTGGGGAGAGGAGGAATTTGGGAGAGTGATCCCAATGAAGAACACTCCACCAATGAAGAACGCATACGAGGAACAACTTTGAAATTGCAGAACAACCTCGAAATCGACTTCCTTCCTTGGAACATCCTCCGACGTAGGACGTGTTCGTCTACAACGAATCAACGTCCGCTTTTTCGCACCAATATCAACCAACAATGAACAAGTAGGGGTTTACTGCAGTTTGATTATCACTTCAAATGTACACACCTTATTTTATTTTGTGGGTTGGGAAGAATCTTTGTGAGAGGGTTTGATTTGATTTTTTCTTGTGAACCATTTTCTACTACTCTAATGCAGAGTGAGGAGGACAAACTAACATGGCCCGTCCTCTTTGTAAACCAGGTCTTGATTTGCGGTGTGCATCAAAATGGACGATGGTGACGAAGGTGATGAAGGAAACCGAGCAGCTACATGTGGCCTCCGCTACCCGGTCCACTCCCATGGTGCCCCAGCCTCCCGGTCGAACCGGCCCCACATCGCCGCCGGCAGAACCAGCCCCGATCCGCACCGTACCCCGGCTGCGCCGCACCCCGGCCTCACGATCGAGCCACCCGGGCCACGCCATCTGCCGGCCGAGCCACCCTAGCCGCTCTGGCCTCTCAGCCAAACCATCCCCAGTCACTCCACCAGCTGGCTGAACCAAACTCTGTCGCGCCACCCCGACCCCGGGCGAGCCTCACCACCTCTTTGGCCGAGCTGCTCCGAATCACTCCCCCGCGACCCTCCAAGTCGAACTGGTCCTGCGAACTGAGCCGTTATTCCCTCGCCACTCCCTACAGGCAGATCCGGCCACGTGGCACCCTCCGTGGTGAACCTCCTTCACGCAGACCCATGGTCGGTCCACTCCCTCGTGGTCTATCCACACCCTCACAGCTCTCTGTAGTCACTCACGGCCCGCTCGGCTGCGCCCAGCGGGCTGGGCCAAACCCAATGGGATGGCTCACGGGACTGGCCAAGCCAGACCCAACGGTTTCGGCCAGGTCGATGCAAACTGGGTTGTCCTAGATTGGGTTGGGCCCGGTCGGTTCGACCGGGTCGGATTGGACTCGAGCCCACTATAACCCATTTCTACTTCTTCGGTCATATCTTTGGCACAGAACATCTGTTTGACGAACCATCAGTTTCACTATAATTCTTGGAGCGTGATGGTCCCTTTGAGAATACCCCAATGGAGTTTGGGGTAGAGTTGAGATACGGTCCAGTTGGATCGTGCTCGAATCCAACCAGGCCCCCCGGACTAAAAATCTATTAACTCACCGAACGGGCGTCCGATTGACTCACCGTCTATTGCATTGATACCCCTCCGACATGGTGTACCTTTGAGATACTTATTCTTTGGAATTCGTGACTATTGGAGTATCGACTAGTAGCTCTTGGAGAGGATCCTATCCCAGATGAGCGAGCATAGTTTAGAGACCTAGTAGTTGGTTGAGACCTGACGAGTGCGAACCAGTTTGACTCAGAGTGACTCTACTAGCCCAGTGGGAAGAAACTTGGTGTCGCGGCAGACCTGTAGTGGGGAGCACCTTGGTGTTGAGATATACCCACAGTACTGAATAGGAGGAGTACCTCAGCAGTCCAAGGTTATTGGGATGCACACTTGCCTTCATGGAAAGCCCACTGTACACGATAGAGGATATGTTCTCTATCAGCCGATGTTTCGACAATGTGACTGGGGATGTTACTTGATACTACCCCTAGAATAAAATATTGGTTTGATCTGAGTCAGTTTTTCTGTGTTTTCCTCATGACAGAGATGGATCATGTGATAACTTAGTTATATTTATGGGTATATACCTAAGTAGGGTTATCTATTGATTTCATTCTTGGTGTTTATACTTGATTATTTTTTGAGCCCAAGAGGGTCTCGGGGTCCCTACTAAGTATCTTTATTCTCACCCCTACAAGGGCTTTTCCCACACCCTGTTGTGTTGGATGAAGACAATGGACAACACCGATTAAGGCTGAGAGTATCCGGACCGGAAGGTACCTGGAGGTGGATCATACGATGAGTTTGTACACAGAGGAGAAAAATGAACATGAAGTGCCGAGGAGGAGATATGTACCTACCCTTCATGTAGGAACATCTGAGTAGAACCAAACAACTGTTTTTCTTTTCCTTAGTCATACTTGTACTTTCAGTTTCTTGTATTTTACTGTTGGTTTTGTATTCTGCCTTTTTTACTTTCATAACACTTTTGTTATACAATTTTACTTAGTGTTTCAGATCCAGTTGTGGGCTCTTTTGTGTGTGTTTATAGGTTATAAATTCAATACCTTCCCTGTTTTAGAAGATTACACCTTTGGTGCTTGTCGCCAACCCCAGGCCTATGGATGACGGGCATGGGGTAGTCACGGCACAGGCTCTTGGGGATGGGTCGTGGAAAATTGGTATCATAGGAGTCAGTTATACCACATAACTTATGAAAATGGTCTTTTATATGAATCATTAGTGCTAAGTGTAGTGGGTACAGTTTTTAGTTGAGGGAGTCCAGTGTTGGTGCGGCGGCCAACCTAGCCATACACCAGGACCCTGACTACTGATTTTCAAATCAGTGCACGAAAACACTGATTGCATGTGTGTTTTTAAAAGTTTTCTTTAATTCAACTCACTAGGTCAGCTCACCATGTATAACTTTTAACCATAGTTCACCTATTTCATTTAAGGATGCCTCCATGAAGATAGTCGGTTAGAGTTCCTAGAGTTTTATGCACAGATATCCCACCGAGCAATTAGGCCTCGGAGTAGGGCCCTTTTCCTGTGGAGGCACTAGTGGTACCACTCCCTATTTGGATACCAATGCCACCAGCCCCAGTAGCGGACAGTGAACACCACTTCAGCATGTTAAACGATTTCCAGTGCCAAAGGACACCTAGGTTCATGGGAGAGATGGACACACAGGGGGATGAGGATTAGATAGAGGCTATAGTGAGAGTCTTCCGACTTGTAGGGACACTAGAAGACCTCACGATGAAACATGATTCTAGCCTACTACAGGAAGTAGCGAGCTGATGCTGGAGCTTGATGCTCTATGTTCGCGACGAGGTGATGCTTCTCTAGGGTAGACTTTGAGACCCTTTTTCAAGAAGAGTTTATCCCAACGACTCTTCGAGCAGTGCACATTTAAGAGCTACATCATCTGCATCGGGGCAGAATGATTGTATCTCAGTACATAGCGAGGTTCATGGACCTCTCACGCTAATCCCCCGATATGATGCGGGGCCCATTATTTAGGTACTGGACCTTTGAGAAGGGACTTAGGAAGAAGATCAGGGCTTCGGTGATCTCACTCATCATCCCGACGCAGGCGAGGGTGTTAGAGAGAGCCCTCCTAGTAGATATTTTATTTCCTGAACAGTCTTCAATTGCGAGATCAACCACTAGTTCACACATAGTGGAGTCTTCTACAGTTAGAAGCAGATAGAAGTCGCAGAGGTCCAAGAAGAATAGACCTACAGGTGGATGACTGCATGATTCAGAGTCATTTGTGCTGGGCACTCTAAGCGGAGAGAGGCATTCCAGGAGCTGGTAGTGTTTCACATGCGGCAGGTAGAGTGGCATGGCTTGTGACTATCTCAACCATCATTCAGATGATCATCATAGGGTCAATGAACCACCCATGTATAGAGAAAGATTCGATTGAGGTGGTCCGTAGGGAGCATGCAGACGTGGACGAGGAGCTGGTCGTGCATCTGGCGGTGGGAGACAATTCAAGATTTTACCGCCACCACCACCAAGAGGTCCACCCCGACCATAGGAAGCAGGTGGACAGGGGAGATCTCAGCTCCAGGAAGTTGAGGCTTACGATCATGGCCTCCGGAGATGATACGAGGTACGATCTATGTCTAATCCATCATAGATACAATTCTTATAGACACATGTGTCTGTCATTCTTTTACTTTCATTGCCCTCGTTCGGAGCTTGTAGATTCGGATGGAGCCGTTGGCTCAATCCTTATGGTTAGAGACTCTTACGGGAGAAGATTCAATGATTACGCACTGGTGCCAGCAGTGCAAACATACTCTAAGAGGCGAGAGCTTTGGCTAGGATCTCCTAGTAGCGGCGTCAAGGCCATAAGATGCCATCTTGGGACTAGGCTGGTTATCTATAGTCCATGATCTGATAGACTATATTAGTAGAAATTTGTGGTATGTCTGCATGGATGGGACCATTTTTACCTTCGCTTGTGAGAAGGGATCCTTTTTCAGCACAGGATGAACTTACCCAGAGGAGAGTGTTTTCGATCACTCATCATTTGGCTCACCTTACCCTCGGAGCCGTTAATGAGGAGAGTCCGACTAATCCTATATTGGTGGACCAATACGCTGATGTTTTCCCGGTTAATGTCCCAGGTCTACCTCTTCATAGAGATGTGTAATTTTACATTGACATGTAACCTGGGATGACACCTATATCTACTTTACCATATCTGATGGCTCTTGTGGAACTTCACGAGCTGTGGGTACCGCTAGAGGACTTGTTAGGGAAGGGGTTCATCTGACACAATGTTTCTCCCTGGGCAGCCCCAATTTTGTTCACCAAGAAGGCAGATGGGAGCTTGAGGCTCTGTGTTGACTATCGGTGCCTAAACCAGGTGATCGTGAAGAATAGGTACCCAATCGTGAGGATTGATGACCTCTTTGATCAGTTCAAGGGAGTATAGTAGTTCTCGAAGACAGACCTTAGATTAGGCTATCACGAGCTCAGAGTTTGAGCTGAGGATGTGCAGAAGATGGCCCTCAGATGTCGGTATGGCCATTATGAGTTCTTGGTTATTCCATTCATTTTATCCAATGCTCCAGTAGTGTTCATGGGACTCATGAATAGGATCATTTAGCCATACCTCAATCGCATTGTCTAAGTCTTCATCAACAACATTATGATCTACTCGACTACTAAGGAGGAGCATGCCTATCATTTATAGGTAGTACTAGAAACACTCTGGCAGCATCAGCTTTATGGTATTCTCTTGAAGTTCCAGTTCTAGATCCAAGAGGTTCACTTCCTAGGACATGTCATATCGGAGGCTGGAGTTGCAGTGGATCCAGTGAAGATTGAGTTTGAACTTTATTGGGAGCCACCTAGGAGTGTGACAGAGGTACAGAGCTTACTAGGTTTGGATGGATATTACCTGAGGTTTGTGCCATATTTATCCAGAGTTGCAGCACCCCTACCAGCCTTGATAAAGAAGGGGAAACACTTTGTGGGGTCATATAAATACCCACAAAGATTTCCGGATCTGAGGATGAGGATGACTAGTACCCCCCATCTTGAGGCTTCCAGAGGAAGGCGTATGGACCATAGTATACTGTGACGCATCATGGAGCAGAATCGGATGTGTCCTGATGTAGGAGTGAGACGTGATCGCATATAGTTCTTGAAATATTATACAACACGGGTAGAATTATGCTACCCATGACCTAGAGTTAACAGTAGTGGTCTTTGCCTTGAAGATGTGGCCACACTATCTAATGGGATAGTTTTTTACCATGTACTCAGATCACTAGAGTCTCAACTATATCCTCTCCCAGAAAGACATGAACCTGAGATATTGACATTGGCTTGAGTTTCTCCAGAACTATGAAATTGAGATAGTATATACCCCTGTTAAGGGGAATGCTGTTGTAGATGCACTCAGTAGGAGGTATGGTATACAACTGTTAGGTGATATGACAGAGCATCTAGTCGCTAAGCAGATATCCTTTGTGGATAGAGATGGAGCAGGTTTTCTTTAGTATCTTACAGTAACACCACCACTTATTCAACGAGTCATTGAGGCGTAGCATGGGGATGCTGACTAAGAGACACGACGTGCTCAGCTATCCACAGGACAGTCACCTGATGGATTTTCTGAAGGTGGAGAGCATGTCATCATATTCACGGGACGTAGTATGATACCATTGTCACTATAGGTGGAAGTGTTGAGGTAGTTAAATACATACCCTATATCAGTACATACAGAAGTGGTGAAGTTGTACCAGGACCTCTGATGAAAGCACTAGGGTCCAAGAATGAAGAAAGTAGTAGTAGAGATTGTCTCATGATGCCTCACTTGTCAGCTAGTGAAGGTGGATCATCATGTACCAGCAGGCTTGGTTCAGCCTATAGAGTTCCCAAAGTGGAAGTGGGGTATTTTTTATGGGTATTCCATGTACATCCAAGAGACATGACTCAATTTGGTTGATCGCCGACCGACTCACCAAGATGACCCACTTCCTACCAATTAAGGGAATGGTTCAATAGATAGATTAGGACGCCTCTATGTGTAGGAGATTGTGTGACTACATGGAGTACCCCTAGTGATTTTATTCCATCATGATACACATTTTACATCTTGACTATGGAAGGGGTTGCAGGAGGTTTCTAGGATGCAGCTTCATTTGAGAACCGCCTTCCATCCTCAGACGGATGGTCAGACTGAGCAGACCATTCAGACCCTCGAGGATACTACCTGAAAAATACAATATTCCAATGGTTTGGAGAACCTTTTCCATGTAAGTTGTGAGGACTGGTCCATACCAATAGTTTTTCCAAATAATTTGGTATAAGTAATATGAAAATCTATACCAATGGTTCTATAAACCATTGGTATATGTTATTCAAAAAATAATCACCTGGGTGGTTTTGATCCCAGAACCTCCTGTTTGTGATTGAACACCCTAACACCTAACCTAACATAATTTTGTAAACATAATTTCATAAATATATATATTTATTATCATATTTATTTGAAATTTTTATTTATTTAATGTCCATTGTAAGAATATTCCATTAAAAATACATGTACCTATACCGATGGTTTTAAAAAACCGTTGGTATAAACCTATACCAATGATTTTGAGAACCGTTTCTAAAGGTTCTTTGATTTTGGGACCTATACCAATGGTTTTGGACAAACCATTGGTATAAGTTCCATATAATGGACCTATACTAACGTTTTTGGCCACACCATTGGTATAAGTCCAAATTAGTGAACCTATACCAATGGTTTGGCCAAAACCGTTGGTATAGGTCCCCCGATACGAAGGGTTTTTTCAAAATCGTTGGTATAGGTACATATAAGTGACCTATACCAATGGTTTTGGCCAAACAATTGGTATAGGTCCAAATCAGTAAACTATACCAACGGTTTTCCCAAAATCGTTGGTATAGATTATATTTCCAGTAGTGGGACATGCTGCGTGCTTGTGTACTTGACTTCAGTTTCATTAGGGAGGATCACATGAATTTGGTGGAGTTCTCATAAAACAACAGCTATCACTCCACCAATAGGATGGAATCTTTTGAGGCATTATACGGGCGACCTTGCAGATCACCTTTGTGTTGGACTGACCCGGGGGAGTTAGCACTAGTGGGACCAGAGATGGTATGGGCTACCAGAGAGAAGATGCAGATCATCCAGGAGTGGATGAAGACTGCATGGAGCACACAGAAGTCGTATGCCGACAAAATATAGAGACCCCTGGAGTTCGAGGTTGGCGACCACACCATTCTATGGTTCTCACATCATTGATTTTATGGAGATTTGGTTGAGGCGACAAGTTATCTCTAAGACTCATCGTGTCTTTTCAGGTCCTCAGCAGAGTTTGTGAGGTGGTATTCCACTTAGCTCTTCCATCTCTGTTGCACTTGGTGCATGAAATCTTCCATGTATCCCATCTGAGGAGATACGTGCACAACACTTCTCACATCATCGACCATGGTGAGTTAGACGTCGACGATGGGAAGACTTTTACAGAGGTTCCAGTAAAGATTGAGGATCGACAGGAGAAGGTCCTTCATGGACAATTGATACCATTGGTGTGCGTTCGCTGGCAGCACGAGAACCTCCAGGAAGGAACATGGGATAGAGAGGTTCAAATTTTTTCTTAGTACCCCTATTTTTTCCATTAGTTTTAGTTGTAACTTACAAGGACTTAAATCCCTGAGGTGGGGAAAATGTAAAGACCCGAAATTTCCATGTAATTTTTTTAAAAATAAACTAGAATTTTATGAGTCTGTGAAATCTTACGGCACGTGCTTCCGAGGCCCGGACTTCCAAGAATGAATTCATAAACATTTGTTCGTTTTTATTCAGTAAACATGCGAGTGGGTTTTTCTAACTTTTGAATCGGAGCTCAGAATTGAAATCGGAGGGCACCTTTGGACTCGCAGCGCCGGTATTCCCATAAGAAGACTTTCACCATGATGGCAGTTGGTTGAGGGTGAACGTTAGTTTTTGGGATTTTTGTGTAAGAATAATATAAAAATAAAAGTGTATGACATTTTTATGTTTATTTGAAACACCCATGTGGGTGTTGGAATGTGGGGTCCAACAGAACTATACCCTTATATGAAAGTTGGGGTGTGGGAACCACTAGACCTTAACCTCTCATTAGAGGTTATGGTAGTGGGGACCACCAAAACCATAACCTCTCATGAGAGGTTATGGTGGTGTGGACCACCCGAATGTAACCCCCTATTAATGGGGGGATAAGAAACCACTCAAACCCATGTTTAACATGGAGGAGCCTCTTAAGCTTCCTCCACATTAATTATGCCAACCAACCTTAATTAAATGTACCATCCTAGGTGTTTAATTAAGCTATTTTGAATTTGTGCAAACGATTGATGTTTTGAGAAACACATCAGTTGGCCATTTTCTTTTTCAGTGGAATTTGGGGAGAGAAGGAATTTGGGAGAAATCTCCCAATGAAGAACGCTCCACCAACAAAGAACGCCGACGAGGAATGCCTTTGACTAAGAATAACGACCATGAATTTGAATTCCTTCCTCATAGCATCCTCCGACGTATGACGTGTTTGTCTAAAACGAATCGTTGTCTACCATTTTGCACAAACATCAACCTTCAATGAAGAAGTATGGGTTTATTTCTATTTGATTATCACTTCAAAAGTACATCCCTTATTTTCTTTTGTGGGTGGGGAAGAATCATTGGAGGAGGGTTTGATGTGCTTTGTTCTCATGAACCTTTTGCTACCGCTATAATGCGGAGAGTGTGGGCCATGAAAACATGGCTCGTCCTCTTCGTAACCCTTGTGTTTATTTGAGATGTTATTCGAAACAGAGGAAGGCAACGAAGGAGACGAAGGTTATGAAGGCTACGGAGCCGCCACCAGCAGCCTCTGCGACCCACGCCTCCCCTAAAGCGCCACGACCTCCTGGCCAAACCAGCCCTGTGCCGCCTGAGGCTGAACCGGCTCCGAGCAGCGCCTCATTCAGTCTTCACCGCCCCCCGGCTATGCCGCACCCCTGCCGCTCTGGTCTCTCGGCCGAACAAACCCTAGGCGCACCCCCCACTGTCCGAACGGGCCTCGGCCGCTACACCCTGGCCCCCGGGCCAATCCTCCCCGAGCCGCGCCCCTACGACCCTGCTAGCTGAACTCACCTCATGCCCCGGGATATGCCACCCTAGCGGCACCCTCCAGGTCAAGCCGCACATGTGGCGCCCTCTGCGTTGAGCCGCCCATGCGGAAACCTCCGGGCTGAACCGCCCTGGCACAGGCCAACGACCGGTCCACTCCCTCGCGGCCAGTCTGCAGCCTCCCGGATCTTTGCGTCCACTTTTGGCCTCTTGGGCTGGGCCCAGCTGGCCGGGTCAAACCCGACGAGGTGGACCACCCATAGATCCGGGCCAAACACTTTGGGTCAGGTCCGGTTGACCCAAACAAGTTCGGCCTAGACTAGGTCGGACCAAACTCGGGCCCACTGCGACCCATTTATGCTCTCTTGGCCATATCATTGGCACCAATCGTCTGTTTGATGAAATATCAGTGGTGCTCGAAATATTGGAGTGTGACATTCCCTTTTAGTATACCCCACTAGAGTTTGTGGTATAGTTGAGATACGGTCAGGTTGGATCGTGCACGAATCCAACCTGGCCCCCTATACTAAAAGGCTAATAACTCACAGACTGTGCATCTGATTGACGTGTCCTCTATTGCGTTGATACCACATTGACATGGCGGAAATTTGAGATACTTCATAGTGGGACTTCATGATAGTTGGAGTATTGACCATTAGCTCGTGGAGCAGATCATCCCTGACACGAGCGAGCGTAGTGCGAAGACCTAGTGGCAAGCTGAGACTGGACTATTGCTAATTATTTTGACATGGAGTGACTCTACTTGCCCAGTGGGGAGCACCTTGGTGTTGTGGAAGACCCATAGTGGGGAGCGCCTTGGTGTCACGGCAGACCCACAATACTCAATGGGAGGATTACCTCAATAGGATATGAGGGGGAGTGCACTTGGTGACGTGGCAGACCCACGGTGGGGATCACGCTTGTTGACGCGGAAAATCCACGGTATTCGATAGGAGGAGTACCTTAGAAGTCCAAGGTTATTGGGAAGCACGCTTGGTGTTACAGCTGGCCCACTGTACTCAATAGAGGAGGAGTTCTCGAGTAGCTGAGGTTTCGACAATGTGACTGGGGATGTTACAAGATACTACCCCTAGACTAAAATCCTGGTTTGAGTTGAGTTAGTTTTTCTGTGTTTTCCTCATTATTGATATGGATCACATGATAACTTAGGTATATGTATGGGAATATACCTAATTAGGGTTATCTATTGATTTCTTTCTCCTTGATGAATTTTGTGAGACCAAGATGGTCTTGGGTTCCCTACTGAGTATCATTATACTTTCCCCTACACGGGTTATACCCGCACGTTGATGGGTTGGATGCAGATGACGGATGGTGCTGATCGAGGCTGAGAGTATTAGGACGGGATGGTACCCAGAGGTGGATCATACGATGAGTCTGTACACGAAGGAGATGGACAGACTTAGAGTGTCGAGGATGTGATCTGTACCTACCCTTCAGGTAGGAACATCGGAGGACGACCCAATGACTATTTTTCTTTTCTTCAGTTCTACTTGTACATTCAGTTTCTTGTACATTATTATTGGGATTGTATTATGGCCCTTTTAACTTTCAAAACACTTTTGTTATACAGTTTTCCATAGTTTTTCAGATAGATCTGTGGTCTCGGTTATGTGTGTTTATAGGTTTTAAAGGCAATGCCTTCCCAGTTTTAGGGAATTACAACTTTGGTACAAGTCACTAGTCCTTGGCCTATGGAAAGAGGGCTTAGGGTAGTCACGGAACAAGCCCCGATGGAAATTTCATGAAAAGAAATATATGAGATGATATTTTCAATAAATTCACTATACACATATATCTTTTTTTATGGATCCTTAGAAAATGATAAAATGATTCATTAGTGGACTAAGACCCCATATGTGGAGGAATTTATCATATCATGACTACGAAATCTATGAGGTGATAGTGAAGAGTATTGTAAAGGTTTAATTGGACTTTGGAGATATGAATTGTCTTTCTAAAACAAATTAGAGTAGTATATCAATGGAGAAAAACTTATTTAGGAACATTGATCACCAAAAAAGTGGAATGAAACTACAACATCCCACAAGCAACAAATGTGGGAAAATCAGTTGGGGAACTAATTTATTGGCAGTGTAAAGATCTAATAAAGACGAATGGATAGAAATATAGATAGGAACTGTCATAGTGACATAAATACTCATCTTCTCAACACTGACAATAAAGGGAATATGGAGAAGGCCAAGATGAAATTTAAATGCATCAATTTCTGATAGCTTAGGAAATTTTCCAATAATTGTTAAAATCATAATACAATGAAGGGGAACCACCATCAACCTCATAATATGATAAGGGAGCATGGTTAGTCATTTTCTACTACAATAGATGATGTAGATTCTCTAAATAAATTGGTGGATGGAACACTCGTTGTGAACTCAATGCCCCAAAGTAAATTTTTTTATTATAGATCTATGAATTACCATACTTCATCCATGTTTTCAAAGAATATAGAATCAATCCCCAAACTGTTATAAGTGGTGTTATCATAAAATTAATTAAGATAGGTTTTCCTAGAATCGATATTGTATAGAAACTCTTTTATTAAATCTGGAAAGTAAAATATCATCAAAAATCTAGTAGTCATTCCCATGGTGGAATCTAACACTATACTAAAAATGGATTTTCTCTCAATGTATAAACATAAGGTCAACTAAATATGAAGTGAAATTTCAGTAGTATTAATGGAAAACCAAAATAAATTTTCAAAGGAGGGATATCCCAACCTACATTTTTTAGAAGAACCTCCCATATCCTAATTTACGGAGATGAACAATGAAGAGAGAGAAAGAAGTGAAAATATAGAGACAGTGATTGTCCCCATTATTGAGAAATATATTGACCTATTTTCTAAAGTGTTACTTGGACCTCTCCCAAAAATATATGTATAGTTATCTACTTAACTCATACATAAATCCAAGACTATATCAAAGACCCCATATATAATAGAAAATATAAGGTTAATGAAATTTAATAAACAAACTCAATATCATATGGGGAATTGATTTATCAAACCCATTGTGTTTATTTGGAGAGAACCAGTCCACTTTGTGAAAAATAATGATAGATCAATTAGGTTATGCATTGATTATAGAGAATTTAATGTAATAAATATGAAGAATAATCACATTTTCTAAAGGATTGATGATTTTTTAACCATATTTGTGGGGACAAATTGTTCTCAAAAATTGACCTTTGATATGGGTATTATTAATTAATAGTGAAGAAAAAATATATTCCAAAGACATCCTTCCGAACATGAAATGGGAATTATGAGTTTTTTTCCGTTGTATTGACTAATTATCCTTTTATATTTGTAGATATTATGAATAATTCCTTTAAGGAAAAACATGATAATATTTTGGTAGATTTTATTGATGATTTTATGATATATTTTAAATGTTTCAAGGACCATGAGAATCCCCAAAATATTATATTGAAAAATCTAAAGTATTTTGATATTTAAAAAAAATTTATAAAATGTGAATTAGGGTTACAATAAGTTTTATTATTAGGGTACATTGTAACCATTGAAGGAATATTAGTTGACCATATAAAGAAATATGCTGATGAGGAGTGGAATCAAACCACAAAAGTTACTAATATTTGTATTTTACTTGGTTTAGTGGGATATTATATGAGTTAAATGAAAAAATATCATGATTTTCTAATCCACTAACCATGTTAAATTGATAAGGGGATAAGATCACCTGAAAAAAAGAGTGTGAATCATGATTCCAAAAATCGTAGAAGATATTGGTTACTTCACCTATGTTAAATATACCCTATACCGGAAAAGTATTCATTATTTATATTGACAGTTATCTAAAAGGGTTTGGGTATATCCTCATGAAAATTAAAAAGGTTATTATATATGAATCTCAGTTGTTAGGGCCTCAAGATAATATTTATCCTATTCATGACCAAAATCTTGAGGCAGTTTTTGTTTCTATAAAAAATGGAGTTAATTTATTTATGGGAATAAATGTGATATATACATTGAAAACCAATTATTGAAGTACATTTTCATACAAAAATAATTGAACATTAGAAAAAAGAGATGATTGGAACTTCTAGATAACTATGAATGTTCAATTAATAATCATCAAATAATATCAAATAAATTATCTCATGCATTATGTATGGAAAGCATATTGTGCTGAAAATGATTCGTATTAAAAGATATCATTTGATCAAGGACCTAGTAAAATTGGAAATGGTAATTGTAACAGAAGGGGAATCATCATCCTTATCCCAAATAATTTCACAACCATCATATCTATTGAAGAACAATAAATTTACAAGAGAGTATCCTTTGTCTCAAAAGAATATATATGATGTGAAAAATGGGATGTTTTCTATGTTTAATATTGATCATGAAAATATAATAAAATTTCATACATGGCTATGTGTTCCATCTATCCAAATGATAAAGAATGATCTGATGGGTGAAAAACATAGCTCCACATTCTCTATATATCCTGGAAGCACTAATATTTATAGTAACCTTCATGATGATTATTGGTGGGATAATATGAATATAGATATTATTTAATACACTATATGGTGTTTGGTGTGTTGGCAAGTGAAGTCAGAGTGAAAACTTTCAAAAGGTGTATTAAAACCACTACCAATACCAACATATAAGTGTTACAATATCATAATGAAATTAATTGTTGTTCTTCCAAATAAATCTATATCAAACATCTGGATATGGTTTATAGTGGATCATCACACCAATACTACCTATTTCATCACTGTTCAGAAGGATTTCTCCCTTGACCAACCATCCATTGTTGGAACTCAGACCTTCTTTTTAGGCATGGGATTTTCATTTCTTGTGTTTTTTAGAAAAAGAGGAGAATCTGGAATTTTTTTGGATTACACGCCGTGTACATTGGAGTACACGTCATATAACTAATTGCTACTGGTGACCGTGTACTGGACGTGTAACAGCCGAGTACAAGGTTATGTGGTGTGACCTGGACATCACCTAATTTATGTACCGGTAAGGGTATATACATGATGTTTACTTTAATAATACATGTCATATACTTTCATTTTTAATTATTATATCATACTGGGTCACATCTCATTCACAAAAACACCTTCTTCCAACGACGTCTTCTCCAGGTGTGACCGAGTAGCACGATTCTTCCTAGAGCCCCCAATCAATCATTTGTTTTCCGATTCAACTTTTATTGATTTCATTGAAATTTCCATAGTGATTTCTTCCTTATTTTAGTGCCATATTATATAATTTCTCTCCTTTCGTTATATATCCTTGTTTGAATGTTTGAAATCTTCTTGTAGATCTATGTAATTATAGGTAGATTCAATGGCTGACGCTGGAGTATATTGATCGTACAGTGCTGAGTTAGTTTTTTTGTGTCTTTCTGTAATTAGTCTTTGAGTATTATGTAAAAAATTTCCCAATACTCCAGAATGGTGTATTGCGTGTTTTGGGATTTTAGCTTAGTTAATGCATGTTATGACTTGTGTTCTTGAGTAGAGGTTGTTTGATTGAGAATAAGTCTATTTTCCATGCTATGGATGTGTTACCCATGTTTGTTTTGATATTGATAGATTGGTCTAGCTTTTCTAATTAGGCATGTTGTTTTCCATGACTAGTGTTATTATAATAGAGTGATTTTATCAAATGTTGTTATATTCTTGTAGTTATTTAGCCAAGTAGTTTTGGACAACTATTATCCTAGTTGTTCATAAGGTTTACATTGGATATTGAACATCTTTGTTAGTGATTGTCTTACACAGGTCAGTGGGAACCAGGTATTCTAGAACATAGGGGGAATGAATGCAGAGGGATTCTCTTGATAGTATTTTTACATTTACGTTTCGAGACCATAGAGAGGACATATGTTTTTCTACCCTATAGTGTATGTATTTTCACGTTTTGAAACCATATGGGGGATTATATTTTGAGTGCTTCTTTATAGTGTCTATAGTTACTGATATGAGGCCATGAGAGGAATTGACAGTGAGTGAATCCTCAGAGAGTATTTGGAAAATTTGAACCTAAGGGGTTGGAATGTGAGTACTTCTGGGAGGGTTTCTTGTATGAGTTTGGTTGAACTAGATGGGTTAGTCTATGATTACTTCCTAGAGGGTTACTTTTATTTGAATATATTTTTACATGATACATGAAAATTAATGCAAGTTAAACTAATGGATTGTTTACTTTTTAGTACTTCAAAGTTTACTACTTCATTTTTCCTATTTCCAACAATATATATTCACTGACCATTAGACACAGATCTTTGGGTGGTTGCCTACTAGGATTCATCTCATTCCCTATTTGTGTCATGATTTTGGTCCCAAACAGATTATATTGTTATATATATATATATAAGGGAAAGCTCCCTTCTATGTCTGGTATATGACTTATGTGGAGTTAGAGAGCATAGGACCAAGTTGAGGCTTGTGATTCTGCTAGAGTTTAGTTGTTTTCTAGTACATTGGTTTAGTATTTTATTCCATCATTTTTACATGTTTGGCCAGTTCACTAGAATTGTGTATCATGCATCACTAATATATGTGCTATAGTAGTTTATTATTTGCAGTCTTTCGTTGTTTACTTATAGCATGTTATTACTGCTTCTGCAATTGTTATCTATTTATTTCTATTGCATTACTCTACCAACGAGGGTATATTTTATCCACTATCGTACCCAAGGCACTCACTTCTATCTAGAATCCTCTCACATTTGTGGAAATGTGCTTGAAGCCCTATGATCAACTATGTACGGGGTACCTCCAGGCCGCACTCTGAACTGGGATGTCACAAAGTGGTATCAGAGGAATTCTTTTCATCATGACTAAATGTTTGGAGCCAATAGCTCAGGATAGGAAGTAATAGGTACATGTTAATAATTTTTTGCAGAGAGTAGCTAACCCATGTACAAGGAAAATCCAATTTACCTCATATATTGTGTATTTTCTTGTTCTTCAATTATTATAGTAGATTTGATTTCACCATACGGTGATTCACATGTTTTGTGCTATTATTGTTGATATATTGAGGTTCTATTTCTATTTCAATATGATGAGATAAGGTTATTCCAACTCATTCATTGTATAGGAACTTGATATAGATCACATTTCATGCACTCATACCTTTCCATTTAGGATTCATTACTGATTGCATGTTTTTTTATATACGTTGCTCTAGACATTCATGTTGTTGTAATAGATGACTTTATAGAAAACCTTTTATTTGGTAGGGTATTGAAAATATGTACGGTTTCATTTTAATGAGCACCAAACATTGGTTCTTGAGGTGTTATGGGCCTCACGAATTGGAATTTGATGGATCATGGTTTTTTCCTTGTATATGACATGAAAATGATACCAAGCATTGATTCAAGGAGATTATGGGCCCCCACGTATCAAAATGATTCACATTAATGTTTGTTTTAGTTTTTTATGGTATTCTACAGTAGTGTTTGAGGATTAATATCCAGAAAAACCCAGAATACATGGTGTGTATTGCAGAATACATTCCATGTGTCCTTTTATTTGGGAAGGAACTTTTTTTTCTTAAGTACACACCAGTACTTTATGTACACATAGTGTAGTTGCTAACCATTTCGATGGTTGTGTGGGTAGAGACATGGGGATGGGAAATTTCTTGTGGGAAACACCGTGTACCCTATGTTCACGCCACGTCTTAGGAGCCATGTATTTGTCCGCATGACTAACGACATTGGTGGATTACAGGTAGTTATTACACAACGTGTCTAACACAAACACACCATGTAGAGATATTCATGTAACCGACCGTGTGACTAACAACACGTGTCGGTGAAATCCTTCCCGTACACACTGTTTCTGGAATGAACAAGACGATTAGTATAGTTCTAAGAGAACCTTGTGGATTAGTCATCTAAAATAATTGGGGGTAAGGTAAAATGATTCAAGTACATGCCTTTTCTTTGGACAACACGTAGTGGGTTGTGGGTATTACATGACAATGGATGGATGGAGTTCACGTCCATGTGAAAGCTTAAGGGAGCACACTGTGTAGGAGTTTTACACACAGTGGATCCACCTTTTATAAATCTTGGATTATTTCCTTACCATGATCCCTTTATGATCTTCTATGTTTCATCCCTTGTTAGTATTGATCTACGTTGTGTGTTTGACCTTTCATATTCATGCCACCGAGACATCCTCTAGATGAATGCTGGTTATAGGTCAGTGACCTGACACTGGACATGGCAGATCAAGAACTACCAGAAGATCCTACTATCATCCATGTCTTTTCCCCATCCCTTATCCTGGATACATGTGTTGATATACAATTTTGAGATGCTTTATGATGTTCATACAGATCTACTAAGGAGTACTGCCTCCTACCCTGCCTATGGAAGAGTTGACGTTGGACTTTCAAAAGCAGTATCCTCCCACGTTCTTAGGTGATGGAGGACTTGAGGAAGCATAGTCTTGGTTAGAATCCATTTTATCAATCATTGAGCATCTATATATGCCTTTGGAGAGGAGGGTGAATCTCATTACATATAAGCTCTAGTATTCCTCGAAGAGATGTTGGGATGTGATCTCACAGGCCGGACGCCAGCAGGTTGTGGAATGGGATGACTTCCAGCATGCCTTTAACGACTACTTCTACCTGGATACATTGAGGGCTGATTGAGCCCAAGAGTTCATGAGTCTAGAGAAGGGTACACATTCAGTTATGGGGTATTCTTCTCGCTCCATAGAGTCGTATCGCATCACACCCATCCTAGGAGGTGATGTGTTTTTCCTCGCAAGGAAGTTTGAGTACGACCTCAAGAATAACATCTAAAATCAGGTGAATATCTTTAGGTGGAATCCCATCATCTCTATAGTAAACTAGGCGTTGATCGCTGAGCTCAATCTGAGGGATTCTGGTGCTTTGAGCTAAGGTTTCTTGGCATTCGGAGTTGGTACCCCTCCGATTGATAGTAAGAAGCACCATAGAGAGTCGATGTGTGGAGATTCGAGGAGACAAGTTACTTATTCTGGTATTTAGGTGGTGAGCAACCAGTGCGGTAAGAGTATGAACATGAGACTTCACTTCCCAAGAGACCCAATGGGGGGACAATAATGCGGTAATTTTGGTTTACTTTAGCATTTCTATCAGTTATTATCACCAGCAGCGGGTGACAGAGGTTCTTCTATGACTCCACGTCTATGGGTAAGAGCAACAGTTTATCATCAGTCCATGAACAGGAGTTCGTTCGGCCTCTCAGGACGAGGAGGAAGTCATTGCAATGGTAGCCAATCACTTTGCATTAAACGACAATAGGGTGGATTAGCTCAGGGTGGTTAGGTAGGGTCGTAGGGCCACAGTATAGATCATAATTTTGTAGTAGAGTAGACCCACCAAGATTATGATCTCAGACCATCTACAGTTAGAGGTACGATTCGAGATACCTCTATTTTAGATTCTTCTCTTTTTGATACAGGGGCTTCCCATAGTTTCATATTTGTTGCTGTTTTGGAGAGCCTTGGGATCTTTATCTTTAAAACTGTTGATATCTATATGCCAGACACACCATTGGGGACTAGAATGGCTAGTTCCCATCAGTGTATGGAGTTACCTCTTGAGGATGGTGGGTGTAATGTTTTCGAGGATATCTATGTACTAGAGATGTCAAGGTATGATGTCATTCTCATAATGGAATGGCTAGTTCCCTACATAGATTTTTTAAACTGTTATCATCATAGGATGTGTTTCACATCACCATAGGAAGGTTCATTTCTACACAACTGATAATGGGTTGTCCATGAATGTAGATCAGGACCCGAGCATCAAGGTTCAGGAGGAGTTATAGCCCAAATTTCAATTATATATCTTGATGATTAGTGGAAATCACAATTATAATTTCTTGTAGTGGTGATTTGTTTCATAGATGGATTTATAGAGGGCTTTTCAAGTTTTCCTCTTGAGTGAGATGTGAAATTTTCTACGGAGCTTCTATCAGGGGAATAACTGGAGTCCATTTCTCCATATAGGATGACTACACAATAGTTACCAAAGCTCAAGAAGAAGTTAGAGGTGTTAAAGGCTAAGGGTTTCATCTAACCAAGTACTTCTCCTTGGTGTCCACCTGTCCTATTTGGGATGTTGGTGGATGGTTCCCTCTGACATTGTGGGGATTATCGGATGTTTAACCAGTAAACACTCAAGAACCAATATCCCTTTGAAAGGATTTATGACCTCTTTGATCATCTTTTAGATGCCCGGGTATTCTCGAAGATTGTCTTGAGATCATGTTACAATTATTTGTGCATTAGACCATATGATATATCACTTACATCCTTTTGGAGAATGTATGGTCTATAAGAGTATGTGCTTTTGTCATTCTGTCTCATGAACGTGCCTGTAGTTTTCATGACACTAACAAACTGAGTGTTCCATCCAATCATGGATTATTTTGTGGTAGTCTTCAGGGACAATATCTTAGTGTAATCTCACACTTGACACGACCATACCATATATGTTGATATCATTTAGAGTACACTCATAGAGAATCTATTATATGCTAAGATCTCAAAATGAAACTTTTGAATGGGCCAAATACAGTTCTTGGGTCATGTTATCTCAGAGACAAGAGTATTCGTAGATCCCAAGAAAGTGGGAGTAGTAGTTTTTTGGGTGAATTGGAAGAACATATTTAAATTAAAATGTTTTCTAGGGGTGGATGGTTACTACAGATGTATCATATATGAATTTTAAAGCATAGAAGTGCCACATACGGGCTTGACTAAGAAGGGCATGAAGTACGTGTGGTCAGATTCATTAGACTCAGCCTTTCAGAAGTTGAATGGGAGGTTGACATTAGCACTGATACTTGTTTTTTCAGAGCCGATAAAGATCTATAATATTTAATATGATGAATTATGTATTGGGCTGGGACAAGTGATAATATAGAGGGAAAAATATGTTGCATATGTGTCTCGGAAGTTGAGGCCACATGATAGAAATTACCTGACGCACAATCTTGAGTTGGCTATAGTTTTTCATGCTTTATGATGTTTGAGTAATTATCTTTCGGGAGATAATTTTTTTGTTTAAATCGATCAAAAAAGCCTCATGTATATCTTCAATCGGCGTGATCTGAATCAAAGACAGTGAATATGGGTGGTTGATGCGTTGAGTTGGAGGACTCATATATAGGCAGATCAGGTGGCCAGCAGTGTGTGGAAGCTTATTGCTCTTCTCTCTAAGATACATTTTGAGGTGCATGACTGATAGGGGTAGGTGTTTCATTATTCAGTAGATGTTACCTATACTATACTTTATTTAGTGGGAATGAGGAAGCTATTATATGCTAATGTCCATAAATACGAGAGAGTGTGTTAGGAGAGGAACCTATTCTTGGATGGAAAATAAGAAAGGTTGAGATCTTGCGCTTTCATGGGCTCGTATGGGTTTCAGTAGACAAAATAAAGGAGATGATGTAGGGCTTTCATTACTCATTTTGGGGAGTTCATCCATGTTTTAAAAAGATGTATCATGATATGAACCACCAGTTTTGTTCTCTACGTCGGAAGAGAGATGTTTCTGGGTTTTTCATGAGGTGTTCCACCTGACAGTAGGTGAAGACAGAGAATCAAAAACCATCAGGGCTTTTGCAGTAGTTACCCATTCCCATGTGGAAGTGGAATGATTTTGTGATGGATTTCGTGACATATTTTCCAAGGATTCCATGAGGGAATGATGTTGTATGGGTTCTCATTGACAGTCTCATGAAGGATGCTAAATTTTTTCCAATAAAGGAGACCTACGATGTTGATGAGCGGGGAAGGTTGTACATATGAGAGATTTTACTTTTACATGGAGTACCACACTCCATTGTTTCATACAGAGACGCCTGTTACACTTCTCAGGTCTGACAGGGGCTATAGAGGGATTTGGGTACACCAGTATTTCTGAGTACAACTTACTATCCCCAAACATATGGCTAGTCTGAGGGTATGATTTAGGTGATGGAGGACATGCTTCAAGCATGTGTCCAAGATTTTGGAGGTTCGTGGGAGAAACACATACTTCATTTGGATTTTTCCTAAAATAATAGATTTCAAGAAACTATTCAGATGGAACCTTATGAGTATTTTTATGATAGGCCAAGCTGATCACCCTTATGTTGGTTGGAGGCATGAGAGGTATCAATGTTGGGACCTCATCTTGTTCAGGAGACCACAGAGCAGGTGGAGTTGATTCAGAAGAGGATGGCTACTGCATAGTCATGATATAAGTATTGTGTTGATCGATGGAGATGACCTCTAGAGTTCTAGTTCAGAGATTAGGTTTTCCTATGTCTCACACTAAGGTTCGGACACAATAGGATTATGAGACAATGAAATTATTCACCAAGATATGTCGAACGGTTTGTGGTTTTTTGGGAGAGTTAGGCCGGTTACCTATCTGCTGTAGTTACTATATAGGTATCGGGATATGCAATATGTCTTCCATTTTTCTCAACTATGACATTACTTCTCAAACTTGTCTCTTATTATTCAACCCGAAGAGGTTGATTTGGCAGTAGGCCCATCGTTTGAGGATTCTTCTTCTACGCTACCTTGCAAGGGAAATTTCGGGATGAATTTTTTTAATGGGGGATGTTTGTAAGAACCAAGAAATTTTTTCCAGGTACTGTTTTTTCTTTTCTTGAGAAGAATTTGTAAATTTAAGGAGTGTATGTTGTGTACTTTGGATTACATGTTGTGTACTTTGGAGTACACGCCGGGTACCCGGTTTTCGCAGGTGACCATATACTAGTCGTGTAACGGCAGAGTACATGGTTGTGTGGGGTGACCTAGAGACCGCCTAAATAGGGGCCTGGTAAAGGCTTATATACCTTCTGTGCTTTTAAATGACACTCCTTGTCCTTATATTTTTAATTGTTATATCGGGTTGTGGTCACGCCTCGTTCACAAAAACACCTTCTCTTAATGATGTCTCATCCAAGAGTAACCAAAGAGCGTGATTCCAGTCGGATCCCCCAATCAATCATATGTTCTATGATTTAGCCACCTTCGATTGTGTTGTAATCTCCAGGGTGAGTAATTACTTATTCTAGATCCTAGTTCCTTGATTTCTCCACTTTTGTGTGGTATCCATGTTTGAATGTTTTAGAATTATTTTAAGATATACATCGTTCTATTGAAATTTAAGGGCCAACACTAGATTATATTTAACGTACATTGCTGAAATAGGTGGTTTGTGCCTTTTTGATGTTAGTCTATGAATATTATGTTCAAAAATTACAAATACCCTGGAATGGGGTATTGCGTGTTTAGGGATTTTAGCCATGTTAATGCCTATTATAGAGTGTGTTCTTGGGTAGAGGTTCCTTGTTTCTGAATAGAGTTATTTTCCATGTTATGGATGTGTTTCCCAAGTTTGTATTGATATTGACTGTTTGGTCTATGTTTTCCTATTAGGCAACTTGTTTTTCAATTCCTAGTGTTATTATGATGGAGTGATTTTATCTGTTAAAGTAATATTCTTCTAGATGTTTAGAAGAGTACTTCTTGAAAGATGTTATCCAAGTAGTTCTTAGGGTTTACATTGGTTGTTTAACATCATTGTGCACAATTCTATCTCAAAGGTATGTGGGAACTTGGTGTAGTAAGACATATGGGGAATGGACGCTGAGGGATTCTCCAGAGTATGTATTTACTTTTAAGTCATAAGGCTATAGGGGGTGGACTTTTTTCTCCCTTAGAGTGTATGTAGTTCCAAATTGCGAGACCTCATGGGGGAAATGGGCCTTGAGTTCTTCCATAGAGTTTCTACAGTTTCTGAAATGAGTCCATAGGGGGAGTTAATGGCGACTTCTTCCTTAGAGAGTCTCAGATAAAGCTCAACCAGAGGGGATCGACTTTGAGTACTTCACAGTGGGTTTCTTGTGTTTGTGTGGTTGAACCAGAGGGGTTATGTTGGTAGTACATCCCAAAGGGTTACTTTTAATTGATTAGATTCTTACATGATATATGAAAATGAATGGAATTGAAACTTTAGGATTGATTACTTTTGATTACTTCATTGTTTACTTATTCATCTTGCTTATTGCCTACCATATATATTTACTGTCTGTTAGGAACAGATCATTGGGTGGTTGCTTATAGAGATTTGTCTCACACACTATTTGGGTCATGATTTTGTGCCCAAAAAAATTATATAGATATTGGTATAGATAAGAGAAGTCTCCCTTCTATGTCAGGTACATGATTATGGTGAAGTCTTAAAGAATGGGACAAAGCCAAGCCTTGCATAGCTGTTGGAGTTTATTAGTTTTCTTGCACATTGGTTTAGTACTGTATTCCAGCTTTTTGACATTTTTGGATAATTTCCTAGACATAAATATCATACATCACTAATATATGTGTTCCAATTGTTAATTACTTTTAGTCTTCCATTGTTTACTTATTTCATGTTATTACTGGTTGTGTTATTTTTATCTATGTATTTCTATTGCATTACTCAGATAATGAGCTCATAGTTTCCACACTATCACACCCAAGGCTCTAATTCTTAGTCAAAAGCCTTTGGTATTTATTGAAATGCACTTGATTCCATGTGACCAACTAGGTAATTGGAACCTCTTGGCGGCAATAGTAACTGGGATGTTACACCCATGATATAGGTAAAAAAATTGATGAGGTTGCATGGGGTTCCACTTTCTATCATTTCTGATCATGATCCATGGTTAACATTTAATGTTTGGATAAGTCTTCAGCATTATCTGAAAACTAAAATGAATTTCAGTGAAAACTATCAACCCAAATTGATTAAAAATTTGAAAGAACTATGCATACGCTTAAGGCAATGTTGAAAACATTATCAATGGGATTTAAAGGTGTATGGGTTCAACACCTCCCATTAGTTAACTTCTCATAAAAAAACACATTCCACTCAAGTATTTATAGGACACCATATGATTCTCTATATGGGAAGTGACGTAGAACCACTAAATGTTGGGAGGTTGTTTTTGAGAGAAATCTACTTGTGATCGAATTGTTTAAGATATGACCTAAAATGATAATTTTTTCCAAAAAAATACATTGGATAATCAGATTCAGAAGATGATCTAAGTAGAAAACTGTCAAACGGACATTAATTTTGATGTTGGGAACAAATTTTTCCTTTGGATATCCCCATTGAAGAGATTAATGTGGTTTGTATTGAAAGGGAATCCAACACCTATGTGCATTGGTCCCTTGAAATCCTTGATATCATAATATCATAGGCATGTTTAATAGAACTTACACTAAATATTTTTCAAGTTCATGATGTATTCCGTTAATCCATCTTGAGGATGTACATACTTGATCCCTCACATGTATTGAATACGAAGATGGTACACCTAGAACATGACCTCTATTATGAGGAGAAGTCGGTAGAAATCTCAGACTATAGAGATATGTTTCTATGAAATAAAACTACCCACCTTGTAAACGTGTTATGGATGAATAATAAATATGAAGAATCGACGTGGGAAACATAAAATTCAGTGATATAGAAATTCACCCACCTTTTCTCAACTAAGATAATTATTTGAAATTTCATGGATGAAATTTCTTAGAGGGTAGAATATAATGACCAAGACTTCCTATAAGATATTTGTTTCATAAATAAATATTGTTACATATTATAAAATATTATACACATACAAAATAATGAGAGAGAGAAAATATATCATTATTCAATATAATTACATTAGTCATCTATGAAACCAATTTAAATGCGAAAAAGTATTACTTGAAAAATAAAATGAAATAGATTAGCTAAAATGAAAAAATAGTGATCTCATCAATTATCTAGAATCTTCCACCCAACTACAAATTATATAGAAATGAGACAATATATTATTAAAATTATAAAACTCTTATGAAATAAAAATATATCCTTAGGGGGAGTTTTAGTTAATTTTGAGTAAAAGAATTAAGTTGTATTTACAGGGTATGAAGGAAAATATTATTGATGGGATTTGATCTTCATATTAGTTCTGTTCAATTTGATGATTCCCCAATACGAACATAGTAAATTATATACTTTTTGATAATTTTTCAATTATATTTATTGATTACAAGTGGTAATTAAAAATCCAAATTTATACATAATGGATAATTGATGGCCTCAACTAGTAGAGTTGTGTAATTTTGATATCATTTTTTTAATCTTGAGAGTGATATAGGATCACTGGGGTTTTTATATGAATAATCCCAAGTCTAGTTTTATCATGTGAATCATGAAAAAAAACATTTTATGATATTAGTTCATGTTACTAAATATTTCCAAGTAGTCGACGTTAGCTGATCCACATTATAAACTATGACTATCGTACACCATACTCTTAGGTTGTATATGGGTGTAATAAGGGGTTATGTTTCCAAGAATTAGTTATTAAAAGTGTAATTTCCTTTTTATAAATAAAATATTCATTCCAAAAATTTCTTTTAATAATAGTTTTACAGAATAAAATATATGTTTAGTTGAGATGAATTTGATAAATTGATTTTTGGATGCCAATAAAAAATAATTTTATTTTTTTATGGAAATATATATAATTTTATAATAATATAATTTATTTTGAATAGTAATTGTTATAAAATAATATTATTTTGAAACACTGTCATATAAAAATAAATGATAAAGTAATTTTATAATGACATAGGAAAAGTTTTATAAGTGTCATAAATTTTATTATGCCTGTAAATTGCTATATTTTACAAAATTAAAGAATTTTATACATAAATTATAAAATTATAATATTTATAGAATTATTATGTAGAAAATAAAAATTATATTAGAAATAATAATGATGAAATTATGTAAGGGTGAATTTATGATAATTTTATAAAATAATTTATATTTTCAGGAATATTAAAAAAATATAGTTTTTGGTTTTTGCTAAATTTTATCATTTCATAATAATGTATTAATGATGTAATAATTAATTTAACACAATAAATAAAATAATTTATGTTATTTTATAAATATTATGTTTTTTAATATGTTTTAATAAATTTCTAAAAATATAGTTTAATTTCCAAAATCAAAAAATATATAATTTTTAAAAACATTACTTTGTGGAATATTTAATTTTCCATACTAAAATAATTATTAACAAATGGTTTTCAGTTCTGCTGGATTGAAGATTCACAAAATTTCACACAAATTTCCAAACCCAAGAAAAAAACATGTGTGCAATAAACTATTTTTTCATTTTCCATAACCTATAATTTGAAGACCTATATTTGGAGAATATTAAACAATTCCTACACATTTGCTATTAATACCCACCCATTTTCAAATTCCCCTTCACTCTCAATCTGACATTCAGGAATTTATGGTTATTTTCATCGCATAGAGTCCCCCACAATTTTCCTCAATCCTCCAAGGTTCCATCATTATTTTTTAGGAACAACTCTTCAAGGTAAAGAAAAATCTACACTTCCCTTTTCCATTCATATTTCCTTTTTATGGTATATTTATTCAATGAAAAACTACATTCTTTTTTCCAATTTATATAATGACATTACTATAATATGATTATTTTATGAATTTTATACCATTTCCCCTCTCATTTTACCCTTTTATAGATCCTTGTTTTTTATCAATCATGTTGTCGAATTTACTCTTCAATTTTCCCTCTTTTATATGATACATTATTTTCTTCATCTTATTGTAATTCCCAAAACAATATTCACTTCAATGGGTATTTAGATAGATTAAAAAATTCCTTTTTAATTTTGGGGTTACATAGATGAAATAAAGGTTTTGTTTTGTGGGACAAAAATTATTTAATGATCATGTATTTAATCACTTGTGTATGCCATGATTTTGATAATATCCCCATTATTTATTCTCCACAAGTTATTAATTAAAATATTTATTATAAAACATGTGGATCACATGAAATTAATACATAAAATGGGTTCTCCCTAATAAGTCTCCAATTCATTGGTTAAATAATTTAATCCTGAGATATGACATTTTTTACGATAATTTGTCTAACTACCTTAGTAATGTTCATTTAGGACCCCTTGGTGATAAACCTTGGTTATTTAATTGTGAATGTGTCATTAAAATATTTTATACCAATTTCTATGTTATGATTCATGTGATTGATATGTTTATTTTTCATGAATTATTGTTATGTCTCATGTTCATATTGATATGTCACATGATCACATTATTTATCCACCCTTTCTTTTTCCCATACTAGTATTCATGCTCACCACTTTATTTTGATGTATTTTCCTAGGATATGTGATGCAATAAAAGTAACATAGGGTGAACTAGGGAATATTTATTTCAAATTTATTTATAATAATTTTTATGTATTCAATTATTATGTAAAATATTTATATGAAACTAAACATTAAAAGATCATATTTTTGTACCATGTGATGAAAGATTATGTAATGAAAAGGGTAGGACTCTATAGAAGTTTCATAAGAATAATTTATCTATACTTCAACATGTTTAAAATTATTTTTTGGATATTTTTTGGCCACCCTATAAGGTAAATGAAGTGTTGTAAACGGTTCACAACAATATGACCTATTTAGTATCAATATTGATTTTATAATAACCATCAATGTTGAAAATTATTTAGATAGTGATAAATTGATATAGGGTTATATGAATATCCTATTTTTAGAAAGGTCACTAGTATGTGAATTTTATATAATTAAAGATGATGTATATATATAATTAAACATTAGGTTTATGAATCATTTTATATAATGTTTCTAATTATATTATATAGGATAAATACAATATTTCATTCAGATATTTGAATCTGAATACATGATATAATGATGATTATATATTCTTCATGAATTTTAATATCTATGTTATTGATGGTTCTATACTCGTTAAAAGGATAAATAATTTCATAACTTCATGATTTATAGTTTTATTTATTCTTGTAAAATTATTATTTCATCTTCAGCATTACTAAAACATTTTTTACATTTTCTAATTCTAAACATGATGACACATTGATTCATGTTTTTAATGAATTTATTTATAGTATATAATATCTAATTAATAGTTATAAAATAATTTAATCTCATATTTTTAATATAAAAAATTGATAAAGAATATAAAATATAAGGCTCAAATAATACCTAGTTGGGAAAGATAATTCTTGGTTAAATAGAAATATAATTAACTATCCTAGATATAACCAGAATTGGGGTTAGAGACATTGAATCTATGACTGTTATGTATATTTGAATGATTAATTATAAGGTTATAATAGATATAATCATTTAGAAATTAATAGTTATAAATCAAAAAACCATTCTAGATTATGTTTATAAAGATACTTGTGAACTATCCTAAAGATAAGTTATAGGTAAATTCATATACTTCATATGATTATTTTAATAGACTTGATAATTCAAATGGGAGTTCTGATTTTACATTGGAAAAGATATAAGATTATCCATGCAGGATAGTCAAAAAATATCTTAACCATGAGCTCATCGATCAGTAGAATATAAAGTAGAGATATTCATAAACTTGCATTTTGTTATACACAATATATATTTAATTTAAGTAAAAAGAGGATTGAAAGTTTTTTTTATATTTCATACAAGTCTCACATTATTCATTTTCAAATGTGTTCAGAAAATTTCAATTCTAACACTTAACCATATACTTAGTATATTGACTATTTGATATTATATAAGTTACAATAGGATACAAAATCATTTTCTGAAACTGTCATGTGTTCAGAATAGAACCATTTTTTGGGGCCTATTTTCTATAACAAACATCCATCTAGTAAAAAGTAAGTGGATATAAGTTATTTATTATAATAGTAACATATGATATAGTTACCACTAATATTTAATGGAATAATTCAATTGACTGTCGAAAATTATTTAATAGGAAAGAACATTTGTTTTTAGATAGAAGGATCAAGAGAGAAAAAAATAATGGAAATGTACTAGATGAACATGAGAGGGTATGGTAACACTGAACATCAAAATAAATATTAATTGGAGTTTTCCTAGAGACACATACAATATGGTAATGAAATAATAAAAGTATTATTTCTATATTCACTAAGTTAGTATATATATTAATTGATGAGAAATATGTGTATTAATCCTATAAGAACTAATAAATGGTGATAAGATAAATCATAATTTGATAATAACATATAAATGGATTCAGGGTAACAAAACAACATCCTATATGTGGTTTATTCATTAGTTGCTTAAAATATATTAATATATATTCAAGAATAAAATATACATGGATGGTAATGTTTTTAATTATAAATAATGATTGGTTTATTATGGTTTCAAGTTGTGTCATGAAATTCCATGTGATGAAAAAAAAATTCTAGTCATCATGATAAAATTAATTAGAATTATAAATGTCATTAAAACCATCAAGGATCATAAAATTAACATTTTCCTATCAAGGGTACCTTACATAATGGATAAATTGAAGATTGTTTATATATGATTAATCGAAATATGTTAATGATTAAAAAATACCAATAATATATTAATATTATGTATATCTATTTTTCTGTTAATAGAAGCGTAATGATAATAAAATTTATTTTGATAAATATATAAGAAAAATGGGTTTATAAAGAATAAATGTGAGCCCTATATAAATAAGAGGATATAGGGAGTACCCTCTTTTTAAATGTCAACTATGTTGATAAAATATAAAAAACTAATGTCATGTCATATAATTAGTTAAGACTAAGATAGAATATATTTCAAGGAATGACATGAAGTAGAAACATATGTTCTATAAAACAATATCTTCTATGGTAAATCTATAGTGTAACATAGACTATGATATAGTATATAAAATATAAAATTTTCCGGGAATACATAAATAAATAATTCAACATACAATGGTTTCCTATTTTACATGGTATAAAATATCTATATGATGATTTTATAAGGAACATGTAGAGATTATTATGATTAATAATACTACATTAACATAATTGTTTGAGTATATAAAATATGAATTGATATGTATAAATATTTGATATTTACTATGGATTGAGCATGGATGACAAATATCAATAAAGGCCAAGAGAATTTCATAATTTGTTAGTCATAACTACCAATAATACATGGAAAAGTATGCATTATGGGTTCCTAGTATTTGGAGATGTAATAATTATAGTATTAAAGATATTAAAAAATAGATTTTCCTATAAATCAATATGATTTATCATTTTCATTGAGGCTGTGTAAATTTTTTATGAATATTTCGGAAGTAATTAGTAAAAATATCTACATAGAAAAAGTTTTTTGTGGTTTCACATGTAATATAAGATGAATTTTAATCAATAATTTTGTCTATTTCGTGAAATTGTATCAAGAAGTAAACAATAATGTTACAATTTTTTTGGTAATATTGTGTTATAAATACTTACAATCATGTCAATATAATAAAAAATAATATAAGGTAAATGTTTATTAATGTCACATATTATGTTTATTTCTCATATATGTGATGTTTAAGCATTCATAGTATCCATATAAGAGATTTTTTAAACACCTGTGACTATAGTCATACATAAACATATACATGACTATCATATTATAGATAATAATTTATTATTGAGAAATTTTATCTAATGAAAATCGGATTTTGTTGGATTTGGTTCAATGGAATAAACAAGATTTATACATTGGATATATATATTATTAAAAATATCATATCAAGTAATTTTTTTTCTTCTATGAATCGTTGATATGATATCGTCGTTAGAGACTCTGTCACATCAAATGATATTATAATTTTCTCTAAATAATGACAAACTATCGATTCTAAAAAGATTTCATATATTCTAGATAATATCTCATTAACAGGATGAATATGATATTTGATTTTAAAGTGGTGAGGATCATAAATTATTTAGATGTATTTTCATGAAGATTGCACATTGGGATCTCCATGAATTTTGGTCTACAAAAGAGACCTGAAAATAGTAATTCAATGACGTTCATGTGACATTTTATATTTTAATCAATGAACATTTCATTATAATTTTTATTATTATTAAGGTTAAAAATTTATTGTATAATTTTATTTGTGGATGAGAACCCTAATAGATAGAGTTCATGATGAGGTGGAATATGTTAAGTATGTTATAAGTGATATTACATTAATTAAATAATTTTGTAAATGGTTTATCCCTTACATATTAATGTAATAATATATCATTATCACATTGATTGAGAGTGAATGATCTAACTAAATCCATTGATATGGTAGTTCATTGGTGATTTTATTTCCAGATGTAAATGGAAGATAAATAATTTATATAGGGATATCACACAATAATTCATACCTCTTTTTAATACATATGTTTATAATTAGATTAGATTATATAACATATTATGTAGGAAGTTTTTTAATTGTGAAAGTGATTTCTATCACTCTGTGGCACTTCTCATGTTACTAGATGATGATCATGGGCATTATATAAGTTGACATAATACAACTAAGACTAGGTCCCAAATCCTCCAACACTATGTGTATTAAAAATCCCTTTAATGTTTATTAATCCTCATTTTATTAACAAAAATTATCTTTTCCATGTAATAAAATAAGGGTTTGAGTAAATTTTAATTAAAATACCCAATCATGAGATATTAAAGTTGAAAAAATGTGACACAGATTTTATCTTATATTTATTATTCCCAATGAAATAAATTAATATTTATTCATTCTCTAATTTAATTAATAGACATATATAAATAATATCTAATCATAAAAATTTTCAAATAAATATTAATTCAATAGTTTACTGGATGTAATATTTATGTATTTATCATATGAAGAAATTAAATAATTTTTTTATTTTTCATTATTTGGTAAATCATACTATAGTATTAATTTATTGTGTTAATTAAAAAATAGAAATGATATATTTTATTTGATATCATTTATATAAATATTATTTTTGTAATTTTGTAAATTTTTTAAAATATATGAAATTCATGGGTTGTAATAATAAAAATATTGTTTTACTTGACATTGGGTATTATGTGGATTACATATTTTAATAAGGGACCATATGAAATTATCAATAGTTTTAAATATAATTATGAAATACCTATTATATTATTTTTTAGAGGATATGTGCTTATTATTTATTATGTATTCTCTCAAAAATGTTTTCGATGCAAGAGAGAATAATCTTTCCATTCTCCCTCTCAATAAAAAATTGAGATCTAATGTACCCCAAATTGTGATAATCAATGCACTATATAAGAAATTATTTGTCCTCATGCTGTAACTATTAATAGAAAGAACATAATTATATGACATGTGATGAATTTATAGATACACCTAGAGGGGCCTTCAATTGGATTCTCTACAATACAGATAATGAAATAAGAGTTGAAACTGTGGATGATCAACAGAGTTTTTCATTTCCATTATCATTAATATTTTAAATTGATTATAATTTATATGTTAGAGATAATTCATGGGATATTTTTTGGTTTCATTCATTATATTCATAATAGTATGTTCTACTTATGTTATGTAAAGAGACTCAAGTTGGGTTAAATTTCAACCGTAAAAAATCATCATAATTGTTACTATAATGTAAAATTTAGCATATAAGAGGAAAAAATGAATGTATAATACATAATTATAGGGAGGGGAAGTGTAATTAAAATATATTAAACAATATTGAAAAAAGGTTTTATAGTATTTTATATCACAAATATCCAACGTATACTCTTTAAAACCCAATATTATAAAATCTTACCATTCATGTTGAGTATGTACCATCTATCATGAACTAACTTAGATAACACGGTAACCTACAACCCAATCCAGCACTGACATAGTTCTAAGGATATTCTTGATCCCCACAACTTCACAACTATCACCTAAAATCATGAAATGTATAAGTGGGAATGAATTTTCCATAAATATAAATAAAATAATGATATATATTTGTATGCTCAAAAATCCTCATGGAGATATTAAAAGAAACAAAATTGGTATATCAAAAATCTAAATTATATACCATCGGAGTACTAAAAACATACAATATACACTCAATGACCAAAATGACACATAGCTCCATACCCTAAAGGATAAATAACATACACCTCCTCTGAAGGGTGATTTCCCTTTACCCAGACCTGACAGAAAAAAATCTGAAAATTCCATAAGCAAAAGGTTGGGTGTGAGATAAATATCCAAATAGGTTCTCACGAAGTGTTATATAATAATAAAACAAATCAAGAATTATATTTCAATAAAAATATTCATGGTATATCCTTTTCATATTTATGACTAAACATGATTTAATTTCAATTTGAGGGAAAAACATTTCAACATTGAATAAATAAAAATTTTATATAAAATAGTTTATATAAGTCAATCGGCATATGTATAATAATTTTATGTCAATGGACTATATATCAGAACAACCACAATAAGAATATTGGTCATATACCCTATATTATTATGGTTTCTAGTGATGGGATCCTCACACATCTCATATTAGTGATCATGGCTAATATATGTACACACATTCCTTAGGCTCATGCTAAATAGGACACATCAAAGTCCCATTAGGGATAAAATCTACCAAACATGGTTTTTTCGATTTTTCATCATCATTCCACTTCTAGGTAATTATCATCCTTGCATGCATTTCCCAAATAATCCACTAACTACTCATATTGTCATTTGCTCAATCAATAAACAAGTCAGTAATGGGAAAATAATTTCCAAATAGTTTAACATACCATTTCCCAAATTTCAATTTCAATATACCAATTTTATTTTAAAACAAAAACATAGGTTTTATATCATTTCATACCTTTTCAAACCAAAACTAATAATTGTTTTTTTAACAACTCATTTTATTCTATTTTTCTAAAAATAAATTCATAAGTCTTCTATTTCAAAATACACACCAATTTCCAATTCCCTAAGAACTAGGGGTTTTCCCAATATCCATATCAATTAAATTCCAATTTAAATTCACATGAAATTTGGTTTTTATTATTCAATTAAATGATACTTGAAACAAAAAAAGATATTAATGGTTTAATCAATTGGCCAATATTAAATGAAACCCCTACCATTTCCACAAAATCAAAAATCATATAATGGGACATTCTAACAAATAATTAAGGTGTAAAGAATCTCTGAACTCAACCTAAAATCATGATTCAACAAAATTGATATTAGTTACATCAATCTCTTGTTAATCTCTAAAAATAAAATTAATAAATTTATGGATGGAAGATACAGTGTGACCTCTTACCAAGAGAGATTCACCACTACCAAAAAAATGATAAATTTCTTAATGGATTATAAAATGGTTTTAGCAATCTTTAAAAGTAATTTGGTAGAGCCTCTAGGTTGAGAGTAAGGAAACCCGAAGGATGAAAAAAAAATATCATCCTAGAATATTAATAAATCCAACAATTGTCTTTTAAAATGTTTTGTAACCCAATTACATGTCATGTAATTTTCGACTACAAAATATACTAAAAACTCATCACATTTTATTAAAAACCCTATTTTTAATATTTAAACTACATGTAAACTATATGTGTTGTGTAACCTTTCACAATTTTTACCTATTTCACAACATCTTCTAGGATATCATTATACATCATCTAACACCATGAAACATTGATTAAATCCCTAGAATATAGCAAAAATTATAGTTTTTATGATGAAAGTTATAAAAAATCCACAAATTCACCAATACAGGTATCCTCCCAATTTCATCACATCATAACCCAACCAACAAAAATGTAAAACTAGAACAAAGGATAAAAAATACCTAAAAAGGTAACATGTAATAACATCATACCAACCCCAAAATCCATTTATACCCAAAAATCATGTCAGGATGACTCTAAATCAAATGGGTGATGACACTTCTATTTCATCAGTGCCTCATGCTCCATCATTTCCTGATAATTAGAACCATGATTATGTAGAACATATACCAAAGTTATCAAACTCCCATTAAGTACCTTGGTCTCTAAATAAACTACCAAATATGGACACTCCTTCATGGATAAATCACGCTCAATATGAAGATAAATTTATCTCAAAACATGAGATGGATCATAATGATACTTATATAGACGAGATAAATGGAAAATGTTATGTATTTATGTCAACTGTGGAGGGAGTGAGAAATGGTATTCTATTTTCCACACTTTATAAAAAATCTCAATAGCCCCCCCCCCCCCAAATAAGGAGTAATGTTATATTCTCTGCCAAGCCACTGATGACACAAAGAAGGTGAAACATTTAAGAACTCCTAGTTACCAACTATAAACTATGAAGGTATATGATGTTGATCACCATAAAATTTATACCAACACATTGTAGTCAAAATTATCTAACTAATCAGATGAACCCTTTTTTCATCACTGAAACCACACATTGTCCAACCAAGGAACATTCAACAACATTCAACCAACCCAATAGAGATTTACAAGGTCAACCATACACTTCCTCAAAAGGATCCATTATTACTGTGGGCTGGTAACCAATATTATACGTAAACTTAGCCAATCCCAAATGTTCATCCAATGCTCCATTAAAATGTTGGACTTAGGCATGAATCAGATCCTCAAGAATATGTATATCCCTTTCTTTTTGTCCATCCATCAACATATTGTATTCCATACTCAAAAGGACCTAAGATCCAATTACCAACTTGAGGACTCTCCAACATGTATAATTTAAATGGGGATTCCAATCAGATATTATAGTACATGTAACTCCATAAAAAATAGTAATATCTCTCACATTGAGATTCCTTTTATCTTCAACATTAGTTGCATCAGGAATAAGAAAAATGTGATCCGAATTATTCCGCCAATCAATTATAACACATATCAAATTTTTATTTCTCGAGTTATGTGGAGACCCAAAGAAATTACCTCGAAAACTCATAACACTTCTCTATTGTAACTGTATGTGGTTAAAGAAATACTAGAGGTCTTTAATTTTCAGTACTGACCTGTAGGCATGTATATAAGAAAGAAACATAGTCAGTGATGTATCATCTCATACCTAGCCACTAGAATAGTAGTTTCATGTCATAAAACATACTCTTGTTTCTTAGGTGCACTTCCCACTAAGAATTATAGAAATCTTCCATCATAGTGTTGCACATAGGAAAAGGTACAATGTTTCAGTTCCAGAAACATTAGATATGCTCTATAAGGAGAGACCACTCAACAAAATTCTAACCAGTAATAAGAGAGTTCCTAATTTTAAATAATTCCTTATCAATCTATTATTATTAAAATCAATCTGGTGAAGAGTGTATTTCAAATAAAAACTATCCATGAAAACATCAACCCCTGTATCTCAAACTCCTATATGAAACTATTCAAAATGATCCTACAATATCTACTCTTCTAATGATTCTTTCATGACTAGGGTCGAATACATCCTGCCCAATGCATCAGTAACAAAATTCCCATTCCATGGGTTATGTGCAATGTCAAAATAAAATTAGTGCACGTATTTTACCCAATGCCTCAAGTAGAGATTCAAATATTTTTTTGAGAAGATATAAATCATCCTTTTTGACGATAATACATGGAAAAACATTCATTGAAAATGTAATTCTTCCAAATCTTATGTTCACGCATTATAGCTTCATGTTCATGTTTATGGGTTATATATTGACGCACGCCTGTCGTGGTGTGTGGAATAAAAATATTTTATTTAACTAAGTATAGTATAGTAGTTGATCCCCAGTAGTCTCCCGAAGAGGAGTGCACACAAAACAAGGTTGTCCCTTTTAGATTGTTTTATGAAAAATATTAGTTTTATTTAATTTGAATAACTGTGAGAGAATCAAAAAAAGCTTGAATTGATTGATTTTAAAAAATGATAAAGGCGGTGATCAGATTGGGTTCGGCTAGACCAAGTGTTGTTCCATCATGGTTTCCAAATTTACCTCTTCTTCTTCCTTAAACTGGTAAGAGATAGATTCATCTACCGAGCCCTCTCTCTCTCTTGGTCAGATAGATTTGATGATAATTTTCCTTCCTAAAACCTTATATTGGGTTATCCTCCTTCCAATGTGTTTACGGTTGTAGAAGGTCTCTTGATTAATTAGAGGAATCCCTGACATGGAATTGTTGTTCCTTAATAATCCAAGATTTCGACATACAATCATACACACATTCCTGAAAACCGCTGAGAAATCAACACCCAACACAAATCTTTTTCCACAATAGACATATTAGAGTTGGGATTAAAGAGATGTGATCATCATCTAATGCAATTTATAATTTCAGAATCAAAACTGAACACTACCGCATTTGGAATTTAATACTGAATTAAGAATTGAAACCAGAATAAAAAATAAAAGGAAATTTGATTCATTTAAAGCACAAGAACTCAAACACAACACATAGATCAATCCACCCCTCTTTATGATCACTGAAATAAAACTACCCCTCTATGGATGGGGTATGAGAGATGATACTGGAGAGGATAGACAATTTAAAGTAAAGAAAAATTAAAGAATGAAACAGAATGATGCTGAAGAATAATTTCCCCATCCATTGCTTTCTCCCATATCTGATTATGGTGTAGAACTCTCTATTTATAATGGGTTAAATCCTATTTATGTAGGCCAAGGGGGTTCCATCCTCCGGTATTCAAAGTTAAGATCTTCATAATTTTTCTTTAAGATTTATTGCAAATTCTTTCCATCGCAAGTTTGACCATGTTAGGACAATTTAATGGCCGAAAATTGAGATGTTTATTCTTGAAATATCTTCCAAAATCCGATTAACGTTTCATCCAAAAATTTCATACTCTTCCTATCAGTGTAGCATGAGATATGTCCATTTTAACAGGAGCGTTTATTCTAGATGAAAGTTTTGTTTTTCCTTTCCCAGCATTTCAGCATCCATGGTCCACCTTAATGAAATGAAATCATCATAATAATCAACATCCAAACTCCCCATGTAATTATCATTAAAATACAATTGTAATAACATAAATTAAATATATTTATACCGATTTATGATCAATTTATTGTGGTAGGGACCACATGGACTTCTAGAATAATTTTCCAAATTGATTGACTTTTTCTGACCCATGGATGGCCGAATTAAATCCTGGTTCAAAAACAAAGGATAAATAAAATATATTTTAAAAATCCAATAAAAATATAATCACATAAATTGGATTTATATTTTAATAGATATGCGTGAATTAACAATTTGATTAAAATCTGTCAATATTTCCAATTAAGCAATTTTCCAGTTTTAGCTCAAAACACATCATAAATCCGAAATTGATGAAAATAACACAAATTTATAAATTTAAATAGATTAAATAATTCAATTACATATAAAAAATGATTAAAATTTTGGATCTCTAAATTCCCCGACACTTAAACTATGCTTTTCCTCAAGCATAAAATCTCAACATGGAATTCAAAGGGCACCAATGTTACCAATATTTAAATTTCAATGCAATAAAATCAAAATAATATCAACGTCCAATAAAATTTTCAAGATCCACAAACAATATCAATTTCATTTTCCATTTTTAAAATAAACAATCAATTAATTCATTTTACTATTCCCCTTTGAAAAATGATGGAGATTCTATTTTCATTCATTCATGCTTCTCAATTTGTTATTATTAAAATGCCATATCATGATCTACCTCTCTTTTGAATCTTTTACCTCATCACTCATGATACAATCAATAGTGGAGTTATTCTCATATCATGATAACATGGTCCTTATCAATAGGCTTGAAAAGTAACTACATTATCCACATTGTAAAGACAAAAATCACATAAAATCATGAGGACTAGAAATATAAGGTTCAAATGACTCTGCAACTTACAGTTGGTGGGTAAATTTTTGAAATAATTTAAGGCTAGAAGTATGAGGTTTGACTCTTATCTTCAATTCATGATTAATCTAGTGAAAACATAGGATGAAACATACTCAAATCACTTTTATAATGTGAAACACAACACCACCCCCTTTTTAATGACATGGTTCATGAGTCAATAAATGATTACAAAGAATGATATCATCCATGTTCTCCTCCTCTTTATTTTATTTTTTTTATAAATATCCAGAAAGGCATAGATTTATTATTCACTTTTTTTAAATCTCCACAAAGGAACAACTTTATTTTCTCCTTTTTTAAGGAGAACTAGATGAAATGAAATATGTATAATGAAATGATGACTGATGCCCAGTTTTCTAATAATACATTGCCCAAAATGATGACTTACACCTTACACCACCCAAAAATGATACATATCTCAATAATAGAACATGAAAGGCCCTTCCCCCACACTCAAACTTGAAATATCCATGAAAAAATAATAAAAGTGTAGGAAGGTAAGGAAATATTAGCTTGTAATGTGGCTAAACCTATGAGGAAATTAATGGATTCTACGGGATAATTAAGGATAAATGTATGGGTGGGTCTTAGGTAAATATGTGGCTAGCCAATGTAGTGCCTCAATCATTTTAAATGTGTTTTTAGAGTCATTGCTTTTATAAGTCTAAATATAAGTTCTTGTAGGTGGCATGTCCCAAGATCACACAAGAAATATGCTCAAGATAAAATAGGACTTATTTGGTCTAGAAATCCTCTCAAGAATGAGAATATTATATTGGACAATCACTCATGGCATGATTAATAATAAAAAATGAATTTACATTAAATTCAGAATTTCAAAGAATGAAAAATAGAAGGGAAATTTCATCTACATTAATCAATTAATTCCCTCAAATCACGAGTCCTTATATCAATATCCTTGCTTTACTTTAATCGTCCAATTATCCATTTTAATCATTCAGTCTTATTAACATTAAAATCTAAAACATGGAATGATCGGATTCCTATGAAACTCATGTCTCCTAGATAACTCAAGAAAAACATGAATTCAAGCATGGGAATGAACTTTTTAAATTAACTCTTTAAAATACTAAAATGTGGGGAATAAAGTAGGATAATATTGAATTGAAACTCTTACTCCCCTTTCAAATGGATTCTTTTCATCATAATGTGTAATCCCACTACATCCTCTTTCTTAATGGACCTGAAATATATGAATGAGAACAATTGATAGTGCATGATTATTCAATCATACTGGTAAATGACTAAGAGGAAAAGTGGACAATGGGGGAAAATGTGGGTTTCCACCTGGTGTCACCTTTGTTTAATGTCATTGGCTTGATTAAAAAATTTAATTTTTTTGAAAAATTCTAAACAAAAAGATTCCCTCACCCATAATAAATTGATGTAGTGTCCTCAATGCATTTAAATTGATTTAATAATCAATTAAATGTAAAGGAGTGGTACGACCTGACAGATTTTATAGATAAACAGGTTGGACGATTCTGATCTTATGCACTGTCTCTTTCCTATTTCTTGGTAAAGACATGTTGTACCATCATGAGTATGATTTATTTCCATGGATACCACAACACCAGAAAAACCCTTGAAATCATGTTCTTCTAGATTAGTGGTCAATATTTCCTGATATTTTTTGCTTCCCTGTTGCAATTTGAACATAACTATTTTTAAGGGGTTGTTGGGTCCTTTGAAAATTCCTCTCTCCTCTTGATGTGGGACATTGAACCTCAATTTTCTCTACCCATACGAACCTGGTTTGGGGTTTTTCCTCATCAAATTTAAATAAGACAGCTATCTTTTGAAATTGATTGAGTACAGATTTTACTTTTTCTTATGATCTACTCTTCCCATTGGTTTTAGAATATCCTTTACATTCCTCTTCAGTTTTAATGGGGTTTTCCCTAACCTTTTTCAGCTCAACATCCATTGCAAGACATATGGAATTATTCTCAGCTAGTTCTTCTTCCTTCTCCACAAGTTCCTTCCAATGATCTGTGATAATTTTTCCATGTTCAGTCTCCATTAGTTTATACTTGTTGATATTAGAATCTTCACCTGATTTTGATTATACAACCTCTTCTAAGAAACTATCCATTTATTCTATGGTTCTTTATTCTAAATTTTTATTTGGTTCATTTCCTTCTTTATAGTAGATTTAATTTATTGAATGAACATCTGACAGATTCTTCATGCACTTTAGTATATTGAAATTCACTCGACAATCTCCGAGATCCATTGGAAGTTTTCCCTTGTGCACATTAATGACGTTCTTCGTTGTCTTTAAGAATGGTCTCCCAAATATAATGGGATATTGGGCTAGTTCTCAGTCTTCCTCTCTGGAAAGGACATAGAAGTCTGTTGGAAAGATTAATCCCCTCACTCCTTCTAGTACATCTTCAGTGACTCCATCTAGGTAAACAGTGGATCTATTTTCCAATTTTACCACCACCCAATTTTGTTTTGGTTCTTCGATCTTCAAAGATGAAAACACTAAGTGAGGTATCACATTTATTGAAGCTCCAAGATCACATAGTGCATTAGTAAAATTAAATGAACCGATAGTGCAGGGAACATAGAAAGTCCCTGGATCTTGAAATTTTTGTGTTATCGGTGGTGTGATCAATGCTGAGACACTTCTTCCAAAGTTGATTATTTTATTTCCATCCATCCTCTTTTTTTGTAAACATCTCCTTCCGAAATTTTGTAAATATAGGGATTTTTCTGATTGTATGCAGTAGTGGGATGTTAATATAAACTTTTCGGAATGTTTCTGGAATTCCACATTGAATTCATTACTATTTTACCTTATTTGACTCATCCAATGTAGATGGGAATGGTGCTGGGATATCCTTTTTCTCCCTCTGTTGTTTTTTCAAAGGTGTTTCTGTTATTTCTTTCCAAAACCTTGTTCTTTATCATTTGTTGTTGACTCCATCTTTTTGTTGGATAAGATGAGCTTTAGAAGATTCCCTGGAATCATCCTCCTCATTTTGTCTGGTGGTGTGAGCTCCATCCAACTTCGGGTGGTGATTGGACTGACATTCTTCTTTGGATTGGGAATTTTGTGTGCAAGAAGATTCCATTTTTTCTTGGTGAGAGCATCCATAATGCTTGCAAATTGATCAGTTGGATTTTCCATTTTATCTTCTATTCCTGCAACTCTTTTCTTCAACAGTTGATCCTCTGTTGTTGGCACACTTGTGTACTGTTTCTCATAATTACTCCACTGGAAAGGTGGTGGTTGTAAATATTATTGTTGTTGGAAGGGATGCTTATATGTTTGTTGGAATGCTATCGGGTTTTGATATTGCTGCAGAAAAGGTGCTCTTGCTTGGTTCTGTTGAAACCCATACTTGGGTTGGGTTTCTGGTTGGTATTGCCTTTGTTGATAGGCTGCAGCACAACTTTCTATCCCCTGCACTTGTGGACATTGATCAGTGTAATGAGAAATAGAAGAGCATAAACAACATACCAGATTCAGACCTTGTTGTTCCTTCACATGGTTCACAGCTACTTGTTGCACTAACCTGGTGAGTTCACGCATTTATTTCTAATTAAATCTACTAAATAAGATGTTCTTACCTCATGGATTCCTCTGGTGATTTTACCTATAGTTCCAAACTGCTGTGAGTTTTGTGAAATCTTTTCAATCAATCCTCTGGAATTTGTGGTGACTTTTCAATCAAGGCTACACCAGATGACGCGTCTAGCAAGTTTTTATCATTGTCAAGCAATCCTTGAATGATGAAAACAATTAAATGGTGTTCTTCCACAGTCCTGTGTGGACAACTAGCGCAGAGCTTCTTGAATCTCTCCCAGTACTTGTAAAGTGTTTCACCGGATGAATAATGAATGACATAGATCTCTTTTCGGATAGCAGTGCTCCCGGATACGGGAAAAAACAATTGTATGAATCATCTTTTAAGATCATCCCAGGCTTGGACTTCTCCTAGTTTTAGACTATAAAACCATTCCTTCGCTGCTCCCTTGAGTGAGAAGGGGAATTCCCTCCACTTTACCTATTCTTCTGCAAGACCTCGAGGTCTACAGCTCGACCACACATTTCTAAATTCCAAGATATGCCTGTTCGGGTGTTCACCTACAAGACTATGGAATTCAGGAAGAATTGGAATAATGTTAATGCGCAATTCAAAATAATTTTCTAATGTAGGAATAACTACTTGATTTCATTGGTTAGCTAATTGTGGGGCACAAAGATCATGCAATATTTGTTTGGTATTTCCAGTCATTGGGGGTTTAGAGTGATCACTGGATGTGTCACTAGAATCTATAAGGTGAATTTCTTGAAAATCCAATTACGAATTTCTCTTTCTCAATTGGTTTATTGATCGCTCAATTTTTGGATCAAATTCAATTAAATTGTTGTTTGAACTACAAGTCATTCAAAAGAAATAAAATAACTTGTTTTTTATGGTTTTTATGGCACTGCCTCACTAGAAACGGTGCCATGTTTGACGCACACCTGTAATGTGGAATGGAAAAACAATATTTTATTTACCTAAGTATAGTATAGTAGTTCATCCTATGTAGTATCTTGAAGAGGTGTGCACACAAAACAAGGTTGTCACATTTAGTTGGTTTTCTGAAATAGATTGGTTTTAATTAATTTTAATGAATATGAGAGAATAAAAAAATCGTGAATTGATTTATTTTAACAAATGATAATGATGGTGATCGGATTGGTTTCGGCTTGACCTAGTATTGTGCCATCATGGTTTCCAAATTTACCTCTTATTCTTCCTTAAAATGGTAAGAGAGAGATTCATCTACCGAGTCCTCTCTCTCCCTTGGTCAGATAGATGTGATGAGAATTTTCCTTTCTAAAACCTTAGATTGGTCTATCCTCCTTCCAATGTGTTTAGGGTTCTAGAAGGTCTCTTGATTAATTAGAGAAATCTCGGACCTGGAATTGTTGTTCCCTAATAAACCATGAATTCGACATACAATCCTACACACGTGCTTAACAATGGCCGAAAAATAATCACCCAACCCTAATCTTGTTCCAACGTATACCGATAAGAGTTTGGTGGAGGGATATGTTATCATCGACAAAATAAATTTATTATTTCATAATCAAAAGCGAACACTACTACATTTGGAATTTAATACTAAAATAATAATTGAAACTAGAATAAGAAAGAAGAATAAATGTGATTCATTTCAAGAACATGAACTCAAACACAACACATAAGTCCAGCCTCCCTTCTTTTTGATCACTCAAATGAAACTACCCCTCCATGGATGCGGTAAGCGAGATGATACAGGAGAGGAGAGAAATTTTAATGTAATGAAAAATAAAAGAAATAAACAAAATGATGCTAAAGGAGAATTTCCCTGAGTGTCCCTTGGCTCCCCCCATCTTTGATTTTGGTGTCGAACTCTCTCTTCAGAATGGGTGAACTCATCTTCATTTAGGCCAAGGGGCTGCCATCCTCTAGTCTTCAAATTTAAGATCTTCATAATTCCTATTTAATATTTCATGCAAATTTTGTCCATCACAAGTTTGACCATGTTCGGCTAATTTAATGGACGAAATGTCAGATGGTTTCTTTTTTAAATATCCTTAAAAATATCTTTAACGTTTCATTAAAAAATTTAATATTCATCATCCATGTATAGAATGAGATATGTCCAATTTAAGAGGAGCATTTACTCTGGATGAATGTTTCCTTTTTCATTCCCAAATTTTCAGCATCCATGGTCCACCTTAATTATAGTAAATCCTCATAGTCCTCATCATCCAAACTCCCCATTTAATTCTTGTTCCAATCCAATTTGAATCACATAAATTAGATGTATGTAGACTGATTTATGATCAATTTATTGAGGTGGGATCCACGCGGTCTTCAAGAATAATTTTCCAATATGATTGAATTTTTCAAACCCATGGATGGCCTAATTAAATCCTTGATAAAAAACAAAGGATGACGAAAATAAATTTATAAACCCAATAAAAAACAATCACATCAATTTGATTTATATTTTAAATTATATGTGTGAATTACCATAGTGATTAAAATCTCCCAATATTTCCAAATTAAGCAGTTTTCCAATTTTAGCTTAAAACACATAATAAAATAAATATTAAATTTCTCATTACAATACAATTTACCCACTACTAAGCTATAGAAGCCATCATAGAATCCAAAATTGAGAAATACTTTATGAATTTCTGATAATATCTATCTAAACCAATGAATCATAAAATATCGAAAATAGTATATGGTTTCTCCCATTTAATAAAAAATTTCACCATCTCATGATCAACTAAAATATTATGTTCTAATTCCATTTTCCCTAAGAACACAACATCTCAAATCTATAAATTAAAATTTTAAATATTTTCATAAAATCGGAGCTTTCTTAACTATTCAATAACTACTCTAAAATGAAGCATGTGATCCTCCTCATACGTGTATTTAACAAGATTTTCATCCACAATGACCACCATGAACATATCATGATACTCATGAAAACTCATGGCCATAAAATCCATAAGGACTATAGGAGAATTGATTTTTTCCAATTATTATTATAATACACTCATAATATCCTTACCTACTTCAGAAGGTTGTTTTTTTATTGTAAAATTATTTTTTCCTAAACTATACATATCTAGATTAAAGATCAATCTTCAAAAACCACTTCACCACTTTTAACTAGTCAAAAAAACCATCAATCCAAGGAAACTTATACTTTCTATTTTCCATGAATCATTTTATTTTCTAATAATCAACACAAAGCTGATATGATCTAGCATATTTCTTAGATAAGAGAACAACCACTGCTCAACATGTCACACATAAGACTATAAATGATTAATAAAAGAGGACATCCAACAAAGTGTTAAAATATTTTATTTGGGAATGTTATATATGGTAAGAAATAATATATAATGGTTGAGTACCAATCACTAAATCAATATAAAACTATACCTCCCTTTCCAGGGGAAACGAATTTAATTCATAAAGAAAACCATTTTGAAACTCAATAAAAACTTGGAGAGATCACCGATCAAGGATTATAACCCTATACCAAAAAATAATTAATATCACTTTCCCAAATTTGGATAAAAAGTACCATCATTACTTAAACACACCTCCCATTTTCGGAAAATTCTTGAAACACCCCATTAGGTTCCATAAAGGTGACCGGTCAATGATAAAAAAACATTTGGTCTTTATTATAAATAATTCAATCGATCCTAAAGATAACATCAACACGTTTTATTTCAAGATATGGAAAATCCTAGGTATTCATGATATGTGATAAATAGAAGACATGAATTGGATAGTTATGACCCTACTCTCTCTTAATTTTTAGGGTTATAGTAATATCCATCACATGAGATAAAATATTCATAGTAATATTTAATGGATATATAATATAAGTCAAAAATGAAAAAATGTAAGTAACTAGTATCAAATAAAATTGTCCCATTATATTAATATATAGTGATGTTACCTCTCATAGTCATTGGAAAAATATGGGATTCCTCTAGATACTCTTACACTATGTGAAGAAACTTCGTTCCAAATGAATATGGTTAGAACACCTCAGATATTTACAAATATGGTTTTAGGATAGAAGTTTTTTTTGTTGATGATCCCATTACACTTCATGGACAAGAATGAAAATTACAGAATTTATGATGGTGTCCTGAATGACCATAGAAATCCCATTTCTTGGGTGTCTCACTGTTAACCCTTTTCAAATGCCTATGATCTCCACACTGAAAGCAATTCAATATGCCAATGTTAAGAACGTATAGTGGTCTATAAGAATCTTAATATCAAGATCCACCATGGGACTCATCATGTTTCCCCTTCCCCTTATTGGAACTCACAGAACTAACTCTATAAGAAAAAGAAACTTTTTTCAAACATGACAAACTAGCCAGATCAATTTTAACCATAAATTCCCAATTCAGTAAATCATAATAAGAAGATATCTTCCGAAAGAAAAAATGATAATGAATATTATATTGAATATCCAACTCGAACCACTGATTCTTCATCTTCTCATTATAAACATTTTAATGTGAAAATTTCATAAGATCAAAAAAATTTATTTCATATTCCAACACAGTTTCTTAATCCTTATTATGTTTGAAAAAATCCATTGCCTTAGATATAACCATAGAAACTTGATAGAACTAATTAGTGAAAAGATAATTAAATTCCATATACTCTAAACCCTCTTTATTCTTCCATGTAACAATGGAATCCCACCTTCTTCTATTCGGTGCCTCCAACATTAATGGTATCACACTTTAACTTAATATCAACATGGGTTTATAGAAACTGAAATATAAGATCTATCATTAACATCTAGTGATCAGCCTATTGAGGATCATTAGAACGCTGGAAAGTATGTGGTTTTGGAAGAAGTAACACCTGATCATGATTTCGTGATTCATCCATCTAAGATTTCATAACTAGAGAATTAGTGGATGTCGTTGTGGGTTACTATCACATATCTTGGACATCATTCACAACAAACTCAACCAGATTTTGTTCCATGGGAGTATTTTCTTTTTGTCTGTAACGCCCTGAGATTTTATGAAAAATATTCTTTTTAATTTAATTGATGTCTTTTGTTGAACTCTACACCAAAAGAAGCTTGCACTTCACGCATCCCTGACTTGTCTTGCATTACACGCAATTGCGACCTTCCACGATAGCGTGTGTTGGACGAAATACCGAGTTTCACTAAACAACGATATGTTATTTAAACTAGCAGTTATGAATAGTAATAAAAACTTTTTGAAATTTTAAAAAATTTATCTTTCAAAATGGACTTCATTTTTTGATTCGGAATATCAAAATTAGCGTATGGTAAATTTTTGGTATTTTATGGAAACTTTCAATTTTTGATTAATAGTGAAAACACTTTGATACTATTTAAAAACCAACTTTTTATTTAAATAAATATTTACATTATTTAAATTCTTATTAGGTCAAAATTGATAGATAATACTTTTATAAGTTCAAATTAATTCATTGGAGTCATTTTATAATAATTTTAGATATATACAAATTTTATTGAACTTTTCATCGTCTTTTACCCACCTCCTAGGAGAGTTTGAAAATTTACACAAAACTTAATTTTACAACTTCTATGAGTGGAATTATGAAAATCCAAGAAAATGGTTAACATCATGGAGTAAAATTTGGTTCAATAAGATAAAAATAATTTTTGGGGAATATTAACATTTTACTTTTATTTAACACGGTTAAAAGTAAATAGGGTAATTAATGATAAAAATGGTATTATTATTACCCTAACACATGTCCTAATTCTATTGGATATGTTTAATTAAACCAGAAACAAATTTAGGAATAAAATATTACCCTTTAGGTCAACTTGGATTAGATTAGGACATTTATTATTATTTTATTTAAAGAAGAGTTTAAATGGTTAAAATCAACGTTTAATAACTAAAACATTTTTAATATAAGTTTATACATAAGATAAATTAGACTATAAATATTCATTCGAAAGGTTAAAATATTTCCTTCTTAATTTTATTTTATTTATAATTTTTATACATTAAATATTGTAATTTATTTATGACACAATGGTGATACAGTAACTACCTATTTAATGAAATATTAAAATAATTGATATTATAAATACCCAAATAAATGTAATTTGAGAATTTTTATGAATTTGACTAATTTTATATGTTAATATGACATGCTAGTATTGATTTAATTAACGTTTTGAGAACTAATCATTCTGTTATTATTTTCACAAAAATTAATTACCAAATAGTGTCAAAATTGACATAAAATAGTTTTTAAAACAAATATTATATTATTTATTGTTATTATATTCCTAAAAATCTAAGGATCGTCCAAATGACTTAGATATGGTTATATATATTAATAATGAACCACTTCGGGTTCGTTTTTCTTGTTATGGTATGTTTATTAACCATTAAGTGTAAGAAAACAAGAAGACATAGTAAAAGGTATATTATTTAACTTAGAGTTAAATCTAAATGATAAGGTTAAAATAGTCACCTAAACTTGTCTAAAACCTATTGGTTCAGAGTATTTCGACCCATAATCACTTTATATTCGAAATAAATTTATTTTGAGCTATTAAAAACCGATTATGTATTTATTATATATTAATATTTTATGTTTTTCCTAAAGTGACCCCCTCCTCCCTTATAAAATGGGCACCCCTTCCATCTTCTCTACACTCCCTTTCGAGCCATGAAGCTCGGACAACCCCTTCCCATTTCCCTTATCATCTTACCTAGAAACATTATAGAGGTTCGGGTCTCCTCAAATGACCAAGCCTAGTGCCTTAAGAGGAGGTTTAGAAGAGGCGCGTCAAAGAAGAGGTAATACCCTTTACCGATTCATTCCAATTTATTCATTGTTCAACTTATTCTTCTTTATTTATTTCATCATAAATTAATAAAATCAGTATCACTAATATAATGATATGTTATTATAAATATGAAACAACCCAATTTCATCTTCTATCCATCCTACGGAAATGAAATCACCGTGCGTGCGTACGTACGGAATACTATCTCCACGTCGTGGTCTAATCTTTTTTCCAACACCACCTTACATGGATGGGTGTAATGGTGTAAATAAATAACTATATATGATTATTTTAAAGTGATATTTATTATGAAATATTATACATACACATCAATACAATTCCACGATCATTGGAATGATATCAACGCTCGAGCGTAGGTACGGACTACCGTATCCACGAACGCGATGATATTCATTTTCCATGATTAACCATTCAAGTATGATTATAAAGTATATATAATAAATAATAATGACATATATTACATAATAATGATACTGTATTTATTTACATATATGTGTCATTTAATTAATTCCATGTAATTTGATAAGGAAACGAAAACAGCGGTCATGCATACGTACCGTCTACCGTCTCCATGAACGGTGCATTTCATTTCATTTATATATCTACAATATAAATATATATATACTGAATATATATATATGATATATAAATCATGATTTAAATTCTAGAAGTAATTAAATCAAGATATCAGTAATAATAATATCAATAACAACAAGTCAATACACGTACGATAAATAAAATGATTTTACCCAAAACGCTGCTTTAACATGGAACATACAAAATAACGGGTAATATAAATTCATAAGTGAACCATATATGGTATCATATCAATGAATATGATTCTGTAATAAGTCAATGAAATTATCTAAATCCTTATATAGGAGGGTCGGATACGTATGAAGCATATCAGACCTAAGGTAAGGGAAAATCTCGCAATCTCATTTTTATCTGAGATTGTTTATACTTTAGAATTTACTGGTGAATATTTATCATCCACATGCATGTTTCCTCAAAATTTAATATTATTTCTATCCTCTTACAATTTTTTAAATCCAATTTTACCCTTTGGTGAGTTTTAAGTAAAATATATGAATGGAATATTTTGTCGTTTTTTTTGTACGAGGTGCTTTTATGACTTTTCCGGCCAAAGTATGAGGATAATGTTTTTTCTGTAACTTATACGGCATGAATGGATTTTTAGAAAGTTATTTCCATGAATCTTCCTTTACAAGATTTCAAGATTATTTTTAATCAACTTCTTTTAGTTTAAAATTGTATGACATGTTAATAAATGGAAAAGGTTTTTGAAGTAGAAAGGATATTTTCCTCAAAAATGAATTTCAAGTGTTTTATCAAAATTATATTCCATCTATGATAATATAGGGTCCTGTTTCTATACCTATTTTTTACATTTATTTGATTATTTTATGATGGAATTATTTTTATGATTTCATTTTATCTTCTATGGATTATGTTATGATGGCCTGATGTTTATGAATCCCATTTTTATTACATGGGTTATGTTATGACGTATGATTTATGATCTTGTGGAACACATAATAATGGAATCATTATGAGATGTGTGGGACCTATATATCCCTCCAATTCATTGGGTAATGATTTATATCTCATGAGATAGACATGGCTGAAACGGTATGTTAATCAGGTTCAATGATATAGGACTGGAATGAGGAGTCAACTCGATTCAGAAAGGGATTTTGTCCACTAATATGGTCATGGCAGCAATGCCTTGGCTACTATGGAAGTCATATAATGTGCTTCATGTTTTGACACAATTAAATGTTTTATTCCCATGTTTTATTTATCATGATTGAAATTCCTTTATGATCTATGCCTTACTTACTACCAAGATTTATTTCCCAACTCAAGATTTTGATGTTTAAACTTTATGTTCATGTTTTAATGTTCAAATGTATATGGTTTGTTTTATTTTTTTCCATGCTTACCCTTACTGAGCATTTGACATCACCCTTTATATGTTTTCATTTTCCCAGGATATAAATAAAGGTTTTAGGTAAGAAAAAAAATGGATGATCTTTATGGGAAATGTTGAAGATCTTTCACCAAGATTAGAAGATTATGTTCCAAGTTTCTAAAGACACTAAACTATTACGGTCCTTTGGTGTCTATTTTTGTTAATTATTAAGTATTTCGCAGAATTAATTAAATGCACATGTATGTCAGGCTTTGGGTCTCTACAGTTGGTATCAGAATAATGGTTTAGTTGACCTTTGGAAACTAGGATGCAAAAACTTTAGTGAGATCCCTATAGATATTTTTAAGGTATGTCTAGGGATTTCCATAAGGTTAAGTATAAGTATAGTTTATAGTCCTAGAATTATAGTAGAAATATTAGAATTAACCCTAAGATGCTATATATTGAATGCACTCCCCATTTATTATTTTTTTCCTTATCCGTATTTTTTCCTCTCACAGTATTCTTTTTGGGTTTTAGATGATGGATGGAACCCGAATGAACTATGTTGACCAATGTAATGGAAAATGAAATGATTTTCCTTTTGAACAACCAAATGTGATGGGAGATGGAGTGAAAAATCTTATTTATATACCTACACAAGCTATGAATCATTCTGGATTTCCAAATGATCAGAGAAGGGAACAATATTCTATTAAGTCCTGCATGTGGCAACATCCAACTTCTTTCAATGGGACATCTAATCCACATGTTTCTGAACAATAGATTAGTACCATTGAAATTATTTTTTCCATACGTCGTTGTTCAGAACATGATTAATTCATTCTAGTTTTTTACTGTTTAGAAGGTGAAGCAGACCAGTGGTGGACTCTAAATAAGAATACAAGGCCACAAGATGAAATTGAATCCATGGAATGGGACTAGTTCAAGAACTTGTTTTTTAGTAAGTACTTTCCTCGTATTTTTCGAACAAAGATGGAAAAAGAGTTCCATGAACTTAAGTAGAAGGATGATGAATCTATTGGTATATACGAAGAGAATTTTACAAGACCTGCAATGTATGGATCTGGTTTTATCATCCAACCTGAAAGTAATGTTTATCGATTTTTCAGTGGCTTAAAACCAAGTCATTGAGGGGAATTAGCTATATGGGACTTCAGTAGCTATGAAGAAATTGTGCTGGGCTATCAAGGTAGAACTGGAGGTTGGTGTAACATATCCATCTCATGGTTTTGACAAGAAACGAATGATGGAGTTCAAGGAGAAATCTCAGAATAATGGTGAAAAGAATATTAATATTTCTTTATGCTCAAAGTGTGGAATGAAGCATGGTGGATATTGTTTTAAAGGAACTTGAAAATGTTTTAAGTGTGGAAAAGAAGGTCATCGAGCAGCTGAGTGTCGATGTAACAGAAAAAGGGTTGCTAATGATGTGAATAAAGAAAATACTACAGAGAATGCACCACCAACACTTCAACTCTTCAAGTGAAAGGAAATGGGGCATTATGTTAATCAATAACCCTAATACAAGGGTTAATGATGATCAAGGTGGGAAAACAATTAAGAAAAAGGATAAAGGGAAGTCACATGCGATCACTATTTGTGATGTTGAGTATGATAATGATGTTCTATAATGATTAAGTGTTTATGTAATGGGATTTCAAAATAGTATCATGGAATCTCTTTTATGGCATCATGGTATTTTGTAATATCTATGTATTGGTTTTCAATAATTATATGGTACTAGTAACCATGAAAAGTGATTGTAATATTTTTATAATTAGATGATATGTGCATAATGAAGGGATAAGGAGATAATATGATGTTTGATCGTATTATTGAGCTCATGACTGATGTAAGGATAATGTGATATCTTGGTTTGAGTATATAGAATTTTTGGGATTTTGATATGTGGAAAGAGTTAACTTTTGATAGCATTCATGTTTTCACTAATGTTTTATGGTAATTTATGTTTCAAGATAATACATGATTAAGGTATTCATATGTTTGGAATGTGTCCAACAAGATATATCGTATGATATATGGGAGATAAATGATGGTATTCACATTATCGGTCGATGAAATTTCTAGTAATTGTTTTCTTTATACTGTGATCTTGGACAGAAGTATTTTAGATAAGCCTAATGATTGGAATGAATTATGTTGGACATAAGTTAGTATAGTTGAAGGTAAATTTTTTTTTCGATATTATTGATGGAATGTTATAATAGTGTACTTTAAGAAAAGGGACAACATGTAGAACGGGCGACAACCCATCGCGTCGGACAAGGCTGTGGGAATCGAACCCACAACCGAAGTGAGACATGCCTTTATCTCCTACCACTGGCCTACAAGAAGTCCCTGGTCAGTAGATTCTAGTTTTATTATATTAAGCGGTATGATATATGAAGCATAATTCCATTTTCAGAACCTTATACGATTAATCTCACTATAGATGGACTTATGTATATTTAATAACATTTACTATCCTTCTGTTTGAGACTGATGGAATGACCTATCATTCTATTGCATGATATGCTAAAACTTCATGTAAGACAAATTCAACTTCATCTCTTTAAGAGATGATGTGGAAATTGTTCAAGGAAAAAACAACAGCCACATTGTACCAAAATCAAGTAAGTATTTCTATTAATTCAAAAATTCTTTGAATTTAGGGAAATGATCTTGAATACAAAAAAAATTTGTCCTAGTGTCCTTATATCCGATGAATTAGATGGTACCTTAAATCGACAGAAATTTATGGCTTTGTGATTGTCGGCTTTTCATAGAAATGTTCTCTACCACTCTCCATCATAACATGATGGTTAGATCTCTCTTCCATGTCCATATTATCACATATGTTCTCCTATGTGGAAACCCAGGGATTAGTTAATTTGAGTAACTGTTATGTTTCATAATATAGTTTTTAAAGATAAGTTTTCTTATTCCTTTTTATGATGTGGGTTTCTATTAAAGAAACATTCGAGTAGTAAACCATTTATAACCCCGACGAATTTTGAGGGAAAAATGCATTTTAAGGGTGTAGAATGCATCACCCCAAGATTTTATGAAAAATATTCTTTTTAATTTCATGGATTTCTTATGTTGTACACTACACCAAAAGGATATTGCACTACACACATTCCTGACTTTCCTTGCATTACATGTAATCGCGACCTTCCACGATTTCCTGTGTTATACGCAATATTGAGTTTCACTAAACCACGATATGTTATATACACTAGTCATTATGAATAGTAATACCCACTTTTTGAAATTATATATATTTTATCTTTAGAAATGGACTTCATTTTTGGATTCGGAATATCGAAATTATCCTAGGGTGAATTTTTCTTATTTTTCTGAAAACATTCAGTTTATTATGAATAGAGAAAACACTTGGTTACTATTTAAAAACCGACTTTTTATTTAAATAATTATTTATTTTATTTAAATTTATTTTAGGTAAAAATTGATACATAATACCTATATAAGTTCAAAGTGATTCATTGGGGTCATTTTATAATAATTTTAGATATATTAAAATTTTATTGAACTTTTCACAGTCTTTTACCCACGTCTTAGGAGAGTTTGAAAATTTACATAAAACGTAATTTTACCGCTTCTATGAGTGAAATTTTGAAAATCTAACACACAGTTAATATCAAGGAGTAAAATGTGCTTCAATAATATAGAAATAATTTTTGTTGAATTGTAACTTTTTACTTTTATTTACCACAGTTAAAAGTAAATAAGGTAATTAAGGGTAAAAATGGTATTAGTATTACCCTAACACATGTCTTAATTCTATTGGATTACATTAATTCGACCAAAAACAACCTTAGGAATAAAATATTTCCCTTTAGGTCCACTTTGATTAGATTAGGACATTTATTATTATTTTATTTAAAGAGGAGTTAAAATGGTTAAAATCAATGTTTATTAAATAAAACATTTTTAATATAGAGTTATACATATGATAAATTCAACTATAAATATTTATTAGTAAGCTAAAAATATTTCCTACCAAATTGTGTTTTATTTATAATTTTTAGACATCTAATTATTTAATTTATTGATGACACAATGGTGATGCAGTAATTACCTACATAATGAAATATTAAAATAATTGATATTATAAATACCAAAATAAATGTAATTTGAGACTTTTTATGAATTAAACTTATTTTATAGGATAATATGACATTTTATTATTGATTTAATTAACGTTTTTTGAAAAATTAATTCTGTTATGGTTTTCACAAAAATCAATTACCAAATAGTGTCAAAATTGACATTTGAAGTGCCCAGATCAGTGTGAATCACTGAGTGGGGGAGGGGGTGAATCAGTGATCACTAAAAACTATTTACTAATTGATTCCTTATCAATTAAACCACTATGGCTGGTTAAAGCCTCGATCCACTCTTCTTGTATCTCTCACCTTTCCTCGAATGATGCAGTAAATATAAAGGCACTGGACACAAGGATTTACAAGGTTCGGCACCAAAGGCCTACGTCCTTGCCATGTTGGTTATACACCCCAACATGGTTTCTCCATTATAACTTGTTAGAATTACAATGGTCGATACAGCATCCCACTGTATCTCTCCTGAGTCCCACATGAGGGTCTTTATACTGCGTCCCACGGTGTTACCAGAGTCCCACTGGCCTGCTCTAGAATCCCACTGTAGACTTCTTCTCCCTGAGTCCCACAGGGTCTTCTCCTGGCTCCTCGAGTCACACGTGTAGCTCTTCTTCTCTTTAAGCTTCTTCAAGTATCTTCAGCAGTCTGGGATAAAGACTGCTGGCCTTGCTCTGTACCTCTGATCACTTGAGTTGATCAGGTCTTCTCGTCTTGCTCAGGATTTATCTCCTTCTTCTCAGGATGACCTGGCTTCTCTCTTCAAGAATCTTCAACAGCCTCTGATAAAGTCTTCTGGTCTTGCTCAAAGCTTCTGATCACTTCTGTTGATCAGGATCTTCTCAATCACTGAAAACTCAGACAACTGATATCTCTAACTTCAGTCTGGCTTCAGTCTGACTTCACATCAACTTCATGCACTGAGTGCATGGCATCTCTGCTTCCTCATGCACTGACTGCATGGCCTTCTCAAATTCTTCAAGAACCTCTGGTCTTGGTCAACTCAAATGCACACAAGCTGGTTTGGCTTTGTTCACGTGTGCATGTGCATGCATGCAAGCATGCACTTCCCTTTCTTTTCTCTTGGTGCAATCGACCCACAAAGGGTGTAACTCTTTAAGCACACACCTTCTCACTTCCTTCACACACTTTGTTCTTTTTGTCTACACACTAAAAGTGTGTTATACTTTAGTGTGGATCTTCCACTTCTTTCTTCTTCTATGTGTGTTCACTTTTGGTGCACACACCTAGGTTTGGCCTTGTTCTTGTTTGGCACACACAATTTATTCTTTTAGTCTTCTTTGCACACAAGGCTTTGCCCATAACTTCTTCTTGCACACACAACCCGTATCCTTTCTTCTTGTTCACTTTCCACACACAAATAGTGTATGCCTCGGGTTCTTCTCCTTTGGTTAAACACACCAAGGTGCCTCGGATCTTCTTTACCACTTAAGCTTAAAGGAAGGGCGCAAGGTGCAAGTTTCTTTACTGCCGCGCAAGCACCAAATCGCGCAAGTGCTTCTGCCTTGGGAACAAGAAGGGCGTGCAGGGTGCTGCGGACACTTCTGTCGCGCAAGCTCCAACCAACCACGAGGACGCGAAAGTAATGCGGACTCGGGTATTCCTGCCGCGCAAAGAGTAGGCGCACAGGGGAACTCCAACCTTCTTGTCGCGCAAAGGTGTTGCGCGCAAGGAACTCCAGCCACGCAAGTTTACTTGTGCGGGGCTTCAAAATCTTCGCAAGGCAGAGCACTCACGGGGCTTCTTACAAGTTCATCAGCAAACCTTTTGAGAGCCTCGGGTGCTCCTTTTATAGGCAAGGAATTCTTCGGCCCATCCGCGTGGTTTAACTTCAAAATCCCGAAGATTTCGGATCTTTAAAAATCTTTCAAATCTGGTTTCTATCCTCGGTTCACGCGGGCTTCTTCCTTATTTTATTTTTCCTCGGCCTTCTTCACATGCATGCCATTCAAACGTGTGCATGGCCTCTCTTTTATAATCCATGCAAATTACGAACCCTTCAAAGCCTCGGCAACGTTGCATGCCTCGGCCGAACTCCAATTTCTTCATTTGATGCATGTAAGATCATTTTATAGCATGGATAGCTTCTTTGTGGCCCGACGACCTCGTTAGAGCAATTAGATTCGCCGGAGGTGGTCGGACACTCCATTTCTATCCTCAGGGAGGTCTCTGGTTCGAAGGAAGCATGCGGTGGCAGCGGGGAAGCCTTGGTCAAGCTCAACGAAGGAGACGAGCCGAGAGCCGTCGGATCGGGCGATCAAATAACCTCGGACGGCCTGGATCTGATCACCTCGCCGCGGATCAGATGTCCGGCCGAGATCTGGCGCGCGATCGATCGTGTGTCCAGGATCGCTCCCGCGGAAAAATTCCGCATCCCACATCGAATCCTCGCCCGGTTTTCTCGCGGCTTATCAACTAAGCGCTCCCGACCTCTCACCAATTGAACTTCTCCCTCCATGGTGCCGCCCCGCACCGTGTTCTCCCTGCGGGCGCGCTCTTGCGCCCACTTCTGCCACTCGGGCACGCCACTGGCGCCCACTATGCATCCTCGGGTGCGCGGGCTTCACCACCACGTGCCCTCGGGGGCTTATACACGCCCCCCCTGCCGCCTTGTGCTTGCAACATGGGATCCCCCATGGGCGTGGCACCTTAGGCCCACAAGTGGCTTGGGGTTGAACCCGTGGGCTGGCCTTGGCTGGCCTAATTTTTGCTAAGTATAGGAATAAAGACTTTGTATAAAAACAAAGTATCCCCATATGCCAAATGCCACTTCAAGCCATCTTCTTCATAAGAATTCTTCAATCCTCCTCACATATGATCTTCACTTAAGATATGGAATTCAAAAGGTTCATCTTCATCAACTGAACTCCTGAATCACTTATAATCTTCAATGTGCTTTATTGATCTAATCAGAGAACAAATTGGAACTTCTTCTAATTCACATGCACTAAGTGATAGTGCATGGACTTCATTAATTCACTTCATCCACTTAGTAGTTGTGGATGGAACTCCTTTCAACTCCTCATGCATTGTGAAGACAATGCATGGTCTTCAATCATTGTTGTGACTTTGTATCCAGTTGATACAAGTTCTTGGAACTTAATGATTAGCACAACAATCGTCAGATGTTACATAGAGAATGTTTCAACCATCATCTCCTATGTCACTTAGTGAATCTCCTAAGTGACATGCATCGTAGTACCATGGCCATTCTCCATTCATCACCATCACCATCACAACCTTTGTCATTCACATCTTGACATTCCTTGACATCCATTCATTCCATGACAACTTCATGCCTCATTGACAACAAATGCAACACAATGCACTTCAATCTCCCCCTTTGTATTTGTTTTCAATACACTTCTTCAGCACATATGAATGGGTCAATATGTGTGCCAATATTTCTCCCCCTTATTGGAAACCAAATGCAAAGGTGTGGTGTGGTTTTCTTTCAAAAATCTCTTCCTCCCTTTGAAAAGTATTTTCTTGAAAAACACTGAGAGAGGGATGATGTCACATGTTCTCTTTAGAAAATAACCTTTAGTAAATCAACTCTAAGTCTACTTGGGCTAACCCGGTGTAGAAAACAAGAGTGACATGACCAAGGAATTCAAAGCTGTCCATAATTCTCCACACATGTGAGATCATGCTTAGGGGTTTGAAATTTTTCAGATATAAGAATGAATTGCTAAATCTTGCACATACTTCACAAAACTCATTAGAAAGTTTCGTGCAAAGATAAAGCTCCCCCTTTCAACCATTTGTCTTCAATCCATACTCCCCCTTAATTGACAATATAAACTCAATTAAGAAACAAGGGATGAAAGTATGATTGGAATACCTTCACTTTTCTCAAGATGGTATTAATCTCAGAATCCCATCTTCTTCAGAATGGCTCCCCCTCAAGGGGTGCACTCCATTCTATCCAAACCATCCTCCAGATGAGAATGATCGTCATCTTCAATTCCCTGCAATGTTAGCACATGTAAATACCAGAAGTATAAGGGAATAAGATGGAACCTCCTTGGTTCATCAATGTGAACAACAAGGTTGATAAGATTCTCTCAACCGAGATGTCCCATTTTCACCATTCTTCACACTTGCACATTTGATCTTCAATGATGTTTGTGCTGGTGTGGATCTCAACACATCTTCATGTGAAATATTCTTCTTCCCTTTTGCCTTAGCAATTTTCAGAACTTCATCTTCAGCTCTTTGCAGATCTTTGGCAAGTTGCAACTGATTTGGCCATATGACTAGTAAGTCACTTGGAAGTGTGGCCTCAGTTCTGGATATTCCACATGGTTCTTTTGATACTGTTAAGCTACCTTTCTTAGGCAGTTTATTTTCAATCAATCCCTTATGCTTCTTCTGGATTGATTGTCTTTTTGAGTCCAGTCTGCCTCTATTGAATTTCATGGCTTCTTTACAAAGATCCATGGTATGACCTTTCTTTCCACAGTAGAAGCATGTCTTCTTGGTGGTCCTTCTGGATACATCACCCTTCTTGGATTTAGACTCCAAGGACTTCTTTTCCTTTTTCAAAATCTTCTTGGGAACATCTTCTACTTTCTTCTTGCTTCCCAAGGAATCTCTCTTAGCCAGGTTCTGTGATCTTCTCTTCTTTACAGCTTTGGATACATTCGGAGATTGACATGTATCAAATTGTTGACCACTTTTTCAACCATCCCAGATGTTGTCAAGTAATCCAAATCTATTTGCAGTAAACAGATGTCTCTGGACCTGTGGATGCTGCTTCTTTTCTTCTGGCTTGCTCCCCCTAGGCATGGGCTTCCTTTGTGCTTTAACATTCAGTGGATTGTACCAAAAATCCTTTGCACAGTTCCCATACTTATTACAACACCAACACTGACCCACAAATCTTGACCTTTTCAGTCCTTCTGATTGTTGGGTAATTTTCTTGACTTGCTGTGTTGTTTCAGGAGAGCTCTCTTTCTTCATTGTCTTCATCCATACTTGTTTGGAGTTATTCTTCCATCCTGCACTTTTTGTGGAAACACTTATAGAAGCATGAGTACAAGATGGTATGGATGGTACCTTCTTTTTAGAAGTTGTTGCCCTTTTATTAGAGGATGTCTTTCTTTTAGAATCATCATTCTCAAAGCATACTTGAGTAGCAACATTTCTCCTTTCAGCTGACTGGGAGGCTTTGGCTTTGGGTGATTGCTGATTTTTCAATATCACCTCCAGTTATAAGCATTTCATATTGAGGGAGTTCTTCTCATCCTCAATAGTTCTTAGCCTTCCTTCCCATTTCTCTTCCAGCGGCTTTATCTGGTCTTCATGCACCATTTTTATTTCAAGTAATGAATTGTCCAGATCCTTCACCCTTTTGACTTTGTCTTCTAGTTGAGCATCTTTGACAACCATTGAAACTCTGTGCAATTTTTCCAGTGCATGGAAAACTTCTTTGACCACAGTCTTAAAGAATTCTTTCTCAGAAAGGCTTCTTTGCAATTCATCAATAGTGTCCTCATATCTTTCATTGCAAAGCGATACTGTTTCATCTTTAGCCTTCACCAGCTTTCTGAGAGTGTTGGTTATGCCAACCCTTTTAGCCAACTGATCTTCCACTGCATTGGCTTCTTCTTCTAGCTGTAATTTGTTTTCTTGAAGATCAAGGATGCCAGTAGTAATACACATTGCCGCTTCCTTGGGGACTGTCTTCTGAAGATATTTGATTGCACTTTGAAGATCTTTCATTGTTCCAACTTCATCACAGCTAGGATAGGCATTCTTAGAAGAGTGATAAAAGGAATTTTCAGGTGTTTCTCTATCAGCAACAATCTTCTTCTTCATCTTCTTGGCCTGTTTCTTCATCCTGTTTTTCTGAGTCTTGGCAGATATCTCCATTTGAGGCTGTTCGCTCATTTCCTCAAATCTGCACTTCATAAAGACTCCCTTGGATCTTTTAGAGGTAACCTTCCCTCTGATACCAATTGAAGTGCCCAGATCAGTGTGAATCGCTGAGAGGGGGAGGGGGTGAATTAGTGATCCCATAAAAAATTTTACTAATTGATTCCTTATCAATTAAACCTATATGGCTGGTTAAAGCCTCGATCCACTCTTCTTGTATCTCTCACCTTTCCTCGAATGATGCAGTAAATATAAAGGCACTAGACACAAGGATTTACAAGGTTCGGCACCAAAGGCCTACGTCCTTGCCATGTTGGTTATACACCCCAACATGGTTTCTCCATTATAACTTGTTAGAATTACAATGGTCGATACAGAATCCCACTGTATCTCTCCTGAGTCCCACAGGAGGGTCTTTATACTGTGTCCCACAGTGTTACCAGAGTCCCACTGGCCTGCTCCAGAATCCCACTGAAGACTTCTTCTCCCTAAGTCCCACAGGGTCTTCTCCTGGCTCCTCGAGTCACATGAGTATATCTTTTTCTCTTTAAGCTTCTTCAAGTATCTTCAGCAGTCTGGGATAAAGACTGCTGGCCTTGCTCTGTACCTCTGATCACTTGAGTTGATCAGGTCTTCTCGTCTTGCTCAGGATTTATCTCCTTCTTCTCAGGATGACCTGGCTTCTCTATTCAAGAATCTTCAACAACCTCTGATAAGGTCTGCTGGTCTTGCTCAAAGCTTCTGATCACTTCTGTTGATCAGGATCTTCTCAATCACTGAAAACTCAGACAACTGATATCTCTAACTTCAGTCTGGCTTCAGTCTGACTTCACATCAACTTCATGCACTGAGTGCATGGCATCTCTTCTTCCTCAAGCACTGACTGCATGGCCTTCTCAAATTCTTCAAGAACCTCTGGTCTTGGTCAACTCAAATGCACACAAGCTGGTTTGGCTTTGTTCACGTGTGCATGTGCATGCATGCAAGCATGCACTTCCCTTTCTTTTCTCTTGGTGCATTCGACCCACAAAGGGTGTAACTCTTTAAGCACACACCTTCTCACTTCCTTCACACACTTTGTTCTTTTTGTCTACACACTAAAAGTGTGTTATACTTTAGTGTGGATCTTCCACTTCTTTCTTCTTCTATGTGTGTTAATTTTTGGTGCACACACCTAGGTTCAGCCTTGTTCTTGTTTGGAACACACAATTTATTCTTTTAGTCTTCTTTGCACACAAGGCTTTGCCCTTCACTTCTTCTTGCACACACAACCCGTAGCCTTTCTTCTTGTTCACTTTGCACACACAAATAGTGTATGCCTCGGGTTCTTATCCTTTGGTTAAACACACCAAGGTGCCTCGGATCTTCTTTGCCACTTGAGCTTAAAGGAAGCTTGCAAGGTGAAAGTTTCTTTACTGCCACGCAAGCACCAAATCGCGCAAGTGCTTCTGCCTTGGGCACAAGAAGGGTGTGCAGGGTGCTGCGGACACTTCTGTCGCGCAATCTCCAACCAACCACGAGGACGGGGAATTAATGCGGCCTCGGGTCTTCCTGCCGCGCAAAGAGTAGGCGCGCAGGGTACCTCCAACCTTCTTGTCGCGCAAAGGTGTTGCGCGCAAGGAACTCCAGCCACGCAAGTTTACTTGCGCGGGGCTTCAAAATATTCGCGAGGCAGAGCACTCACGGGGCTTCTTTCAAGTTCATCAGCAAACCTTTTGAGAGCCTCGGGTGCTCCTTTTATAGGCAAGGAATTCTTCGGCCCATCCGCGTGGTTTAACCTCAAAATCCCGAAGATTTCAGATCTTTAAAAATCTTTCAAATCTGGTTTCTATCATCGGTTCACACGGGCTTCTTCCTTCTTTTATTTTTCCTCGGCCTTCTTCACATGCATGCACATTCGAACGTGTGCATGGCCTCTCTTTTATAATCCATGCAAATTACGAACCCTTCAAAGCCTCGGCAACGTTGCATGCCTCGGCCTAACTCCAATTTATTCATTTGATGCATGCAAGATCATTTTATAGCATGGATAGCTTCTTTGTGGCCAGACGACCTCGTTGGAGCAATTAGATTCACCGGAGGTGGTCGGACACTCCATTTCTATCCTCGTGGAGGTCTCTGGTTCGAAGGAAGCATGCGGGTGGCAGCGGGGAAGCCTCGGTCAAGCTCAATGAAGGAGACGAGCCGAGAGCCGTCGGATCGGGCGATCAAATAACCTCGGACGGCCTGGATCAGATCGCCTCGCCGCGGATCAGATGTGCGGCCTAGATCTGGCGCGCGATCGATCGTGCGACCAAGATCGCTCCCGCGGAAAAATTCCGCATCCCACATCGAATCCTCGCCCGGTTTTCTCGCGGCTTATCAACTAAGCGCTCCCGACCTCTCAGCAATTGAACTTCTCCCTCCACGGTGCCGCCTCGCACCGTGTTCTCCCAGCGGGCACGCTCTTGCGCCCACTTATGCCACTCGGGCGCGCCACTGGCGCCCACTATGCATCCTCGGGTGTGCGGGCTTCACCACCACGTGCCCTCGGGGGCTTATACACGGCCCCCTGCCGCATTGTGCTTGCACCATGGGATCCCCCATGGGCGTGGCGCCTTAGGCCCACAAGTGCCTTGGGGTTGAACCCGTGGGCTGGCCTTGGCTGGCCTAATTTTTGCTAAGTATAGGAATAAAGACTTTGTATAAAAACAAAGTATCCCAATATGCCAAATGCCACTTCAATCCATCTTCTTCATAAGAATTCCTCAATCCTCCTCACATATGATCTTCACTTAAGATATGGAATTCAAACAGTTCATCTACATCAACCGAACTCCTGAATCACTTATAATCTTCAATGTGCTTTATTGATCTAATCAGAGAACAAATTGGAACTTCTTCTAATTAACATGCCCTAAGTGATAGTGCATGGACTTCATTAATTCACTTCATCCACTTAGTAGTTGTGGATGGAACTCCTTTGAACTCCTCATGCATTGTGAAGACAATGCATGGTCTTCAATCATTGTTGTGACTTTGTATCCAGTTGATACATGTTCTTGGAACTTAATGATTAGCTCAACAATCGTCAGATGTTACATAGAGAATGTTTCAACCATCATCTCCTATGTCACTTAGTGAATCTCCTAAGTGACATGCATCGTAGTACCATGGCCATTCTCCATTCATCACCATCACCATCACAACCTTTGTCATTCACATCTTGACATTCCTTGACATCCATTCATTCCATGACAACTTCATGCCTCATTGACAACAAATGCAACACAATGCACTTCAACATTAAATAGTTTTTAAACAAATATTATATTATTAATTGTTATTATATTACTAAAAATATAAGTTTAGTCCAAATGACATATTTAATGTTATATATATTAATATTGAACTAATTGGGGTTCTATTTTCTTGTTATGGTAAGTTTATTAACCATATAGTTTAAGAAAACAAGAAGACACGGTAAAAGATAAATAATTTAACTTAGAGTTAAATAAAAATGATAAGGTTAAAATAGTAACCTAAACTTTTATAAAACCTATTTGTTGAGATTATTTCGACCCATACCCACTTTAGCTTCTAAATAAATCAATTTGGAGCTATTATGAACCAAATATTACTGTATTATAAAATAATATTTTATGTTTTTTCTAAAGTGCCACTCTCCTCCCTTATAAAAAGTGCACCCCTTCCCTCTTCTCTTCACAACCTTTTGAGCCTTGAAGATTGGCCAAACCCTACCCATTTCCCTTATAATATTTCCTAGAAACATTATAGAGGTTATTTTCTCCTCAAAAGGCCAACCCTAGTGCCTTGAGAGGAGGTTAAGAAGAGGCGCGTCAAAGAAGAGGTAAAATCCTTTACCGATTCTTTCCAATTTATTTCTTCTTCTACTTCTTATTCTTTATTTTTTTTATCATAAATTAATAACATCAGTATAAATAATATAATGAAATGTTATTATAAATATGAAACATCCAAATTTCATCTTCTATCCATCCTACGGAAAAGAAATCACCGCGCGTACGTACGTACAGAATACCTTCTCCACGTCATGGTGTAATCTTTTTTCCACCAACACCTTATTTGGAAGGGTATAATGGTTTAAATAAATAAATATATATAATATTTGTAAAGTGATATCGATTCTGAAATATTATACATATACTTCAATACAATTCCATGATCATGGGAATGATATCATCGCTCGTGCGTACGTACGGACTACCGTCTCCATGAACGCGATGAGATTCATTTTCCGTGATTAACCATTCAAGAATGATTTTAAAGTATATATAATAAATAATCATCAAATATATTACATAATAATGATACTGGATTTATGTACATATATGTTTCATTTACTTAATTCCATTTAATTAAATAAGTAAATGACAACAGCGTTCATGTGTACGTACGGTCTACCGTCTCTATAAATGGTGTATTTCAATTAATTTATATATCTATTATATATATATATCTACTAAATATTTATATGATATATAAATCATGATTTACATTCTTTAAGTAAGTAAATCAAGATATAATTAATAATAATATCAAGAACAACAAGTCCAAACACGTACGATAAATAAAACGATTTTACCTAAAAAACTGCTTTAACATTGAACATACAAAAGAATAGGTCATATAAAGTTATAAGTGAACCATATATTATATCATAACAATGAATATGATTCTGTAATAATTCAATGACATTATTTAAATTACTATACAAGAGGTTCGGATACGTACGAAGCATATCAGACCTAAGGTAAGGGAAAATCTTTCAATCTCATTTTTATCCGAGATTGTTTATACTTCATAATTTACTGTGGAAAATTTATCATCCACATCCATGTTTCCTCAATATTTAATATTATTTCAATCCTCCTATAGTTGTTTAAATCCAATTATACCCTTAATTGAGTTTTTAGTAAAATATATGATAGGAATCTTTTTTTGTTTTTTTTGTATGAGGTACTTTTTTAACATTTCCGGCCATAGTCTGAGGAGAATGTTTTTCGTTAACTTATACGGCATGAATGGATTTTTAGAAAATTATTTTCATGAAGCTTCCTTTAAAATTTTTCAAGTTTATTTTTAATCAACTTCTTTTAGTTTAAAATTGTATGACATGTTAAGAACGTCAAAATGTTTTTGAAGTAGAAAGGATATTTTCATCAAGAATGAAGTTCAAGTGTTTTTTAAAATTTCTTTTCCATCTAATATAATATAGGGTTCTGTTTCTATCCCTCTTTTTTTACATTGTTTTTATTATGTTATGATGGAATTATTTTTATGATGACCATTTATATTATATGGATTATGTTATGATGTCATGATGTTTATGAATCCCATTTTAATTACATAGGTTATGCTATGATGTATGATTTATGATCTTGTGGCACACATAAGAATGGTATCATTATGAGATGGGTGGGACCTATATCTCCCTCCAATGCATTGGGTAAATATTTATATATCATGAGATAGAAATGGATGAAATGAAAAGTTAATCCGGATCAGTGATACAGGACTGGAATGAGGAGTGAACTCGATTCAGAATGGGACTTTGTCCACTAAGATGGTCATGGAAGAAGTGTCTTGGATACTATGGAGATTATATCATGTTATTAATGTTATTCCACAATTAAATGTCTTATTCCCATGTATTATTTACCATGATTGATTTTCCTTTATGATTTATTCCTTACATACTACCATGATTTATTTGACAACTCAAGATTTTTATGATTAAACTTTATGATCTTGTTTTGAAGTTCAAATGTATATGGTTTGTTTTATTTTTTTCCATGCTTACACTTACTGAGAATTTGAGCTCACCATTTATATGTTTTCTTTTCCCCTCTATATAATGAAAGGTTTTAGCTAAGAAAAAAAGGGACGATCTTTATGAGAAATGTTGAATATCTTTCAACAAGATTAGAAGATTATGTTCCAAGTTTCCAAAGACACTAAACTATTACGGTCCTTTGGTGTCTGTTTTTGCTATGTATTAAGTATTCCGAAAACGTAATGTAATGTCCATGTACGTCAAGCATTGGGTATCTACATTCTCATTCCTCAAAATCTTCCTATTGAATCCTATTCAAATGTCTTCTTATATAAATGATAGTAGAAAACACTAGAAAACAATGTTTATGACATATAAAGAGAACATATATTAATACTCAAATAAGATATACAAGGTAAATTAATCCCATTAGATAAGAAATTTTATTTTCATTTCCACCTACCCAAATATAAGGAAAAGAAATGACTATAAATAATCATCAAGAATCCTTTCCCAAACCACCCATTGTGACGTAAGGCTCATTACGATGAGATATTTCCAAGAACTCATTCACAACAACCAACAATATCCCAACAAGACTTATCAACTACATTCTAACATGAAGGAATGATGCATAACCTCACTCTAATATAACAATGTCACAAACAATCTCAGGTACCCTAGTACCCTAATACTAGAGCCAGCACCAACATAGCCAAAGGGTGTTATTTATTTCCATGGGTTGGGGACTAGCCCCTGGAATCATGCAATATAAATGTTATAATGAATTGTCTATAAACTTAGAAGAAGGAAAAGATACATATTAGTATAATGAAAATTCTTTGTGGATATAGTACAAAAATCCAAAGAGGTATATCAAAAACATGAAAAGTACATCATAAATGTAATATAAACCGAAAAAATAAACCCTTCATCCCAAAGGACACGCCACTTGAATCCCCAAGGGATCATGTGACGGACCCTAGAATACCCTGAGAGGGGAGGGGTGAATCATCGTGTAATCTTTTCTTTTTTAATCGTGTAGATATTTCTCCCACGTTGGTAGGAACTTGTAAAATCTGTCAGTAAAATGTATGTAAAGAGATGACACAACACCTTTTCGTGGTTCACCATAATGGGATAGATCCAAGGATAATACTCCTACAGTGTTTTGGTCATACCTAAATCCACTAATATTCACCAATTGTGGAGAACATATGTTTTGTCATAGTCATTGTGTGCTAGGCACACTGCCCTAACAAAAGTTTTGGGATGGCTAACCTCTTATTTAGAAACACTTCCATAAACCCCAACTACGTCAATTATTTGAATGTGTTCTAACATAGTATATCAACGTGAGGGCCGCTTCAATAGAGTGGAATTGAAGTCTTTGTCTCTTTCTAGAACGAGACACTGCTTTCATCAAAGTCCTGAGTAGATACATTCTGAAAGCCCTGACCACACTACACTGATTCAAAAAACAACCCATCACAAATCCCATTTGTAAATCTCAACCATTCGTAGAGAACCCTACATCATAGAGAAAAACCCTTCACGGAGATCACTTCCTTATAGAGCACAACCCATCGCAGAGCACACATCCTCATAGAGAAACCTACTTCCGGAAGCTCACTAAGCCAACATAGAATACCCTCTATCTGAGAATATCACATTACTTTGAAAAATTGGAATCATTCAAGACATTAAAAGTCTATTTGCGATTCTCAAGCTCAAATTTAACATTCTGCCTCATAGAGCACCCCTTTAATTTTGAATTCAATGTGATCCCAGATATTCTCTCCTTTAATAGTGAGAAATAAAGAGGGGGTGGCCTTTGATTTATTGGAACGGTAGAACGTTGAGATCATCTTTTTCATGTGGAAAATCTCAATAAGACAAAAACATATTTGTGGAACATCTCTCTCTTATCAGAGCTCATCCTGACCACATATCTCTCCATAAAAACCCTTCACACCACCGCAAAGCCCCCCACAGATCACAACTCGCAAAGCAAGTCTCGTAATAGCGTAGAACACTGTCATAATCTTTATATCTTTACAAAACACGCTTCATGAATCCCATATCTTCGAAACTCATGTTTTTTCCATATTTTCAGGAGAACTTCACGAAAACACACTTTTCTCAATGATTTCCATTCCCCAAATTTTGTATCCCAAAAATTTGTCAATCTTTGGGAAATAGTGTCACCATCAAAACTGCATACAGCTTGATCGGTATGCTCTTTTTCCATGTATTCTCCCAAATAATCCATGAGAGGATCAACATAAAACAAAAAACATGCACTTTTTTACAATAAAAAACCTTGGTTCCAACATAATGAACATCCACCTGTTCTAGGATGCATTATCCCTTTACTCAAACCCGGTAGAAGAAAATCTTCAAACGTTGGAAAGAAAATATAGGATTTGATCTAAAAACCCCAAATGGGTCTCACCATGTTTTCCAAATAATATTACATAATAATAAACCAAATAAATATTTCAATTTTAATGAAGATAGAAATGGTAGTAAATTTTTATATTCAACACAAAACATACTTTCATTTCTAATTGATGAAAAAATAATTCCATATGGAGAAAATAAACATTATTTATTGAAAATAGTTTATATAAATTTATATAAATGAGTAAAATTGTACTATGTAAATGAAATATATATAATAATAATAATTATAACCATGCCATTATTTATGTTGTATAATTGTTTTTAGTCGTAGGATCCTCAAACATGTCATATCAGTCACCACGAATAATATGTTTACACACATCCATCAAGATCACACTGAATTGGGCTCTTCAAAATATCATTTTTGATAAGATCTATTGAACAATGATTTTATTATAGTTTTTCTCATCAACCTACTTCCAAGTAATTACCGTCCACTAAATCATTTCCAATTTAACCTACTAACTACCCATGATTTCATGTTCTCAATCAGTCAATGAATCAACAATTCAAAAATTATTTCAAATTAGTTTAAGAAAAAAAATCCATTTTTTGTTTCAAAATTCAAATTTAATTTCAAAACTAAAAAATTGGGTTTTCATTATATGATTATTTTTCAAATTAAATCCAACCACAAGATTTTATCAAATCATTTTAAGACATTTTTTCTCAAAACCAATTACAAAATCCATTAATTTCACAATACACCCAAATTTTCAATCCCATTAGAATTGGGGGTTTTGCCAAGATTAATGCCAATTAAATTTCAATTTCATTACTCATGAAATTGTGCTTTCACAATTAAATAGAATAAAATTCCAAACAATAATAATTTCAAGGTTTAATCAATTCGCCAATATTAATTGAAATCACCTAACTTTTTCACAGAAACACAAGGCCTACAATGGGACTTTCTGATGAAAAAGGCACATATGATCTAGGAATTCAAAATAGATTCACCTATGAAAAGCCTAATAATAATTAAAAATTAATAATATAGTTTGAACATAAGTATTTTGGATGAAATTTGTAAATAAAACATACACTCAGTATTTTTATTGGTATGTATCCCAAGTACACATCGTGTAATTATTGAATCCTACATATGATAAAAACACCATTTACTTTTATTAAAAAAATCATATTTCTAATATTTTCATATTGTGTAAACTTTATACCATTTGGAACCTTTCACAATGTGTTCCTATTTTAAGAAATCTATCAGGTTATGATTACACAGTGTCTAACACCATTACCTGGCATGTAAATCCCCATATGACTGATAAAACTATAGGTTTTATGAACAAAATTCCAAAATAATCCTAAACATCACCATTATAGGTATCCTTCCATTTCATTTATGTAATTACCCATCCAGTGAAAAAGCAGAACCAGAAAAATGGTTAGAAGCTATCTAACAAATATGGAATGGGGAGTTACACAGTCCTTTGCTTTATCTAGAACATGCACAACCAAACCGATGCCTTTAACTGGATACCATGAATAAGCAATGAACATGAATAATCTTTTTTAAGAATAAAATAAAAAAATTTAAGGGTATATATCGTTTTCTATTTGAATTATTTAAACCATGATAAAACATTACAATACAAAAATAATTCATTATAAAAAAATAAATTGAGATTATAACAAACAAACATATTATTGGTATAATAGGAGTAGAAAAAATATTTTAAACACTTCATACTAATTTAATTATGTGTGTTATGAAATCCAATGTGACAATACATCACATAACATTGAACAAGGACCATTTGTGGTGGGATAATGTATTTTTATTTTTTAGATTTATTTTATTGATGAGTTTATAATAAATATTTACATTAAATAAATATCCCTGAATACTTCTGACCTTATGTGTTCATTTTGTTGATTATATCTTTCCACCATTGATAAAACATATATATTTAATAAATAATATAAATAATATACTTGGCCTACATTTCATAATTCACAAAATATAAATTTTTGATGATAATAGCTAATCCTACAAAATAAAACCTATATATATAATGATATTTAAATATCCATAAAAATACATATGAAAATTTTCACTAAAAATGAATAATCCCATCAATCACATCTTAACAGAATTTCAAATTAAAATAAAAACTCTATTGCTCATATTGTCCATCATAGTTTATGAAATATAATTCAATCATATCTTCTTCTAATATTTTTTTATCTCTTTAAATAACTATAAATTTTATTTAGTTTATTAATCTATGTTGATATTATAATATAGAGTTCATGTATAACATTCTATAATTTATTAAATCTATTTTTTTCTCTATGTCAAAGCTATTTACTTCTCTAAATCATGATAAAAATTTAATATGTAAATTTTGTGTTAGTTTGAAGGTGTGAAATGATGTTTACATATTATTCCCATTACCATTTACTTCTAAAAGTAATCTTTTGAGTAAGTTAAAAATTAAAAAACTACGTATCTTTCTCAGTAACATGTAATTTTTAGCTTTTCAATGGCTAATAATATATAAAAGTAACATCCAATACATAAAACTCAATTTATTTTTAATTATTCCAATATACAAGAGTACAAATTTCATATATAAGCAATTTTTAGATGAAAATTAATTTAAGATAATTCAAATAAAGGATAAATAATGCTAACTATGAATAAGGCCCTTATACATAATAGTTGTGGTCTTTATAGAAATCAGTTCAATATAAGAATGTCATAAACAATAAATTGATTAATGAATACTATAAAAAAAGATAAAAATAATTTATAATTATAATTAAGAAAAAAGTGATGGTAAGGTAGCTATCGATTCATAATGAATATAGATAAATGTGCCAATAAAATTTCTCCATATTTTTAATAATTAGAATACAATAATACATTATACATATTTTTTAAAAAATAAAAAAATGATGAAATATATAATACATCATAGAAAACTAAAACTAAACAAAAATATGAAATGGTATAATATTATTGATAAACATATATCCCCAATTTTATACATAAATTAAATTAATAAATAATAGTTAAAGGAAACTAATTTCATTAATTATTAATAATAACAAATCCTAGTATGGTCAAGAGTCACAAAAATATTTTAATCGATAATCAAATTATAATATAAAGGTATGATATACTCCCTTCAAAAACATGCACAATAAATAGATATTACCTATTTTTAAATGAAATAACATTTTAATAAATAGTAAAACCATCTGATTAATCCAAGATTTATTCCCCTTAAAATGATAAAATAGTTGATGGCCATAATTTGATATCCTCCTATAAAAGAAAAATAATACAAAGAAACATGAAACAAGTAAATGATATTAAATTATTTATGAATTATATGAAATGACTTAATAAATAATCAACATTTAATTCAATTTTAATAATATAATATAAAATAAGTAAATACATGGTATTTATCCATAATTAATAACATAAAAAATTATTTTCGTACAATAATACCTATAATGAACTTGCAAGATATACCACCTCCCCTTACACTATACTTGGTCCATAATTACCATGGTGGTAATTTATTATCCGCATTGGTAAGAAGCTAGTGCCTATGAGTTAGGGAAAACGTTTTAGGAATGATTTCAAACTCAAAAATTAAATTAAATAATCATTGAAAAATATGTATACTTCAATAAAAATGATATAATATATAAAAATTTAATCCAAACAAAAATATAAATTAAAAAATATTAAAGAACACCATAATATGATATAATAAAAAATAATAATTCAAAATCAAACCCAAAGTCACCGTAATGGACATTTGGGTAGCCCATGATCACCATCCAAACATGAACATTTTTATTCTCGGTAGCCAACTCCATGCACCAAAATTATTCTCTTATCCACATGAAATTACTTAAATATGGCAAAAAATACAAGACCCCAATCCCCCAAAAATATGGAACATAAAATATATATATGATTGAGTTATATGTCATAGTAGTTCTCTAACCATAGATTCTATTCCATTGATTTTATACTGAAATTCATAAATTCTACATTGAACATATGTATGAAATTTTATTCACACAAGGGAAACTATATGGAATAAAATTTACATAACTTTTATATTCTTTCCAAAACTAGTGGAAACCCATTAAAAATAAACAAGTCACATCAAACCTAATTTTATAAATGGAAACTATACACTAGTATAATGGTTCTCTTTTGTATTATTAAAATCAAATAAGGATTCAAAAGTATCAAAAAAAATATTATTTCCTTTTCATTATAAAATGATTCCATAAACCATTTGGAAAACGTATTTTAAATTTTACTCAATTCCCCTTCAAAAAAATATAATATAATTTAGGAACAAACTAAGAACATTGCATTTACCTTCTTTATAAGCAAAAATAAAAAAAAACTCATTTGAAAACAATTGAATTAAAGACCATAAATGAGGAGGAATAAGTGTAGATAAAAAGCCCATGATATTAACGTTACATGATAATTAAAAATAGACAATAAATGTAAGGTTGATAGGAAATATTATAATAGATAGAACATACAAACAAAGAAATGGAATGGGTCCTTTAAATGATCATGAATATGATCCTAGCATCATGGAAAACTCTCTATGATTCATGGAATATACACCTAAACTGATGATGAAGAACCTAGGCTGGAACAATATTACCAATCAGCATCTCTTATAGTATCATCAAACTATATTAAGAATAAAACCCCATAAGGGAACACCGCTATCATGGTCTACTATACATCACACAACCTTTTTAAGAATGAATGACTTGGGTTAGGTATAAAAAATTCCCTATATAGTGATCAATATTCGCTATGTCTATTAATCATCTTGGTAACCATAAAACTTCTAGGATTCCCATGACATCAATAAAAGAGGTAAGAAACAAAATAAAATAGAATAGAAATAAAAAATAAATATTAAATACAATTTTAAACAAATAAAAATCTCACCTTTAACATCATAACGTGAAACATACCCTCATATCAATCACTTAGTATCTGTATACGTGAAGAATCACCTATAGATAAAGGTAAAAAACAAGAACATTGGGAATAAAGAGTGTATCACAAATTTGATAAAATCACTTTATCATAAGGTCTGAAATGGCCATTTTCAATATATGAATTGGATTCTAAGATAACTCAACAAACATTTAATCTATTTTAAAACTACCTTTTAAATTTTATTTATGAATATATTTATTTAAATATATTTGGAAACTGTCAATTTCATTAAAAAAACATTGAGTCATTCTTATACGACTACATCTTTAAAAATATAACTAATATAGGGCAGCATGTACTATCTTAATTAAAAAATACATCTTAAAAACATATAACACATTAATTAGACATTAATTGATAGTATAAAAAACTTTTAATACCTTAATATTTTTAAAAAACCTCTTTAAAACAATTTAATACTTTTAGAGATCCACATGGAAATTTTTGGAAAAAACATGGCATGAAAACCCATTTTATGACACGCACTAAAGCATCTATGAAATCAATTTAGGTCCATCATGGGATATATATATATATATATATATATATATATATATTAGTAATATATAAAATAAAAACCAATTTTAGAAAAATATAGCACCCCAAATCATATAATATAATATGATTACATTGAAACAGTTACCCCAATCATAAAATACTGATAGAAATGTGTTTCCTTTAATAGTTAATATTTATTCAAAGTAATTATTTTCCTATACAATCACTAAAAAACATACCTCAATTTTGAATTCTATAACAAACCCTAAAATATTCAAACTTGGCCTCTATGGTTTTTGGGAAGAAAGATGATCTATGGAAGAGATGTAAATCTAATAGATGAATGGGTTTAAAGAGACAATACAAGTGATAATCTACTACAAAACATGGTGTAATAGAAAAACAATGAAGGAATGAGGGAAGATGAATCCAATCATTTGATAAAATTATATCTGAATAATATGGATAGAAGACAGAGTTCTTTAGTGTTAAAATTGAGGGGTTAAAAAAATTCCATTTTAATGATTTGGGGCATACTATATGTTTTTCCAAATCATTTACTTATTAATTTAGATCCACTATCTTGGAAAAAACATCACACAGGATAGGATATACAATATAAATAACTATTTTGGTAACTTCCAGACATAAACCATGTCACACGTTCTTCTTGAAGACTCTATATGGTGTGTCTAACTAGGATTTAATTCCACAAAATGAGGCAATCAAGGTCAAATATATTTTTCCACTGAAACAACATGGTATCTCCAACCATGTGGGATAATGTGGGACACTTTAAAACTGTCAAAATTTCTAAATTAAATGAATTAAATTTAAAAAATAAAAATAAAAGTCAATAACATAAAATAGTCTCTTTGGTTAAATGGTGGGTGTCATAATTCTTCCTCTTGTGCCACTTTCTTCAAATTGAAATTCATAGTTCAAAGTAGAGGAAAACAAAAAAACAAATATATTTAACATTTTTTGAAGTCATATCTAAGATAATTCCATGAAAAGATTTCCCACAAAACCAAATTCATCCCTAAAAATTATTCTTCAATATACTACACAAGTCCTCAAATCTCATCATTCAACCATAATTAAAATTCATCCTAGACCCAATCTATTAGAAGTTATAAATTTTTAAAGACTTGGCATACATCTCCATATTATTTATTATTTATCTAAAATTGTTGAAGATAAAAACAAATACTCTATTAAAACATCACTTCAATATGGAACCTCAAAATCCAATATCTCCAAAGGTAGATAAAAAATTCTTCCATCCACAACCAACCACCACACAAATATCAAATCCATTAAGGGTGCACAACAATTAGAAACATGTCACATCAAAAAACATTATGACATGGTTCAAAAACTGAATATTTGGGTATCCTTGGTTCCATAAAAAAAACATCATCCAATGGTTATCTAATATAAAAGAAAACACATATTAACTCAAGGACCAACTAGAAACAAAATATAATATCAGTTAACCATGAATGTACCCAAGGTCCCCCCCACCACATTCAATCCAAAAATTAATGATCAAATTATTCTTGACGCTTTTCATAATCAATAACACACACCATCAAGAAATGAGGTGTTAACATCTTCGAATTAACAACCTATTATAAATAGAAATAATAAATGAACCCAATTAATATAGCGAGGAATTAATTTCTCACACTACAAATATTCTATACTCACAAAGAAATAATCCAAAAATAGATCATCAAATATATTATATACACTTTCAAAATAAATGACACAGAGTCTGAGGGATACACCAACTTATTCCACCTAATTAATATGAAAAATATCAAATAATTAAACAAAAAACATCAAAAAGATAAAAAATTTCCGAAATCATAGATTAAATTTGAGTCTCTAAGAAAAACGATCCACATCAATCTAACTTTCCTTCCAACATTCACAGGACTAACCCAATTAAGATGTATTATTTCCAAATCATCCCACCATATAAAAACATTCATATATTATTTATAGACACACCTCTCTATATAAATAACAACACATGACACTCCTCCTTTTTTTGGGTAGTGTTAAAATTGGAAGTATGAAAAACCCCTAATTTTGAACACTCATTATTTAATCTATACCATTCTAAGAGGATTATAAAAAATGGAATAAGACATTATCTCAACTTATTCATGAATCTTCAACCAAAACATTCATTAAAAAAAATATTTCATGATTTCCTGTTTTAAAACCACTAGCACCTTTGAAAATGGTCCCAAATTTTTTTTTCAAAAACCAATGAATCTTGGAAAATATGATCCATGATTAATGAGGTAGAAAAAATAGTTCTCTTACAAAAACTAGAACCAAAATACCTATCTCAACATGGTTATTTAAGAACCTTTCCATGAAACACACTTTTCCATTTTAAAACAAATATTTTAAAGGAGTCTCTATTTAGAATCCCTTCAAGGATCAATAATAAAAAACCCCGAAAATATTAAATTTTAATGAAAACTGTCAACTTCTTCCAAAAATATGTTACAAGCACAAACCATTAAATTTTCAGTATTTATATAAATTCATGTTCCCTAAAACAATACTAAAAATCCAAAAATTTTAATATCTAATAATGAAGAATCTTTAAATGTATCCAAGGAATGTTAAATTTTCGTTATAAATAAATTCCAAAAGTTTTTTAATCCATAATACCATCTTGGATTTCATGATAAAAAAAACACGGCTGTCTTAAATAAATTTAATTCATACATAGTTTTCAAACATTAGTCATGGTAAAATAATCATAAAATTAAATTTTCAACAGCACTGAATATCTTATAATGAGATAGTCCTTTAAAACCATTCCTTTATATTTAAACAAATAATTGATTTTATCCTTTAAAAATCACATCAATTTTTTATAAAATAAATTAATATTAAATAATTAAATAAAAAACCATTTTCATTTCAAAACACCTCTAAAATGTATTTAAAGTAAAATAAACTTATATATTCCAAAAAGATATCTACCACAAAAAATTTTATGAATGAAAATATCATTTTATAAATAATTCTTAAGTTTTTATTTAAAAAAACATTTCCTGCTTGATATTGATTTTCACCCACACAAAAATTAAACTCCAATAGAACCACTGAATAAAAATCACTTCAGAGTATCAATCAAAAAAATAATAAAACATCAAAAATAAAATTCGTAAACCATTATGATTACATTCCCCATTTTAATACAATGAAATCCAATAGTAAAATATTTCTATAAATAATACCAAAACTTGTTATAAAACTAATATTTTCTTGGATTAATGGATGAAGACCCTTTTATAATATTTCAATCATCCCAAAATATTATTCAAATTAATGGTATGGGAATCTATATGGTTTATCAAGACCAAAAACCCAACTTAATTCCTTGATACCCTTTTTTCTTTATCTGGTAGCACTAAATATGATCTACAAGGAAACTCAAGCTACATCAATAATGATCAAGGAACCAACACCATTAACATTAAATTATAATCTAATAATTCGATCAAATAGATAATCAAAAAAATGGAAATTCCAACTACCCATTGAATCTTTAAATAATCAAAATAAAATATCACATGACACACATTACACACATTACACACATACTTTTTATGTCCTAATTTCCTTAATACATTGTTATAAACTTACCAAATAACAATTTCTCATTTCTATTACATAGACCCCAATTAAAATCTATGTTATAATACTATTCTTAATGAACTGAACTAATTTTCCATCAAACTAACCACCCTAATTGGCTTGGTATTATCTTAATGTGTGGTCTCGATCTCCTTAGTTTTGAATCTACTGCCTATGAATTATAGAATATATCATCGGAATTATTTTTTAACATTAAAATAATATATATAAATTATGAAAACATCAAAAAAATCTATGAAAAAATGATACAATATATTACCATTGGATCCAACCCTATAATTTAATTCATAAAAAATGAGATATAATTATATGCCAATATATAAAAACCCAAATTAAAAATAATTCCTTGATTCACCACCATGGACCTCTACATGACCCTCTATCATAGTAAAAACCTAAAACAATTCAAACCATGATTCCAATTTTAAGGAAAAAATGGCCTCTCATCACTATCCCAACTCACCCATCGAATAACAGAAATAAAGAACCCAAATATTGTTCAAATAAAGAAATCAATGAATAATAGGCATGTGATATACATCCTAGTAAGTTTCCTTATGTCATGTCTATATAGTTTAATTTATATTAAAATTAATATATTCTTGTTTGAAATATAAATATATATATAATATGATTTTTAAATGGTAAAAGATAGGGGAAAAAAATAAACTATTTTTAGATTCATTCCATAATTTTGGAAAACAATATAAATAAAACCTATAACATGAGTTCTAAGATCCAAGGAGACCACCCTATGAATTAATTATTTCTTTTTAAATTTGGTTAAAACATACAATAAATCAAATGATTTAAAAACAAAACATGCATTCCCTTTTATTATCAAAACATTCAAAAAAAAATTGAATATATTCTTTCACATATTATTACAATCATTTGAAAACATATATAAAACTATTTGGAAAAAAATAACACCATAATTTTTCCTTAAATAAAATTATTCATAAAAAATATATATTCCAAAAGTGGAAGGAATAAAACAATACATTATGAAGAGTTTATGTACAAAAATAAAAACTATGATAATAATGTAACCAGATTTTTCAGAAATTAACAACTACGAAAAATGTTCCAACAATTCATTCAATAGATAATGAGATTAAAAAAGTAATGAATCATTTAAATGATCCTAAATAGGATTATAGCATCACGGGAAACTCCCTCAAACTATTAAAATAAATACATGAGTTAAGGATGTAATGTTTAGTCCAACCAAAAAGAACCTTTAGACATTTATATAATCCCAATTAAACAATCTGCTTAATAAAACCTCTAAGGAGAACTCCACTACCAAAATACAATTTACATCCAATTACCTCATTTAACATAAATAAAATGTGTTATCTCGAAATAATTCCCATGTAAATACACTATATATGATTGGTATAAAATTCATCAATGTCACAAATTTTTTTTGAAGATTCCCATTAAATAAATCAATGAACTGAGAAAACATTTGAATATAACATAGATCATCAATATAAATTTAAAAAAATTAAATTAAATCCACATATACCGTAAAATTACAATTCAAGCAAAAATACTCTTAGATGCCTCGCGGGGTCTCCACATATATTAATAAATACACAGAAATAGAGTGATATATCAGAACAAAGGGAATATGGTTGGCTCACAACTTTCATAATATATTTTATCATAAGGTACTAAACATGAATTTTATTATAAAAAATTAGGGATTAGAATCCTACTTACAACATTTTAAATTCCATTTACATAAAAAATTGAATCTAAAATTACAAATATATTTTATGAAATCCTTGGAAACCATCACTTTACATAATCTCCATTACTAAATGTGCAAATCCAAAATCATGTTTCAAATTATAAAATTCATGGGTGCACATGTAAAATTTTAATAAAACAACCCATCAAGAAAGATTTGAACAAATTAATTGGTAACCAATTTGGGACAGAAAACTAATTATAATCCTAAATCCAATTTCAATTAAATAAATAAATATATTTTTAAAAAATTAGAATCACTTAGCTCTTTCCATAAACACATGTGATTGAACCCATTCAATTCCAATGGTTAAAATAATTTTTATATAGTCTTACCTCCCCCACATGACTTATGTATATGTAAAATTTTCATACTAGAATATTATATAACACCATAGATCCCCATGGAATAAAATATAATGTGATAATATAGAAACTTCTACCTCATTAAATAAAAGACAATCAATAAGGGGTTTTCTTCATTTCATATAGGTCAATAAATGAATGAAATAACCTTTATAAACACTACACAATAAATTCAACAAATTAATTCTTTCCCATGACTAAAATTCTTGAATCATTCCCTCCAGGGTATTTAAGAGAAATTAAAATCAATGTAAGAGAAGGCAATAAATAAGTTTATGGAGTTTATAGTGAATTTCCATGGAAAAATCATCTGAAAACATGGTGGGAATTCTCAAAAATGAAGTGATAGAGGAGGGACCCCCATTGCATTCATGGTCCTTCTAATTTAGCGAGAGGTAATAGGCTTCCCTAAATGGGTAAAATTATATGTGGGTAAATTTTGAGTTGTTTCATCTAATTAATCTAAACATACTATACTATTTGGTCTTATTGTTTTCCAAACCCTGATCCGACCATATGGGATCAATTTCATTGGACTACACATTTCTCATGGTTTTGGCCATTTATTTTAACAATCAATATGCCAATGATGAGACTCGCCTATCCAAATATATAATTACAAATGGTTTTCCCAAGAAATTGTATGGTTTTTATTACCATTCCCAAACCAATTCATGTCAAACTATCCAAATCTATAGCACTATCTCATGGGAAGCACATGGATTCTCTTAACTATGTATATAAATTGTGAAACAATTAAATCCACTTAATGATTCCAAATTACTAGCCCAATATTAGAAAACATAAAATTTCTTAAAATAAACAAATAGTATTATACAATAATCATCATAATGATAATCAAATTTTAAAAATAAAAAATAACAAAATTGTAAAGGGATTAAATATTTTCCATTTGAATACATCATCTCAGAAAATAGAGATATTTATGTTCCACTAAATTCTTCACTGGCCCATTGAGTTCCCAAATTGAATAATGGTTTCAAACATATAAAATAACTAATTATTTAACAGTGATATTATTAGTATACCTAGGTAGTTATCAAAATGTTTCAAAATAACCAAAATTATAACAACAATATAAAATTCATTTATAAAAATTCAAATTATATTAACAAAAATTTATATTAATGCAATAATAAATTTTTCAAAAATTAACAAGATTAAAAAATTTATTAATTGAAATTACCTTTCAAGTAATTGGATTTCAAAAAAAATTATTTCTTCTATATTATTTCGATTAGTCATTATTTTATTCATTCTTAAAAACATTCAAATCATGAAAACCCTACTCATGTATTGATGGTGTAAAATAAAAAAAAATTAATTTTTTTCCTTATGATCCCCTCACTATTTAATAAAATGAAATATATTACCCATCATAAAATTAAAAGTCATTATTTCATCTTTATCTGAACACATAAATATATTATCATTCAACATTTCATTCTCTCCCTTATATTTCTCATTATCATCATTATGCTTAAAATGATAAAAATGTACTTCATTATACTATTTTAAAACATATTTATAATACTTATTTAGTTTTAGATTATTATAACCAATACTAAAAACATTATTTTTTAATTCATGATAACTTTTTTAAAAAAGATATTCACTATTTTTATTACCTAAATAATTGAGGATAGAATATGAAGATCATGTTTATATTGTGAAGGATGAATATGTAACTTAAAAATAATTATCTATAAACAATAAATTATTAGAATGTTTCTTTATATTAAATGATTTACAAAAAATCTCAAAAATAATAATTTATCTCTTTGATAGTGACTTCTATTTTCATTATTCATAGGATAGTTTGGCATTAATTGTTTAGATTATATTTATTTAAAGTGTATATATTATATTGATAAAATATATTTAATGTAATATACTAAGAATCATATTCAAGAAATTTAATATTAAATAATTCTTAAATTTTTATCCATAAAAAATAGATGATGTCTAAAAAATTATATTCTAGAGAAAAAGATTTCATCAACATATAAATATATACAAAATAAATTGAAGAAATAACCTATGTAATCAGAGATATAAATATTTATCTATAATCATAATTTTTAGGTCTCACATGAAAGATGTAATGATAAAAGTGGTGGTGAATTTTATATCTTAAAATAATCAGATAAATTTAAAAAACAATGAGGAATTATTGTGATAAAGGGATAAAAAATAGAAAAATAAATAATATGTAGAGTGAGTGCATAGAGTGTACATAGAATAAAGTGAATGAGATGGAACAAGGATTAGGATAGCAGTTCATAGTACAAAGATCCTATGAATAATCATTACACCCTTCTACTCAATGATATGTAAAGTATATACTAAATAGGCCTCACTTTTGAAATAGTGTATCACCACTTAACAAAATTATTTTTTCACCATGGAGGTACAAATCAAAAATTCCTCCAACTTCACACCAGGAGGCCAAATCCTATAACATTCCTATTAAAGTAGTGGAAGAACATTCAAATTAATTAATTTAAGCATATCATGGAATATTTCCCAACCATTTTCTATACCCAAGGCACAACCTATGAACTTGCATTTTTAAGGTCGGAAAAACTAATACATGCCCTTTTAGAATGTGAAACCATGTGTGTGTTGGTTTTTATAACTATAAAATAATATATTATATGAGGAATATTATGTATCCTGAAATTTAAAATTATAGTATCATGTATACCTATTTTCATTACACTCATTTTATAGATGGGTTTTCTATTGATATGTATTGATTTTATTACATTGAGATATGGTTGAATGGTTATAATGGTAATGCATTTACTTGTTTTTAAAATTACAATGATTACGTAAAAATTTAAAACAAATTTACAAAAAAAATGTAAAAATAAATAACATATCAGATTTTTCTTATTTTTATGATCAAATTTTTTCTATAGTCCATATACACATCTATTTATCTCTGAGATAAATATAACCCCAAAAAATATTGTATTTTATAGGGGATTCATAACCTAATTAAAAATTTCTCTTCTAATAGAGAGGAGAAGAACACAACATATTTTAAATTGTAAGTCACAACATGTTACAGAAATTTTTTATCCAAGATTCTAAAATTGATAGTCCATACATTGTTCAACTATAGACAGAACCCATATAGTCTATCCTTTGTTATAAAAAGGGAAAAGCCAACATATGTTTGGATAGGTAGTATAACCCACCCTATCTTGATTTTGAGTAAAAAATTATAAATAAAATATAACCGACATAGAAAATTAGTTATAATACAAAATAAATAAATGAGAATAAAATAGTAAATGATATGAATTTCTAGAAATCATAGATCATTTTTTAGCAATAAAATATTGGGTGTTTGATTTCAGTAAGGTAATCTATAGCATCAGTGATCAAAAATATTATTGTTTTACCTTTGTGTGTTTTACATTATGGACCATGACTATTTTTTCATGTTACAAAATTCATGTATATTTACCCCTCACATACTCTGATTCTATCAAACCATATTTATTATATTTCTTCATTATCATAAGCTTAATATTTGTACCTTAAAAACATCATCTTATTGGAAAAAATTTCTTCCTGATGTAGTAGTCATTAATGTTGAAATAACTAACTATATACGAGTTCTTCAAATATATTTAATATTTGCATGGTGAATTCATATATAATCATTTATGAGTTTCTTTTCATTTAATACATGTTTCATTCGCCATAAAAAATTTATATTTTACAAAAATAGTAGTTATAGAAATAATTTTATTATAATTTTAAATTCTCTATATTATTATCCTTTAATCACATAATAATTTGAAAAGTGATCCATGTTAAGATATTATATTTAAAAAATATATAATAATTAAAATAAAAAAAATTCCAAAACTATAATCTCAAATGATTATAATTTTAAATAAATTTAAAAAATTAATTATCTATATGTTGATAAAAATAACATAGTAAAATTTTAATAGTATTAACTTATGTATATAATGAATATATTATTTAACTTAAACATATATGATTAATTTGAAAAATTTAGGAATTGATAAAATCTATGTATGAGTGAAATAATTATTCATATATGTGTTAGTCCATCATATAATTCATTCTAACATATGTGTCAATGTTTGAGTCATTTCTCAACATATTCTCTAATTTTTCCTTCATATGAATAATTTTAGTTTCTAAATGTCATTTTATAGTAAAAATTATTTTTTATACCTTATGTAATATTTTAAAAAAATAACGATAACAATTTACATGAGATATGAAATTTTCATCTGAATAAAAAAAATTGTAGAACTTTTTTTTTAATATTCAATTATGTAGTTAAATAACCATGTTATTCAATATAAATACATTTAAGGATTAATCCCTATTTAAAATTATTCTTTAAGAGGTATAATACTAAACAACATAAGATTTATAATAATCTTCTTACGATTCATGAAATTTTCACATATATATTTCATAATGTAAAAATAGTTAAGCACCAAAATTTGAGTACCTAGCGGAAAAAAAATAAGAACATACTAAAATATATCTCTCATGTGGTAAAATAGAATATTGAGTAAATGATATATAATAAATAATAATTAAGTTGAAAATAAATAAATAATAAATTGATAAAGAAAAAAATTTAATTTAATAAATTTAATTCCATCTACAAGTATTCATATCATGAAACAATATTATTAACTCAAGTTATAGGGAATAAAATATGGATTTAATAATTATATGTATTTAAAATTTTAATTCATAAAAAATACACTCTAAAATCCTTCCATTTTTTTTATTATAAAATCAAAACTGACTATTAAAAATTAACCATAATTTCATAATAGATCAAAAAGTAAATATAATTTTGTTTTAAAATATTCACCCTTTAAAAAATTAATGGTTACCAACAATGTTCATAAATAATCTTATAGTAAATGTAGTAAAATTTTACTGATTCATAGAAATAAAACATAAGAAAACATACTAAATATTTAAAAATAATTAAATAACTGAAATTATTATATACCTAAGTATTTAATGTATAATTTGAAGAATATAATTTAGAATCACATTGTATTTTGAAATGTTTCATATATATTTGGATTTAAATAATAAATAAAATGCATTATTTTCTCCCAATTAATATAATCTAACTCATATATTACTAAACATGATCACATTTTAAGTAATACTATAAAATTTGGAGACCAATGTGTGTATATTGAAAAATTAAATCAAATATACTTTTAAAATCTATAATTTTAGTCATAACACCCTCTGAAGACAAATTATACATTTTAACAGATAAATACATATTTTAATGTATTGTAAATACAATAAGTATGTTAATCCCTCCCTACCCACATTAACAAATTATTTATTGTAACAAAATTCATTTTCAAAGATTGGGAAATATATCCAATATAAATATATGAAAACTCTTCATTTATATGATATTAAAAGATTCGTGGATCCTTTTAAATTTATTAAAATATTCAAGGAGTCATAAAATAATTTTCAATGAAAAAAATAATCAGTAGTGAATTTATATTCTAAAAAAACAATAAAACATTACAAGGTTATTCTTTATAATTAAATTGTAATGCAGTTCATAGGCATCCATTTAAAAAATCCAATACAAACTTTCTTATTTTCTCAAACATATATATATCAAATGGTTTTTGAATGATATTAGTTTATTTATCATCAATAAATACATATTCTAAGTATATTTAAACTATTTCTACATAACCTCCTATAATATGAATTCTAAATTTTTTATGTTATGTTAATGATAAATATATTTGGTTTTGAGAAATAGTAAAAGTATATATGTTATATAAAATTAAATTAATTTTATCAAAATAAACATGAAAATCAGTTATAGTTTTGTCCATTAAAAAATATTGAGCACCCAAATAAGCAATGGAATTATATTATACATTAGCTATCAATCGAGCTGTTTAACTTTTTTTCTATTGACTACATGAATATAAATATTAACAAATTTATGAAACATAAAAAATGTACAGTTTCTACATTTTTTATCCTCAAACTATCGAATTAGAAAAAAAACACCAAATCAAAATGTATATTTTTTTGGATAAAATAAACAATGATGTATCAGTTTTTTAACAAATTTATCATTTTTTCACATCATTCAAGTGACTATCATTATGATCATATTTTAATATAACAAACATGATTATAGTAAACATAAAATTATGTCTACATGTATTCAAATAAAAAACTCTAGTGATTCATCAAGTAAAATATTTTTTATTTAATGATTTCCAATCATATCTATATCCAGTTTATAAAAAACATTTATTGGGTTATTTTGATTTATTATAATTATAATATCTAAATATTTTTATAAATTCTATTTAAAATTATGATTAATTATCAAACATTTACCCATTATTTTGGAAAATATGGTGTCCTTGATGAAATTTCATTTCACACATAACACAAATATACAATTCACTTATCATTAAATATTAAATTTATTTACAAATTGAATCACTTAATGTTACAAAATTTATATCGTTAACATTATTTTCAATAATCTAAATTATATTTCATTTATTCTAATTAAATAATGTGTAATCTTAATTTCCTTTTAGAAAAAAAATCAAACAAACTTGATAATATTTTTAGTTTAAATATTTTCAATAATCTTTAGTTTTATAATTATCCATTCAATGTTTTAAAAACATTTTAGGTGTTCTCATGTTTAAATCATGTTCATTGTTTTATATATTCTTCTCTAAAAATATCATTATTTATTAAATAACATTTAATTCCCCATTGATAATGCTTAAAATTTTGATGAGAATTAAAGGATAATAACAAACTAATAGTTACTATTCTAGAAATTAGGGATACAATATAATCCTATTATTTACTATATTCATAGAAATAACCTTCAGCTAATATTATTGTTTTGTTTGGTAATTTGTGAAAAATATTGGTTTTTTTTTAAAATATAAAATATTATTGATAAGTTATTTATCATTAAGAGGTTCAACTAAATAAAACCCATTATTCGTTGAATAATAATCTTACTCTGATTTGAAAGATAATATCTAGTTTGGATCTTGTAAATATTCATAAATATTACATGGAACAAAATTTGATATAATAATAATGTGAGAATAAAAATTTCATAAAGAAATCTTTTTCTAATTTAAATTCTACAATTCCAATAAATTTATCTATCAGATGATAATCAAGGGTTTTCTATTATATTTTAGAAAGCTTATTCCCCCCTCTACATGGGCATTCAAATTTATTATTATTTTCTCCCAAAAATTTAAATCTCTAAAATTATCATCAAATAAATTTTCATTACATGATTTCTATTTTAATTAGTTTTCACTAAATATAACATGAATATATTCATCATTAATCATGATTTTTTAGTTGTTGAATAGTTAATATTTAATAATATGTTAACATCCTAAAAATATTAATTCATCATATTTTTCATCAAATTGATCATTTGAATTTTTCTATTTATAATGAATACATTAAAACCGAAAACTCAAAAATAACCATCATCTACTTTCATTCCTCTCTATATTTCATAAGGTTTGTTCATTAAAATAAACCTCAAATAATTTTTTTCAAAAATATTGAAAGCTATATTCATAGAATATTCTAAAAATAATACAACTGATCATAATGAATTTAACATTGTTTATTACATTATATTAGTTGTCATGTGTTTTTATTCAATTAATCCATTTTTGGGAGTTATAGGGGTTTCAATGTTATAAAAACCAATTTTCATCCGTGGACATCTCAAATATAATATTTTGTAAAATAATTCTTCTATCAAATCTAATGAAATAAAATTATAAAAAATTTATAAATTTTAACTTCAATACAATAAGAAATAAAAATATATAATTTTTTATTTTTATGTTCCAAATACTAAATAAATGTAAATCTACTATTATCATTATTATAAACTAAAAATGACCACTTAACGCAAAAATTTACAATTTTTATAGGTCAAAGTAAGAAAATAAAAATAATATCATTAGGTTTTATAGTTCAAATCTCTTTAATATGTATAAAATATTCTCTTAACTATTTATCTTTCATATGTGACTAAAAATATGATCGGCATCCCATATTCACTCATTAATATATAGGATCTATTAATACATTGACAACTTATGTAATAAACTAAAACATTTACAACTTAGTATCATATTCCATGGAATATTTTATAACATTACAGTATTCAATTATTATTCATTTTGATCATTTAGTTCTAAAATATTACTCAAATAAATATTATGTTGTTAATTACAATAGAATAAAACAAAAACATCAATAAAATCAATACAAATTTCATTTTGAAATTAAAAAAAAAACTTTCATTACATAATTATGAAATAGTAATCAGATAAAGTTTCCATAAATTATCATATAAGGCATATAAATTTTAAAATAATATATAATAATTACTTTAAAAAAGCTATGAAACATTTTTTTATGTTTCTAAAAAAATTACTATCTTCTCTATCACATCTATTGAATGACTAAAAATATTTATGTATCACCTATGATATTAAAAGAGCTTCCATTATCCATCCCCAATATACCCTTCCTAATACTTCCATGATAAATTTCATACGAGGCCAGTTTTAATAAAATATTTGTATTTATTAAAAATTTTCTAATAATGTTATAATAATAAATATTGGGATCCCTAATAGATTTCAAACATGTATCTATAAGTAATCTTTTAGATAATTATTTTGGAATAAAGGAAATTTTGTTTTATAATAAATGGTGAAAACATTTAAGAACATTCACTTACATAATTACCTTTAACTATATATTTTAATCATTCCATGGTATAACCAATTATTTTAACATCCCATGATTTTATATATATTTTATCTGAATTAAACATGAAGAATTGAATACCTATATATTCAAACAATATCAATTATAAATGATAATGAGATATAGTTCCCTTTAAAATGTAGTTGTTTAATTAGAGTGTATAAATTAGATTAACTGTATTATGATATATATATATATATATTTATCAATTGAAATGAAATTATTAGTCCTTAATAAGTAATCATTAAATTTAAAAAAAACATTTAATGATTAAAAGATTGAATATTCGAAGAAATGTATTTTTTAACATTTTATTTATTATTATATAAACAATATATATTGATCTCTATAAAAATTGATTATATTAAACTATATGTTTATAATTTATGAATAAACATCCATAAAATATTTATTTAATTTCTACAACTGAAGATGAAATCATTTTAATATAAAATATTTATTTATCATGAAACTATTTTTATGAATTAATTAGGTTTATATTATAATAAATAAAATATATAAATATTTATTAATGGTTTAATTTTAATTTTTAGTTTATATATTAACTCTTATATTTTAACATTCAATCGATTTTTTTAAAATGTTAGTAATGGATGTATATTCAGTTTTATGCTTAAAAACAAATTCATCTTCAGAAGGATTTTTATTGCCTTCATCAGGCTAATTTTAAAATTATTTTATACCACTTATAGAAATTGATTTTGAGAAAATATATTATAAATTTTAAATCATAATTTCCAATTTTTTTAGTGATACTAGTTTCATTTTTTGTTCATAATGAATAGTAAAATTATTAAAAATTTGGTTCCATAATTAATGTTTTTTTGAGAGGGTTTAATCTAATAGATAATTATGATAATTCAAAATAAAAATGTATAGATATTATTTGATTCTTAAATTTATACCATATATTATTCTACCATTGAATTTTTTTCCATTAGAATCCACATTCACAAGAAAAGGAAAATATATAATTTAAATATCTTATGTCATTCCATGTGGGTCCTCTACCTTAATTAAAAAAATGTTACCTCCTATCCTCTATTATTAATGAATTTTTATCCTTATAAAACATACAATAAATGCTATAATACCTTCCTATATTCATTTATTTATTATATATATGTAATTGATCATTCCTTCTGATCCCATTACGTTTCTAGTTTTGGTCGTTGGAGAGTTTTGGTGTGATTTGGAGGAAACCCCATTGAGTTTGATAGGTATGGAGCTGTAGGAGTGCTGTTATAGGCTGTTCAAAGAGTGATCTTGGTTCATAACATGAATTTATGTTTCACATCATCTGTTCATGATAAATAAGATTCCATGGAATTAATTAATGTTGTGAAATGAATTCTATACGTGTATTAAATTTTTGCCATGGTGACTAAATTTTCAAAATAAACTGAAATTTTGTGAAATTCATGTTAATAAAGGAACACATAATTTTGTCCCTTGTAAACCAGGTTGTAAATAATTTATTTTGTCCTATTTTTTTCATTCATATTCCCTTTACCCCATTCAATTTTTATAAATATCTTGGGGATTTTCAGTTATCTTCCAGCCATCCTTCCATCTTCTTGATCTTTTAATTCATGTGGATGCACATTGGTGATCAGTGGTATGTCCTTCTACTCTTATTTTTTGTTTTTTATTCTGTTACACTCTATGGAATCCACAATGGTGGTGATTGTTTTGACTCTGTTGTGATTATAGATGTGTTTTGATGATCCTTGTGTGCGGTGTAGGATGTTCCATGGGTTTTCATGTGGTTATGGTTAGTGGGAGATTATCTCCCCTTTCTATGATGGACAACGAGATCGTAAATATCTTTTAATGTTGGGTTTCCTTCCATTCTCATCATGGGAATCATGTGTGAGGGATTTTATATTTTGTTATTTATGAGGGAATATTTTTTATGGATTAATTAAAGATAAATAATTTCATAATTAAAATTAAAATGGGAGATGGAATGTTTCAAATTATTTTTATAGATTTAATATTATAGTGATATGGTATATTTTACGGGTCCCACATAAAATTGTGTCTATTAGGGTATTTTTTACTAGTTTTATAAGTTTAATGGAACTATTTTATTTATTTATGTGACATCAGCTTAAATTAGATACAGGATAACCACTTATATATTGATAATAAAATGATTTTCCATCGATTATGGCATGTGTCATAACTCCCACAAAAAAAATAAGTGGAATTGATAAAATCCCCCTTTATAAATAAATAAAAAATATAATGTGTTTTGATGGTTTGGTCATGTTTTTGGGTGATGAGGTGATAATGTTTTCCATGTTTTTTGGTGGTGTTGTGATTGTTTCTTTGGTTGTTCTATGGGGCAGTGATGTGATTGTTTGTTTGGTTATATTGTGAGGAGGAGATATGTTTATTTTTATGATCATTTTTGGTCGGTGGTGTAAATAGAAAGTGTCATGTGATTCGGGACTTGGATTGATTACACTGATGTGTTTTTTTGTGTTGTGTGGTTATTCATAATGCTCATTTCCTAGGATCTAATGAAATTTAGAAATAATAATTAAAATTGTGGGGTTTTGGGTTCTTTATATATAATGTGATGGAAATGGTGTGTTAATTAATTAAAATTTTTTTTTGGTTAAAGGTGGATTTGATAAACGGTGAAATAAATGGGAGGCTGAAATGAAATCATCTTAGCTGATAGTTTGGATTGTTTCTTATTGTGTGGTGTTAGTCATTTATAGGTGGTAGTAAAGTGAGGATGTTGTAAATAGGTATGTGATTTTGTGGACGCATATTTTGGGCTTGTGTGTGTGGATACATATATATCTTGTATATTCCATGGGATTTTATATACACCCTTCATCATATCATAGAACTTTGTGAGGACAACAATATATTTATATAAGAGATTTTCTCCTCTATGTCTCAATAATGAGGATGTATAGCTAACTACTAGCTCTTTCCCACTTAATCATCATGTAAAGTTTTTAATCATAAGATATGATATTCGGATGTCTGGTATTGCAATAGTTGATGTCTTGTGTGTCTTTGGGAGAGATGTTATGTGACCGTGTTGTGGGATAGTAGACCAAGTGTCTTCAGGGGAGATGTGATGTAACTTTTTCTTGGGGTGGTTTCCAAATATTCTTTAAGTGGGCAATAAGAGAACATATTATGGGAGGTTTATAGAGAGGGTCACGCATGGTATGAGGGGGGGGGATATTGATTTCCTTCATTATTAAGATACCATACAGCTCTGGTTATTATTATGATGTGTTGGCCCAGGTGTTGCGGTCATGATATGATGTGACTGTGAAGTGTTGACGTGGTATATGTTTTTTGGAATAGATGGTAATGCAAGGAAATATTATGTTGGTTTGTGAGATTTTAAAATCAATAGAAAAACTGTGTGGGGTACCCATTATCGATATGATTAATGTAGTGTTATTATACATGGATGTAATAGTTAGTTAATGTGTTGGTGATAATGCGTTTGGATAGTTGACCTGATTTGGTGTTGTGTCTTTATTCTGTTTTTTCACGGATACATTAATGTATTTTTTTACATTTTCTAGAGATACATTAGTTACCCTAATAAGTATAAATGTATAATAAACATACATATATGAACTGAATTTTAGGTTTCTAGGAGAATTACAAGGATTATTTTAGAAATTACTAGCTCATCTTTTTGGACATATGTAGTGCCACTAATTAAGAATTTATTTTAGTTAATTACATTTAGTGAATTTTATCTATACATTTTTTATTCATAAATGCATTATTGAAATTATTTTTCCTTTATTTTTATACTATATCATTGTGTTTATTTTGGTTGATTAATCCAATCTCTAAATTTTGTTTTTTTCATAGGGAAATGAATCCCATTTATAAGATTTATATCCCCTCAGTTATAGTCAATAACATGAGGCCTAATTGAGGTGGGCCTTGGAGTGGTTCATTGTTTCTATCCCATCATTATGATATCTTTGGTGGGTGGGAATTAGTGAAAAGTGGTATCGTAGGCTAATGGATGATAGATTGGATGGAGTTTTGAGGTATTCATAGTAAGGATTTCATAGGTTGGTATGAAAGTATTATCAGTTGACAATGGTCTGTGACATATTCTAGGAAGACAGGCTAAAACATGGGATTTTTGGGACCCGTATGATCTGGTCCAAGGAATCTAAGATGATTGAACAACCAAGTATGTTGGACATGTTTTTAGTGTATAGACCATGGAGATTTACATTCATCATGATGCCTTTTATAACACTATGAGTTTGTTATTTTAGAAAGGCTAAAATAAAAAAAGTGAATTAAAATTAATATGGTTAAAAAATTAACTTCAAATATTAAGAAATTATTTTCCCCTTTTCAACTAAATACTAGTGATTATATTCATGTGTCTTAGATAGTTGAGCTTTATAAATATGATCCTATTGATTTTTATAGGGTTTATTCAGTAGTGGAGTATGAGTCTTGGTAGAGGGAGCTGCACACTTTTCAATGGTAGTAATTTGGTAAATGATATGGAACTAATACAGATGTAAAGGCCAAGAGATAGAAGGAGTATCTTGAGATCACATTTTTTTTGATCCAAAACCTGGTGGGATATATGTCCCATTGTCTATTAGTTAGATACATAGAGCATCATATTAATGGTGGATTCTCTTTCCTGGTGAGTGGAATTAGGGAGATGTTTCATGGGTTTACCATCATAAATAGTTATAGGAATAATTTCATGCATTGACCATGAAGGTATTGAAAATGTAGGAACCTATTTTCCTTTATTAAAGTAGTATGACACGGTGGAAATTGTGAATCATGTTCAAGGGTCTTATTCATTTCCCCTCAGACCATTTTCCATTTGTAGAGTCTTATGAAATACATCATTAGGAGGCACTCTATCCTACTATCTAGTATTTAGTTACTCCTTTTATATTTCCAATGCATCTATAAATTTAGAAGAAGGGATATTTGATTGAGTAGATGCACAAATGGGGAGGTTTTACACAATATAGGAATCATTAGGGTTACCTAAGGAGTAGAGTTGTCAGTGAAAGGTCTCCATCTCTAGGGCCTTCGACGCGTCGACTAGTAAAGAGTCTATCATGGCCATTTGTTTTCTTACATTTTTGGAAAAGTGGGTTTCATGCTATTCTAGAGGGCCCAGGTCCTACATTTTTTCAATGTGGTTCATATCTATTTCAAAAAATAGTACGCAATGGTTCTTTGGGCTCAGTATTGTGGAAGCATTTAGCATCAACCCCATACTAAGTAGTAGTTTCCACTTAGATTGATTTAGATGTATATGAAGTTGGGCTTCGATACACTGTGGGGAGATGGAGCATATAAAGGCTGACCATATGATATTTTTTCCATTCAGGAACCATGAACTTTCTATGTCTATGGAGGTGTTCATCATTATAGGGGTTTATAAACTTGTCATATTCAATTGCATATAGTAATAAAAACAATTCTAGAGTGTTATAGAAATAGTTCAAGGTATATAGAGCTTTTCGTATACTCTTATTTATGCCTTATTTGATCCAAGAGCATTATAGTCATTGTTTGGCCCAATCTAAGTCGTATCATTTGTATAGATATATAAAGGAATCCAGCTGCCCTGGTGATAACTACTCCAGTTTGAGGCCATAACATATTTTTTGATGTGTGATGAGGTTGTACACTGATGATGTCGAAACATTAGCCCTAGGGGGTCTATTTTTTCATATCCAACCATATAATATCATTCTTATCATTGAGTAGCAGTATTTTCCATATTACATTGTCAGATTATTCCATATGAGATCCTTGTTCAAGGATGTGGATGGTCAACATGTGGTTTTAATTGGTGAGCATAGTTTTCATTTGGGATGTAGTTTTTAGATCCCCATAATTCAAAAATGGATTGTGTTTTGTGGAATCAGTGGAAACAAAGATATTGGAGGTCTCATGATTGTTGGGGATCTTTTTATGGTATTCTGGGATAACAAGGTCTTGAGGCACAAATATTATCATCAAGATATGAATTTTCAACAGTGGAGATATAATGATTTTCTTTAGGATTATGATATTAAGGTATGCTACAGCTAACAAAATGGAAATTTTATTGGTAGATGGTTTGATCCAAAAGTCATGGAATGATATTTCTAAAAAGTCTAGAGGTTTTTTGAATGGAAAATATGAGTTAGTATTATTATATTTAGAATCTATGGTGGATGATGGTAAAGGTCATTTTCTTTAGATTGTAGTGATGTTTTATTTGATTTGGAAGGTAGATAAGTCTTAGTGGGGAGACTTAAAGGAAGAGGTGATGTGCGATTGTGTTAGCCATAGTGATTCTACATAGGAGTGGTTGGAGGATGTTTGAAACTAGGTGTTGTTTTATTGGATATTTTTCTTCTAGTAGTGATGCATGATAGAGTCATTCATGAGTATCATAGATCCCCTTTTTTGTTACACCATTGTGTATCCAAGGTGTAGGGTATTTACTTTTGGTTCCCTAGGATGAAACGAGTTATGGATCAATTTAAGGAGAAGTGTTTGATTTTCAATTAGGTGAAGATCAATCAATATGTTCTCGAAGGTTTCTTGCTAACCTTGGATGGTCCTTAGTAGAAATTGGATGACATATAAATGGTATTCATCTTAGGTATAATCAATGCTTTGGTAGGTTCTGATTTCAATTGGGTAATAATGATTGGTTGAAGAAATTGGAACACTCCCGAGCGATCAAGGAGTCATGCACAATTGATGCTTTGAAAATAGGTTTGTGGATGAGGTTTTATGGTTTCATGGGGTTATGAAACCCATTTTCTCATATCGAGACACATGATTTACTTCATCATTAATTAGTGCATTATAGTATACTTTTGGAACATAGTTATGCCTGAACACTACTTTCCACCCTCAGATGCAAAGGATTTCGGAGAGGACTCTTCGGAAATTAGAGAACACATTGGGGGAAGGCATCTTAAACTGACGTGGATCATGGTAAGTAGACATTACATTCATTGATTTTGAATATAATAGCATTTATCACTCATTCATAAGTATGGAACCATTTCAGGGTTTATACATGTGATTATTTAATTACTCATTATTCTAGGTAGAGGTTATTGAGGTAGCATTTCATGGTCCAAATGTTCTATAGCGAAATACAGAGAAGTTTTATGTTTTTTATGAGATTATGAATATAGTGACGACCTAAAATACATCTTATGGCACTCACATGATGAGGCCCTAGTAGTTTTTTTTGGGGAAAAAAATTGATGGTTTCCCCTTGATGTGGGCATCTGAGGTTTTGAAGGGGGTACGCCTTCTACCAGTTATTTGGGTCGTCTGAGGTGTTTGGGTGAGTTGGGGGTGGAATATTGATCATTGTATCAACCAAAAATAGAAACAAGACAGAAAAATGTTCCATGTCTTTCATCTCTGTTAGTAACATCATGATGACTTTAGTGTCATTGGATGTAGAGAGTTTTATATCAAGGATTATTAAAATCTCATAGAGAATCCATTAGAGATCTAAGGAACCCAAGATATGGCATTGTGTGGAAAAATTATTCTTTTATATTATGTTTTGTGGAGGCATTTTGGACTAGAGTAGAGTATGTTGGAGAAAGTGAAATAGATGTGTGCCATGTACCCCGAGTTTTTTTTGTAGTGTCTTTTTTATGGATGATTTTATGTTTGGATCTATTTTTTTGAGATTGGTCATTTTATTGATGTATGTTGTGTGATAATATTCTAATATTTGAAAATAGGAGGACCTAATTATTAATCAATATGCATTATACTACAATGAAGTTAAACCTATTTGGGAGGTTCAGTGCCACCCAAAGTGGATAGCAATAGGACATAGGGTATAGAACTATCAAATTGTTATGTTTAGGATTTGGAATATTGTTTCTTAAAATGTTTTTTTGGTTTTGGATCTTTGAAGTTTGAGATGGTTCTATAGTGGTTGTGTGGTTGTGTAAAAGGTAGAGGTTTATGACTGGTACTAGATGTTGCGATGTTTTTCTCAGTGAGTGCTGGTAGTTTTGTTGTGTGGTGATGCAATTTTGAGGTAATAATTAGGTGTTTTATTTGGTGATTTTGGATGGTGTCCGCATTTACAGAATGTTGAGATGTTTGAATGTTATCTCACATCGTGGTTGTTCAGAAACCTTTAATTTTTATGGTTCAGTTTTGATTCTTAAGGGTGGGAATAATTTTTATATGAGTCTAATTTTAAAATATTTTACACATATGTCCCATTAATGTTCTTTTTGTTTGTTTAAGAGTGTTTAGGTTTCTTTATAAGAAGACTTAGAGGGTTCTGAGGGGATAGAGCTATAGGAGTGTGGAAGTAGGGGGTTCATGAGGTGAACTAGGTTCACATTTTAAATTAATCCTTTATGGATTCTGTGTAGGCTAAAGAAGAATCAATGAAACAAGTTCATTTAAATAAATGAAATTAAGGTCTGTATGAAATCGAATCTAAGGTGATTGGATTTTTGATTGAAATTTACAACATAAGAAATTCAAATCTTGAATGGAATAAATGATGTGAAACTTGAAAGATTCATGTTTTGAATAATTTTGTATGGAATATTATTATTCATTTTGTGGAGCTTTATTCATCTCATTTTTGGAAATTCACTGGGTTATTTAGGGGGATCTTCAATCCATCCTTCCCTGACCTTGATCCATTGGTTATGGCGGATACCCATTTGCAATTGGTGGTAGGCCCTTATATTAGTATTGATTTTTTTTCTTCTATTCTTCTCCAAAAGATCCACTATGGGGGAGTAGTTTTGGATTAGGGTGTGAGATAGTTTATTTATTTATCATTAGGTGTGGTTTGGGTTTATATTTGATTTTTTCTTGAGGTTTTGATTTGTGTGAGCTTCTTCCATAGCCCTATAGTGCACATTAAGATCAGAAAGCTCTTTTGAGAAATTATTTCCTTCATTTATCTTCTTTTGTATCACGTTGAAGTGGTTTTATCTTATTTATCTATAGGGGTATGTTTTTTATAGATTATTTAATGATAAATAATTATCTAATTTAAATTAAACATGGATATAGAATGTTTGGAATGGTTTTTATAGATTTTATATTATTGTGATATTGTTGATTGTAATCTATTTACATCCAATTGAAAATTACAGTCATTGAGAGATTTCATTATCGTGTTTTCATTTTTTTGGTAGATCCCATGTTGTGTGGTCCAAAAAATAAAATTGGATAACCACTTATATTTTGATAATAAAATGATTTCCCTTAGATTATATCTTGTGAGATAATTCTATTAAAATAAATAGTTGGAATTTATAAAAACCCTTTTCTAAATATGTAAAAAATGACAAGTAAGGATGGTTTGTTTGGTCATACTCTATAGTAGAAATGTGGTGGATTTTTTGGTAGTCTAGTGGGTTAGTTATGTGATGGTATGTTTGGTTGTTTTGTGGGGCAGTGATGTGATGGTTTGTTTGGTCATTCAATGGGGTGATGTTGTGATGATATTATGGTCATGTTGTGGGGATGTGGTGGAAATATAATTATTCTTATTATGTGGGAATTTTATTGATGAGTTTTATGGGTTTAATATTTGTGAAATTTTGTGATTCATTTTGATAGTTTCTTCTGTAGTAATGGAATTGGTAATTAACGATTCAAATAGAATGGGTTTGGTTTGGTTAGTGGGATTGAAATGGTAAATGAATGAACTAATAATGGGTTAAATGGTTTAATTTTGTTATTGATAAATGATGAAATAAATTGGAAGTTTAAATAAAATTATCATTAATTGTAGTGTTTCTGGTTGATTATTGAGTCGTTTTATACATTTAGAGGTGGCTGTTAATTGTGGATGTTTTAAGTTATTTAGTTCTTATTGTGAAAACATAATTTGGGGTTGTTTGTGTGGATATATCAATATATATTTATATATATATTTTTTCTATTCCTTGTGATTTCTATATCAACCCCGCCTATGTCAAGCAGTATGTTCCGACACCCATACATTTATAAAGGTTTAATTTTTACAATCATCCTGGTGATGAGGATTAATAGATGGCTACCCAGTCATTCATTCTCTCTCTTATAGGATATTAGTTATTCATAGGCTATGATGGTCATATTTATGATAGTGTGCAACGTGATGGATCAGGTGTATTCATTTAATATGTGATGTGACTGTGTTATGGGGTGGAGGAACAAGTGTCATTAGGTGAGATGTGATGTGATTGTGTTTTGGGGAGGTGACCTAGATGTATTTTGGTAATGTGTAATGAGATCTTGTTGTGGTAAATGTTATGGTTGGTATCATTCATTATATTAGGAGGGTATGATTTTAATGTCATTCATGTTCATTATACCTTACTACTCTGGTTATGTTATTGATGTACTAGACCGTGAGTCTGTGGGTGTGATTTGATTTGACCGTACTATGGGGAATTTCTATATGCTATACTGAAGTGGTGTGAGTGCCATTACATGTGATGTTGGTGCGCGAGAGCGTAAAATTTATGGTGAATTGATATAGGGTACCCTTTATTGATATTATTATTATTATTTTATTATAATCTTATTCTTTATTTTGTGAGTATGTCTTAGTGAAGGTGGGTTTGGATAGTTGACATGTTAATGTATTTTTTGGTTTTTGTTTTTTGTCAAAGGTGCATTAGTATGCTTAATTCACATGTATAAGGGAGAAACCATTTACCCTAAGGAGTATACATGTTTTCTAAAACTATGTATATAAACTAATTTTCAAGATTGTAGTATGATTATTTGGACCACGTTATACATTACTATCTCAGCCTTTTCAACAGATATTTTTTCATTTATTTTTCTTCCCTTTTGGTTAATTATATTTTAATACTTATCATTTTTTTTCTAAATTCATTAATGGATTTATTTTTGAATTGTTTTTTAATAAATCTTGGATTTTTTTTGATTGATTCATCATGTCTTCTTATCTAGTTTTATTATAATTGATAATGCATGATATTTATTATATTTTTATACCCTCGGTGTTAGTCACCAACCCGAGGCCTATTGGAGGCTAGCCTCTAGGTTTTATAATCTATCTACCATTCATTTAATATAATTTATGGATAGTGTACATGTCACTAGATCCCTAATCATTCTCTTAATTCCAATCATTCTAGTCCTTAAGTATAAGCCAAAGGCAGTCTCTCAACGAAGTGGTGTATATCTTAACCAACCTTATTCAATTTCGTTTCTTAATCCACCATATCTAAAAAATTTCTATATATAAAAATATGTTTAATATATTATAATAAATATAATTATATGGTAATGTTATTCTGGAATAATCAATTTCATCCTTATTTATATGAAATTGTAAATAAAAGTATTGCTCATGTGTATGTGTGGACAACCACCTCCAAATAGCAATATGATGTATTTTTAATCATGAACTCAAATGTATTTTATAATAAATAATGTAAAAAATATTTATGATGTTTATGATATAATTATGATTTTTCAATTGTAAATCTAAATAATCTTGTATCCTTCTTTTTGTTGGAAAATGATAATTGTGTTCTTATGTACGTACAAACTCCAATCTACAGGAGTCGTGTAATTCAAATTTCTATATATACCATTTATGGATGATTCTAAATATGTATATAATTAATTTATATAGTATTTATATCGGTATTAATAGTCTAGAAATTTTGAAATAATGATTATATTATAAGGACTTGAACCTCTGAACTGAAACTATGATGAGAACCCAAAACGTTAACACCAAGGAAAAAAAATTAATAAAACATTATTAATAAATTCATTACGAAATGTTATAATTGGATAATATATAATATTATAACTATATATTTATATTTGGAATACAACTATAATAAATTTAAATTTACTATAAAAGAATATTGTTAACATTCTATGTAAATAAAAATGAGGTATGGGTTTTACGTTACAATCTCATTTTTTACCATACTTTTTTATTCTTATGTTTCTGATGATGAAAGTAGATGAAATTTCTCTCAAAAATAATATTTCATATTTTAAATTTTGTTTATTTTTCTATACTATTTTTTCATTTATTTTCCTCTCTTTATGTACTCAATAGGCAATAATATTCTTTTTAGAACCAACCACTATAGCCCTCTTCGATCAGGAATATTTTTCTATCACGTATATATGTTCATTAAAATCACTATAAGAATATTATTTATATTATTCAATGAATTAATAAATTTAATTTTACACTTTTTTGACCTTCAAAAAAATGATTAAAAAGAATCATCTTGTCATTTTATGAACAATATACTTTTTATCCAATGTTCAAAATAAATATTTATTGTCACATACATTGAAAAAATGGACTTTCCCACCATTTTAATAAACAATTATTTTAAAATTCATTAACAAGTATCAATGTTTATTTTCAATGAAAATTTTTATTAATAATTTGATGTTTTTTATATTTAAAATAAGTTATTCCTTATTGAAAATTTAATTTTTCCCAAGAAATATCCCAATGAAGTTTTAAATGAGTTTTTCATTTATAATAACATCCTTTGATGTTCTTTAATTATTTATGATTATTATGATGAAATATTTATTAAACTCATTTTCTTTTACACAATTATTGTTATGATGAAATGATAAAAAAAATTCATGATCTAATGGCATACATATATATGTTTATTTTTGGGTGAATGGATGGTTTTTATATCCATAAAATGCATTGGGTAATGATTAATGTTATATAAGATCAAAGTGTATATGTGGGGTTATCCCAATCATGAAAGAGTGTGAACCTGGGGTTATTCGAAGGACAATATAGGCACCCGTGAGATTATACCAAACCTAATAGATAAAAAATGTCTTGATGCATATCCTAGATATTAAATTAATAGTGTTGTGATTTTTCCCCACATTATTTCAATCATTTATGACATGATATTATGCCAATTTTATGATATCATTCCTAGTGATCATTGATTCTATAATAAATCATGTATTATGAACTTCCAAGATTAATTATATGAATCATAATTGTTATATATTAATAAAAAAGTATAGTTCTCAAATGTTAATCTCATTTTCATATAACCTTATTATAATGTTACTCTTAAAAGTGATTATTGATTTATATCTCCATTTTGTCCCTTCCTTGTTATCTGACCTCATACTTTATGATATTTTTATTTCCTTATGATATAAAGAATGGTTTTATGTATGACGTGTCTATGAAGGGTGGTAGTTGTGATGAACTTAAAGGGAGATTATTTAGATATTTTATCTATAATATTTTTTTCATCCAAGTAACCGAATACAATAATCCTTTACGGTTTTCTCATGGATCATAATGATATGTAATAAATATTTAACTGATAGGATATATTATTTAATTATTAAATTTTGTTTTTCTTTAGTTGATATCAAAGAAATGTTTTGTTTTTTATTAATCTATAATTAGTAAACATGTGTGGGAACACAAATGATCACACTAATTATATGAGAACATCCTAAGATATGGTAAAATATTATGTGCAGTTTCCTAAGAATTTAAATCATTTTATATATACTAGAATGAGGATTTGTGTTTGTGTCACATATTCAAATAGGGGTAAAAAATAATAATTTAGATGATTAGGTTTTAACTCAATCATCACTAGTGAATGATAAGAGGGAAATGATTTACACTGGCCTTGACACTCTCAGATTATAGTCATGGTTTAATTCAATTTTTATTTATAAACCCTTTTGATGGTTTTCAATTGAAGATGAAAATGGATGTCCAATGTTAAAACAGAGGAGTATTAAATTGAATTGTTTGTTACATGATTTATACATCCAATAAACTGTTATTCATGATTGTATGGTTCTTAACTATCCTAAGTGTTTCGCAAAATATGATTTTTCCCTTAATTCAATTGATAGAACTCAAATAAACAATTTTAATGTTGGATTTGATGCAGAATTAAATTAATTTCCTCCTGAGAAATTTCATTTTGTGGTAGATGGAATAAAAAACAAACTATTATGATTATAAAACATTTTCAAGACATGAATCATCTAGATATTTGAATAAAGAGATTGAATAGAATTTTGTTGAGTCCTTTATAATGTAACATCCACCTTCATTTAGTGGCTCTGTTGATCTATTTAATGGTGAGAAATGGAATATTACCACTAAAAATATACTTCCTATAATGAACCAATCTTTTATTAATGAAAATTCCATATCTAATTAAATTTCTTATTATGTAAAATGTTTATATAATACATATGCACTTCTGTGGTTTTATGTTTTTCGTTATTATAATACCGTTAAAAATTGTTATCATTTCTAATATAGAACTAAATTACAAATCTATATTACCCTTAAATGGAGGATTATCCAAAATCAATAAAATTGTAGGCCTTCTGGAAATTTAGTCACTCATTTCTAATATAGTCATTGAACATAGGTCATGTGATTTGTATAAATATAGGTATTTAACAAATCTAATTTCTTTAGACAAAGGATGTGATGTCCTCATCCCAAAAAATGCTCCCTACGAAGCCAATTTTTTTAGATCTTAGAAAGAAAGTAGCGTCACTTGGTTTTGCACTTGGACAATAGAAAGACGATATTCTACATTTTAATCTCGAATGAAATCTCATATTGGAAAAGTGGAAGATAATATAGATTAACACCTGAGAAATATTATCCAATCTTCCCTAAGAGTCTGTCATAATCTCAAACCTTATTCTTAGGTCTTATGCGGGTGTTATATTGGTTATTTTACAGTACCTTAGTTCTATGATTATGTGCATTATTTTTTATAAAGAATATATATTATTTTTATTATTTTTACTTCGTAAATAGTTTTTTACAACACAAATAGTATTTTTAGGTATTATCCTATTAACAAATCTATATTGATGAATTAATGGAATTTTAATTAAATAATATTTGAATAAAATGTTACTACTAAATTAATTTTATAATATAAAATTATCGTACAATTTTTATGACTACAATTGTAATTTTTACTATGTTTTGAACGCTATTTTGATCAAAACCCATTATTTTTTTTGTAAATATCATTTTTTTATTAAAAGTATAAATTAAAATATTTAGAAAATTATTTAGATAAAATTAATATCTTTTTTGTATTAAAGAAATCATAATTATCTAATATTGTTTATTTCATAATTTTCGGAGACAATCGCATTATTCAGAAAACTATTTAATATCATTTAAATATATATTTTGTTTTTTGTCCTCAGAAAGACCCAATAGTGATGTGATAAAATACTATAAACAGGATTTATGGAAAATATATTTTTTAATATTAATATATTGAGATTTTATATGTGTTTTATTAATTTTATAGTGCCTTACTAGACCCTACAAGACTTATAAAATATTTTAACTTATTAAAATGATTTCCATGAGAGTGTGACTCACCTCTAAATAATCAATACTAATATTTTATTAGTTTGGTCATTTTCCTTATAAAATAATTTTATCTAATCTCCTTTGGAAAAATCCCTGGGAAAAAACCATGGAGTTGTTTTTAGTTTTCAATAGTTTAATGTGTCATGTCCAAAACTAAAATAATAATGAATTCCCCCTCCATTCCAATATAAACCCACTCAATTTCCCATTCCTCTTCATTAAAAACCTTTGTATCTCGACCAACCTCTTCCCTCCTCACTCTATAATCCTCATAAGGAACCCCAAGCTCTATATAAGCTTCTCTCAAGCCTATCATAAGACGTTGATATCTCAATTCCAAGTAAAGGGTTTTCATTCATTCTCATTTTTTCTATATTTCATTATATTGTTATAACCTTTTATTTTCAACTAAAAATATTTGGGTATGATTTTGAACCTCCCATATACATTACTCTATATGTTTTAATGATGGTAGACATTTTTCTCTATCATTAATTCCCCCCATGTACACTCGTTACCATGCCGAAATTCAGTAATGAGTTTCTCTCTTCTCTTCTACATTCGAGAAATTATTTTATATTATGCATAAAAATTTCATTACATATGTTTGGGAATGTATCTATATGAACTTATTATTTTCCAATTCATGAAAATATTATGTGATACCCCTTTTTCTCAAATCAATATTTTTCAAGAATTTTTATGTCATGTCATTATGCATGTGAAATTGCACCGCCAATTTCTAATCCAATGTCATTGTGTAGTGAATACCATGAACATTTCTCTATCAAGGGTATTAAACTTTATAAACATTTACTTACTAATTATATAGATTATTGTATGTATTACATATTCGTTTACCTAGGAATAAATGATCACGTTGAATGATTCTATGTTGTATGATCAATGTGGCACACTTATGCAAGAAATAAATGTTTATTAACGGTGTACCCGGATAGCACTCCAATGCATTGGGTAAAGATTAGTATCATGATACATAAAGTTAAATGAGGGTTTAATAATGATAATTCAAGTGTAATGGGGGTTTAATCATGCTAATTCAAGTGAAATCAGTATTTACTCATGCTCTATGTGCAATGATAACTGGCTCATGCTAATATCATGTTAAATGTTGTTTCCACATCTTCATGTTATAATAATCACTCTATATCATGTCTTTATGTTCATATTTCTCTTATTATCCATTAATATTCTTGTTTCCTAACATTTATTTTATTATTCATGTTATTCCTTGTTTAATCCCTTATTAAACTTCATAAGACAACCTTTTCTTATTTATGTCCTCAGGTTATCCCATGCAATGCTAAGTATGAAGGAATACTGTAGTCTTGAAAAATAAGTCTTCAATGAATATATTGTATTTAATTTCATAAGTTGTCATGTAATTTTCATAATTTTCCAATACATTAGATCTCTCGATACTCATATTTTTCTTAAGTGCATGTTTATTTAATGACTCATGTTTATGTGTGTAATAATGATCTGGTTTGATACAGTTGGTATCACAAGATATGTTTAGTTATTCCTAGGATTAAGATTAGAAAACTCTAGAGAAATCCCTATGGATACGACTAAGTATAAAAATAAAATACCAAAATTTTGGTGATTATAGAGTAAGTGGTTTATAAAGAAAATGTGTCCATGTCTGTATACGAACACGTAGAGGCGGCTCTGGAATAGATGTATCTAGAGATAAAAACCAAAAACACCGCTTTAAGAAAGACTTGAATAGGAACTGGTGCACGACAATGTTCCTTTCTTCACTCTTGGTTACTACACTCCCAAGGGATATGCTTCGGTTAATTCATTAGCTTAGTATGAATCGTTATTAAGAGAATAAAAAAATTCCACTAAAGAATAAATTTTGGGAAGTAGATCACACATAACATAAATTTAATCCTATAAATTCAAAAGTTAAGAACTTAAATGTAATTTATAAGCTATCCTTTTTTTCATTAGATTCTTCGTTATGTGTTACCCCTACATTTTCTTTTAATCCAGCTAATGACCAGTAATATGAGGACATAGTCTAAAAACCGATGTGATGATCAATGTGACAACTTTTTTAATGATATACCCAATAAAATGGAAGTGGGAATCGCAAAACTTGTCATGATACGCTATCTGTTAACTCAATTTTTTAATATAAACATTGGTCAAGAAGAATGTTCAACACCCCATAAAAAATAACAAACCAGAATCGAGAGCTTCATGAGAAAGACGCCTCCTACATTTCATGGATCTTTTGAACTCTCAATCATCGAACAATGGATTAACTCCATTGAGAAGATCATCTCCATCCTTAAATGTTTTGAAAAATAGAATGTTCTTCTAGATATTTATCATGTGTAGGGTAAATCTGATCAATTGCATACATTGATTAGAAATATGAAGCCTAAGGAAGAGATCGAGGGGTTGGAATGGAAGGTTTTTCAGAAAATGTTTTTTGATAAATATTTTTCACACACCCTATGACATATGATGGAAAGGGGCTTTCTTACCCTCATGAAAAAGCAAAACAAATCCATTAGATCATATTAGAAAAACTTCACAAGTCATTCAAGATACACCTCCAAATTTTTCAATTCCCCGGAATGGAAGGATGACCACTTCTTCAGTGGGATAAAAACTAGCATATGGAAAGCCCTAGAGATCCGTGACTTCGATAGAAATGAGGAAATCATCTGATGTTCCTTCAAATTTGAAATGGAGATCAGAAAATCTCAAGGGTATCATGGGTTAAGAATTGTAAAGTGCACTTTAATTTTGGTGGTTCTAGGGATGACTCCAATGGTGTAAAAAATTCTAGCACCCAATTCTCCAAAGGTGTAGAAATAATAACCCCGGAAGTTTCCTACATGGGACAAGGAAATTCTATAGGTGTGGAAGTTAAGGGAACATGGCCATTAACTATTTGAAAAAACCCCAATACTATGAATGAGGAGAGAAACGCTCTGTTCAAACCTCAACTCATTTTTCATTGCTTCAGCTATGAAGATATAGGGAACTTCAAAAACCAGTTCACTATGATATGAGTTTTCGGATGAAACCAACAACCTCAAAGGAAGAAAGGTAATCATTAATACCATAGAGAACCCCAGAAAATAATTGGTGACATGTAGCCTAGTTATTCATTCATGAATAGTGATTTTTTTCTGTCTCTTCTTCTATGAATTCTTTTATATCCCAAAAATTTTGTAGAACAATCAAAACCTTAGCACAAATCACAGAAGTAAACATGTCTGTGAGAAAGAAAATGGGTTATTCATTGCATTCCATAAATATAACTCCTTATCTGTCACAATTTTTGGTTTGAACATCCCAAAAATCCTCGTCATACTCCCCTTGGTGGAATTTGATGCAATTTTTGAAATGTATTATATTTCCTTATATAGAGCCAAAATAAATATCCTTGAGAGGGAAATATCTCTCTATATAAAGAATCAACCCCTGATTCTATACTAGTAAAAGGATGAGGATTAATCATATTTAGAACCAACATCTCAAGCATGTAAATTACTACCCTATAATCGTCCATATCTTGCTATGATGATTTATTCTAAAGAAGCAACCATCCTTGAAGACATTCCTATTGTGACGGAATTCACTTAAGTGTTTTCCAATAAATTTTTTGGTCTACCTCCTATAAGAGATTTCAAATTCAAAATTAAATTTATACATGAGGTTTTTCCAATATCCAATCCTCAATATGTAATGGTTGTTGTGGAGCTTGAGAATTTAAAGATACAACTACAATAGAATCTAGATAAAGGGATTATATAAAAAAGCTATTCACCTTGGGGTGCACCATTCTGCTTCATCATGATAAGGATGGGTCAATCTGCCTTTTCAGTGTTTATCATGAGCTCAACAAATTCAAAATAAAGAACAAGTATCCTTTACCAAAAATTGATGTCTTATTCAATCATCTATGTGGAGCTCAATAATTCTACAAGGTAGATTTGTGGTCGGGATATTACCATGTAAGGGTGAAGAAGGAGGATATCCTCAGGACTACTTTTTGTAAAGGTATGGGTACTATGAATTCATAGTAATACCTTTCTGAATCATTAATATTCCAGAAATATTCATTGAATTGATTAATAGAGTCTTTATAGATTACATTGACAAATTTGTGGTAGTATTTATAGATGATATTCTAATATACTCAAAAACTAAGGAGGATCATGAGGAGCATCTAAGAACTATATTATAGACACTGTGAAAGGGAACGCTCTATGAAAACTAAATAATGTGTGAGTTATGGTTGAAGGAAGTATCTTTCATGGGTCATCTCATCACAAACAATTAGATATATGTGGATCCCTCCAAGACAAATGCTATTGAGGGATGGCTGAGAACAATATCTCTGACAGATATCCGTAACTTCCTGGGGTTAGCTGAACATTATCGCCGAGTTGTGAGAAATTTCTCATGATTTTTGAACCCTCTTACCAAGGTAACATAAAATGGAGTCATGTTTTTTGGTAGTGACGAATGCAAAGAAAGATTCAAGGAGTTTAAAAAGAAGAGTTGTCACTACGATTGTGCTCACATTACCCACAAGTAAAGAACTTTTATTGTTATTTTTTCATTATTCAAACAAGGGAATGGGTTTTTTGTTGATTTGAAATGACAAAGTCATTACCTATGCTCTATGTTAATTGATAGTTGATGAGAAAAACTATAAAACACATGATCTGGAGTTAGGTACAGTAATCTTCGATTTAAAAATTTTGTGAAATTACCTCTTTGGGGAGAAGTGTGAAATATATACGGATCAAAAAGAGACTTAGATATATATTCACATATAAAGAGTTGAATATGTGACCATGAAGATGGTTAGATCTGATCAAAGACTATGACTTCTCAATCCATTACCACCCTGGGAAAGAAAAAAAGGTGGAAGATTTTCTATGTATGAAATGCCCAGTTATTCTATCATTGATAAGAATTTAAAAGGATATAATGTTCTTAGATTTGATGAAGATGGTAATAGGAATCATAAAGAAAGGAACATCATCAATCCATTCACAAATAATTGCTCAACCATCTATTTTATAAAGGTTAAAGGATGCTCAAAATGATGATGTGTGAATTCAGAAGAAAGTGGAAACTATCAAAAAAGGTAAATTCTTGGAGTTAAATGTTAATGAAGAAGGAATTATGAGATTTGGGTCAAAACTATGTTTTTCATCAAATCTACAGCTAAAGAAATAACTTTTAGATGATTCACATAGTTCAAATTTCTCCATTCACTAAGGAAACATAAAGATGTATCATGATATTTGAGGGATTTATTGGTGGGATAATATGAAGAAGGAGATAGCTAATTATACATCAATGTTCCTTGTATATCAGCATGTGAAGGCTAAGAGGAGGAATTCTTAGGAGATGATGAAAATATAACCCATACCTATATGTAAATGGGAAAACATCACCATGTACTTTTTCACTAGACTTTCTAAGACCACCAAAAAACAATACTATCTTGGTTGTTTTGGATTTTCTTACAATGATTGAACAATTCATTGAAATTCAAGAGGATTTTTCATTAGATTAACTAGGGCAGATATACTTTAAAGAAGTCATGAGGATACATGTAGTTACACTATAGATTGTATACAATCAAGATCCAAGATTCAATTCTAGTTCTGGAAGAGTCTCTAACATGCTCTTAATATTAAGCTGAACGTCAGTATGTCTAATCATCCTCAAACAGATGGAAAATCAGAGTGGATTGTCCAAACACTCAAGGAAAAGTTGAGAGAATTCTCAATAGACTTCAAAGGAGTATGGGATAAACATCTTCTTCCCAATGATTTCTCTTGCAATAATAGTCTCCACTCAAGAATCCAAATGTCTCCTTCTGAATACCTTAATAGGAGGAGTTATAGAACATCATCATGTTGGGATGAAGTTTGGGTGAGAAAACTCCTAGGTCTAGAAATTCATGAAGAAATGGTGGATAATGTTAATTTCATCCATCAGCACATTAATGTAGATCAGAATCGACAAAATATCTATGCTGATAATCATCAGTGAGACCTAGTGTTTGATGTTGGAGACATGTTATTCCTATGTGTATCACCATGGAAGAGAGTTGTGAGATTTGGGAAGAAGGTAAAGCATAGTCCAAGGTAAATCGGTTCTTTTGAGATCCATGATCGCATTGAAGTAGTGGTCTATCAACGAACACACCTACAAAACATGTCTCAAGAACATGATGTATTCCACGTATCACTCTTGACGAAGTACATAACTAACCAATCACATATACTCAAGTGGTGGAACCCTTAGAGAATGACCGCTCCAATAAATAGAGGTCGATGAAGATCTTAGATCATAGGTAAAAGGTTCTACAAAATAAACAATTCCCCCCGTCAAGGTGTTGTCTAGAAACCACCAGTTTGAAGAAGCAATGTGGGAATCATTGGAAGGGATGAAGCATAGTTTCCCTCGTCTATGATAGTTATGGGAAAAGAAATTTTGAGGGATAAATTCCTTAAGGGGGGGAGATTGTAAGGACACAAACCGTTATTAATGAAAATTCCTCTTGATCTAATTAAATGTCTTATTTTGTAAAATGGATATATAAGATACATACACTTCTATGGTTTTATGTTTTTGGATTTTTAAATACTATTAATAATTTTTATTGTTGCTAATATATCCATTGAACTTTGCCCAAATGATTAGTTTAAATATAGGTCATAAAAAATCAAATTTAAAAAAAAGGATGTGATGGATTCATCAAGTCGAATTTCTCCCTTCGAATCCCATTTGTCAAATATATGAATGGAGTTAGTGTCACTAGAATTCTCTCTTGGCCAATAACAATACAAGTATCAACATGTTATTCTTGAACTGAATCTCTTATTGGATAAGTGAAAGTTAATAGAGACTATTATCTGAGCACTATTATCTGAGCCACTCCAAGTGTTTGTAACCATCTCACACCTTACCCTTAGTTATTAATAATGTTTTATAAGGGTTTATGTAACATGACCATATCCCTATGATTATGTGCATTATTTTTGTATAAATAATACACATTCATTTTATTATTTTTACATTGTAATTTTTTTAATCAAAAGTTGTTTTTTAGTTAATATCCAATTAAGAAATCTATTATGATGAATTAATGGATTTTTTAATTTTAAGAATTTTTTAATAAAATACTATTATTATATTAATTTTATTAAATATAAATGATCTTATAATTTTTATGAAGATATTTGTAATTTTTATTTTGGTTTGAAAGTTGTTTTATATTAATACCCATGAATTTTCGATAAATATAGTTTTTTATTATAAAAGTTAAAATTCACATATTTATAAGATTATTTAGATAAAATTAATATCATTTTTGGATTCAAGATGTCAATATTATCTAACACTAAATTGTTCATAATTTTTTAAGATAGTCTATGTTTTGGGTAAAAATTAAATTCTATTTAAATATATTGTGTATTTTATGTCATCATAATGTCCCAATAGTGATTAAATAAAATAATATAAAGGGGTTTTTTCAATATATGTTTTACCTTTAAAATAATGTGATTTTATATATGTTTTATTAATTTTATGGTTCCTTAGTGGACCCTCCAATACTTATAAAATATTTTATCTTTTTATAATGATTTCTCTGAGAGTGTGACTCATCTCCACATAATAAAGCCTAATATTTTTAAAATTTCGGCCAATTTCCTTATAAAATTATTTTTTTCACTCCCCTTTGTCTAAACACATGGTTAAACGTCATTTATTGGTTTGTGGTTTTCTTTAGTTTATTGTGTGGTGTCCAAAACCAAAATAATAATGAATTCTTTCTCCTTCCCTATATAAACTCACTCAATCTCCAATTACACATTGCAAAAAACCTTTGGATCTCAACAAACCTATTCTCTCCTATCTATATAGTCATCCCAAGTCACCACAACATCTTTATAAGCTTATCTAAAGACTCTCTTAATCCTTTGGGATCACATTTCTAAGTAACAGATTTCTTCCTTTCTGAATTTTGTCAAAATTAATTTTCATTGTTATACCCTTTTATTTTCAATTAAAAATATTGAGGTATGATTAATAACCACATAAATACCACCTGTTCTTTTTTTAATGATTAGGGGCCTATTTACCTCTTATTAATTCCTCCCGTGTGCACCAGTTTCCTTGCCGAAATTCTGTACAGAATTTCTCTTTTCTCATTTACATTCAAGCAATTCTTTTATATTATGAATCTAAATTCAATTACATATGATGGGACATTTATCTATATTACCTAATTACTTTCCATTTCAGGTACATATAATTTCATTCCCCTTTCTCTCTCATAACCCATTTTTATGAATTCTTATGTCACACCGTTATGCTGCAGAAATTGCACTGCAATTTTCCATGCCAAAGTCATTGTGTAGTGAATACAATGCCCATTTCACTATCAAGAGTATTAACCTTTATTAATATTTATTTATGGATTATAGAGTCTCATTTATGTATTCCACATTCCTTTATCTTGTAATAAATGATAATGTTGAATGATTCCATGTTGTATGATCCATGTAGCACACATATGCATGAAATGAAATGTTTATAAAGGGTGAGCCCTGATAGCGATTCAATGCATTGGTTAATGATTATAATCATGATATGTCAAGTGGAATTAGGGTATACTCGTGATAATTCAATTTAAATTAGGGTTTACACATTCTAATTCAAGTACAATGAGGGTTTACACATGCTCTAAGTGAAATGAGCCTTGACTCATGTTAATGTCATGGTAAATGTTTTTGTCACATATCCATGTTAGGATAATCATTCTATATCATGTCTTTATGTTCATGTTTATCTTATGCACCATTTATATTACTATTTCCTAACATGTATTGTATTCATTTTTTTATTCCTTGTTTACTCCCTTACTATGCTTTACAGCTCACCTTTTTCTTATGTATGTCCTAAGATTATCACATGAAATGATATGTACAATGGAATGATGTAGTCATGTAAAAACGTTTTCAGTAATTATGTTGTATATTATTTCATAAGTTTTCATGTATTGTTTTTAATTTCCCTATACACTAGACATGATGATCCTTAAAGTTTTTATTTATTGCATGTTTATGTAATGAATGATGTTTATGTTTATAATAAATACCAAGGTTGTTATACTTTCATTCTCTAGTTTTTAAGTAATAATATGTTATTTAAGATGGTTATCATTTGGATGGTGAAAAATATAAATGGTGTAATCTTATTAGTAACATGAGGAAATGGGATGAATTTAACTCTATGTATTAGGATGAGTTTTGAATTTTATTTTCACTAAGTAAAATCCTTGTATTATTTATATGAATTTGGGAAAGTAATTATTGTAGCTAAAGTATAAATAGAATTATTCCATTAGTATGTTTTATGGATATTTTATATCAAATATGAGGTACACATATGGTATTATCGTCCATCCAAAAATTAATATTGACTATTTCATTAGTGTCTTATAACAAATTCCCTGAATAGAATTATCCATAATAGATTTAGTGGCTCAGATGAGATTGTTAAATGTGATGCCAAGTTAAAATTGGGGTTGGGAGATACACATCACAATCAAGGTTTTAATATAAAAATAAATATTTAATTAATAGTAAATCCTAATAATATAAACCATGGAATTAAGAATATGAGTCTTCCTTTATTCCAAAAGAGTGGAAGGAACCATTAGCAATGTCTTCATAATGGGGATAGAAAATGAATTATGTATGGAAAGTAAGGACAGAATGAAATAGAATTCCATAATGATGGGACTATGTTAGATAATTATATTAATGGTGGGAAATTTATAAATAATTCCCCACAAAAACTTATGTTTTTTAAATTTATGTAGTAATGGAATTATGCTAACTAGTACATGAAAAAGATGGTTAATGATGATTATTGACATCCGTAACCTCTTAATCATAGATAAAAGGTTAAATATAATGTGATATATATTTTAGATGTAGGTTATTATTATGAAGTAGTAAAAGGTAAAATGAGTATCCACTCTAGAACTGGTAATTTTTTTTATTTCTGACCTATCGACTCTATTATCTCAGAAAAATTTTATAAGGGTATCACATTACCACCTTAATGATAAGATAATTAATAAGTTATAAAAAATCATAATGTTAGGATTATTTCATATCATGTTTTTGTTTTTTCTCTAATTGGATAATTAGGGAATGCGCCTCCTAAAAATCCCATTATTCTCCCTCTAGTTAAATTTGATGTTATTATGGGAATGGATTATATTTATTTATATAAATACCATATCAATTACCAATGAATGGAATCCAAATTTGATATTCCAATAGAACCTATTATTGTCTATTTATGTAAGGATAATTTTGAATTTTTTATGACAATTACTTACATTTTATGGTTATTGATTCCGATTCAAAGGGGCTATCTATCTCATACGGTTAGGTAGAAACTCAACATCATTTATATTCCTGTTATATAAGAGTTATTTTATGTCATTATAGGTGAGTTTTATGGTCTTCCATTGAATTATAGAAGTAGGTTTTATATAGAACTCGTACCTAGTGATACACCTACTTCAAAGAATCTATATATAGTGCCCGATATTGAGTTTAGTAATTAATGAATAAAATTGGGGAGAATACCCATATTAGATCCCTTTGACTTTGTGTATCTCCTTGGGGTGAACCAGTTATTTTTATATATATGAAATATGGATCAATGTAACTCTATATCTATTATCCAGAATATAAAAATACCAAAATCAATAATAAGTATCATATTCTCCATATATATTATTACTTTGATAAATTGTGATGAGATCAATACTTCTCAAAGATGGACCTTCGTTATGGATACTACCAATTGAGGGTAAAATGGTAATGACATACCAATGAAAACCATTAATTGAGTAATAGAAAATTTTAATTTAATGTGAATCCATTTTTAATTAATAATTCCCTCATTATATACACAGATTTAATGAATATAGTATTTATAGATTACATTAATCTATTCTTAGTAGTATTTATAGGAATTAATCCAATATATTATAATAGAATATAAATGCACCGTTATTACATTATGATCACGATGAAGACTCTAAGGAATGATATATTTAATGAAAAACACACCAAATGTAAATTTGTTCTATAAAAAGTTTCATTTTTAGGTTATATAATCTCAAGAGGGCCTATATTATGTGATTCATCAAATACAGAAGTTATTGAATATTTTCCCTGATAAACTGCTCTGATTGAGATCCATAGTTTTCTTTGATTTTAGGGATATTTTTGAGAAACATTTAATACATTCTCAGGGATATATAATACTCTTACTATGTTAAAATTAAATGGACAAAAATTAATTATAACTAATGAATGAGAAAAAAATATGGAACTCAAGTGAATATTTCTTATTGAACATATAATCACACTACCCTACGGTGTACAAGGGTTAGTGATTTATAGTGAATAATCTAAAAGGGGTATATGTTTTGTTATTATATATAATGACATATTAATAGTTTATTCCACATTCTAATTGATATTTCCAGAGAAAAAATATATGCCTCATCAATTATAGTTAGCATGGGTAATCTTTGCATTAATAATTTGGGTTTGTTATCAGTGCAGAGAAAGGTGTGAAATATATACATATCATAAAATTATAAATTAAATATTCACAAATATATAATTGAATATGTTCCATATAATTTAATTTTAGTGTATTAAATATTATTATTTCTCAATAAATTACCACAAAATTAAAGCAAACAAGGTGGGTGATACTCTGAATTGAATGTATCATTCCATATTATTAATGATAATGATATCAAAAGAAAAAATATCAATTTATATTTACATTATAATCCTCAAAATCATGACATAAGTGGATAAATTATATATTTCTCACATAGTTTTTTAACCACCATCCAATTATAAGATTAAAATGGTTGAAATGGAATGTGTAGAGATACACAAAATGGTAAGAAATGTTCCAAAGATTAACCTTGATTTTGTGGGAATGATAATGTTCATGAATTGATTAAGTTTCTCATCAATACTAGAAATGGAAAAGGATTTATTGTATGAATCTCATATCTCATCATAACATATTCATATTGAATGTAAAAATATGTATATTGATATGAATGGGTGTTTCTAGTATAATACCATGAAGAGATGTACTTAAGAATATGTATCTTGGTTTTGGGTTTGTCCGCATATTAAGATTGAGAGACATATGTTAATGGGGATTTGAAAACCATTATACATTATAGAATATAAGTTTGAAAAAATCCCCATGGATTTCATCATTAGACTCCCCAAATTTAGAAGAATCATTGGTTGGAATTGGATTCCCCTTTTACTATTTATGTGATCAGGCTTCACTCATTATCCCCTTCCTAGAGACTCTTGGTGTCTTCGTGGAAATTTATGGATTATTGTAATAAGATCAAAATAACGGTGAAACAGATATTTGGGAAGGTAAATCCATTGAATATTTTCTTTCTAAAATGGGTGTTGGTTCTTTCTGATGTTAATGATATCTGGATATTCCTGAGTAAAATAATAGTATTTTTTTAATTACTATAAATACGTATTATTCTTTAAAAAAATTGGGATCCATAGTTTCACTCCAGGGAAATTATTATTATATCTTGATAATATTACCACAATATACATTTAAAAAGTGGTGAGTATTCATGGTGTGTCTATTTTTAATATTAATGAACAATATATGAGGGGTAACTTGATGTTATTGCGAATTATTTTGAAAGATATGGATATAGGGTGGTGTTTAATTCATACTTATCATTTTTATAAAAAAATATCAATATGAGTGAAACATTAAAATCCTAGGGGTTAAACTGTGGCATTGTTTTATATATTTTTTAATTTTTTCGGATAAAAACATTCTATTATTAAATTTATGTATAATAATATATTTAACTTGAGAATTCATATGGATCATTATGCTACACTATATGGATGAAAGTTCAATATTTCATATTTTTCTGATAAATCTAGATGAATAATGATATTGGGACCCAAGATACCTCATGAAATGGTAGATAATGTTAGATAAATTTATATTACATCAAGTCAACTCAATGTAGTCAAAATAATAATTCTAGAAATTGTTAGTGGAATCTAGAATTTGATGTCGGTAATAAGGAATTCCTATGAATTTATCCTTTGAAGTAGGTTATAATTTTATAAAAATGGAATGATTATGCTGTGGTATATTGGCCCCTTCATGATTATTAATTGGTTATGGAATGGTATTTTATCTATTAGTACTTCCACCAAACCACTCTCAAGTTTACAATGTGTTCCATATATCTCCCCTGAGGGAGTATCTACCAAATCCAATATAGGTACAAAACACAGAGTTTCTACCATTGAAGAAAATAATTGGTATAAATATTCTGTTAAAGAGATAAAGTGAAATTTAAAAATAATAATTAAATAGTTAATGTTTTATAGATAAATCATAAATTTAATGAAGCTACATGGGAACCCGTGGATGTCATGAATTATATAAATCATACTTTTATTGTGTTAGTGTGTTGGAATTTTGAAAGTGAAGTTAATTTTAGGGGGTATAATATAACACCAAAAGATGTTATATTTAATTACATTCAAATAAAATCATAATCTATTGTAATTCTTTTTTACAAACAACAAAGAGTCTAAATGAACCTGTGATGTTATATACCATTATAACCTAATAGTTAGATTGGATGATATGAATAAGACTAACCAATTTATGATATATATAATTAAATAGTGTCCTAAATTCAAATTTATTGATTTGTTCATAGTAAATAATATAACAAACTGTTATTTTTTGATATATTTCTCTTTAATAAATTTAATTAATTCAACATCTTGTGATATAATCATCCTCATAGCTAGATGAAATATAATATAGTTTGTCATTGTAACCTAGAATTTAAATTTTCAGGTTGAATATGAATAACCAAATTTTAAAAATTATGAATAACGTTTTTAGATAAAAAAATATATTGATAAATAAGTACTCTTTTTTAGTAAGGTCATAATATTTTAAAATAATACATATTTCATGAAAATGGTTTTTATTTGTTTTTGTCAAAGAATAATATAATTAATTAATTCCACATGTAATAAATTTATTTTTTAAAATCGACCTCATTTTTTAAATCACCGTTATTGAATTATCTTATTGTAAGTTTTTAGAATTTTCAAAAAAGATTTTTTTCTATTCATATTTAAAAATACATATTATTATTTAAAATTATCTTTTTTTAAACATTTAAAAAGATAAATTTTGTCTGAAAATGATTTCAATTTAACAATAGTTAATTTATATTATAAATAATAAAATAATGGTTATTGGAATAAATTTAATGTTTTTTTATAAAAAACTTTTGTTCATAAGAAAACATTTTTTATAGGAAACAATTTTACATCACGTTTTGTAGGTTTACTTTTAAATTAAAATATACCAAATGTATCAAATTAATTAAATAAAATTTGCTAAATATTTTTTATTTGAATAATAAACATTATGTAATAAATTCTAAATAATATAGTTTCATAATTAATAGTAATAATAGTAAAACAATTATAATTATTAATGTTAAAGTTTGTCAATTGATGGTTCAAAAAAATATAAAAGTGTCAATTTTCTAATTAAACATATCTAAATCCATTTATATTGACATATGTTAACCCCATACTATCCACCTTTTGGTTATTTTCCCATTTGGAGTCATTTGGATTGAGTATGACTTTATTATCATTTAATCTTTCAAGAAATTTAAAGTGTGTCCTCTTCCCACTAATAAAATGGAACCCCCCTTTTATCTTGTTTATAACACATTGTTTCATCTAGTGTCATAAAACATAACCATGCATCTTCTAAACATGACTAAAAAAATTATAGGTTCTGTTATTCATTAAATACCACACCAAAGGTCCTTGGTATTGGATTTTTGGGAATCCTCTCAAAGAAGTGATAATCATTATACTCGACCACATTCAATTAATTTCCTCTTATACCTCATCCAAATATATTTTACTCATTATAAAATAGTAAATATATTATATTACATATAATGAAATATTTTATGGATTTTATATACATCATTATTCACCCAAATATTCATCAAATGGTAAGTGGTTGTATGACTCATGTGAACATGTGGACTACCGCCTACATGTAGAGAAAGAATTCATTTTCCATCACCATCAACAGTTGAGGGTTATTATGATTTATTTGAAATTTATATATGATAATAAAAAACTAATAATTTTTATTAAATTATAATATCATATATACCTTCTTACATTTCTATCTACTGGAAAATGATAATGTTGTTCATACATTCAAGTGGAGTACCACCCCAAAAAATTGATGTGATTCATTTTTAATTTATTATCTAAATTCATGGTCATAATTATATATTTAATGAATAATTAAGAAATAATAATAATTCTAGATCATTGAAATATTATTTACCAGTATTTCTTTATAACCATTAAAAAGTGAATATAGTATTCATGTGTATGTTCGGTTTATCATCTCTATGAATAGTGTAATTCATTTTTCTATCTCAACCATTTATATATCACTACAAATATATTGTAACATCTCAAGTATTTATATAAAAATAAATTTTAATACATAATAATATTTATGAATAATATATTAATTATATGTTAATAAGGACTCGTTTTCCGATATCATACTTAACAAGCAACAATGGGTTTCTCTGAAATCATATGTTGAAAACAACGTTGAGTTATACTGAAAAATAATACAACAATATTATTATTATTATTTTAACTATTAGTTAACACCTAGCCATTGTATTGGAGGGAATGAACAGAACTAACTAAAATATTATTAGAACTAGTTGATAAATGTTTTTATATTTATAAAAAAAAATTAGAGTCTTAAAATTGGAATGAATCCAATTTTTTCATAAAATACCCTAATATTTTTTAAAGGTCATTTTACAACAATCTGATGGAGAACCCTTTTCAAATATATTTTTTTCACTTTTTAATGTTTTATTTGAAAATATACTTCTTTTTTATAATTGGGACATCAAGATTTACATTGGATGACATTTTGGTGTTTTTTTTATAAAATTCATATTTAAATGAATAGTAAAAAATATTGCATTCTGATTCAAGACTACATTTTCATCTAATATATTTTTATAGTTAGATTGTGCTTTAAATTGTTTTTAAAGTTTAATTGGATTATTTTATTATCATTTAATCCAATTATAGTCTGTGGATGTAATTTCCCAATTAAAATTGAATATAATCATGTGTCAACCTTTTGATAGTTTTTACTTCTTACAAACCCGCTTTCTATTTTTGATAATAAAAGTCAATTTAAAATAAATTTCTTCTAATTAAATATTTATAATATGAAAACATTTATTCCAAATTTTTTATTATAAGGTCCAATTTATTTAAATAAACCCATTTTATGTTTTATCGTTATGATTATTAACTTCAATAATTATTTTTTTACCATGGTTAAAGGTTAAATCAGGTAAATAAGGGTAAAAATAATATTATAATAATATAAAACTACCCTAAAGCATGTCCTAATACTATTTAATGAGATATAGTTGAATATATACATATTTAGGTTGATTTTAGAACCCATGGAGCCATTTTGGTTTGATAATGACATGTAATAAAAATAAATTAAAAGTAAAGTGAAATATAACATAAACAGGTATCTTTTTACTAAAAGGATTTTATGTTTTTGTTATATAAATGAAATATTTTATTATAAATATTTATTATAAATATAAAATGATTCTCGACATCATGTTATTTTATTTATAATTTTTAGACATCATATAAATAAATATATTTATGAAACGATGATGATGCAGTTATGATCTAATTAATTTAATATAAAAATAAGTGATATGATAAATATTAAAATAAATGTAACTGGAAAATTTTGATGACATACATGAATTATATGGATTATTATGACCTGATATATTTTATTTAATGAATTTTTTTATGTAATTACGTTTTTATGACTTTAACAAAACTAAATTACTAAATAGAATGAAAATTAACAGAAATTACTTCTTAAATTAATTATTATATTATTAAATGATATAATAGTCATAAAAATATATTATCTGTCCAACATACATGGATAATGTTAGAACTATCATTAATTATCCACTTTTAGTTCTCGAGGAATTTTATATCGATAAATGATACCATATATTATGAAAATGCAGGAAGACATGGTAAGAGTTAATGTTTTTAACTAAGGGTAAAACCCAAATGATAAGGTCAATTTTGTGACCTAAACTTTTTAAATTTTTTTTTTAAAAATATTTAGACACATAATCAACTTATAATAAAAATATATAACTTTATAACAATTATAATTCTAAAATAAATTTACGATAAAATAATATTTCAAGACCTTCAAATAGTGACCCTCCTCTCTCTTATAAAAAGAGACCACTTATACCCACTTACACAAACCTATAAAACCTCTTGGATTGTCCAAAATATTCTCACATAAGATCCAAACATCCCTTAATTACTCCTATAATCATTAATTTTGTAATAAGAAACTGAAGGAATCTTTTTGTCTCAAATCAAAAGGATTTGCCCGATTTAGAGGTAATGCCTTCTCTCATGATCATTTTATTTATTTTCTTTCATCAACACCATAACATATATAATTTAAATTATTTTATAAAGAAATTATCCACCATATATAATGATGTTTTTATTCTAATATTTATACCTACAACTACACACACCTACACCTAATGGATATACAACATAATGTTTCTGTGTATGGCAACTAGGGCCTCACGAAATGATGATTGTTCAATTTACTCCCACCTCCTCTCATGGAGTCCATTATTGTTGAACTATATTTATATATAATCTATATTATATTTATATTGTATCTATTTTTCAATAATTTTTATTTAAAACATAACTATATTCTTTCTATAATTTGTAAATACGATAAATTAATTTGAGGAAGTATGGATTACCACCACCTCAAAGTGATATGACTCGTTCATGCCATACATGGAACATGTAAAGGATGGAGATAATGAAATTATGTAACATATATAACATATATTATATATTTTAGTTATAATATACCTATGTATCATTTTTTCATTCCTTTAATATAGTAATCAAATGAAAATAAGGTTCACGGATACGTACGAAATACCCTCTCCATAAATGGTTCATTTCATTTATTATCTTCAAATGTTATGGATTATTTTAAATATATACATATATATATATATATATTTATTACTTATATGTTATTTAAATCATTAATATCATTCTTTATATAATTTAATTACTACCACATGGACAATTTATATCAAAACAAGTTTATTTTTTACTCAAGTATCGAACATCAAGAAAATTTCCAATATGAATTTAAATAATAATGTGATTGTTATAACATTTAAAAAATCAAATAAAAGGAATAATAAACTTGATTTTTTTTTAAAACCTGTATAAATTAAGTTATTTTTATTATTCAGATATAACAAAGAACATACATGTTGTTTTTGACCCAACATAAGGGAGATCATAACACAATATCATTTTATTGAGTTAAATATCTATATCATTGGTTTTGTTTTTCCAAGAATATGTGTGAAAGACCTATGATTATTTTACACTGAATATCTAATTATATTTGGTTTATTTACATATTTTATGCATAATTATTTCATTTATTTATCCTTAATCTAAGGATACAATCTTTTTAAGAGATTTCATCTCAATCTCACTTCATTCATGCATATCTTGTTTTCATGAAACTTTATTGTCCAATAATGTTTATATGAAACCCTTTTGACACTTTATATCATGAATAAGTATATTCTCATGATATTTAATGTTATTTTTAATTTTATTCCTTAATGATTTTTTTCAAGTGTTTCTCAAGTGGTAAGGGACTCTTTATCTAAAACATCATTTTAAATGTTTTAAATATTTATTCATTTAAAACTCTATATTAGATGACCATGATTTCAAAATGGTTTTATGAATTTCTTTTTAAGGGAATTGATGTATTAAAATAATAATGTATTTCATAATTTTAAAATTGGAATGGGAAACATTGATTCAAAATTAACCTTTTAAAATGTTTTCTATGGTTTTGGATTTGGGTTGTATATTTCTATATCTTAAAATGATCTCTTGTGGTTCTAGTGTAGAAATTTTTATTTTTTTCTTTATTCTTGTTTTATGATTATTTAATGGTACTTGGAAATTTTATTGGTGGTTACATGATAATCCTAGATGGGTGGTTATGTGATAAACTAAATGACAGGAGGTTTCGTGATAAACCAAGGACTGGTTGTAACATTATAACCTCCAATTCATTGGGTATGAAAGTTTGTTGTATGGATATTACATTTAGTGATATGTGTGGATGTCAACTATATGGTATTTTCATTTATGTAAGTTTATGTCCCATGTTACCTTTATATGTTATATGTTTTTTATGAGGGTTTTATAGTAATCTTTTGGTTACAAAAAGGAAAATCAATGGGCTCATATTTAGTGAAGTTTTTTTTCTACATCTTAATAGTGAAAATTATTACTTAATGATATATTATTTGTGGTATAATTTTTTTTTTCAAGATTAATAGATTTTATTATTTATGTATCTCTTAATGAGATTTTTATTCTCATCCCATTTTTTGAAATGTTTATTATAGGACTAAAATAATAATAGATTCAAGGATGGGATCAAGAAATTTCAGGTTGTTTAAACATGAAACAAATCATATTTCTTTTTAAAAAGTTTTTGTTTTATAGAAAAAAAATGATAGTGAGTAAAATTGGGTACTTAAAATATTTAGGATATTAGGTATGAGTTATAACCTAATTATCTAGATCTATAAACCTAAAAATATCATCTATGTGATTGAAATTCAAATTATTGACTTATATAAAGATTATGTAATGTTTAAGGTCGGGGCCTTATATTTGGTATTGGAGGATGGCATAGACAACTTTTAAAATTTGGATGTTTTCTTAAGAGATTTGGATATCATCATGGGTTTATAATCTTAAGGTTGATCATAAGTTCAATGTGTTAGAAACCAATTTTTTAGCTTTATAATCAAAAATATTAAGGTGACTAATTGTAGTTTTAGAGGCATTCACCTGTGAGGAAGTTATAGAATATCTGTTTTTGGATGCAGAATGTGATGTATGAAATAACATCGAATGTTAAAACATTTTATGGTCATTTTTGGGTTTTCATAATATTTTTTAAGTATTATGAGAATTATATAGTTTTATATGGGATGACATATAGACCGTGTGACAACCTGTCACGTTAGACAGGGCTGTGGAAATTGAACCCACAACTGGAGTGCGACATGCCTTTATTGCTTACCACAAGCCAATGTGATGTCCTTAGTTTGTATCACTTTTTCTATTTAGTTAAACTATTTTTTTACATAAAGAATAAGTTGATTTTTGAGCCCTATATTTTATCAAATTGTTAAACATGGGATAAGAAAATTATTTTTGGATTAAGTGATAAACATTATTTTGGAGGATGTTCACAATTTGGGGAACCCTATATGCCTATGAAAAATAGAATAAAATGAGTTTTTATTTGAAGATTAATGGTTGAATTTTACTTTATAATAACATATATCTTAATTTTGGAGTAATTATAATTCAGTTTATTTATTGAAATTGTTAACCTAACATGGAGAATATGGGATTTTGTTAATTACTTTTTCGTATGAGACATTAAGAGAGGATGGTGTTATTTTGAGATAAATATGTAAATTTATCTTGGAAGTCTATGTGATGAAATAATTCCAAATTTTGGGTCTCAATTTTAGTTTGGTTTATTTGATTAATTTTATGGAACGTTGTTTTTTTAATTCTCTTTGTTGAACATTTGATGTCACTATTGAATTTGGTAGATTTAAAATTAGTTTTTATTCATACAATGGTTTATTTTTTTGGGAACTATCTTATATTATCCAAACCATTTTGGTTTTTTTTAATGATTCAAGATAGGAAGAATAAATAATTAATATTTTTTTGATTATTTTATTCTTTAGAAGATGGTTCTATATCTTCATGTGTGACCAAGTCATCTTGAATACCCATTGTTTATATAAAAGACAAGTTTGTGGTGGAAATTTATTAAAGGATGAAATTATACATCAAAAGTATGTAAGTTTCAATTTATTATTAGTCAAGATCGTAAATTTATTCCTCAAATTTATGAAAATCACATTTAAACAAAAACATTTTCAGTGTACTTTTTCTAAATATGAAATAAAAGACTGTTTAACCCATCACAAGTTTGTGATTTTTTTATTGTTATTTTTCTTCTGATCATATTTTCTATCAATCTCCATCAAAATATGATGTTTAGTTTTTCTTCCATATCCATGTTTCCCTAAATATAATCGTAGTATGTGTTATCTCTGGTGACCTTTCTAATTATATTTCATTTTTTAAAGTAGTGGTTTTATTGAATCATTTTCTAATTTAGGATATTCAATGAAATTATCGAGCCATGTTTTAAAATTGAGAGGACACAATTTCCAAAATGGGGGAAGGATTTTACATCCCATGTATTTATAGAAAATTAAATTATCGTACCTATAAATATTTATGATTAATATATTAATTTATGTAAAAGGGTACACTTTGTTTGATTGCGTACTCGACCCACAACGACTGGTTTCTCTGAAATCTTTTGTTCCACACTGTGTTGTATTATACTAGAAAATAATACAATAATATTATTATTAATTTAATTGGTAGTGAATTCCTTGTCATTGTATTGATGGTAATGAATATAAATAACTACAATAGGATTATAAATGTTTTTTTTTTAATATTTTTACATTTATTAAATAAAATTTAGAGGCTTAAAATGATAATGTATGGAATTTTATGCATAAAATACTCTGTTATTTTTTAAAAGGTCATTTTAATTCATTTTGATGGAGAACCCTTTTCATGTATAGTTTCTATAACTTTAATATGTTATATTTGAATAAATTTACTTCTTATTTTGAATCCGAACTTCAAAATTTACTTTGGGTGAAATTGTGGTAATTTTTCTAATAAAGTCCACATTTGAATAAATAGTGGAAAATATTACATTTTAAATCAAAACTACATTTTTGTATAACATATTTATATAGTTTTATTGCACATTTAATTAGTTTTAAGGTTTAATTGAAATATTTTTTTATCATTTCTTCCAATGTTGGTCATTGGAATTAATTCCACATTAAAATTGGAGATAAAACAAATCAATATTTTGGAAGTATTTACTTCTTAAAAACCCAATCTCTGGTTTTCATAATGAGAATTAATTTTAAATTAATATCTGACTATTCTATGTTTTCAATTTGGAAATATTGATTTCATATTTGTAATTATAAGGTATATATTAGGTTAATAGGTCACTTTTATTTTTTAACTTTATGAATTGCAACTTCAGTAATTATTTTTATTTACCAAGGTTAAAGGGTAAATAAAGTAAATAAGGGTAATCAATTATATTATAATAATATAAAACAACCCTAATATATGTCATAATCTTATTGGATGAGATATTTCTAAAAATGGTCATCCTTGGGTCGATTTTAAGACCCCATTGAGCCACTTGGATTTGATAATGGCATGTTATAAAAATTAAATTAAAGTAAAGAGAAATATAAGAAAAACATGTATCTATTTAATAAAATGATTTTAAGGTGGGGTTATATAACTGATATATTTAAAAATAAATATTAAATAGAAATATAAAAATATTTTCTACATAACAATATTTTATTTATAATTTTTAGACACAAAATAAATAAATTTTTTTATGACACAATCATGATGGAGTGATTACTATATTAATGAAATATTCAAATATATAATTTTATAAATATTAAAATAAATTTAATATGAAAATTTTGATTACATACACTAATTTTATGGATATATATGATATGTTATATTTTATTTAATTCATTTATTATAAGGAATAATTCTTTTTGACTTTAAAAAAATAAATTAATAAATAGTGTGAAAATTGACATAAATGAGTTTTTAAAACAAAAACTATATTATTAATTGATGAAATAGTAATAAACATCTAATATTCAACCAAAAACACATTTTTAATTTTAAATATGTCATTAAGTATCCACTTGTTTTCTATTAGAATTTTATAGTAACTATAGTAACCATATATTATGATAATATAAGAAGACATGGTAAGGGTTAATGTTTTTAACTATGGGTTAATGCCAAAATATAAAGTTAAATTTATGAACAAAACATATCAAAAACCTATTGGATAAAAGGATTTATACTTATAATCATAATATAATATAAATATATTACTTTGGAAAGAATATAATTCTAATATCAATTTATTATAAAATAATATTTCATGACTTTCCAAATGTTCCCCTCCTCCCTCTAATAAAAGGCCACCACTTCGATCCACTAAATCACACCTCTAAACCCACTTGTCTCACACAAAATCTGATAAAATAAACACCCAAAATCCCTCAACTACTCATAAAATCATTACCTTGGTGTGAAATCAACTCAAGGAAGCCTTTTGTCTCAAATATTAACTGGTTACCCGATTTAGAGGTAACACCTTCTCTCAAGATCTTTTCATTTATTTTACTTCTCCAAACGCCTGACCTATTTTATTTCTATTATATTATTAAAACATTAGTATAATATATATACTAGTATTTTTTTATTCTAAGTGTTTGACTTATACTTACACACACATCCATTTAACTGATATAGTACACACAGTTTCTGTGTACAGCGAACTATTACCTCCCAAAATGATGATTATTCAATTTTCACCTACCACCTATCATGGGGGACATTTTGATGAATCTATATTTGAATATGATATATGTTATATTTATATTGACTATATTATTCTGTAATTTTAATTTATAATATACCTTTATTATTCCCATAATGCGTATATCTGATAATTTCATGTGAGAATGTGTGGACTACTACCCCCACAAAGTGATATGACTCATTCTTGACATTCATGGAATGTATAAAAAATGGTGTTAATGAAATTATTTAACATATATAAAATATATATTATATTGTAATTTTAATATAAATAATTATCATTTTGTTTCCATTCCTTTAATAAGACAAAAAAATGAAAGTAACGTTAATGCATACGTACCACTTATAGTCTCCATAAATGGTTCATTTTATTTATTATCTACAAATGATATAGATTATTCTAAATACATATATATATATGATATATATATATATATGTTATTTAAATCATGAATATCATTCTTTAGATAATGTACTTATGAACACATGGACAATTTTCATCAAAACAAGTTTGTTTTTTACTCAATAACCAAACATCAACAAAAAATATTATATGAACTTAAATAATTAAGTTATTGTATAACATAGTTATAAGTGATATAATATGAATGATAAACTTTGAAAATGTTCTAAAAATTATAAATTAAATTAAGTTTAGTATTTATGAAGAATAAGAAACATACATGACGAGCTAGACTCGTGTTAATGGAAATCTTAACTCAATCTCATTTCATTGAGTTAAATATCAATTTCATTCATTTATTTTTATAAGAATTTATTTTAATTACTTATTATTGGTTTACACTAAAAATTTTATTATATTGTTTGTATTTTTATTTTCACACAAAAGTTTTTCATCAATATATCCTTAATCTATGGAATGATCATTGTAATGGATTTCATCTCAATATCTTTTCATTCAGGCATTTATTGTTGTCATGCACATTTATAAATCTATAATATCTAAATAGGAACCTTTTGAATCTTTATATAATTAATTAGTATATTATAATGGTATTTAATGTTCTGTTTAATTTTATTCCTTAATTATTTTTATTCAATTGTTTCTCAAGTGGTGAGGGACTCTTTAACTGAAATGTCATTTTAAATATTTTAATGATTTATTCATTTAATCCCTTATATTTTATATCCATATTTTCAAAATGGGTTTTAATAATTTATTTATATGGACATGAACATTTTAAAAAGATAATTTATTTCCAAATTTTCAATGTGGTATGGGACAATATGATTCAAAATTTTCTTTATTAATTGTTTTAAATGGTTTTGTAAATGGGTTGGATATTTTTATATATTAAAATTTTCTCTTATTGTAATAGTTTGGAAGTTTAATTTTCCCTTTATTCTTGATTTTGTATTTTGGAATGGTACTTGTGAATTTTATGGGTGGTTACATGACAAAATAATACGGGTTGTTACGTGATAAACCAAATGACAGTTGGATCCATGATAAACCAAGGATGGGTGGTTTCGTTATAACATCCAACACATTGGGTAGGGAATTCGATCATATGTCTATTCAGTTTATTGATGTCTGTGGAACTATACCATATGGTAATTCCATTTAGGTATTTTTATATCCTATGTTACATTTATTTGTTATTTGTTTCTTTTTTAGTCTTTATGCTAATCTTTTGGGCATAAAAAGCAGAAGTAGGAAACTTATATTTCGTGAAGTTTTGTTGCAATTTTCAAAGGTGAAAATTATTAATTTATGATAAAGTATTACAAGTTTAAATGTTTTCACAAGACTAATAATTTCATTATTTATGTATCCCTTACGATTCTTTTTATGCTATTCTAATTTTTGAAATGTTTTTCACTGGACTTAATGAAGAAAAGAGTTAATGATGGCATAATGGAAAAGTCATATTGTTTAAACAGGAAATGAACCATATTTATTTTTAAAATGTTTATATTTTATAAAAAAAAGTTAGATAGTTTTTTGAATTGTCTAGTTTTAATATTTAACTTGTTTTTTATGAGTTATTATGTAATTTTTTAAATCTCTAAACCTGAAAAGATCCTCGATATGATTAAAATCCTAATTATTTACATAACTCAAGATTATGTAATGCTTAAGGCCAAGGCATTATATATATAGATATATTATGAATATATATGATATTTATATCATTATAAAAATTTATGATATAATTAAATCGTTATCAAAGTACATGGACTAGAACTACCAAACAAGAATTCTCATGAGAAACAAAACAGTTAACAACATGAAGTATTTATTTTATTAATGGATTATTAATAAATAGGTGTTGAAATGTTATAAGTGGATAATATATTATACCAAAAGTATGTAAAATATTCTCTTACATAATTATAGTAAAATAAAATTTATTATACATGAGTTTAGGGTCTTTTCTAAGAAAATCAATCATTAGGTAAGGTATTTTTGTCTCACAATTATTTCTATGATACACACACCATATTAACCTATCAGTTCTTTAATGTATAATATATACTTCTCATGAATGTATTTTATGATTATTATCATGAAATTTATTGTTATATATATATATGTTCCTATTTTCTATGAGGTTTTGATTCAAAATATACCCAAATTATAAGGGTTTTATTTAATAATCTCATTGTTTGTTAGGATTGTTTAAGATTGTATTTATAATAATAAATTTCATTATATACCTCTGAATAATTTTAGTAAATATTGTATAATATTTTTAGTAGTATAATTTTAAATTAATAATTCTATTTTCATCACTTTTTTATTTAAAATGATTGATAAAATATATTTATGACAAAATACATTATTTCATCTTTGGTCAGAAATATATTTCTTCGATATCCATTTTTCTTTAAAAAATAAAAAAAATCTCTTAATGTTACCCCATAATTTTTCTAATGTAATTTTATCCCATGTTTTAATTTTATTAAAATTATTTCAAAGAAATATACTTTTCTTTTTCCAAAATAAGTACGTTGAATTTTTACCAAAAAAATTGAAAGAAATATTTGTTTTAAAATATACATAATTTCCAACTTTCATCACCTCTAAATGATTTTAATATTCCATTATAATTTTGAAGTGGTATTTTCAAATAATGTGTTTTACATAATATTTAGTAATATTTTAGATCTTATATAAGCGGTTTCAAATTAAAAATTAGTCTTTTCCACAATAAATTTTCAATTGAAATTCTAAGAGTGTTTTTCATCTGAGAAAAATTATTTTGATTTTATATATGATTTACTACGGATTTGATCTTGTGATACCATCCAATTTAACATTTTGGATGAGTTATTATTTTGGTTATTTACATATTATTCAATAAAACTCATTTTATATTCACATTTTATTTAAATATTGATGAAACCAGTATAAAACATGTAAATTTTTAGTAAGATCTACTATGGTGTTATAAAAAATGTTTATGGAACCTATTTCCTTTTAAGAGGTTATGTTATGATGAATTTTTATGATCTTAATGCACACAAATGAAAATTTTTTATTATGTTATGGGTGTGTGTATAATTATATATCCATGTAATGAATTTTTAATTATGGATATCTTAGAGAATAATAAGGAAAATAATAGGGGTTACCCTACTAAATACAATACTATATCCACTACAACATTTTCTGGTGTGAACTGTCACTAAGGATATGTTATAATAAGAAGTGAACCCAATACACAATGATAGAATTGTATGTGATCCATGAGTAAATATTTTATTTTCTATGATTATGAGTCTTTCACAAACATATGTCTTGTGAAAATTTTATTCTCTTGTAGATCTTGTTGTTTGATTATTATTTGATTCATGTATTCTAAACTGTTTAGATTTATTCCAAGAATCAACATTATGATCTATGATATGTAGGGTACGGTTTTCAAATGGTAATTTCATGTTCTCATTTAGTTATGTTAATTTCATGTCTAAGAGATCATTGGTACCTCCACAATTTACCATTACTAAGAATATGAGATTACTCCTTCTTATGCTTCCTTTATCCGGGTCATAAAGAATTGTTTTAAGTATGATATGTATATGAAGATTTATAGTTATTAATAACATATTGGAATATTATTAATAACTCTTATGAAGAAATATTCACATATCTTTGTTTTTAAATACACTAAACCTATATAATTTTGGCGTGGATTTTAACATATGTATTTAAATAGTCACCTAATTAGATATTATATTTGTGCTTGAAGAGATTGGGTTACTAATGTTTCTATTAGTGAGAGCTTAATTTATATTTGTAAACTGGGACGAGAAAACATTAGTGATAACCCTTATGTTAATACTATGTATATGAGAACATCCTAAGTTGTAGTAAATAAAGGAGTGTGGTTTTCCTAGAAAAAACATCATTGTTCGGATACTCTACGTGGACGTAGTATTAGAACCAATGCATCTAGGGGTAATAATGTTGGAAAGAGTTATTTAAGTATATCTCATCCATCATTTTTGTGGATAGTGAGTGTGCCCTTGTTGTTCACCTAGTTTGAAACTCATGGGATATATACTTTAGGTAATTCAAATTTTCATTGTGAATTATTAGGAAAGATTTGAATAAATTATTATCCTGAATGGATTATGTTTAACCTAACAAGATATATATTGACATGAAACTGTTAAGATATATACCTCATTTTAAGGATTTTTTATGTTTAATCAATATAGTAATTGATTCATTATCGCTATGCAATCCATTTTGGTTTTAATAAATATTAAATATGTAAATATAATTTCTAGGGGGTTATAATAATTTAAAAAAAATTAAGAATCCAATTTGTGTCTAATTATATGAATTCACATATATCATGAAGTGTATAAATGAATTTCAATTCATATTCTCAAATATTAGATTTTAAATTTGGATTGAATACACCTAATGGTATGAAGATCACATCTCAAGTATATGATTCTTATCGGACTCATGTTTATGGTAATGTGATTCTTGTAAATCTTGGTATTATCCTTATTGTTGAATTTGATGACATCTTGGTAATTTTTTTTATTTCTTTACATAAATCTTACATCAATTCTTGATGAGAATAATTTAGGTTTATATTATGAACTAACCTATAATCTTCAATAAATGGGAAAATAAATATGATCATTTTATGGAAATTAAATCTATTATATGGGTCTTGATTCCTATTGAGAATGGGTGTTTATCTGATATGGTTTGGTAGAAACACAATTTCAAATATAATCTTATTATATGAGAGTTTTTAAATTTATTTTTGGAATCATTTCTTAGATTTCCCTAAACGGTGATGTAGAGTTTTTAATAGAACTCATACATGGTGCTACACTTATTTCAAAGATACCATATTTTTTAAACCTGATTGAGTTATAGGAACTAAAGAAGAAACTCCAAGAGAATATTGATAATGAATTCATTATATTATGTGTTTCATCATGGGGAAAAATATTATTTTAATTAATAATAAATGTGGATCAATGAGACTCTACATTGGATATCAAGAAATTACCATTATCCAAATCAAGAATTTGTATCATATGAACCATAATAAGGATTTGTTTGATCAATTACTAGGAGCTCAATATTTTTCAAAAAATGATCTACGATATAGATTCTATAATTTAAGGTTAAAAAGTTAATAAATACCATATAAATCCTTCTATATGAGGTATGAACAATATAAATTTATAGTGATTCCATTTGGTGTTACAAACAACCTCCACTATCTTCATTTATTTAATGAATAGAGTCATTACAGATAACATTAATCAGTTTATGGTAGTCTTTATAGATGATACTATTATATATTATGAAAACAATGAAGAGTATTGATATCAATTCAGAATTTTCCTAAGATCCTAAGTAAGGATAAGTTGTATGAAAATATTAATATGTGGGAATTTTGGCTATAGAATGTTTTATTATTGGTTTATATAGTATTATGAAAGGGTATAAAAATGGTTTTTTCAAAGATTAAAGTTGTGGAATGTTGGAAAAAACCGACCACTATGATGTATATTTATTGATTTATTGGTTTTGGTTGATATTATAGATGATTTGTTGATAATTGTTCTGGGATCTATAATACACTCACTATATTAACTCAAAAGGGATCCAAGTTCCTTTAGATAGATTAATGTGTTGAAAAATTAAAGACATCAAATAGAGTTTTAGTAATTCACATGTGCTTACACTACACTACAATGGATAGTGATTTTTGATCTATAGGGATGAATTTAAGAATTGAATTTGATATGTTTAAATTAATAATTATATGGTTATATCTTATGCCTCAAAAAAGTCAATGGATTGGAATAAAAATTACCAAACTCTTGATTTGGAGTCAGCTGCATAAATTTTTTGTATTAATGATATATTATAGTTATCTTTATGGAGAAAGGATAGACATATATAATTATAATAAAATATTTAAATTATATATTAACTCATAAAGAGTTCAATAAGAAATAGATAAAATGGATTTTGTTTATTCATAATTAAAACATCCTAATATATTACCACCAAATGAAGGAAAAAAAATAGTGAAAGATAGTCTGAGTTGAATAGATCGTGTTGTCTTATATATGATTAGGATCACAAAAGATCCAACATTTTTAGATTTTAAAAGGATATATTTAGAAATATTAAATAAAGGGTTAAAATTTATCTTTCCCAGATCAGTGATAAACTATATGTATGGGTAATATTAAAGAGGTGAAAAATGAAGTTGTCAAACATAAAAATAAGGTGAGAAATGTTCATCAGTTCAACCATGACTGTGTTAAAATGAAAAGATTCATGAACTATAAATGCATCCCATCAATATGAAATTTGATTAAGTTGTTCAATGAATCTCATAATTCTTCATTCACTATTAATTCTAATATTTTGAAGATATATATATCTGAAATAGTTTTTTTCGTTTGAAAATATAAAGTGGGATATTGCAAAGTATATATTTTGGTGAATTTATTTTTTCATTAGACTCCCCAAAACATCAAAAGGCCATATTACTATTTGGTATATATTCAGTCTCCTTAAAAATTTTGAAAACATCATTACTATCAATTAATATTTATCACTTGATCAGGTTTCTAGAAGATACAGTTTGAAAGTGGTAAGTTTTAATGGAGATCCAATTTCTATTATATCTAATTAGGATCTAAGATATTTTATGAAGTTGTGGTGAAGACTTTAACAATATCTAGATTCAGTGTCATGTGTCTATATTTTTTATCATCCTAAAATATATTTTTATTATTATTGTACCATTAAAAACCTTGAGGATATATTATAATCTTATTTTATGTATTTAAAAGGTTTTTGGGATCAACACCTTCCATTATCAATGTTTTCATACAAAAAAATATTTCACTCTAGTATTTAGATGGCTCTTTATGAATCCCTCTATGAAAATAAGTGAATAACTCCAATGTGTTTGGATTAAGTTGTATAAGGAAATATATTTGGGCCTTAATGATATGAAGAAATATCAGAGAAATTCAAAACCATTCAGCAACACATCAAGGAAACTCAGTTTTGATGGAAAATTTATGATATAAATTATTAGAAAATATAGAATGTGATGTTGGTATGAATATATTTTTACTAGTCTATCCATGGAATATGGTAATGAGATTAAAAAAGAAATAAAAGATGATACCTAGGTATATAAGACCCTTTGAGGGTCCTGATCTATTATAAATGGTAGCTTATATCATAGTGGTTCCGATGAACCTCTCGGAATTTCATGAATTGTTCCATGTATCTCGCATAATAAAATACATATCATATCCATCACATGTTCTGAAATTATAAATTTTACCGAATCTCATAACCTTCTTCCATGGGAACCTGAGGATGTGATAAAATAGAGATATAGGTATTATTTATATATAATTGATACATTTTGAAAGGAGAATTTCATTTTTAGGGGGGTATAATGTAACACTGTAGTGTTTTATGATATATTTCTCTTAAAATAAATTTCATTTCATCAATATCTTGCAATACATGAAACACTAGATTTAAATAAAATATAATATAGTATTACATTGTAAATTACTTATTATATTGGTGGAATGATTAAGAATAAATAAATTAAAATTATGTATAATGGTTTTAGACAAACAAATTATATTGATAAATATGTACTCTATTTTTTGTAATATCATTATATGATTAAAAAATACATTTTTTCAAATAGGGTTTTTACTTACTTTTATGAGAAAATAATAAAATTAATTTTTTCCACTATTAGAAGATTTATTTGAGAAAGTGGAATTTATATTTAAAATCTTCATATCAAAATTACAACAGAGAAAAATTTTGATAATTTTTTTAAAATATTTATTTTTCAATAAAAAATGAAAAATATATATTTTTATTTAAAATTGTATTTTTGTTTCATGAATTTAAAATGATTAATTATTTTATAAAATAATTTCAAGAAATAACTAGATAATTTATGATATTAATGATTGAATTATGTTAATTAGAATCAATTTTATTTTTAATTTTGGTATGAATTCTTTTTATACTTATAAGAATATTTTTCTATAAAACCTCATCGCATCCCATTTATGTAGTTTAGTTTTTAATTAAATTAATAAAATTATATTAATTTAATTTGATAAAATTGATTATATATTTTTAATCATCATAATTAATATTATTTATTAATTTATGCTTGATTTTTGGTTGTAAAAAATATTGTATAATAATAAAAATTTGTTGTCATGGTTATTGTTAAAAAAGGTTTGTCGAGGGCTAAACCAAGAGATAAGGGTCAATTTAAAAATTAAACTTGTCCAAATATAATTTTATGTCTTTATTTAGACCCCATAATATTTTACCATATAGTATCTATCCATTTTGAATCATTTCTATTGATTATGAAATTATTATATTTTAATCGTTTATGAAATTTCAAGTGTGTCATCACCCCCACTGATAAAAGAAAACCCCTCCTTTATCCTCATTACACCACATTGAACAAAATATATCAAAAAAACTATCCAATTCTCTTAAAAACATTATTATTTATGAAATTTAAGTACTTGACTTTTTAAAATACAACTTCAAGGCTCCTTATAACAGGATCTAAAGGAATACTACTAAATAATATATAACCATCACACATGAACTCTTAAATTTATTTATTATTATAAATTATGTAAATAATAAATATAAATAATTAAATAATAAATTTATTATCTGAAATATATATAAATTTTATTATGAATATGGATATAACATTATTAACCCTCTCTTCCATCAAATGGGATGTGAATGTATCACTCGTTTGTACGTGTGAACTAACGCTTCCACCTATCGATGAGATTTATTATCCATAACCATATTTCATTGATTTTTAATATGATTATTTTAAAATATATATATATAATTTATGAAATAATTCTTATTAAATAATTATAATATCATTTCTACCTTCTTACACTCAAATTTTTCTCTGAAACAGTATCATTGCTTGTGCCTAGATGTGGACTGCCACCTCGATCTGATGTAATTAATTTCTAATTTCTAATTTACATGGATAATAATGAGTAAATAGTTATTTAATATATATTATCTAACAATGATTCTATATATTTTAATTATCATTTACTTATCTTTCATTTCATCTATCAAAAAGTGAAAGCATCATTCATTCATACATACGACCTACCATATCCATGAACAATGTAATTTATTTTTCTATCTCTTGATTTTATAAATGACTCTAATATATATATATATATATTGAATATATATTAAATTTATATCTTGATATCAATTTTTTATATTTTAACAATGATAGTTTTTTTATGATTATAACTACCAAACTGAAATTCTCATGAAAATCATTACAATTAACACCCGAAAATGATGAATATAATTATGAATTATTAATAAAGGGTGTTGAAATGTTATAAGTGGATCCTAAATGATATAATATTTTTTAAAATTATTATTATATATAATAATAATATATTTAAATGTGTTATATATACATTTTTAGTACTTTCAAAGAAAGTCAAACTTGAGGAAATGGATTTTAATCTAACATATATTTATGCGATACACATGCCTTATTCAACACTTGTTTTTTTATGTGGTGTATATATAACCAATTAATTTATTTTATAATTATTATCAGGAAATTTATGGTTATTTACATATCCATATATGGTTTCCTTTTTCATTAGGTTTGGATTCATATGTTACCAATATGGTAAGGTTTCTATGTTACAATCACCTTGTTTACTTAGAATACTTATGATTAAATTTTAATTGATTAAATTTCATAATATACCTCTCAATAATAACATTAATTTTCCTATACTGCAGTCATTCATTTATTTTTCAAGCAATAATACCATTTTTATCTCTTTGGAAATTAACATTATTGAGAATATATTTTTGAGGAAAACACACATTATTTAAAATTTAATAGGTATTTTTTTATCCATGTCCATGTTTTCTGTTAAATATTTTCATAAATGATTTTACTATTCTCATATAATTTTTTAAATTTAATTTTACTAATTTTGGAATTTATTTAAAAAATATTTTAAAAGCAATATTCTTTTTTCAAATGAGGTACTTTTGAATTATTATCAAAAATCTAAAAGGAATAACTGTTTTAATATAAATTATATGAACACAATTTTCTAGCAATATGAAAAATTAAAGAAAGTAGTCTTTAATTATACGTTTTCAAGGATATTTTAGAAAACTGAATTACTTAATATTTAGGAAATTTTTTAATTTTAAATAAGTTTTTTCAAATTGAAAATTGATGTTTCCTCAAAAAAATGTTAGAGTGACAATTCAAGGGAATTTTCCATATAGGATAACATCCATTATTATTAATTATGATTTATATGGGATATGATCCAATGATACAAAAAATTCTTTCTTCTTATGGATTATGATTAGGATTATTTAATTATGATTCTATATAACCCATTTATTTCTCATTGGTTGGATGTAATAATTACCCCATTGTGAATTATTTTTAGATCCCTCAATTTATGCTATAATGTTATGATGAAATTATTTTGAATCCAATTTCATTACATTATATATGATATGATACAATTTTTTATGATCTTATGTAACACATATTTATTATTTTCATTATGTGACATATGAGCATGGAATTATATATCATTAAAAATCATTGGGTGAAGATGGATATCTCATCAGATAATAAGGAATCAAATAGGGAGTGAACTCAGTTCAGTAAAGGACTTATTCTACTCTGATAGTCTTGGGAGTGAACATTGAAAACAGATATGATGGATTGGGTAGTTAACTCAATAAACTATGATTGTCATGGAAGTGATCATTGACTTATGAAATGATTTAACATGCTTATGGGTACGCCAAAACCTAATATATTATGATACTATTATTGTCTCATGGATTATGGTATTTGATTCAACTATGATTCATTCATTATGACCTATTATGCTTTAGGTCAAGACTCAAGATTATGATATATGATATGAATGTCAGTATTTTTATATATTGATCTCTTGTTATCAAACCCTTATAATAATATAATGATTAATTGATCCTTGATATCTCAATTTTTAACCTTACTAGTCATCTAGGATCAACCATTCTTCTGTTTCATTTACCATGGTTCAGAAGAAATGACTTATGTTTGATATTTCTATAAAGGGTTTTTCATTATGAAGAACATAGTGGAAGATAATTTAGATATCATATCAAATGTATTTTATTTAACTAAATCTCAAAAAACACTAAATATATATGATTATATTATAGATCATAATTATATATATTTAAATATAAATCTTATAACATATAATTTTTATAAATGAAAGTTATAGTTCTCAATAATTATTCATTAAATTTTTTATGATATCATTCAATTATTAAACAACGCTTTTTTCAATGAAATTTGTTATTATATAAGTTATTTATTATTTCCTAAAATTGTTTTTTGATCTCTATTAAAAAATTATTATTATAATTTTTTTCGTTATTGAATGAATAAATATAAATAGATTTGTTATCTAAAGGTTAGAAAAGAGGATAAAATCTTTTTAAGGTGAAAAAAATTAATTTTAAAAAAACTAGTTTTAAGTGTGCAATATGTTTTGTCATTATAAATTAAATAAGTAATTTTTTATTAATTTATTTAATTAAATTTATATGTTATAGTTTAAATTAAATATTTTAACATTTATTTTATTTTTTTATAAGTAAATTAATGGATATAAATTCAGTTTTATGCTTATAAGTTCATTTTTCTTAAAATGGGTTTTTATTATGCATTTTCATGATTATTTTATAATTAATTATTGAACCGTGTAGGAATTTAATTTTATAAAATATATTTCATATTTTTAATCATTGTGTAAACATTTTTAATGATTTCAATTTCTTTATTTTAATAATTAATAGTAATTAGAGTAAAAATTTGTTCCAATGATTAAGGTTCAAATGGGTTTATCAATGGGTTAAACTAATAGAAATGGGTAGTATTAAAAAATTGAATAATTATTATATTTATAGATAATTATACCCTATATTTCTTTAAATTATATTTATATTCCATTTTTATAACTCTTATAATAAAATATTATATTATTTAAATCTTTTCATTAATTCCATGTGTGCCATCTTCCTCACATATAAAAGGGGATCTCCTCTATTTTCTTATTCATTAATTTTTAGAATTATATATCTTTCAATACATTCCAAAATAAATTAATAACTTATTTATAGTCATCCTAGATCCCCAAAATGTTTCCTAAGATTTATATAATAAGTAAAAAGGTGTTATCCAAAGGAGAACTCTCAAATAAGTTTTATAAAACACAATGAAACTTTTTCAATTTTATTTATTAGTTTACCTTCTATAAACCTATTGTATACATTATAAAAAGTCTTATAAAAGAACATAAATATAATGATATCTTACTATTACTATATAATAACCATTTTACACATTCTTTCCATTAAATGTTAAGTGAAAATATCACTCATATGTACATGTGGGTTATCGCCTCCAAATAGCGATATGATTTATTTTCCATCGCTGCCTTGAATGGATATTTTAAATTATTTTCAAAATAAATATTGTTAATATTTATAATATATTTATGATTTTTTATTAATAAAATGTTATTTTTATACCTTTACTTCATTCTTTATAAAATGAAAACATTATTCATTCATATATAGGACTATCGTCTCCATGAATAGTGTAATTATTTTTTCTATTTATAACTTTTTATATATGATTATAAATTTGAATATAATGAATATATATGATATTAATATCATTATTAAAAAATTTATCAAATATTTTATCATCATAAATTCATAATTATCTAAACTAAAAAAACAAAACATTCGTGAAAAATGAAATAATTAACACCAGGAATTGACAATTTAAGTTTAGAATATTTGTTAAATGGGAGTTGAAATATTATAAGGGGACCATATATGATATTATAATTATGTATATAGTTGTGTTATAAGATTATAATAAATCTCAATTAATTATATATGAGGTTAGATTACTTTAAAAGAAAGTCAAACAAGAGGAATGGGTTTCACATTTCAACCTTATTTTCATATTATGATTGTTTGTTCATATGTTTTGGATGATAAAAATATATGATCCATATCAAAATAATGGTATTCCATTTATTATACACATTTTACTTCTAGTGATTGTATTTTTTCATTCATTTATCTCTCTTTATGTTTTTAATAGATTGAAGGAATGTTTTTAATAAAAATGGAATTATTTCTCTCATCAAATGAGAAATTTTTTCCTCAATATCGTTATTTAATTTGAAATGTTTTCTAAAATGTATTTAGTGTTCTATTATGATTTAATAGTGTTATTTTTTACTATTGTTTTAGTAAATAAAAGATTTAAAAGAAATAGTATTTTCTATTTTTAGGGATGCACTTTTTACCAATGGTGTGAATGAAATATTTGTTCTAACATACACCATTCGAATGGATTTTCATTCCACCCTGAATACTCTTTTCATTTATTATTACATAATATGATTCCATGATTCATTCTAAAAAATAATAATTTTAAAAAAAAAATATACTTTAAACAATTGATTTCAAAATGAAATATTATTTACCTTATGATATATTCCAAAGGTATTTTAATGTTATTTTTATTCAATAATAACATCATTTGTTATCAATTATGATTCACTAGAGATATTATCCTATGATAATTCCCTTATTATTTCTCAATATTTTTTATGATTATAAGGATGAAATATTGAATAAAAACTCATTATTTTTCATGGGTAAAGTTATGATTAAATGATAAATATTTTCACGATCATGTGGCATACAAATAAATGGATTGTGATTGAGAGTCAAGTGGGTTGATTATATCCCTCTAGTGAATTTGGAAAAGATTAATGTTTTATATAATAAAATAGTACATGATAGGTTATCTCATGCCTAAAATATGGTATATAGAAGGTTATCTATAACCAAAATAAGGTACACATCCAGTTAGCACAAGCCTAACATATGAATAATTCTTTTGTGGGTGTCATTAATGTAATGTATTTTTTTTTATTATGATTAGTCAACAATTTATACCACCTTATTAGGTAATGATCTTATGAAATTGATTTTCAATCATGGATCTAATGTTTTGATCCATTTTTTATTAATGTCTTATATACATCTTATATTTATTTCATGACACAATATTATGATCTATGAATTCCATGTTATGATTTTAAAATGATAATACAATGTACTTAAACACTTATACAGATGTTATGATTAAAATTATTTATTGATTTATATATCAATTGGTCATTATTACACAACATCAGATCTTAACCATTGTTATATTTAATTTTCCATAGGATATTTTGAATGGTTTTAATTTTGATGTATCTAATAAGGGTTCTCATTGTGAAGAAATTAGTGTGAGAATAACTATATGTTTTATGAATATGTTTTTTATATATCAAACATTCCAATTTCACTACACCACTATGGTTCTATTATAGTTCATAATGACATGTAATGAATATTAATCTAATATGATGTAATATTTATGTATGCAATTTTTGGTTCACCTCACTTCATTTAAAACTTTTATTAATGAATATAATTAATTTTTTAGGTTATTTTTATCATATCCTAGTTTAGTTTATTTATTTATTTGTTTTTTATTTTAACCATTTTATCCATGATTTATTTACATTGAATAAATGTGGATTTATTAAAATTGAAAATTTTCTTTTTCTTTTTTTATTATATAATTTAACTCTTGATAAACTTATAAATTATCACATAATTAAATAAACATATTCTCTTCAACATAATTTTTTTAGAAACCAAAGGAATGTATATTTCATATTATTAACTATAAATATAGTTATCTTGAGAAAGAAACTTCTTTTATTCAATATATTTTTTATTATATTATTAATGTTCTTTTTTAATATCATTATTCGAATAAAATATATTTTTAATTATTTACTTTAATTATATAAATTATTGATATAGGTGTTTTTATAACCATATTATTTTGATTAATTTTTATAATAAATAACTTAAATTATTTAAGCTATAAGAAAATATTTTATAATTATTTTGTTCTTTCTAGTTCATTATTGGAAAATGATTTCTTTTAAGAGCTACAAGTATCTAATAAATATCTATTTTTTTCTTATTTATCTTTTTATTAATTCATTTATTATTTAATCTAAAAAACTAGGCTCTATATAGTCATTTATTTTGACATAATATCATATTACATTATGTGTACCATTATAAATAGTATTATGGTTCTTTCTATTGTTGTGATCATCTCTATGATAATACCTTATACTTTATTTAGATTATCCCTTATTTCTTTTGTTCACGCATTTTGGAACATGAGAAACTTCATTAAATTAATCTCTTTATAACCTTTAATTGTATGAGTTAGAAGTAACATTCCTATTCTATTTGAAGAAAAATAATTTTATCTTTGTAACTTTTTCATCAACAATATTTTTATATCGCAATTCATATTTCAGGTATGAATGAATATGTTCATCACGATTTTATTTGTTACAGTTCATTTTTTCATTAATATAATTTTTTAACCATTTCATTCAGTCGATAAATATCTCAATACTAATCGAAATATAATATTATTATACAATGATTCTACAAAAGAACACATTAAATTTACAATTCTAATAAATCAATGATCCAATTGATTTATAGTTTCTCATTCACAAATTTTTTAATATTTATATTTAACTGTAAGTATCCCATAATTAGTTTTCTCTAATTTTTAAAATTTAATTTTTAGTAAATTTTATTATTCTTAGAATTTCAGGACTAACTTTACATAATGAGACAAGACTAAAAACATTTTTAATAATTATAATTGTTTTGATTACAAACTAATTTTTGATATACATTATTGCTTCATTACCTGTGATGGAATCAGGATCTATTTTAAATATTTTTTTTTGTTTTTCAATAATATTATAATTATTTATTATAATATTCTTGAGGAAGTCTTCCATCTAATATTTATAATATGAAATTGATTTTTCATCAAAAAAATTGAAAATATTGAGGAATCAGACCTTAATTAGGACAAGAACCCAACATCACAAATTGATCTTATCCATTGATAGATAAGGTTAGGATACAAAAAAATATCAATATAATTAATCTAATATCCTTTAAATGTCTAATCACTAATAAAATTTATTTTCCTAAGATACATAGATGGTAGAATAGTTAAGAGGCAGTGAACTAAAATATTTAGAATATATTAAGGATTATTTCAGAATAAAAAAAGTATGTAGTAGATGGTAAATAAAAAGGGAACAAGATTTTTTTAAAGTAGTTTTGATCAATTTTATCTTACATGTACACTTCAATTGTCTCTATCCCCATGATAAATGGACCCAAAAAAATGTTTTATAGAGGAATCAAAACCTTATTACAAAAATATTGTATAATAAAACTATCATTTTATGGGGATCACAACCCATTAAAAAGATTTTTTGAACATAGATTCACAAGAAAAATATCCATGTTTTTTTCGATAGGATGAACAAACCATAATTTTCTTTCTTTTAATTCATAGAGGCACAGTACAAAATACTATTTGATGGGTAATATAACTAACTTGATCCTTTATTTTAATTAAAAATAATTCACAAAAAATAATTCACATAGAAATAATAGACGTCATACAACACAAAAGTACCATAATAAAACATTAAATTTCCTAAAAGTCAAATTAGCCTAGATTACTTTTACATCCATTTGTTTTTGTTTTCATGAGTCTAGTAAGGTGAATTTTGGAAGAAAATATCAAAAAATAGTGTGACGTAAATTTTTTTACATTTTGTTGCGCCTATATTTTCTACATTACATAGTTTGAGTATATTTACACCACACTTTCTCTAATATTTTCAAACACTCACCATTTGAATAAACGATTATATCCGTGAATTATTATCGTGGATATAAACCAAATTTTAATTTTTATAGGCTATATTCATGGGCATAGAATCCATGTCAATAAAATTTATTCCATAAAAATGAGCCTTGTCATTTTATATAGCTACAAAAATGGGTAGCATGGTCTAAAAATGACATATATTGATGGGAAAGGGGGTTGTGGTTATAGCCTATACATGTTGAAGATCAATTTCATGGACACCTAACAATGGATATAGGGTTATTTTGAAAAATATTTTTCTTACTGGGCTTCGATCCCTATTATCTTTTGTATAGTCTTTCATACTCTCTATCTCAACTATATTACTTTTATATATATATAATTTTTTTATATTTATATTATTTCAAAAAATATTTAATTATAGTTATTGAATAAATTATATTTTTAGTATCATTATGATAATATATAGCCCCGACCATAGGAGAATTTCACGAATGGGTCTATGTTCATGGATTATTAACTAGGTCACATATGACCTTGGATACAAGGTATGTTTTTTAACACCTATAAATATGGTTATAAATAACAATGAATATAAGGTTAGATTTCCAGACATATATATTTGGTCATAAATGATCAATCCTATAATTAAATTATTTAAACATATAGCCACAATAATTGATGACTATGGCTTCAGGATAAATGTACAAGTCTTATAGTGATGGTTATTAATGGAAATAGTAATAAGATAAATTTTCAAAGGCCTCTATTCATATCCATTAGGGATGTGGCTATATCATGCTTCACATTCCACTAGTGTAAAGAAGAAATGGTTTCCCATGGGGTTTGAAGAATGAAAAATTGTGACATATAACCATAGTGATGTTCAACCATGGCTATAGCCTTATTGGGATAACCACATTTTCTTCTATTTAATATTGATAGATTTTTTTCATCATCATAAACTTAATAATTTTATTTCTGAACATTCATAACCATTCCAAATTTTTCATTCCTCAAACAATTGTTGTGAGCGAGAAAATAATAAACCACTTCAATAGTGTTCAAACCCATAACATAATTGCACAATTATACCCCAAATTTTGTTTCTTGTCTTTTTATTTTTTTAATAAAATCATTTTCCACCTTAAAATCCATTTATATTCCAAGAAAAATTTGGTTGTTTAAATAATTTTTATTTAATACTAAATACTCCACATAATCATGATTTCATCAATTTTTAATTCCTAAAAAATCTATATAAAACAGTATTTTATCCCTAAAAATTTATATATGTTAAAATTAAATAATTGCAATAACATTATCTAAAGTGAATATAATTTTATATAAAAATTTATAAATAAATTTATTGGAGTAGATGGAATAATATGGTAAAATTTTAATTCGATTTATTCCACTTTATAAGAGATTTCTCATATGATTGTACCAAAAACGATTCATTATAAAAATTCACATATGAGTTAAATATATGTATTATATAAATAAGTATTCATGTATGATTAATTACAATATATTAGTATTTTTAGCTTTATTTTTTGAGAAATTTTAACATAGGTTTAAATGTAAGGGTCTTTAATTAATGTATTTTTCAATCTATCTTAAGTCAAAGTTAGTTTAGTTTTGTGTATGTGTCATTTGTGTTATGTACATATCATGTAATCAGAATATGAGTCACTATATGATACAATTTAATGTCTTTATGTGTCATTTTTTTATTTAAAAAAAATTGTTTAAAAACTTCATGATAAATAAAATTTTTGCAACTGTTTATAATTTATTTGAACTAGATGATTAGTTTAACATTTTATATTAATAATTATATTATTGTATATGAGAACTAATCAATCATTTGACAAAATAATTGAACATTCAGGAATCTTATAAATTCACTACGACCTAACTTGTATTATATTTTTAATTGGGGTAAATTTTCGTTGAACAAATATTAACAAAAAAATTATAGATACTCAATTCACCCCCCAACCCTATTGAGTAATCTACTATGACAAAAATTTAGTATCAATGATTTTTTAAATTTCTAATTTATCAAAAAAAAATTCAAACATTTTCAATTATTATTGTAATTGTATTTCACAGATATTAAAGTTTTTATTTTTTCTAAATTTTTACATAATTGAAATCTTTTCACAATTTACACTATGTATAATAGATTAGAAGTAGCTTCTATAAATAGACCACCTTTTTTAATGGAACAAACAATTCTCAGTGAAATATTAAAATAAAAATACATCTAGAAAGAATGAGATATAAAATCTAGACTCCTTGTGAAAGTAAATATTAAATTTATAAAATTGCTAAAAATACTTGGGAGGAACCTTCCAAGACATCCTATAAAAATAACTGTAAATCCTCCCTCCACTCCCCCTATATCCCCCCCCCCCGACCTGAACAGCCACCCTAGACAAACCCCCCTTCATGAATAGACCCCCCCCCCTAAAAAGACCCTCCCTTCACCCCCCCTACAACACCCTTCCCCTGGAAATCCCCCACTCCACTCCCATCGACTGCCCCCTTGAAAGACCCACCCCCTTCCTAGACAGACCAACTCACCCTCCTGGACAGACCACCCGCCATATTGGACCCCCCCCCCACCACCACTTCCCATGAATCCCCTTTCCCCCTAAAAGCCCCCTCCACTTCATCTAGACACCCCCCCCCCCCCTCCATGGATAGACCCCCCCCCCTTCTTGGGCAGAACCACATCCCCAGATAGACCCACTCCTTAAACTACCCCCCCCCCCCCAATCCCCATTTTGACATACCCCCCCCCCCCCCCCCCCACTCCCCTGGTAGCCCCCTATAATTCCCCAACTCCACTCCCCTAGATATACCCCCCACACACTCCCCTTGTTGCCCCCTTACCCCTGCAAAGCCCCTCCTCCAATCCCATTTGATCCCCCTCCCTGGACAGACCACCCCCCTTCCTGGATAGACCACTTCCCTCCACCCTCAAGGACATACCCCCTTCTCCCCTACAACCCCCTTACCCCTAAAAATCCACCCCTTCACTCCCACCTAGAACCCACCTCCCCTCTTTCATGGACAGACCCCACACTCCCTCCCTGGAAAGACCCCCCCCTACACACCCTATCCCCCTATAGACCCCACTTGAAACACCCCCCCCCCCGTACACCCCCTCCCCTATAGACCCCCTTGAATATCCCCCTTGAACACCCCATCCCCCTACAGAACCCCCTTGCACCCCCTATAGACCCCATTTGCATACCCCCATCCCCTACTTCTTGGAAAGAACCCCCTTCATCTTTGAAAAACCACCCCTACCCTCCTTTTGAAGAGAAAAATGATTCATTTATGGTTTTGGTTATAATGATTTACTTTATTTTGTGTCATTTTTTACTTGGGTATGCATGCTCTACAATCTATCAAATATATTAAATTTAAAGAGAAATATATTATGGGTTGATTAAGCTAGATGTTGCGTGTCACCTATGATATCAAATAAAATAATATTATTTTATAATTTTGGTGTTTCCCATTCTCCAAAATGTATATAAATTCCATCCTCACAATTTAGACATGACCTTGGAAAATAAATGGCTTGAAATTTTAAAACCCCATTATTTAATATTTTACACATAATACGATTTAATGAAATATCCTCTTTAATAGGTAGAAAAGGAAGTACAAAGACTGTTTTGAATAATCGCATAACTCTGTTTCTATATAGGAGCATATATTTCACAAATGAACATATTTTCAAAGATGAAAAAAATATATAATTATAGACTTATTGAGGTCATTGATCACAAGAAAGTGAATAATCATTATAATAATAAGCTCATCAAAAAAATAAATCTATGATAATTTAAAATTCCATCTGATTCAATAGATATTAATTTAATAGGATAACATTTATGTTTCAAGATTCTTTTCTTAATGTTGAAGAATTTTTTTTCTTTCTATGAATAAAATGAAATGTGCATAAGTGATACATTTTTATTTTATAATCACAATTTTATCATTTGGTTGTACTTCAATTAATTTCCAATTCATCTATTACTCTATGAAATGAATATCCAAAAATTAATTATGTTACCCTAATCAACAAATATTCAGTTTTAATGGATCATAATATATATAAAATATTGACAATTAATTCCTCTGATATCTAGTTATTATGATAAAAAATGGTTAGCACAGGTTATCAAAAATTCATATATATTTATATGGTGAGGTAATGAATAAATCTCTAAATCCAAATCCAAAATTAATATTATAAATTTTAATAAATGGTTATCATTATAGACTTTAAAAAAGATTAAGATCTGTAATATTATATATAATTTCACTGAATATTCAAAATAAACTTATCATTAATCCCCTAAAAACTTGAAATATCTCTTAAATGTCACATAACAAACATAGGAATACCTTCATCATGTATTCTTATAAACATTATCATAACCTGAATTATAATAAAACCATATAAAAATATTAATGCATAAATATTACTTAAGAGAATAATGGATTATTTCATATATTCCTTCAAAATGAAAATATTTCAGACTCAATAAATAACATAATAAACAACATTGACAACAAATCATTAACCTATAAAAAGTTAGTCAGTAATATACAATATACTTATCCATAACAATCATCTCTTTATCCCAACATCATTATCTCTTCATAAATAACATGTTAGTGTTTCTATTACCTCAATCATGTGTTTTACAATAATTTCAACATTCAAATGGATCATTTTATTTTTTCATTATTACCGTTAAAAATATGTTTTCAAATCATTAATGATAAGGTCATAGAGTACAATCCGTTACGTTTCATAACTCTTATAAATTGTATATCATAAATAAAATAGTAAAATGATATTATTCATGAATCCAAACATAATAACATGAATCATTCAACATCATCATTATTAATAACATAATCTCGACCATGATCTATTAGATTATTTGGGGATATATTACATTTATGCATGGGGCATTCATTTGTGTAATTCCCAATCCACTTATATTGGAATCAATGAAAATTTTATTTTTTATTTTTTCTCATACAATCAATAAAATATTCCCCATTCAATTTACACAATTATCAAAAAATTATTCCATTAAATAAAGTATCAGGGTGTTATATTCAACAATCAATACATGAGGGAAAACCCTTCTTTCCCTTATTCCACTTATACTATTTTTATCTATTATACTATTCTTCTCTGTAATCCCATAAAATCCATAATTATTATAGAGATATTTTTTATTGGTATAACATGACAGCATGACATCGTATAAAGTGGATGTTTGGGATAATAGTTATTTTTGAATAATTGGATTAATCTAATAAATTAAACTCTCGTTATTACTCATTGGATTTCATATACTGATGCAGTTTCCATTCATTCTACTATGAAACATTACTAAATAATGGAATACACTAGATTAGGACATTTAATAATGAAACATAATATATAATTCCAAAAATTATTGAAATACAAAACAAAAATTGAAAAATATTGTTTATTGGTTATCTAATAATTATAAACATGGTCTCTTTCAGGATATCATAATTTTCAAATCCATCATAACAATTTTTATATAAAATTTAATTAATAATGTGAATTTTTAATAGTATTTTCAAACTAGATATGTAGTATGTCATATTCTCATTCACCTGGTAATGATCAAGTCAACGCCAATATTGAATTTTTTAATTTATTACCCCCGGGTATATATAGTTCTTTGACATGAAAATTTATAGAATCCAAATAGGGATTTATTTCTGGGAGAAACCATGTGACAATTAATATATCAAAATAATATGATGTTATTATATAATTATCCACAATTTATTTCATAGGGTGATGGTCTCAAATCATTATTTTCCTAAATCATGTTCTCAAGGTTTCTATTAAACATCTTAAGCTTCCAACTGTAGTGACCTCATCCCTGGTATCATGTAGTCGATATCATTTTTATTACATTATAATAAAATATAAATAAACGTCTATTGAATGACCAAACATTTTAGTAGTCTGGGTAAACTAGAAACATACATAATTCCCATATTATCTTTGGAAACACAAATTTCAAAATAAGTTTTTTCCGAAATACAAATATTACATCTAACATATAAGAGAAAATAAATAATAGTACAGTTCTTGTAATCTTGAAGAAAGGAAAAAAAATTGGGTGAGATAAAATTATCATTAATGGTAAACTATTATATAAGATATCATGAAATAATAAGCATAATCAACATGGAAAGATAAATAATAGAAACCATGTTCCGTTTAAACAACATTAATATCATGAAAAGAAAAGGCATATTCCAATATGGACAGGTAAATAAATGAACATACATTAAATTTAATCAATAATATAAAAATTAAATGCCTCTAGATATTGTATCATTGAAAAAAATATCATGGAAAATAATAAATGAATCCTTAATAAACCCAATGTTTCAATATTTCATTACAAGATCTCAGGAATCATGATACCTCAACTATAAATACCTTTCACAAAATAGTTTAAGATATAGGTTAAAACCCATTTAATTCTAGATTAAATATCTGTCTTAAGATACCCATTAATACATTGAGGATCTATCTAATACCATAACACACACGTCACTTTAGGTCCAAAGAGTTCCCTAAATATTGAATAATCGATTTAATTCATGAATAATATACCATATCATCAAATATTAGTATTGAGTAAAGAATATGGATTTATCAATATTTTCCCAGATGAAAAAATTAATTTAAATATATAACACTATTTGTAAAAAATGATATATAGTTTACGAAAGTAATAGATACATGATAAATAATATGGATATTCAATAAAAATTTAATGTCCAATTATCACAGTAAAGTGATTATATCAAGGGTAAGTTAATGACTACAAAAATGAATCAATAATGTGAATGTAAATACATTCATATGATAGAATGATTATAAATAATCCTTAAAAATAATAAGGATGCTATCAATAAAACAAACAACTATTAGATTAATAATAAATGGTTGTTGTCGTTGATTAATAAAAATAAAAAAAAATTATCTGTAAAACATTCTTAAGTAAAATATCATTTTAATTTTAAAAATTAATATTAAAACTAACATTTCAAAATAAATTTTTTAAATTTTATTATTTTTACATCATTTATTTAATTTTTTAAATTATTTTTATAATATTTGAGTGTCTATTATGGGTAAAAATTCCATTTGTGTTTTACATGTTAAAACAAACATTACTTTCAAATTTTCAGTAAAATCCAAATGAGAACTGTTTTCAAAATTACATGAATATTCCTTTAAAAAATATTAAAAAGTAAAAATGAGAAAATATATTTACTAAATCAGTCTAAAATTGATAAAATCATTTTTTTAAATATAATTTGAAAACATGTTTTTGGAAAAATCATAAATTTAATGAAGAGAGATGTGAAGTTAGATTTTTCTAATAAAACTTTATCAGTTATTTTAGGTACAAATAAGTGAAAAAATGGTACAATTAATTGAAAATATCATGAATAACTAATGAATTATAAAATTATATGTTTTTATTAGACAATGAATAAATATTTTTTCAATAAAAATTTAAGAATAAGGAATCTCGATGAGAATGCGATTGTGAAATAAACCCTTATAATGTTCATATTGTTAAAGTGATAATTATAAAATAAAATGACTATATATATAAAACTTAAATAAACATAAAACAAGTTAAAATAGAAATTAAGATAATTAAAATTTATTTCACTTATAATAAATGAATATCAAAGACGAAGAAGAAGTAATATCACCCAATGAACATAAATTGTGAAATGAAATTCTATACAACTTGGTAGCTTTTAATTCCAATACAATTAGATTAAATAATTGAAATTAATAAATAAAATACCTTGAATAATTTATTATTCATGATCATATATTTAAAATTTTTATTATATTCACCATATAAAATAAATTAGGTTTATGATGTTACATTGTGTATCAATGAAAGGAAATTAAGATGAAATTAATTTCCTTGAACTTCTTTTTGGTTAAACAAGATTTAATATCCATATAGTGGTTTTAAACATGTTATTAACTTATAAAAGAATCATATTGATATTTATAATATCATTTATCATCCTTTCATAACATATTATCACGTGTTCAATAATAATCATTCATTATTCCAATTGTTTCATTTGTCAATTGTCATGTTCTCTAGTTCCTTCTTTATTTTGAAAGTTATAGTTCTTTTTCATATTATATAGTTCCATAAATTCTATAATAATAATCGTGATATTACTATTAAATTTATTGATTAATTATACACTTAAAATGAGTCATTAATTATGGTTATGACAAATGAAATATGATACGATCACAGAGACGAAAGGACATACGCATGCCTGAGTAACATCTCCATTTTTTCAACGACCATTATGGTATGGTGGTAACTAATATTTTAATATTAATAAATGATAATAATATAATAAATAGCATTTTATTTATTTAAATTAAATTTCAAATATCATCAATGTGGTGTGGTGATGAAAATAGAGACATGTCGCTTTGTAGAAGCCATAGTCCACATACACAAACAATATTATCATCTTCAAGTGACTAAAAAGGTAAGAAAATAAATTTTAATATTATATTAAATAATTATAAATATTTCATTAATATAATAATTATATCATTTATATCACATATATTCATTAATTTAATACGTATAACCTTTCATGTAAATCGTTAATGAAAGAGGAATCACATCGCTTCGTGAGGTGGTAATACCATGTAAACACGAGCGATATTATCATATCCCCAAAGGAATGTAAATTAAAAGTAATATATATGATATAATTAATAAAGATGGATAATTATGATATAAATATCATATCTATAAATTATATACATTAATGTACTAAACCTTGAAATTTGGTAATGGAAACAAATGAAATTAGTTAGCAATGCGGTAGTCCGCCAAACACATGAATGATGATTTTGTCACCCTTTTGTAATTTGGGGGTATTTTTAGGTCATTACATAAACATAAAACCATATAATTATATTTAATATATTTTTTGTATTATATCACCATTTTTTCAATAATAATTGAGGTAGGTGGAGAATTAAATAAAATATAAATACTTGTTGAAGAACATTTCCTCTTCGTCGGATAACCTCCTTTGGGATTCAGTAGAGGACATAATTGGTTGGATTTCTGCCAAAATTATAGATTATAAAACGATATTATGAAATTTTGGATGCGATTTACTCAGGTTTGGGTCATGTTAAATTTCATGAGAGGTTTGAAGAAGTGTCGGGAGTGAGTTCCCATTATTAATTGAAAAATGTAATTTATGAAAATACCCAAAATTATTCTATAAGGGGATGTCAATATCTCCTCATGTGAATAGAAAATTGATAAATAATGTATTTAAGATATTATATGGTAAAGAAACACCTGAACTTCTAAAAATCATTTTTTTAAACTTCTGATTCACTGGCCTTTAATTTTACTTATTTTTTACCACTTTTGATTTTACCATGGTAATTTGTTTTTTAACGAAAATATTTAAATATTTACGAATAAAAAATGTTCCTTATTAGATAATTTCTACCAGATTATAAAATTTTGTTAATATAGTTTATAAAATAAAAATCCATTCTTGTGATGAAAATTAATTTTTACATAAGTGCATGTAACGGAAAAAACATTGCATTTAACCTTAACCTTGGTGATTAGGTTCTATAGAAATTGCTAATTATTATGACAAAAAATTATGTTTATTTATTTACCAATATTATTTATGGTCATTTGAAAAATATATAATCCATTTTATAAAATTAAATTAATATAATTGGGATAAATTAATTTAAAATTAATCACATATATGCGATGAGAAAGTATATTTTCAAAAAGAAAATATTCAACAGATTAAAACATTTATATATCAAAACTCAATATTAGAGTTATTGAAATTAACCAAATTAGATTGTATAAAATATTATTTAACAAATTTTACATTAAAATTGATTTATAGTAAAATTTATCTTCATAAATAATTTAAATTAATATGTAATTTTCTATTAAAATTATGTATTTTTTCATCATTTTTCGAAAAATGAAAAAATTTACAAAAAACCAAAAACATAACACAAATTTAATTATTATTTTCTAATATAAATAATTAATTTCATTTTATAAAATAAATTTTATAATATGGGTTAAAATTAATTTTAATGTAAGTGTGTAAAGGGCGACTAAACCATCTTTTAGAAAAAAATACTATTTTCTAAAAAAATATTTATTTTAAATTATTCATATTTTGTTCTAATAAATATATTAAAAAAATTCTATATTTATTTAGTACTATTAATAATTTATAATTTAATGGTTAGGATATTATGGTTTGCTATATTACGATTCATTGCTACTCGAGGTTATATATTCCACAAGAAATTAAATATATATAATTTAAAGAAATTTATTTATTGGGTTCATTTTTCTCGGTGTTGTGGGTTGAATACTTCTTAAAATACAATTTTCTCTTTTTATAATTTATTTGTTTTAAATTTTTATTCCTTTATATACTTATTATATCTCATCATTATTCACTTTATTCATACTATATATTTTCAAACGAAACATTGGTGGAGGCCTAATGTGATAAACATACACCGTACTCAAGCCATAGTGGGATGAAATTCATTATATAGCATTTAATAAAAATATGATATAAATAACATTAAGGGAAATGTTTTTGAGTGTGTTTAGAACTTTCCGAACATAAAATCTTGTTAAAATATAATGTATTTCTAATAGGGTGGAGACAAGCTTTTCTAATAGGAGATCAGGTCTGAGCACCCTATTGTACTAGGATCAGCATTGTTATATTACCACAATTATAGCTTATTATAAGTTATTTAGTCCAACAAGAGAGTGTTTATGTGTGTCTTACTCCATTATTTTTACCTTCTATTTTATAGAACACTCCAGGGTCCTAGATACAGAATACACAACTAATTTTAGTGAGGTTTCTCAAGATGGTTGATACCTTTATGAAAAACCTCTTAAAAGAGGGTACCGTGGGAAACATATATGTTTTGAGGCTCAAAAATGATCTAGTTGGGTGTTTTGGTCAAAGAAAACTTGAACATAAAATCAAATTAAACAGATGGTTATACATGGTTTTATGATTACCATTTGCTAATAGTGATTTAGGGTAGATAATTCATGGCCATTTATGAAACAGACATGGTGTTCGATGTTACTGATAGAGTATGCATCACACTTTAATTATTTTTAGTGTTTTAGTTTCATAATACTTATGTATTAGATAGCTACAGTAACTTATTTTTAGGACACTATCAGATATTAAATATGGGTATAAGAAATTTTTTTCGCCTAACTAAATTTATAGTGGTCCGGAATTTGGACCACATCACTATGAGATCCCTAAATAAAGGGAGGGGTTTTATTATGTTGACTTCATATAGGGGTACTGTAAGTGGGAACATAGGTAGTTTAAATTTTTGATTTATGGATCACACTAGGGAAATTATGGGTATAACATAAAATGTGTTCTGTTATTTCTTCCTCCTTAGTGAGTTAGTTTAATGGATTATTATCAGTGCGGTGGGTGAGCAAATATTCATCCTTCATAAAATTATAATCTAGAGGGATTTTATTTATATAGATTTATTGGGAACCTACATAGGTATATATAATATATACCTTCCTTCTATTATTGTATATAATATATACTATATTTTGTTGGAAGAATGGGACCAAGATAATCACAAGGTTAATGAATTGGATCAATGATTCCAGAAAAGAGTAGTAGTTTCAGTTTTATTGGGTAATTAGTTTGAGATAAAAAAACATGTTTCATATAGTTTGGGGTAGTATAGATAGAAAGGTTTTTTTCTCTATTGGCTCCCATGTAAGGTCTTTGGGATGTAGTTCTATAAATATAAACAAAATAGATTATAATTTTTATAAATAATACATCTAGTTATCTATCAATCTAGGTATGGCTACTATATCTTCTAATTTTTCATCTTATTTATTTGATATAGGTTCCTCTAGTTATTTAATATTTTCTATTTTTTGATGTATTAAGACAACTCATAGTATACGATTATGGGGTGATGTTGATCAATATGCCTATGAGTTTTTAATTTGAGGGGATCTTTAGGTGTTGATATTATGATATAAAGATTTATAACTAGGTATACCATTTGTCTTTATTCATTCTACAGATGAGAAGTTTTTAAATAAACCATATAATGTATTATATATCTCTATATTTATCTCATTTTAATTACCATCATTTTAGATTTTTAGTTTTATTTTTTAGGGGGGAGATCATGTTCATGATGGGTAATGTGATATATAGACAATTCATACATACCATGATCATCTAAATATAAGTTTAATCAAGACCAAGGATTCTAGATTTATTTTATATGATGATGAGACACATTTTTATTTATTTCCTCCCATATATGAAAAAAAATTGATGTTTTTCTAGAATATTTTTTCCAATTACAAACATTTATCACATTATTATACCATCTCTAGGTATAAATCCTATATATATTATACAATATTGGATGGAACCTCAAGAGTTTTGAATGGTGATAGTTCAGCTAGATGACATAGTGTAATATGGGGTATTCATATCTAATATCATCCCACATGGGTGATCTTGTGTTGTTTGTGAAGAAGTTAGACAATCCATTAATATTATTAATATATGGTTAGAATTTAAACCTAGAGATAGTCAATAATTGGTATCTACATCTTTGTATCAATGATCTATTTTATTATTTGAGAGGTTCTAGAGTGTTCTAAAATACTTACTTTATGTCGATCTATCAATATCTATGGTTAATTCATTATAAAATACATCATATTTCATTATTGAGGGGTTATATTCTATATGATTATCTTCTGATGTAAATTTATTTATCAAATATGGCATCGATATATATATGGCTTATCAAATAGGTATTCAATCCATATATAGATTATTTTTTGGACATCCTTATCGAATATATCCTTATATACTCCTAGTATATAGTGGGGAATGCTCTATATTTGGATATTGTTTTGAGTATAATTAGGTAGAAAATGTTGTATAACAGGATTTCAGAGTGTCAATTTTGGATTGATCAGGTTCTATTTTGGGCTATATGATATTATAGGATTATTTAAAATAGGAACAATAAGTGGTTGATGTAGTAATATATTAATATAGACTCAAGAATTTTTTTAATCTATATCATTTTTAGATTATATAAATATTTCTAAAGGTTCATCAAAGACTTTCAAGATTTGTCTCACCAATGAAGACCCTAATTAAGAAGGTAGATTGTTCCTCTTATTTGATCATTATAATGGATCATTTCATTAATAATAATAGACAATTATGTCATTAAAAATATTTATTTTATATGTTTATTGTACATATTATACATTATATTTTTATTATTTATGATTCATTATAGGATCCATTAAGATGCAGTATAGTCATGTTGATTCTTATTAGTCTAGAAAGAAAAGGATGTATAAGAATATATACCTAACACATGATTAGTAGTTCCCAGTAGTGGTACATTAATTGATGTTTTGGAAGAAATATCATTTCAGTAGGAATACCCATGATGAGCTGGTGTTGGAGTCAGGAAATGAGGAGAACATAATTTCCCCCATTATAGATATATGTCTAGTTGGTCTAGAGTATCTTGACCAAGAAACTATTATGTCTTTTTATGTTACATCCTAACTTATTATACATGAATAAGAATAAAAAATATTATTGAAACTATCTATTGGTGAGGGTAAATATATATAGTGGGGATCCAACTCCAATTTTTTCACTAAAATATTATATTTAATGCCCCAACCCTAAAAACCGGGAGCTGGTGCATTATTTTAATTCATTGGTTTGGATATAAGGAATCCAATCCTAAAGGACCGATCAATTTTGTTGTCTAGGAAAATAGATTACGTGCATGAACATTTAATTACAATTAGAAAACCTACAATACAACACAGATAATCATTTTATAATTCTTTTATTATCTTAGATTAACGTTGCATTATAGTCATAATACAGATCTTTGCGTCCTTGTGAAATAAAATATAATAATGTGGTAAGCTCAGATGTTCAGTGAGGGTAAATATACAATGGAAGCCATTCTGAGTAACTAAGGATAAACGATAAGGAAAGTTATAAAATTGAAATATAAGCCACATAATCATAATCCTAATCAAAATATGGTAAGAATAAATAATAATAGATAAAATAATCACAGGATCTAGAAAATATTACTATGTAAATTCTACAAGTTGAATAATCACATCGAGTATTAATAACTAATCTCATGACGAGGGAATGAATAATGATTTACATTTGAAACATATAATTGAGGGTTCCAACTATGAATATAATAAAATCAAGGCTTAATACCAAGAATATAATATAATAAATGCTTCATGAAAAGAATTTAATACCTTCATGGAATCATGTCTAGAATATAATACTTTCAATGACTAATGCCAAGAATATAATAAATGTATAAGGTGGTAGGCATAACCATATCTATTTTGTTTCATAAAACCAATCAATGAATCAAGGGACTATATAATTCCCCACATTTCACTTGCAAAGTCCAATGCAATCCTAATATGAAAGGGTTTATTGAACATAAATACACAAACATTCTAATTAAAACTAGCATATGAAATATAATACATTCACCATAAACCATGAATGGTATAAAAATTGAACATACACATTCAAATTGATCGTAAAACATTTAATAAAATAATATATATTTTATCATAAAATATCAACCTCAATTAAACATACATTTCGAAAAAGTATATTGAGGTAGATGAAAATACCCTAATAAAATCTTTTTAAATATCATAAGAAAAATACCCTTTTATCATTGAAATAATTTCATTAAATTTATTCCATTTATAAAATAATACATTCAAGAAAAATTAGATTTTATAATCAATTATTTCCATAAAAATTTGAAACATTTGAGAGAAATTTGAAAATTAACCTATTAAAAATTTTCATGCCCTTATAATTAAATCTGTAAAATGCATTTTGAATAAATGGACATGAATGAGAATGTTTTAAAGTAATAAATCATAGAACGTTATAAAATGTTGTTATCGTTATAGATTCCCTTACATAAAACCTTAAAAATATTAATTTTCAAATCATTTTTATGAAACATGGACATGGATGTTAAATATTTCCCAATAAATACGTATATATAAAAAATCATGGATAATAATGATCTTGTTAAATTAACCCTAACGAGATGCCTGATTCGCTCTAAAATTTATAAAAATCATGTATAGTAGTTTTATGCAAATTATTAACTTGTATAATAATCGTAATAATGTTTATAATATCATATATTATTCAATTATGACTTTATATTACTCGTTTATTAAAAATGCCAAGTTAACGCAATGTTTCGGGTAATAACTGTTTTATTTAGCGTACATGCTTTGGATTATTTAATTATATAGATCGTGACTTAATTACATCTAGAATGTAAATCATGATTAATATGTCATATATATTTATTGTATATATATATGTGTGTGTGTGATATATTAAATAGAAAACACCATTCATGGAGACGGTGGGTTGTACATACGCATGAAGGTGGTTTGCATTTTCTTGTCGTATTAAATCAATGAATGAAAATGACACACACATATATAAATATATATATTATTCCAATATAATTATTATGTAATATAATTCAAACTTATTAATTATATATATTATTATAATTATTCATGAATGGTTGACATGGAAGATGAATCTCATCACGTTATGGATACGGTAAGTTGTACCTACACATATGTGATGATATCATTCTATAATGGTAAAGGGGTTAGGAATTGAATGAAATATTAATTATGAAAATAAATATAATTTATTATTCATTACTTAGAACCTTTAAATTCATCATTCTACACATTTAAATAAATTAGTGATGGAATAAATGTACACCACTATATAGAGATGGTAAGTAGTATGTATGCACGCAATGTGATACTGTTTTTTCATAGGATTGATAAAAGAAATAATTATAACATATTGTTACTAATATAATAGTCATTCCTTTAACTTTTTCATTCTTTTACTTTTCATTGACTGGGAAGGGTGGAGAAATAATTTGTATGATATCTATAATGGTGAATTCAGATATTTATAGGACTCGCTGCTTTAAACAACATTTTCTGCAAGCTGTATCAGGGTTACACATCATGTAACTATGTTTCATGACATGTTCAGATTTATGTAGGCATTTAATGAAAGGATTAACTCTATTAAGGTTACACATCATGACTCACCATTACACTTCATGAATAATTTAATAGAAAAATTTTAATTATAAGAGACCTTTTTTACAGTATCAAATATTAACGATTTCACAACATTAAATTATTTTAAAAATCATGAAATACCCCAACTGAATTTTTTTAAAATGGTATCATGGCTGATATGGTTTTATTCCTCTACACCAGTTTCAAATCCCTTAAATGAAATCCTGCCCCAAGTTATCCTGATGCACTCTAACCCTTATAGATTATTTCATTCAATGTTCGATCATCGTTGTGCTTATGGTGTGACTCCCAGGTAAGTTTTCTCATTCATTATTCATCTTCATCTATTTCCACTCCTTTTATACCTAAATATATCATACAAAAATTGATGGATATCTCTCTCATTATGGTATATCTTGCCTCTAGATTGTTCTTCAATGTCTTCTATGCCATCGTTCTCATCGACGGGTGTCGTTGCATGTATTGTTTTTTGGGAAAATGGTAGGTGGTTCTATCTGGATTGTCTAAATCGGTTGACATTATATTGTTTTATTTATTTCAACTATTAATTTAAACTCAATTGCTAATATATTCTTTGAATTGATACAACAAAACCTAATTCCAGTGAATTGGTAGGTTTGAAATGATTTTTTCACCAAAATTGTGGAAATTTACAATTCCATTAAGTTTGGTTGTGTTTATAGAAATTCGTTAATTTAAATTGTTTAATTTAAATAATGGATTTGATGGAAATAATTTCAATTAAATTATTTTATTTAATTCTTTAATTGAATTTTGAAATAGATGGAATTGGTTTTAAATATATTTCAATCTTTGGAAAATGGGTTAAAAATATTTGATAGAAAACCAATGGTTTTATCATGTGAAAAAGGTATGTTTTTTATTAAAACCCAAATTAGTTTTAAATGACAAATTGGCATTGAAATTTAATAATGGGTTTTAATTTAATATTAAAATTTTTTAAAATAAATTTCACATCATTAATTGTGTAGGAGAACATGAAACCCTTATTTAGTCGGTGAGTCATTTGGAGACACTCTTCACTATTATAATGTTCTAAAAAATACATACTTCGGGTCACATCCATGACGAGAGAGTGATGAGTCTCCATTTTCCAATTTCAGGGGTCATGGTATACACATATTGCTGATATTACACAGATATTTTTTTGAGTCAATAAGGTTTCCCTTATGAAATTTCTATTCCTTCATGTTTGGGAAGATTATTGAGTCAATAAGGTTTCCTTGTGACATTACTATTCCTTCATGTTATGAAAATCATGAACACCTTATATTAAGGCAAATTTCATTTACTCTATGTTTTACTTCTATACGTAATATTTTCCCTCCCCAAGAAATTTTATCCTTATCATGTTTTTACTTTTTCATTTTATCTCTAAGTATAAAATTATGTTTAATTTCTTAAAACCTCAAAATAATATATATACTTAGATATAAAGAATAATTTTTTCTGGATTGAAATTCATGTTCCGAGTTCTCTAAATTCAGACTCCGAACTTTTCTGAGTTCTGACTACAAGTTATGTGAATTCAATCTCCGAACTTTTCTATGTTTTGACTCCATGTTCTCTGAATTCATACTCAAAATATTTATGAGTTCTGACTCTGAGTTCTCTGAATTTAGACTCCGAACTCTTATGAATTCAAACTCTGAGCTTTGTATGTTCAGACTCTGAACTCTTATGAATTTAGACTCCGAACATTGTATGTTTAGACCCCGAATTTTACTGAATTCAAGACTCCCGATTTCTTTGAAATTATAACTCTGGAAATCTATAGAATTCTATCTTCGAATTCCTCTGATAAACAGAATCTGAATATTCTTGTATTATAGATACCGAATGTGTTTTCTTGGTTAGACTCCAAAATTTTATTCCTCACCCTCCGAAAAATGGTTTTGGTTTTGTAATCATATTTTTTCCCACACTTTTTTGGTTATAAAATTATGTCATGATTTTAGTTACAAACTGTTTATTGAGTGATACATGTACAAGTCCCTCCGAAGTTCAAGGAAAAATATGACTGTTGGAGGAGGGAGCCGACCGTTGAAGCAATGCCTATAAATATGAGCTCATTTGAAAGGGCTCATAACTTTGACAAACTATTCTATGACTCTAGATATTACATGCTGTTGAAGTGATTTATAGAGAGAGACTCTCATGCTCTGTGCATACTAAAAATCATATTCAGAATTGCTTTGTGTTACTCTGAATGTTGACGAGTTAATTCGATGGCTTCCATGGATAGGAAGAGAGATGTGCCAACTACCTTAAAGTTCAACTAATTCCTTGCTGAGGAAGACAGAGGGGGGGACTACCTTAAAGTTGAGGGCTTGTGGGGATAGAAATACAGACTTTGATCTTTGTATTGAGGGATAACCCTTGTGTGTGTAAGACAAAATTTCTTGAAAGTATAAATCAAGGGGCCTTTATCCAAGTTTGTTGGATACCTTTTTCATTGTGTTAAAATATTTACTACTTGTTACTTGTTTGTTTCAAGTTTTTCGTTTCATTTTTAATGTTAAGGAAAGTATAACAATCTTATACTTCATTACACTTGTACACTCTTATTTAATAAGATTATATATGCTTTAAGGTATAATATTTATCTTTGTAAACTTCTGTTAATTTTCCTTTCCAGATGCACTTTTCTGGAATTTCTTTTACGAAATCATATTTTCAGATTCAATCAACATTGTAGAACTAGTGGTTTTGTGAATTACTTTTTTTAACCTTGTTAAGCAATAGAAAGGTTTCTTACCAAATTTAAATGTTCCCAAAGAATTATTAAATTATACAATTCACCTCCCCCCCCCACCTCTCTTATATTGAGTATCTACATTATTATTTCGATCATGCATTTGGTTTGTATAGAGAATATCATTCTCCATACCATCTCAACAATTAGTATCAGAGGAGGTCTCTGAAATACATATATTCACATATATGTTTTCCTCGCTCATGTTTTTTATTGTTCTATATTTTCCTTGATTTGGAATATTTTTTTGGTTTAGAAATTCTATTTACTAATAAGTTTGTGTGGAAAGAGATTTTCATTAAGATGGAAGGAATCAATGTTGGTTCCATCGATAACTTAAATCCAACTAGACCACCTATTTTTTATGGAAATGATTATGCATATTGGATAGATCGCATGAAGATGTTCATTATCAATACTGGAGTAGATAATTTTTTAATGCTTACCGGATGTTATAAAATCCCTAACAAGGAAGTTAGTACCATCAACAATCAAGAAAAGCATGAATATCAATTTAATTATAAGGTACAAAGTACATTGATCTGTTCTATGACTAGAAATATATATAGCCAAATTTCATCTAGTGAAGTTGCAGATTGTATTTGGAAGAAACTTGAAGTTACACAATTTGGAACTTCCAAGGTTATCGAAACTAGAAGATCCATGCTCAGACATAAATATCATGGTTTCTTCTTTCCTTATGGAGAACCCATATGTAAGGTACAACAAAGATTCATGAATATTGTTAATAGTTTACAATATATGGGTGAGAAAGGATTAGATGATGAAGCACTTGTTGATAAGATCATAGACATCATGAAAATGAGTGGGAATCCAAGAGAACAGCTATAGATGAGAATAGATAGGTTTCTCAGATTTCCCAGGATGAGCCTTTTGGAACTCTTCATCAACATGAGACTAGATTGATGAGAGATGATGATAATATTAAGAAAAATAAGCGTAATGGTAGTGTTTCATTTACTAAAACTTACAATCATATGAAATCCAAGACTCTTGAGAGAGTTGCAAGGTCTAAATCTAAGAAGATTGTTATTTAATTTGAATCTAGTGGAAGTGAATCTTTAGAAAATGAGTTAGCCAATCATTCTCGAAGGATGAAAAATAATCTTGTCCATAAGACCTTTTAATCCAAATACAAGAAGAAATGAAGGAAAGATAAGAATGAATCAGAAGTCAAGTGTTATGAGTGCAAAATAGCTTGACATATAAGGCCTGATTGTCATATGCTTAAGAGAAAAGAAAGAAAGGAAAATCATTCTGAGAGAAATGTAATGAAGTACTACAATGTTAAAGCTAAGAATGTTTTGGAAGCTAATGACACCTGGAGTGCCAGTGGTGGAGACTCGTCAGATGATTCATCAGATATTGAGTCTTTTGGACAGAAGAACATTGGTCTAATAGCCAGGCTATCTATTGAAATTTTTTTCTTAATGGCTAACTTAAAAATTGATGAATCTATGACAAATGTATCCATGCGTGATAACTATAGTGATAGTAAATAATATAGCTCTTCTGGTGAATAATCTTCTTCTAATAAGGATAATAATTTATCTAACTATGAAGAAGTTACTAGGTTTGCTAAGCTCCTTGAGAATGAGAATTAAAAACTCAAGAAAAATATTGATATATAAAAATCTAGAAATACTATTCTTACGAAGAAAATATCAGATCTTTCTATAGATCTTGATAATAATGTTCTTGATTTAGAAAGTATTTCAAAAAAACCATGAGGAATTAAATTCAGAGAAGGATAAACTTTCTAAGGACCTAGAAAAAGTATTTTCATAGAAATTTTTTTTCGAGCTTAACTCTAGCTCAAAAACAAATGTTTTGGAAGATAAGAACATAGATATCAAACTAAAATCTGAAATTGTTTCCTTGTGGAAGTGTTTGTCAAACTTTACCTTAGGTAAGGAAAATTTTGATAAGATGTATTCTCAAATCCAGCCTCTAATTAATAGTTCTAGTTTTGGTTATACTAGTTCTAAAATGATTTTTAAGAACAATTATTTTGTTCCTCAAAGTGATATATTCGGGCCTAACTATCAGTGTCGTAGACATTGGGCAAGAAATTTTTCTATAAAAAAACCCAGTCTTTAGGATTTCATAAAGCCTGTTTTTATAAGAAAATTTGGCTGCATAAAATTTCGCTTTCTGAAATTTCTGGATCCAAGAATATTTGGGTTCTGAAAGAATAACACTCTTATTTTCAGGAAAATAATGAAAATACCAACAAAAATACTTCGTAAATGGATAGTGGATGTTCCCGGCATATGACCGGTAACAAAAACTACTTTGAAAAGATTATCAAGATGAAAGAAGGAAATGAAACTTTCGGAGATAATGCTAAGGGAGAACTTATTGGTATAGGTAACATCGTTATTCTTGAAAAAAATTAATTTAAGATTTTTTATTTGTTAAGGGTCATATGAACAACTTCATTAGAATAAGTCAACTATTTGATGAAGGTTACCTTCTGAATTTTAGGAATGACAAGTTCTTAGTACGCAATTCCAAGGAAGTGTTTATTCGTTCTTTTAATAGGCAAGAGAATGTTTATATGATAAACATAGAAGACCTTAAGAGCCAAGACCTACCCTTCCTTGGTGTAATGGAAGATCATTATTGGTTTTGGCATAGAAGGTCAGTCACTGTAACCATAAAAACCTATGAAAACTCTCTATAAAATTACTAGTTAAGGAACTTCCAGAGCTTAGATTTTTTTCTTCAATAGTATGTGATCCTTGTAAATCTGGAAAGAAACATAAATCAAGGTTTAAATCAGTCGGTGAAGTCTCAAACACTGATGCATTACAGTTAGTGCGTATGGATATTTTTGGACCAACAGAAACTATAAGAATCAAAGGCAAGTATTATGTATTTGTCTTAGTTGATGATTACACTAGATTCATGTGTGTCTATTTTATAGCAATGAAATCTGAAGATTTTTGTTATTTAAAAATTTTTAGAGTCCAAGTTAAAAATGAGAAAAACATTCCTTTGAAAACTATTCATAGTGATCGTGGAGGAATATTTCAAAATTCTGATTTTGAAACTTTTTGTAGTAAAAAAGGCTTTACTCATAACTTCTCAACACCCAGAACACCACAAAAAAATGGTGTTGTTGCAATAAGAAATATAATTCTTCTGGAGATAACAAGAACAATGTTGAGTGAGTATTCTGTAGCCAAACATTTTTGGGCAGAATTTGTAAGTACTATTTGTTATACTATATATCGATTTTTGATTAGACATATTCTTAATAAACTCTTTATGAGTTATGGAAGGTAGAAACCTAGAAATTTCTTCTTCAAGGCTTTTGGTTTCAATGTATTAATTTTTAATACCAAAGATAATTTACACACATTCGCACCAAAATCTGATGAAGTAATTTTCTTAGGCCACTCCAGAACTTCTAAGGCTTAATGAGTTTTAAATAAAAACACTTGTACTGTTGAAGATATAGTACATGTAAAATTTGATGAAACTCGTCCTTTTGTTTTTAAACAACCCCAAACATCATCTTAGGATGTGTTTTCAAAAACTTATTATCAAACCTTGATAGAAGGTCCTTCTGATAAGGAAAATTTTCATGAAGATAATTCTATACCATTTACCCCAGAATTTTTCCTACCCTATGTGGATGAACAGGTTTTATAAAACCAAAATCAGTTGTTTCTTAAGAATTATCCCAATGATAGTGTCATTAGTGATGTAAATATACCTGTAAGGACTTGAATTTTTTTAGGAAATAAAATTTAACATCTATAATTCTTTTCCAAATTTGAACCAAGAAGCACTGATGAAGATTTAGGTGATGATTATTGGATAAATGCTATGAAATATTAACTAAAAAAATTCGAAGGAAATAATGGCTAGACCTTGGTTGAAAGACCGAAAGAAACTTATATTATTTGAGTCAAATGGGTCTTCATAAATATGTCTGATGAAAATGGAATCATAGAATGAAATAAAGCTAGATTAATTTCTAGAGGATATAATCAACAAGAAGGAATAGACTATGAAAAATCCTATACTCCAGTATCTAGACTTGAATCTATCTGTATTCTACTTGCCTTTGCAGCATTATTCAACTTCAAACGTTTTCAAATGGATGTGAAATGTGCTCTCCATAGTGATTATGTTCAAGAAGATGTTTTTGATCAATAACCTTCTATTTTTGAAGATAAAAAACATTCTAAACATGTTTATAAACATACCTAATCTTTTTATAAACTTAAGCGAGCCCCTCGAGCTTGATAAGATAGACTTATAGGATTTTTGCTTCAAAATAATTACATAAAGGGAAAAGAAAATCCAACCCTTTTTATAAATAGAGATAAGAAAAATGTATTGATTGTTCCAATATATGATGATGACATTATATTTGGTTCAACTCAGAAATCTTGTATTGATTCCTTTGCGGATCTAATGAAATTTGAGTTTGAAATGAGTATGATGGGTGAGTTAACATTTTTACTTGGTTTTCAAATTTCTAAAAAACCTGAAGGAATCTATATATCCCAACATAATTATATTAAAGATCTTCTTAAAAAGTATGGATATGACAACACTAAAAGTGTATGTTCTCAAATTGGTATCTCAAATACACCTGATCTTGATGAAGGTGGGAAACCAGTATATCAAACATATTTTAGAGGTATGATAGGAAGTCTACTTTACTTGACAGCTATTCATCCAGACTTAATGTTTTCAGTATGCTTATGGGAAATATATCGATCCAATCCTAAGGAATCTCATTTAAAGGCAGTCAAAATCATTTTTCACTAATTAAAGCGATCCATGGATTTTAGACACTTTTATACTTTTAGAAATGATTTTGTTTTAAAAAAATCCGATGAAAACATTGGTGGATGTAGAATGGATAGAAAAAGAACATCTGGAACATTTCATTTCTTAGGAGATTCATTTGATTCCTAGTCATGCGAGAAGAAACACTCTGTATCACTTTCCACTGCTGAAGCTGAATATGTAGCAGTTGGAGGTTGTTGTGCTCAGGTGTTGTATATGAAACACACACTCACAGAATATGGTATGAGTTTTACTAAAACAAAAATTTTGTGTGATAATACTAGTTTCATTTTTCTATGTAAAAACCATGCACATGACCCTCTTGAAAACACATATATTTGGCATCACTTTCATAGGGATCACACACTAATAAGGGATATCATTCTCCAATTTATCAGAACACAAGATCAACTTGCTGATATTTTCAAAAATATTTATCCTCCCATAGATTTGAATACATTAAACATACGTTAGGAATGATAAACATAAAGTGATCTTCCATGATAACTTTTTGTTGTAACTAATCTTCTAACAGTAGAACTTCTTTTCATAGGGGGGGGGTACATTTTCTTTATAGATAGACCAAAATATTTCGTAATGAAAATTTTCATAGTCATTTCTTTTCCTTCCTTATATTTTCTTATTTTAATTTTGGTAACAAATATTTTCATATTGATGATTTTCGTAATAAAAATTTTTGTACTTTAAATTTTCATAATAAAGATTTTCATGATTAAGATTTTTGTAATGAATATTTTCATATTTAAATTTTCGTAATGATAATTTTTGTACTTTAAATGTCTGTAATGATGATTTTTTGTACTTCAGTGTCCGTAAAAAAGATTTTCAAAAACAATTCATAGTTAGTTTTACAAATTTTTCGTAATATAATTTTTCGGAATCTAAAGTTCTTCATGAATAATTTTCCTCACTACGAATAATATTTTTGGAAATATGAATGGTTTGACTCCTTTCCTATGTTTTCTTAATCATCATTTTCTTACTAGTAGTTTCTATTATTTTTAAAATTTTCAGATTCTCTTTTCCTTAAATCTGAATGTTTTTTTTAAATCCTCAAAAGATAGGATCCAGGATTTCCTTGCACCTATCATATCAACCATCAAATCTGATCAAAAATATTTTCATACATTGGATTGAGTTTGAAAGATGGATCGTAGCTTATTACACCTATAAAAATGACCCTCAATGCTAGTCCTACATCCAATCTCAAGATCTCGCGTGTTGAAGCTTTGCCTCTCCACTTTAGCTAATTATAGATTTTTAAGGGTTTCTCAATTCCAAATGTCTATAGAATAATCTTCTCAGAAAGATATGTCCACTATCAGACCTTTTTTGGTGTAGCATATCAATAGAGAAAGGTTTGTGCATCCAAACTTCTTCAACAAGTTTGATTTGATTATCTCGAAAATCAATAAGCTGAATGGATGGGAAAGTGGTTCCATATCAAAGCCAGGGGCTCAAGATTTGGTGTATCTAGATCTACTATTTGATTTTTATGAATCAATCAGTTTCTTTTACAAAGAAGGCATAGATAAATTTTTCTTCAAAAGCAATGGAAATACCTAAGCTCTTTCATATACTAAGGGAGAAAACATAGTTGTTATTTTATATGATGGGGAAGTTAAACTATGTTCCCACATTTTTTCTGATGTCAATGGAAACTTTGTAATGGTGGAAGCTATGGAGTTCCTCAGTCATACTAATGTCAAGACTCTGAATATTCCTCACCTCTCTACAAATAATCAATTCCTTGAATTATGGGTTCAATGATTTTTCATTCCGAGAATAGGTGACAAGGACACATTGAAGAATAGTGATATGTACATCCTAGATTTTATGTTGAACCTGAGGAAGGTGAATTTAGTTAATCATATTCTGATTACGATTGAGAATATCAAGAATAGAAATCTGAAGGCTGAGATTATCATGTACCTAGCCATTCTTTCTAAGATGATTATTAGCTGCTTAAAATATTTTAAAATCCCTTGTAGCATGATGCCAGTGAATTTTAAAGTAATTCTAGTCAGTGATTATACCCTTAATAGGATGAACATTGGGTTTTCTTCTGATTCTGGAGAATTTTATGACCAACCTGATGAAAAAGAGGAAGCATATCTGAAAAAACAAGAAGTGGATGAACCATCAAAAAATATTGGAAGGAAGAGGAAGTTGATGGAAGTTGTAGAGGAAAAAACCCCAAAAGTTAAGGATGTTCAATCCACACCTCCAAAACCTAAAAAGAAAAAAATCATATCCATATGAGGAAGTATCTAAGTGGAAGGAAGATAAGAAGAACAGTACAGAAGGGGATCCCAAGTTCAGACTTCACCCTACTGAAGAAAAATCACTCAAGGAAAAGACAGCTGAGTATCCAGAAAGGGAAGAGAAGGAAAAGAAGCAAAAGAAGAAGATGGTTAAATCAGAGATTGCCCAATCTCTTCTGATGTCTTCTGAAAAATCATCAAAAAATATTCTGGTACCAGAATCATTCCTAGTAGAACCCTTACCTAAAACCCATAGAAAGAAATATGTGACTCGGGAAAAGGTCAAATAAAAATAAGAAGAAAAATTTGTGGAAAAAGAAGAAATTATTGGTGATATCGAAGATCTGATTAAGCACATGGAAGACTTTCATAAGAATGAATGCCCATATGAGAAGTTGTCAATCTGAACTTCAGAAGCAGAATATTCAATGTTGGCTACACCTGGGAAATATGTGAAAAGAGAGGATAGGAAGGGAAAAGATGAGGTGAAAAAGATCTCTGAGGAAGAAAGTTCTAATCATGACTTCATTAATCCTGAGGAACCTAAGGCAACTGCTTATAAGGAAGAGTTATATGAAGACAGAATTGTTCAGTTGTCTAGCAGTAGACATGAATCTCTGGATGTGGAAGCCATTTTGAGACATGATAAGGGAAAACATGTTTTAGTTGAGACACCTACTAAAGATGTTGTGATAAAGAAGGATGATGGTGGATCTTCAAAGGGGAAACATGAATTTCTAGAGAGAGATCCCTCACCAAGAAAATTATCAGATTCAGAATCATCATCCCTTGGACATGATTTTTTAGACCAATATTTGAAGAAGCTTTTTGGGACTATTCTGATTTTTTCAAGCATTGACTTGAGATGCCAAATTCTCCAACACACCTTGAATCAAATGTCAGATTTAATATCCATGGTGGTGGATAAATTTGTAAATCTTGAGGCTTATTTCAAGAACTTTTTCATTAACTATGAATCCTACAAGAGATCATGCAATAAGATTACCACCGGTTATAAGAAAACTATAAGATATTTGCAGATTCATTATGGGTTCCAAGAAAGTTTCAATGAATATTTTGACACCGAACATGGGAAAATCAAGGATCTCACAAGTAGCTTTGAGGAAAAGCTAACCTTTGAGCAGAATTCTCAGACTCCAGAAGTGAAGGATTTAAATGGGAAATTGTATTCAGTGGCTCAAAGCTGGAAGAGAGAAAGAGATATTTGGATTGAGATAGAATAAAAGATTTTCAAGTAATAAGAAGTTTGGAAGGTTCAGGAAGATTCTCTTAAAGATATGGATGAAAGAATCAATGCTTTAGAAAATAATGCTGAGGAGCAGGATCAGATTCTAAAGCGAGATGTAGAAGATCACAAAGATCTCAAAAAGCTGAAAACCATTGTGAAGTAGTTGAAGCCCATGGAATATGAATGATTATTAGATCTAATCTGATCATTTGTTCTATTTTCATTCCTTGTAAAAACAATTTCTAATCCTAATGAAATTTTGGTAGCTTGTTTTTTGGGATGTTTTGTACAAATATTTTAGGTACCATAATTTCGTTTCCATTCCCTCAAATTTCTTTTTCAAAATGACAAAGGGGGAGAAAGGAAAAATAATTTTATGTAAAGAAGAAGATTCCCTATGTAAGGGGGTGTATTTATCTATGGGGGAGTTTTCATTACAAATATTTTTGTATTCAAGATAATGAAAATTTTCATTCCGGAAATCTAGAATACGATCCTTAGTGTTCGAAAGCCTAAGGGGGAGTTAGTCGTATTCATCATTTCCCATGTGATAAGGGAGATAAGTTTTATTTTCTAAGTCCTTATATTATTTTTTGAAAGCAAGTTTGTTCTTTCCAAAAAGGGGGAGATTGTTGAGTCAATGAGGATTCTTTATGACTTTATTATTCCCTAATTTATTGAAAATCACAAACACCTTATCTTAAGGCAAATTTCATTTACTCTATGTTTTACTTCGATAAGGAAAATTTTTCTTCCCCAAGGAAATTTATCCTTATCATGTTTATCATTTTTCATTTTATCAATAAGTATAAATTTCAGTTTCATATCTAAAAACCTCGGAATCATATATATATATACTTAGATATAATGCACTCTATTTTCATGATCTAAATTCAGCTTCTGATTTCTCTGAATTCAGACTCCGAACTTTTCTGAGTTCTGACTCCGAGTTCTCCGAATTCAGACACTGATATTTTCTGAGTTCTGACTCCGAGTTCCATGAATTCAGAATCTGAACATTGTATATTAAGACTCCTAACTCTTACGAATTCAGACTCTGAACTTTGTAAGTTTAGACTCCGAACTCTTATGAAGTCAGACTTCGAACGTTTTAAGTTCAGACTCTAAACTCTAATGAATTCACACTCCGCACATTGTAAGTTCAGACTCTGAATTTTACGGAATTCAAGACTCCAATTTTTTTTGAAATTTAGACTCTATAATTCTATATAATTCTAACAACTAATTCCTGTGATAAACAGAATCTTAATATTCTTTTATTATTGATACCGATTTTTTTTGATAGACTGCAAACTTTTATTCCTTACACTCCAAAAAATGGTTTTGGATATGCAATCATATTTTTTCCTACACTTGTTTTGGTTATAAAACGATGTCTTGTTTTCAGTTACTAACTTATCATTTTTTGAGTGACACATGTACAGGTCCCTCTGAAATTCAATTAAATATATGATCGTTGGAGGAGGGAGTCGACCATTGAAGCCGTGCCTATAAATTGGAGCTCATTTGAAAGAGATCATAAATTTTTTGAACTTTTCTATGACTCTAGATATTACATGATGTTGAAGTTATTTCTAGAGAGACTCTCATGCTTTGTGCATACTAAAAATATTGTTCATCATTGATTCGTGTGATTCCGAATGATGATGAGTACATTCGAGGGATTCTAGGGATAGGAAGAAAGAGGTGTTGACTACCTTAAAGTTCGAGCACTTCCTTGCTGAGGAAGAAAGAGGTGTCGACTACCTTAAAGTTCAGGGATTCTGGGGATAGAAAGACAGACTCTGATCTTCATATCGAGGGATTACCTAGTTTTGGGTAAGACAGAATTTCTTGAATGTATAAATCAAGGGACATTTATCCAAGGTAGTTGGATACCCTTCTCGTGGGGTTAAAATATTTACTACCTGTTACTTGTTTGTTTCAAGTTTTTCGCTGCATTTTTTATGTTAAGGAAATTATAACTATCTTATACTTCCTTACAATTGTACACTATGATTTAGTAAGATTATATACGCTTTAAGGAATAATATTTATCATTGTAAAATTCTTTTATACTTCCTTTACGGATTCACATTTCTGGAATTAATTTCACTGAATCATATTTTCATATTTAAGAAAATGTGTATAACTAGAGGTTTTGTGAATTAATTTTCTTAAACATATTAAAAAATATAAAGGATTCTTACCAACTTTAAAAGTTCCCAATTAGTTTTTAATGTACACAATTCACCCCCCCCCCCCCTCTTGTATATTGCGTAACTATATTGTTATTTCGATCATACATTTGGTATCTAAGGAGAATATCATTCTCCATACCATCTCAGCAGATTGTAGATACCTATATCAAGATTTTCTATCGTATCTATTTAGGATATGACCATGTTTCTCACTTTTTATATATTTGAGATATAAATGTATGCCAATGTTGTAAAACATCTTACATGCATTATAAATTTAAATAAACATTTTTATGTAACTTTTTTATCTAAGACATTTATTTATAATTATTCCATAACATTTAAATCCTTTGATTGAAGTATTTTCCCATTATCTGTATTGTGTATCATGATTTGTTAATCATGCTTCAAACTAAAAAACCCCTTTATTTTAAAATTGAAATAATTTATTTTTTTAATCTACTATTGTGATCTATTATGGAAACCTTGATGAGACCCAATGGGGATTTTTACCTCACACCCTTCTTTTGCCTTCTGGTGTTTGTATAAATTATTATTAAAGGTTTGAGAAAGAGGAATGGATCTCTTAACGGTGGATCCAACTGTTAAACCTTGGACACGGTGAGTAGTGTCATTATGGACATGGGGTTTTTTCTCTATTTAGAAACTCGAGTTGTAGTACTTTTGGATGTAATGCCCTATTGGCTTCGTGTAAATTACTCCCAATGTAGTTTCTTTTGTATTCATATTGATTTTCTTGTCTTCTATCTACAATGTTTTGTGGAAAATTTGTTCCCACATACATGTTATGTGATTTCAAGTGCCCGTCTTTGACCTGTGGCGATCTATAATTCCCTTTGTGATAGGTTAGGTTTGTCTTTGATATAAGTCTACCAGGGTACTCAAGGTGGTCCACGGAAAAAATGGTTTCATAGTAAGGTATTTTATCTTTTTTCTTAATGTTAGTATGAACATGGCTAATATTTTTAGGACAGGGGATGTAGTTATGATTGAGTGCATGTCCAGTTCCCACCACAGTGAACCTTATCTCAGTAGGAGAGGTTATGGAAGGAAATCTTGTAAATTGATTCTTGAATTTTCCCTATTGTGATGTGTATGGATTGAAATCCAAATATTTTTGTTCCATCTATAAGAAATAATATCCATTGTTTCTCAATTTGATTGTTAGTCTGATGTCTTCCTTATTTTCTGTTGATATTGTGTAGCATCATGCCTTTGAGAAGAAGTTAAAATCGGATCCAAGATAACGATGATGCTGAACCACAGGGATCTAATCGTCTAGTGGACCCAAATCTAGTTGAGGTTATTTCTCACACTCTCCATGCTCTAGGATATGCACCACCTCTAATTACTATTTAGGAACCATATGTGGATCCTTCGGGGTAATTTCATTGAAATATTTCTTAAGTGTTCCTTCACCAAAGCCACCAATTTTAAAATGTTTCAATGAACACCAATATTATAAGGAATTGTTGGGTAGGATATAATGACTTTTTTCTTTCTTGGAGGCACACGACGTAATCAAGGTGAATTTTGTAATATATATGCTAGAAAGACTAAGTAGGAAATGTTGGTACATGATGTTAAAAAAATAAGAGGGCTTAGTGTGGAAAGACATGATGGTTCTTTTCATGGACCGGTTCAGTCCAGATTTGATGGTGATGGAAAAGGCTCTATATTTTTTTAATCTTGAGTAGTCCAGCAGTACCATGAATGAGAATTCAGATCACTTTGCTGAGCTAGTACAGTTTTTACCAGAGATTTTATCTAATTATAGGATAAAGGCTTGATTAGTAGTGTTGGGACATCGGTCAAATATTTTTTCTCAGGTTCTATTACTCAAGATTCACAGTTATTCCAATGTAATGGATAGGGAGATGATGGCTGATATGTACCAAGCTAGAACGTCAAAGTTATCAAGGGTCTTTTTTCTCCAAGTGGATATGCCAGTTTTTTCATGGTAAAGTTGATGTATGATGATTCTCATGGAAACTCTCACGGGTAAGGTCACACTAGACCTCCTATATCACATGGGGTGTTATTCAATTTTCTATCAGTGAGGAAATCCAAGACATTATAAGATAATTTTCACTGAGGCTCTCAAGAACTGTATCTTCTATTTAAATTCAAGACACATAAATGTATTATTCAATAAATTTTATCCTCTTTGTGGTGGAATGGGATCAATATATCCTCCATAAATTGTGAGGCAATTAGATGATTCGTATTTAAAGGGGTTCCAGCCATAGGCATACAGGATGAATCTACTTTACACATTTGAAGTTTCTCTAGAGGAAATAGACACGAGTCTAGTGACTGTGAGAGGTGCCATTAATATAGCTTCATCATTATTGATGGATATATTTGATATAGGTGAATCTCACTCATTTATTTCAGCCCTTATTTTTAATGTTTTTATTCATCTTATGGATTTTTTATCATTTCCAATAGATATTACTATACTCCTTGGTACAAAGTGAATGATGGGTCATTATAGTCCTAGTTATTTTTTCAGGCCATCTCATGTCTACCTAGATTAGAGTTTTTGGTCCTCAATATTAATTCGCTTGATGTCATTTTTATATATATTTCCTCGTTACCAATAAAACCCTGATTTCTTGTTTTATTTGGAAGGTCTACATCACTACACCCAATGGTGTGTCTCATGTCTTCAAAAAAGAATAGGACCCAAGGTCAGGTAGGGTCAGACTATCTTTTCCAATATTTTTTATGGTAATATTATTGTTTAATTTTAATCTTGAGTGGGAATCTTTGAGCAGTGATCTCCCTCCAGTTATAATCATTTTTTTTCAATGGGTTTCCTTCTAATTTTTCAGTTCTTCCACTTATAAGGGAAGTTGAGTATTCCATTGACAGGGTTCCTTGTAACCAACTAGTTTCAAATATATCTTACCACATAGAACAAGGTAAAATGAAAGGTTTGATGTCCCAATTATACGATCATCTTGAGAAAGGATATATACACCATAGTGGGTCACCATAGTCATTGTCGGTTCTCTTCTCTAAAAAACCTGAATGTTCTCTTCGCTTATGTGTTGATTACCGAAAGCTCAATATAGTTATGGTAAGGAACATGTATCTTTTTTAAAGGATTGATGATCTGGTCAATCAGTTGAAAGGGGTTAAGTGGATTTCAATGATAGACCTTCAATTTGGTTACCATTTGTTGAGGATAAACAAATATGACATTTAAAAAACTATATTTAAGATTAGGTATGGCCATTATGAGTACCTTGTTATTCATTTTAGTCTGAAAATGATCATGAAGTTATCATGGCTTTGATGAATAGGATTTCCTTGAGTATCTGGATACCTTTTTTATTATTTATGGATGACATCCTTGATTATGCTAGTTATGAGGAGGGTCATTTGTATCTTATAATAATAGTTTTGAGTCTAACGATAAATCACGAACATTAATCCAAACTTTGAAAGTGTGATTTTTTTATTTGGAGTGTGAAATTATTCAGACACAGGGTGTCTAAACTGGGTATATCAGTTGATCCTAAAATTTTGAAGGTTGTTATGACATGAGAACAACATCAAAGTGTCTTCAAGATTCAAATCATCTTAGTCTTAGACTAATATTATCATCGGTTCAGGAATGGCATATCGATGTTTTCTTCTTTGAATAATACTCTAACTCAGAAAGGGGTTATTTTTTACTTTAATCATAAATGTTATAGTTCTTATGTTGAGCTGAAACATATTTTGACTATTGTACATGTGTTGACACTTCCAGTGGTCGAGCATGGCTATGTTTTCTTTTTTAATGAATGTTGTTCAAGATTCTATTGTGTTCTTATAAAGGGTGATCATGTATTTTCTTATAGATCTTAATATCTTATATCATACAAGAAAAACTACCATACCCACATCTTTATACTTGTAGTTTCTATGAACATTATTAAGTGTTAGTTGAACTACATTTTTAGAGAAAATTCTACTATGTATTCCAACCAAAAAATCTTGAGTTATATCTTCACTTAAAAATATTTTATTCCATGTTAGAGGTATTGTGTGTAGTACCTAAAATCTATATAATTTGAATCACCAACACCCTCAGAAATGGAATTTCATTATAGATGCACTGCACTGGAATATTTCAACCCAGTCAATGATATAATCCTCAAAAGAGTAGAACATGATGGATCTTTTTTAATAGTTTCATAATAGAGTTTAGGAGAAAGGGGATGAAGGTTCCTTAGCCAGTGTTCAGTTTACATCTACTCTTCTCGCGTTTATTTTTCTTATTCAAGTGCATGATGATAAATTCTGTGGCATTGGAGACTCATTTTATGATAGGGAGATAGTTTCCCAACTGTCATTCTCCAACAAGAGTGTTCTATGTTATTGGAATCGCTCTGTTGTTCCTTTAACGGCAAGGAAGTCTGTGATGGAGGACTTTTAGAATTTTGAGTGGGTTAAGCCCCAAAGAATCCCAAAGATGTTCTCTAACATGTGGGGGCTATTCTAGTGTCCAGGGATGATATGAAGAATTTTTTAGTTTGTCTCTCATTACTATACATGACAACAGATCAAATCAGAGCACATGAAAACATTGAATTTTCTTCAACCACTTTCAAACCCTATTTGGAAGTGGGATTAAATCTCTTGGGACTTTTTCGTTGGGTTTCCTCAAACTCAAAGAAAGAAAAATTCAATATGGGTTGTGATAAATAGGCTTTCCATGTCAAATCACTTCATACCCATTCATAATAATACCAAAATTGAGGAGTTTGGAAATCTATATGTGAAAGATATTGTTCATTTTTATGGATTTCCGTCTACTATAATCTCTAATAGGGATCCATGGTTCACTTATTTCTTTTGGAGAGGCCTTTATGATGTACTGGGATCGTAGGTCCATTTGAGAACGTTCTACCATCCACAGACAGAGATAGCTATACAGATTCTTGAGGATATGCTCTGTGCATGTTTTCTCGACTTTGGTGGGGCATGGGATGATCACTTGGGCCTGGTTGAGTTGTATTATAATAATATTTATCAGTCAGTAATCAGAATGTTACCTTTTTAGGCTATGTATGGTTGGCCTTGTAAATTTCATTTTTGTTGGTAAGAGATTAGTAAATCTTCCTTAGTGGGACCCATTTCTTGTGCATGAAACAACATCAAAGATTCATTTTATTCATTATATAATAATAACATCATTGGGATGATATAAGCCGTATGCTAATGATCAGTGTTGACCTTTTGAGTTCTTATTTGGTGACTAGTTTTTCATGAAATTTTCACCCTACTTGGGTCAATTTTGGCTTGGGAGGCACGAGAAGATTTCTCCTCGTTTTGTGGGTCCTTTCTAGTATTTTTAATAGGTTGGAAATGATTCATTCCATTTAGCACTTCCACCACCACTAACATTGATACATAATGTATTCCATGTTTCAAATATTAGAAAGTATCACTCTAATCCATCTATGTTTTTAATTGGTGTGAACCTAATATTGAACCAGATTCTTCATTGACTGAAAAGCCTATCAGGATAGTGGATTCTGAGACAAAGGTAATTCATGGGAGGATGATACTTTTTTTTGCGTTTTATGGAATCATGGTTCTAAGAGTTATTAGATCTGGGAACATGAGGCATTGGATAGAGGAAATTGGCCTCATTCTTTTGGTATGGAATCTTCTTTATTGGATTTTATGGGATAGAAATTTTCTAGAGTGGGATGTTGTAACATCTCGTTACCGATCTGAAAGGTATTTCTTTAATTGTGTCTTGTAATTTCTTTCACTTTTACTATGTAGGTTTGAGAATGAATTTGTAGGATACATATAATAGTGAATTAAGATATTTGAGAAACTCTCAAATTTAACCATCTTTTTCTATTGGTTATAGAAGGGTTACACACCATGTAACTATGATACACTACATGAAAGGATTTCTAGAGGAATTTCATGAAGGTATTCATAATGTGTTTGTTAAATACTATGATTAGACTTTATATATAATGAGTTATTTCATGGATTGTATTTAATTATTGGTGATGGTGTTTTCAATGGATTCTTATATTAACTATTCCATGATGTGTAATTTTATTTCAAGTCATTAAATACCATAATAGAATTTTTTTTGGAAAACACTACTGATATCTTTTCATTAATTCACATTAGTTTCAAATCCCTTGACCCAAAGCCTTCCCAAATCGATATTAAAGCTATCCAACCAATTTGGATCCTTTCTTTTGGCATTCGATCATCATTGTTCTTGTGGTGTGATTACTATGTAATAATTCTCTTTCATTCTTCATCTTTATCTCATTCTCCTCCTTTGGGATTTTAATATATCATCCTAAATTTGATTTATCTATGTAATGTTTTCTTAGATATCACATATAGTTTGTTCTTTTATATCTTATACACCATTTTTCTCATTAACGGGATTCGTTACGAATTTTTTTTAGGAAAAAGGTAGGTGGTTCCATCCCGATTAGCCAGATTGATTAAACTAATATTTCTTAGTTTATTTAAACTATTGATTTAAACTCAATTTCTCAATATTTCCATTGACACGATAAAACCCGATACTAGTGAATTAGAAGATTTGAAATGGTTTTGTCATTGAAATTTGGAACTGCCAATTCCATTAATTTGGGGGGTGTTAGTAAAAATTGGATAATTTAAATTGGATAATTAAATTTTGGGTTTGATGGAAATTTTTTCAATTAAATTGTTGAATGTAATTAACGAAATGAATTGTGAAATTGATATAATATTGTTTGAATGGTTTTGAAAATTTTGAAAATGGCTTAAAAGAATTTGATAAAAACCCAGTGGTTTTATCTTGTGAAAGATGAATGTGTTTTATTAGAACATGTTTTTTTAAAATTGAAAATTGTCATTGAAATTAAAGAATGGGATTTAATTATATTTTACGAAGTCTTAAAATAATTTTCTCATCATTGATTATGTAAGATAACATAGAAGCCTTAGGTATTTGGTGAGTTATTTGGACACACTATTTGTTATTACAATGTTTGAAAACATACATGCAGTAGGTCACATCCCAGATAGAACGGTGATGAGTCACCTTTGGATAGTGTAATGGTAATGTGTATAAAAATATTTTTGATATCATAAAGACAGTGTGGAATCTAGTATATAGAAATATTATCATACATATTTGGTATATTACTATGTTTCTCCAATGTTTTATATTTGAGATATATATAAATTCCAATGTTTTAAAACTTATTTACATGCCTTTTGAATTTATATAAATGATTTTATGTAGCTATTTTATGAAATACATTATTTTAGAAATATTTCTTCACTTATAAATCCTTTTAATAAAGTCTTTTTCCATCATTTGAAATATGTTTCATGATTTTATAAATATTATTTAAAATTCCAAACCTATTTATTTCAAAATTAAAATAATTTATTTTTGTTAATCTTTTATTTCCACCTGTTATGGAATCCTTGGTGAGACCCTACATAGATTTTTAGCTCACACACTACTTATGACTTTGGGTGTTTGTAGATTATCTCATTCCAGGTTTGAGTAAGGGGAAAATATCTCTTCGAGGTGGATCTATATTTTGATCCTTGGATGTGATTAGTTGTTTCCTCAGTAACTTGGGGTGTTTTCTCTTGTTTTGGTATATGAGTTTTAGTACTTGGGGCTTTAATCCCTTGTAGACATAGGGTACATTAATCCTAGTGGAGTTTATATTTTATTCATATTTAATTTCTTTTCTTGATTTCACTATGTTTTTTTGGAAATTTCATTCCCACTTTCATGTTTTATGATTTTAGGTTCTAGTAACCGACCCATGGGGATTGGGAACTCCGTCCGAGTTATGTCAGGGCGGTCTTGGTTATCGGTTTACTATGGTACCTAGGATGGTTTTTGATAGAAATAAAGTTTTTCCATAATCATAATAACATCTAATCATAAATATAATTATATATTTATTACTTTATTATGAAAACAAAATAGTAATAATAAGAAGATGAAGAAAATATATTCAATTTAAATGGTAAAACAATTACCTCTTCTTCGAGTATCTCTTTATGATTTTCAAAAAAGGACTTCTTAGGATGGATTTATTCCTAAAGTATGGCCTCTATGATGAAGTGAGGGATGTTGGGAGGAGAAATGGTCATGTTTTGGCTGATATAAAAGGATTTAGGGGGGTTAATAAAAGAAAAGTATAGGTTCCCTTTTATAAGAGAGGGGAGGGGTTCTTTTGGAAACTCCAAAACTATCAATTTAATATAAATTGATTTTCAATTTAAAATATCTCTATATTAAGTAATTTCACGGATATGATGAGAATGGGTCTAAATCCTCAATACAAATGAATTTTTGACATTTTTAGGTTAATAGAGTAACCTTATCTTTTGGATATAACACTTAGTTAAATATTTCAAATCTTATCGTGACAACTTGTCTTTTAAAACAATAGGATTAATATATTTAGTATAAAATACCAAATGAATCCTAATTGGATCATTTTTGAAATATTTAACGTTATTCAAGTTATTTGGACAAAATATGGATTTTTTAAATTTTATATTGTTTATTAAATTATTATTTATCTTAAAATCTCATTTATGTCAATTTTTACACTATTTATTACTTTCCTTTTTAAAAAACCATAAAAACATTATTCCATAGACAAAAACTACATTATATCTTCCCTAAAATGTAAAATTCATCTAAAAAAATTTGTGTATGACTTGAAATATTTCAAATTAATTTAATTTTAATATTATCAATATCATTTATTTGATTCTTCCTTCAATAAATCAATTATTGTATCATCATTGTATAACCATTTAATATAATTATTGATTTTATAAAACTATAAATAAATTACCGTGATTTGAATAAACATAATATATATATAAATAATATTTATAGTTGGTAATATTACTTATATAACCTTGTATTAAAAATATTTTACTTGTTAAAAAAACAGAAAAACAAAATCAAATTTTCCTAAAATATAATATCATAAAAATATTAACACCTTCCCTCTAACTCCAAGTGGTCTCAAAATAAACCAAAGGATGATTTTGATTAATATAAACTCATCCAAATAAATTAAGACATTGATTGCAGAAATTTTATAAATCATATAATTTTATTTTTATCCTTAATATCTTGAGTTACCCTTAACTATGGTAAAAAAATACTAAAATTAATATTCACCTATAATTATGTTGTTCTGTTTAGAAAAAAATAATAAAAATTATATCCATGAATTTTTTTTTAGATTCAACTCACCAAAATGGGAAAATTAATTTTAATTCCAATTTTTGCAGATGTGGCGAGAAGGCTGGTTAAAAAGACAATAAAAAGATTACTGAATTTTTATATCAAATTATATTATAAAAATTAATAAAATTACCTAAATTAGATTAATATACGTATTCTTTATCTATTTTGACATAAAAATAAATTTAATGTAAAATATTTATTTTAATAAATCAATCGGTTTTTAACAACCATGCAGTATTTTTCACTATTCATCAAATATTGAAACATTTCAAAAAAATACAAAACATTCACCCTAATATTATTTTGATATTGTGAATTCAAAAATAAAGAATATTTTGAAAAAATATATAAACTAAATAATATTGTTAACATTATTCATAACTGCTCTTTAAATGGTTAGTTTGATAGATCATTGTGTGCTCAAACTTGATGTTCCGTCAACATAAATATATTGAAGTTATTAAAAAATAATCGTACCATGAAATCATGGGGTTTTTATTCTCCATTACCTCAATAAATTGAATCACCCTTATGATTATATTTTACTTTGATAATCAAAGGTTGATACTGGAAAATTACATTGTGGGAAACCCACATCATAAATATGGTTAATAAAACATCCTCTTAATAAGAGGAAATGGGAAATGAAAAGGTCACCAAAAAATTAGGATTTCAAATAAATTAAAATTAGTGGACTATAGAGATACATTATTGGAGGAAAAACATAAATATTTATAGGAAGTTATTTGAGGTCATCAATCACAAATAGGTAAATGATAAATAGAAATTTGATTTCCTCATGGTGATAAATATATGATTATTTAAAATACCATCGGTTCAACATAAATAATGGTATTAGCATAAAAATGTATTTATATTCTTTTTTCTTGAGTTGTCGAATTATTTTACTATCCAGAAAAAAACTTGAAAAAACATACTTGATTTCATTACATGTAGCGATATTGTACTTTGGTTGTTATTTGATATATTTTCACTTCATTTCATTCACCTATAGATGGAAATTAAAGATGATTTATTATGCATAAAGAACTTTTAATGAATCATGTGATATATAAGTGTTTAATTATTCCCTTAAATATTTACTAAAACCAAAAATGTTATCACCTAATATCCAATAAATCTTACATAAACCCCAAACAATAATATTTATTATTCAACATATCCCATTTCAACCTTAAGACATGACCAAAATACTTCAATCCAATTTTTTTGTCCAAAAAGGTCTCCAAATTTCCAAATCAATCTTAATATCAGATTCCCAAACAAATTAATCTATATCTTATTTCCACACACAAAATATTTTACCACCTTTAGAACATTAATGAAAACTATAATTCTTAAACATAATTAAAGTGTAAGTAATGTATTACAATCCAAATATATCTTAGGAATCCTCTAACCATAGATCCATTGATGTTGTAACTTTTAATCAAAATACAAAATTACCTTAATAATTCCACATTACTCTTAAACCATTAACTATGCTTCGACATATTATTCCTTAATATCATCATCATCACATTTTTTTGTAATCTCATCATTATCCGTAGTATATTAATTACTTTTATAACCATTTTGATTCTAAACATCAACCAAAACCTAAATCAAAATCTCAGAAACACTAATCATATTGATATAGTCTTGATGAATCATTAATATTATTTCTAAAACAGGCCATAATATTCTCATTATATGGATTTGTAGGATTATTTTGGGTTATACAAGGTATTACCAAATCTATAGAAATATTTCATATGCATTGATGTATCTTCAAATTTGGAAATAGGGTTATGTTTTATAATACATGTTCTCAAATTATAATTTCCAAGGTTGTTATTAAACTTACTTTGATTCAAATTGTATTTGTCCAACCCCAGAGTCTTAAAGCTAATGATTTATTTTAATCCATTTTAATGATTACAATGCATCTAATACTGAATGATCGATCGGTTTAGCAGTCTTGGTCAACATATTACATACACAAACCATTCATTACAATTATGAACATAAAATACAACATAGATAATTATTTGGTAATTCTATTATTCTATAATATTAACACTACATATCATTCATAATACACTTTTTGGCATCATCAAAAAATAAAACATAAGAAATTGGTCACTTTAGATCCTCAGTAAGGGAAAATATACAGTGTATTCCATTATGATTAAATAAGAATAAACCTTAAGGAATGGTATATATTTGAAACATAAGCCTGTTAATCATAATATGGAGTATAATATGGTATGAATAATTAATATCGTATAATATAATCCCTTGATATAAAATACATAACCATGGATATTTTAATTGTCAAATAATCAGATAGAGTATAAATAACTAATCTCATAAAGAATTAATGCATCGTTTTGAACTTCTGAATCTTACCATCAAGGAATCATGCCAAAAATATTGTATTATTAAGGATCCATTCCAGGAATATAATACATTTAAAGATTCATACAAAGAGTCTAATACTTTCATGGATTCATTCCAAGAATCTAATCCTTTCAAGACTTCCTTCCAAGAATCTAATACTTTCAAGGCTTTATGATAAAAAATATAATAAATGGGTGAGAAATTTGCCAAAAACACATCTATTTTGTTTCATGAAACCCACTGATGTATCAAGGGGATATATAGGTCCCCTCCCTTCACATAATATGTCCAATTATTCACTCATATTAAAGGGTTGATAAAACATAATCAATCAAAACATTCATATTAAAAATGGCATAAGAAATGTAATACATTAAACATAAACCATGAATGGTATAAAAATTTATCTTACAAAATCAAACTAATCATAAACACTTTAATAAAATAAAATAGATTGTATCACAAGATATCAACCTCAATCAAACATAAAATTTAGGAAATTATTTTGGTGTAGATGAAAATAATATAATAAATCATTTCAACTATCTTGAGAAAAATACTCTTTTTATTGAAAATAAATTAATTAAAAGCCTCAAATTTATAATATAATAAGTTAAAAGAAAAAATAATATTTTTGAATCAAAGTGTCCCATACATCTTTTAATCATTTAATTGAAATTAAAAATTTACTATTTTAAAAATATTCATATCCTAACAAATAAATCCATAAAACCCATTTTTAAAACATGGACATGAATGAGAATGAAATAAGGGAATAAATCATATTTAAAAACATGTATTAGTTTAACATTTCATTCAATAAAACCATAAAATTTTACTTTTAAAACAATTTTATTAATTATAGACAAGGATGATAAATATTTCCCAATAAAAACATAAATATATGCAATCTCAGATAATAATGAGATCACAAAATTAACTCAAACTATTGCTCTGATTCCCTTCAAATGTGTCTAAAATTCATGTATAGTGGTTTTAAACATACTATTAAATTTTACCAGAATCATACTAATATTTATTATATCATATATGATTCATTTATGACACTATATTACCCATTTATTAACAATTCAATTTTAAAGCAACATTTCGGGCAATAACCACTAGGTCAAACGTACATGCTTTAACTTGTTATATTACATATATCATGATTTAATTACATCCCGAATGTAAAACATTATTTAAATATCATATATATTCAGTATATATATATATATCAAATGAAATACACTGTTCATAGAGATGATAGGTCGTATATATGCACAAACGTTGTTTCCGTATTCTTATCGTATTGAATGGAAGAAAATAAATGACATATATATATATATTATAGAATAATTATTATGCCATATATTTCATTCATATTTATTATATATATTTTTATAATAATTTATAAATGTTTAACATGGAAGATTATTCTCATTGTGTCGAGGAGACGGTAAGTCATGCGTACGCATGAGCGTTGATATCATTCCATAACGGTTAAGCGGTAAGGAATTGAAAGAGATATTAAATATAAAAAATTCAATATAATGTATCATTTTTTACTTATATAATTTTTATTCATCATTATAACCATTTAGATAATGTAGTGATGAAAATCAAATTACACCACAATGTGGAGACAGTAAGTCATACGTACGCATGCATAGTGATATGGTTTTCTGTATGATAAGTAAAAGGAGGAATATGGTTTTCCCCTAAACATAAGAACATATAATTATATATATGATACTATATTTATTACATCAATGTGTAAAAAACATTGTAATAGAAAGTAGAGAGAGAAATGAAATTGAATTGAAATTGTAAAAACAATTACCTCTTATTTGAGTGTCTTCCTTTGATTTTCATAAAATGTCTTCTTAGGTTGGATTTCGGCCAAAATAATATCCTCTATAATGAATTAAATAAATTTTATAGGATAATTGGGTAGGTGTTGGCCGGGAGAAATGGTATTAGATGTGTTAATTCCCTTTTATAATAGAGGGGAGGGGCACTTTTGGAAACTCCAAAACTATTAATTTAATATAAAGTGACTTTTGATTTCATATTTCTCAAATGTGAGTTATTTCATGTATATGATTAGTATAATTTGAAATAATATCATCAAATTAATTTTAAACATGTTTATTTCACAATATCAAACTTAACTTTTGGCTTTAACCCTTAAACAATTTAATTCTTACTGTGATACATGTCTTTTTACAATATAGGGTTAATGTAGTTACTATAAAATTCTAAGCTGACCCAATAAGATAATTGATGATATATTTAATATTATAATAATTATTTTATGAAATAATTATTATTTTTAAAAATTCTATATCATTTAATAAAAGATTTTTTATTATAAAATTTCATTTATGTCAGTTTTGACAATATTTATGAAATGATTTTTTAAAAATTTTAACATCCTGATTACATCTAAAAAACTAAATTAAATCATCCCCATAATTTAAAAGTAATCCAAATATTATTTTATAGACTAAAATATTTTAAATTATAAATATTTTTACGTTATCATTACAATTTATTTCATTATTCTTTAAATAAATCAATTATTACATTATCATTGTATCACTATTTAATTTAAATATTTATTTTTTTGAAATTATAAAAAAAAATCAATGATATAGATAAACATTATACATATATAAATAATATTAATAATCTACCATATCACTTTTATAACCCCATATTAATAATATTTTACATGTTAAAAACAAAAGTACAAAAAAATGGATATTCTTTAAATATAACATCATAAATATATTAAAGTCATCCATGTGGATCCAAGTGGACTAAAAATCAACACAATTATTTTTTTCCCAAAAAAACTCATATAATAAAATTATTACAACTTTAAGGGTAATTTTATTATTCTTAAAATATTGTTTCTACCCTTAATTCCCTGATTACCCCTTAATTGTGGTTAAAAACTACTAAAGTTACAATTCACCAAAAATTAAATTGTTCATATTAGAATAAAAATTGAATAAAAATTAAAACCATGTATTTCCATTTTTATAAACTCAATTAAAATAAATATTAAAATTATAATTAATGTTAATCCGGCAGATTTGGCGAGAAGGTGTGTAAAAGAGGCATTCAAATGTTAAATATTTTTTTATATCTAATTTTATTATAAAAATGAGTCCGATGAAATAAATTTGATTAATATATGTAGTATTTATCTATTGGTAATTTAAAACAAAATTAATGTAAAATATTTATTTAAATGAAAAGTGAGTTTTTAATAATAGTGTAGTATTTTTCACTAATCATCAAATATTAAAACTTCTAAAAAAATACCAAAAAATCACCCTATGATAATATTGATATTATGATTTCAAAACTAAATTAAATTTCAAAAAATAAAAATTATAAATTTCATAATGTGGTTAAAACTATTCATACCAACTTTTTTAATGGTTGTTTTGAAATATCATAGTGCACTCGAACTCGGTGTTGCGTACAACGCAAGATATTGAATTTATTTAAAAAGAAATGTATTGTGTAATCTTGGGGTGTTATATGATATGATCCATTATACAATAAGTTTTTTTTATTTCCTACAAGAAATTGGATGGATCTAATGGTGTTATCATAGACATAAATATGGGGAAAACTTTAGTGATTAACCATTATGTACCAAGATAACATTAGGAACTATAGGTTTCGTTAAAGTGGATGGGTATATAAAGTTTTTTTCCCATGGGCTCCACCTATCACTAGAGAAGTCATATAACTAGTGGCCAACTAGTGTTAATTATTAACTACCCATTTCTCTATGGATTTTTTATTGTGTGACTATGGATTTAATTATTGGACTTCCAATTATTCCCAAAGTTATTTAGGGTTACATTAGATGAGTTTTAAAAGTTTCAAGAATCAAAAAGATCATTAAGATGCTCTTTTCTGTTGAGTTAGGAAATCTCTATCTCTGAGAGATACTACATATTCCTTAGTCACCTCAATGTGTCATCATAGACATGGATTCTTATTTTAAATGTCACTTATTTGAAGGTTTATATAATATTTTTTAAATTGTTTAATATATGAAAATTTTACCAACCATAGAAATATAGATAATTTGATTAACCCATTACGATATTGAAAGAAAAATTTTCTATCCTAAATCCAATATTATGAGGATTCATTGGGGAAATATTTATCACTTAAAAGTCATTTCTATGAAAATAGTTAACATGAATCAAATCATATGGTCCCTTTTATAGATTTATATAGTTTAAAATGGTGATTACTTCAATGTTCCCTAAAAGATGGACTGTCTACAATTAGTTGTCCAAGTTATTATAAAAAGACATATGATTATTCCATATTGATCATGAAGAGTGACTCTACTACTCAATGTATAGATAAGTCATATGAAGCCCTCAAATTCCATCCTCGGGTGTGCAAGGTTAGTAATTAAGTGTTATTATAATTATCATATAGATTCAGAAATCACTATATATGATGGATAGATAAATTATAACCAACATACCTGGGACCATTTTACATCATAGAGAGAATATAGAGTGTGAAATACTGATTGGACATGCCTCAGTCTTTCAATTCTATTCATGGTGTATTTCTTGTATCATAAATTTGGTGATATCATCATCATCCCTTTCATGTAATCAATAAATATTACAATTATCTTGAGGATGATATATCATTTTAAGATATTCCTATTCATATTTTCAATCACAGTGATAATAAATTATAAAGGATTATGATTCCTCTAGTGTGTGGGTAGTGGTTGCACTGATGTATCTAGGAGGACATATGGGAGTAGAAATTTTTTAATTGTTAATAATAGATATAGCAGTTTACCCACAATGTATAGTGATTTGTATAACACAACATTCACTTACACAGTTTTATGATTGAGAAGATGTAACACCCATTACCTAGTTGAGGTATAAATCATAGTAATTTTAAAAAATGGTTATATTTTAATTATTTTTTATCAAAAATAAATATATTTATAAATTTGGGTGATTATATATCGAATAAATTTGGAAATAGTGATATATATTTATTCTGGGGTCTGTTGTAAATAGTTTCTCTTGGTAGAGGATCCAAGAGAATTAGAATGAGCTAAAAATCATGCATTAGAAGGTAACACATGGTTAGATCCAAATTGTCTCTCTTTTTAGCTGATATAGGATTGGAGAGGAATTATAAGGGTCAAAAACATTGAAAATAAATTTTAGTTAATATTATTGATATTTTGGATTTTAATAGGTTTTTTATAAAAATAAAAAAAACCCTCATATGTATGTGTAACCATTCTTAAAAGTCACCTTTTGAAGAGTTACTCCTATAAATGGGAACATCCATATGTAATATTAATCCCATGTGTGTGTAAATAATTTTTATAGGTTTGGAAAAGCCTTTATATGTAAGGATATCAAAATGGAATATGTGTTATGTAAATACAAACCCCTAATATGTAAATATAACCTCTAATGCGTAAGGGTATCTATTAATATGTAAGTGTTACTCTAAACCACGAGTCAGACATTTCATGTACTCTAACATATCTTGCTTCTACTATTGTCTTCATCGATACATCTCCTATTGTTTCTCCTACTGATGTTATCTTTTGGTCGGAGTAGATAATCAAGAAGGGGGTGAATTGAGTTCCAATTTAAATTTCTGCTAAAATATTGTCTATTTAAAAGCCCACAATTAATAAAACAATTTAAACATTAGTCAATTTATACAGATTGGAAATTTTAACTTAGCTTCTCAGAGATTGATTAGGTATCAATTAATTTAACCACAAGATTAAACTAAATTTTGAAACTAACCAACTAATTTACAATAAGTGTAAACACATGAAAATTTAACTATCCAAGTAGCATTAAAATAGTTTTGTATTTCAAATTAATAGCAACGGAATAAATAAGATATATGTAGTATACTATAAACTTAAACTAAATATGCACATAAGATATAACAAGAGGTTCAGTCTCAAGCCGAGACTTAGTCCTCTTAAATTTATATAAATTTGATCCACACCCTGGATCGGGGTTAACAGCAGTTTACAAAACTGTCCAGGCCACTCAAGGACCTCTACCACTATTCTTCATTGGAAACAAACAGACCATGACACACAAGCACCTCTTCCATAGTTGACGTGGGTAAACAAGAGTAAAAAATTGTGGTCTGAGGATTTTGATATTCTTCAGTTCAGTGCAGGAGACAGTGTGTGTACAAGAAATAAAGAGTACACCACACTGCACAAAAGTTAATAAATAAATAACATAAAGAGAGGATATAAGAGTTTAGAAAGCACTAGTGATTATCAATGAAGCTTTTAGACTCGTTGGATTCATCAGAAATGCTTCGGAGTCCTTATCTGGTTTTTCTATTGAAAACAGAGTGTCGTAGTCAGCTTGTCTTTTACAGATATGAAAAATATCTCTTGATTTGTCTTGTGTTCTTTAGTGGTGTTGGATTGAATTCATGAGAAGTCTTTGAAGGTCTGTAGATCTCTTTCTTGTTCAGGATTTTTCTTCATGTAGTTCTCTCAGAGTATGTAAGTTCTTCTCGTTGTATATTTACAGTTTTCTCGCTTCCCTTCTATATAGTGTACTACATCTTAATCTTCCTAATATTCCACGAGTTCTGGCAGTAGGAATGATTCCCTTTTCATAGGAACGAGATACAGTTTCCGGACATGCCAACAACTATCATTAAATAACATTAATTTCATTAAAAACATCATATATGACTGTTAGTATTATTTAAATAATGTTGACAAAAATTTAAGGAACAATGTCACAGTGATTCTGTTAACGGTGTCTTGTTCACGGTATGAGGTTCACGGTATGATCTTCAAGGTATGTTTAGGTCACGGTGTCTAGCTCATGGTGCCGAGATCACTGTTTCTCCTTCACGGTGTCTGGGTCACGGTGTCTGAGTCACGGTGTCTGGGTCACGGTGTCTGGGTCACGGTGTCTGGGTCACGGTGTTTGGGTCATGGTGTCTGGGTCACTGTGTCTGGGTCACGGTGTCTGGGTCACGGTGAGTCCTTCACGATGTCTGGGTTATGGTGAGTCCATACTTAGACAAATATTTGTATTTGGACATAGACAGAATATGCAAAATATGGATTAAGTTTAATCATTAGAGAGTAAGAGAACTTGAATCATAAACACAAAGGCTTGATAATATATGTGAGATTTGTGATTATGCATAATACTTGTAAATAATAAAGAGAGTAATTAACATCCATAAGATTTTTTATCACTAAACCATGATGAGTAGTTATTATTGAGATTAAAGAGAATTAGTAAGATGTGCAATGAAGATTGAGATTAACTAACAGTAAAAGGATTTGTGATCATTAAAACATGATTAACACATGAGGAGTCCAACAATCTCCCCCTTTTGATGATTACAAATCCAATATAGGTAGAATATAACTGAAATGTAACATTAAAGATACTAGTATAGGGAAAAAAATTAGAACTGACACTTGTAGTTTTTCTCCCCCATTTATACTTGTAGATTTTTCTCCCCCTTTTGGGATTATCAAAAGGTAGAGAAAATGAATTGTAACTTCGGAAGTTTTCATTAAACAAAGGGTTCATAATAAACAAGAAATGACATCACATCAAAAAGAAAACAGTCTTGAGACTCTTCAGGGATCCATCTTTTCATCGCCTTTATCAGCAGCAGGAGCTAATGCTGAAGTAGAAGTAGTAATAGCTGAAGTAGATAAAGAGGTTATGGGTAGAACTTCAAAAACAGATGGAGCCAAAGTGGGAGTAGTAGAAGATATAGGCTTAGGTTGTTCAAGAATGACTAGACGGATCTGGGAAAGATCTTGGCTAACTGACTTGGCAGTTGAAGCTAAGGTAGGTAGAGCAGGTCAAAGGGGTGCAGCAGATGGATCAACTATAGCAGTACTCTGCACATGAAGATACGACTTCAAAAGATTGATGAAATCAGTAATGATTTCACCACCATATTGCATAGCCTTTTCAAAATCATCCTTATTCTCCCGAAATCTGTCCAACAATCTGGTGAAATCTGTATGTTTTTGAACATGAGTTTTAAAATCTTGAGTCACCGGAGGGATTCTCTAATTTCCACAAGATATCTAAAGTGATCGGTCATATAACTTTTAGAGAAAATCCTGGATAGATAAAGATCTTTTTCTTGGTGATATCTTGTTGAGCATCATTGGCTATCTTAGAATTTATCCTAACCAAGTCCAATGATCTATCACTGTTATTAACCACTTCTGTCAAAGAAGATAGATCCAAGCCACTGAAGTCACTTTGAATTTCTTTCTTGATTATGGATCTCAGCATAGAATCATCCAAAGAAGATGTGGAGGTCTGACCCGAAGCAGGTGAAGCCTTGACAGCTTCGGTTAGAACTTTGAGCTGTTTCAACACTTTTTTCAGGCATCCAGTGTATTCATCTGTAATCTTATTCAGATTGTCCACAAGCTCTCTCATGCGTTCCAGCAACTTTATGAGTCTTTTTACGATATTTTCATCAAAACAAAAGAGTTATGGATGAACTTCAGACAAAATTTCCCTAGCAAAGAGGGAATCTGATGTCTTAGGGCAAGTAACAACCGGTGTAGGAGTAGAAATATGAGCAAGTTCTGATCTCAAGGATAACTCATTCTGCAAACTTGCTATCATAATTTTCCGATTTGAAACATCAGCACCCAGCAGCTTATTCTCACCTCTGACTTCTTGAATTTCTCGGATCATCCTTGGTTTAATATTCAAGATAATATTTTCCAAGAGAATTTATGCATCTTCTTGACGTAACTGAGTTACTGGACAATGTTAAGTGGAGATAATTTTCTAACCTCCAGCTAACAATGTTTCTCCAAAAACATTTATATCTCCTTTGGTCACAAATGAGTGATGCTCGGGTAAGGGTGTAGGTAAGGGTAGTGGTTCAGATTATTATTGAGGTTCAGAGTAATCTTCAGACTCAGATTCTGATTCAGATTGAGGTTGGGGCTCTAATTCTAGTTCTGGATGAGCTATATACATCAGTTAAAACAAAGAAGAATGGTCCATTCCAGTTGTAGACACTTTCTCTGACTCATTCACATCATAAAAGATTGGAAAAACAAATCAGGTGTGCACAGAGTATGAGACAACATGTTGAGAAGCTTTAGCAGATCCAGCTTCTGTAATCTCAAGATTTTGGGGTTCCTCCCCCTCAAATTGTGCTTCCCTTTTAGATTCTTGAGGATTAGGAAAATGGAAAAGATCCAAAGGATCAACCCTGATCTCTTCATCAAATTCTTGCCTTGCCAACTGGAAGGCAATTTCTATCCTCTCTTCAGCAGAGGGAATTATCTCAGGAACCGACTGTTCCACTGGTTGAGCATCCAGACTTGCTTCTTTTTCAATAGAAAGATCCTCTTCAATAGGATCTACCTCAATGGTTTATTGCTATTCTGAATCAGAAAAAACCAACTTCCTAGCAGCATTAGGATGAGCTTTTGGATTTACATCCGCACTAGAAACACGAGCTTCCTCTTCTCTCAAACTAGCACCAACTTCTTCTTCTTGAGGTATTTCAGCTGGGATAACAGTCCTTTCTTTTTCAACAGGTGTTTTTTCCATTGGAGGTCTTCCAGCTTCTTCTCTTGGAGATACTTCAACTATTACTTCCTCTTCTTCTTCTTCTGAAAACTCAACCAATTAATTAGGTTCCAAACCAGGATCATATAGATTTTTAGGACTTATTGGATAGTCAACAGGATTAAACTTTTTATACACTTGATCATTATCTTTAACCCACTGCTTCTTCTAGAGGTTCCATCTAATCCTCATTATTCTGATGATAGTCATGTATAGGAAGAAATCAAGGTCCTCTAACTTTTCTTCATTCGGTCCAACCATCCCTTTGGAAACCTACATAGCCGAAATCATCCTTGAGTAAAATAGGGAGGTGGATTTGGAAGTGACTTTGATCAGCTCACATATATGATTGATAATATACTTACATAGGTTTATCTTATGTCCATTCTTCAACAGGTGAATCAAAAACACATCCTGATACTTCATCACAGAAAAATCTCCTTTTCTTGGACTAATCAAATTTTGAACAAATTTGAACAGAATTTTAGTCTCCCCATCTAATTCAGTGGATATGGCCCTTCGCATGGTGTCATTTCTAGTCAGGTTTTCCAAAGAAGTCTCCAGGTCAAAGATGTCGGTTGTTGGAGAAGGGTCTCTCTAGTAATCCTCAAAAACTCCTTCATGGGGAATCCCTAGGCATACATCCCACAACCACGAAGATAAAGAGTACATTTGACCATTTATCCAGCTTGTCACCATAATGCTTTCTCCAAACACAAAAAAAAACATTACATACAGATAAAATTGAGATACCAATCTTGGGTAGATCGGTCTATTCTTTCCAGTGAACCATCCAAGCCATCCTTGACCTTTTAAAACTTTTAAAACTAAAGATCTTCTAGACAGCAACCACTCTGGACAAACCTATTTTTCAGGTACAATTGTACGGCTTACCAGGTTTGGGTTTAGAGGTCCTTCAGGAGATATCCTCGGTATCATCTTATGTTACATAGAGCGGCACTTCTCAGACGAGGGTGAAGATGGAAGCTTCATCCATGGAATCCAATGAAGGTTCAGGCAAGAGATAAGAGATGGTTCAGGAGAGAGTTCGAGTAAGGAATCGAATGAAACACTTCAGTTTTATTATTTGGGAATGTCAAATGTCATAAAAAGAAAAATGTGGGCAATAAAATAGCGGTGAAATAAAAAATTACACTATACAGGTTAAAATAATAATAATAAAAAATTTCACGATGAGACCGTGAGCAGGCATTACAGTGTGTTGAAAACTAGTCATCATGGTGAAATAGTTAATAGTCGTCACGATGAGATAGTGAGCATTCTGTGTAGTCACGGTTAGATAGTAAATTGACAGACCGTGAGCATAAAGTCTTGACGGTGAGACCGTGAACATAAAACAGTAACATAGAAAGAGTGACTATGAAACCATAAAGTAAAATACAGTAGAGAATTAAACATTAAGATTAGTAAGATATTCACTTATGATTAATCATACCAAGATCATGTATGATGCAGTCTAATCTTTCATAATTTAATAGTTTAGTAAATATATCAGCAAGTTGATATTCAGTGCTAATGAATTCCAAAGTGATATCACATTTTTGATAATGATCCCTCAAAAAGTGATGTCTTACATCAATATTTGTTGTCCTAGAACGAGAAACAGGACTCTTAGAAATGTTAATAGAACATGTGTTGTCACAATTTATTGGGACATGTCTGAATTGATATCCATAGTCTAGTAATGTGTGTTTCATTCAAAAAAACATTTCACAACAACTGCCAGTAGCTATGTATTCAGCTTTTGCAGTGGATAAGTCAACATAATTTTGTTTCATACTACACCGTGATACTAGTGACTTGCCTAAAAGGTGACACGTTCCAGAGGTGCTTTTTATATCTAACTTACATCTAGAAAAATCATCATCAGAATAACTAACTAATTCAAATGATTTTCCTTTGGGATAGAATAGTCCTAAATTGGGAGTATGCTTGAGGTATTTGAAAATTCTCTTTACAGAATTTAAATGTGACTCAAAATGGTTTTCTTTAAAACGAGCACACATACACACAATAAACATTATATCAGGATGACTAGTAGTCAGGTATAGTAGACTTCCAATCATTTCTCTATAAGTGGTTTGATCAACAGATTTATCATTTTCATCAAGATCCATCTTACAGGTGGTACTCATGGGAGTGTCACTACATTTTGTGCTATCCAATCCAAAATGTTTTAAAATATCTCTAGAATATTTACTTTGAATAAAAATATTTCCATTATCATTTTGAAAGATTTGAAATCCAAAAAGAATTTAATTTTACCAATTAATCTCATTTCAAATGCATTTTGCATCATTTTAGAAAAATCAGTACATAATGTAGTTTTTGCAGATCCAAAAATAATATCATCTACATAAATTTGTACAACTAAAAAATCTTTAGATATTTGTTTTATAAAAAGAGTAGGATCAGCTATGCCTTTTGTAAAACCATTAGAAATTATAGAATTACTTAATCTATCATACCAAGCTCTTCGAGCATGCTTTAGACCATATAAATCTTTTGATAAATTGAAAATATGATTTGGAAAATGGGGTTTCGAAAATCCAGGTGGTTGTTCAACAAAAACATCCTCCGCAATATATCCATTCAAGAATTCACTCTTGACATCCATTTGATATAGTTTGAAATTTAGATGTGCAGCATAAGCAAGTAAAATCCTAATAGCTTCTAATCTGGCTACTGGAGAAAAAGTCTCCACATAGTCCATACATTCTTCTTGACTATAGCCTTGTGCAACTTTCCTAGCTTTATTTCATAATATGTTTCTAGACTCATCAACTTTGTTTCTAAACACCCATTTAGTGCCTATTGTGAAAGTGTCCTTAGGTCTTTCATCAAGATTTCAAACTTTATTTCTTTCGAATTGATTGAGTTCATCTTACATAGCAATTACCCAAAATTCATCATTAATAGCATCATCAATGCTTTTAGGTTCAAGCTATGAAAAGAAGGCTTGATGTTCAACCTGATTTCTAAGAGAAGCTCTAGTTTGTGTCCCTCTGTCAATATTTCCTACAACAGCATCAAAAGGATGATTCTTTAGAATTCTAGTTTTACAAGTAAAGGTAGGACTAGAAATTTCAGGTTCTTCTCTAGGTTCAAATTCCATAGGAATATATTCTGGAATAAGTCCAGAACTGGTTGTCTTTATACCAGGTTCATTAGATTTGTCATTAAGGTCCAGAGCAGATAAATCTTCTTCAAGATTTTCAAGAGAGGTTTTAGGCTCATGTGGATCAGTTTCATCAAACATTATGTGAACATATTCTTTTACACATTTTGTTCTCTTATTAAAGACTCTATAGGATTTTCTAGTTAAAGAATAACTATGAAAAATTCCTTAATCACTTTTAGAATCAAACTTATCAAGATTATCCTTTGTATTAAGAATAAAAACATTACAGCCAAAAACTCTAAAGTAACTAACTTTAGGTTTTCTATTGTTCCACAACTCATAAGGGGTCTTCTTAAGAACAAGTCTGATCAAGACTCTATTGATAATGTAACAAGTTGTATTGACAGCTTCAGCCCAAAAGTAAATAGGCAGGTCATATTCATTAAGAATAGTTCTAGAAATTTCTTGCAGGTTTCTATTCCTTCTTTCTACTACACCATTCTGCTGAGGTGTCCTAAGAGCAGAAAAGTTATGACTATAGCCATTGTGTGAGCAATAGGATTCAAACTCATGATTTTCAAACTCACAGCCATGATCACTTCTTAGGGTTTTAATATTAAGTCCACTAAGATTTTCTACATATTTGGAGTATTTGACAAAGTAAGAACAAGCTTCTCTTTTGTGGGCTAAGAAGTATACCCAAGTATATCTAGAAAAGTAATCTACTAGGACATAGACATAGTTCTTCCCATTTAATATAGAATCTCTAGACGGTCCAAACAAATCCATGTGAACCAAATCAAGAGTTTTAGAAGTTGAAACTTCTTTCTCTGATTTAAAAGAAACCTTATGTTGCTTTCCCTTTTGACAGGGATTACAAACACTATCATTTGGAAACTCAAGTTTAGGTAGGTCTCTAACTAAGTTCTTCCTAGTGAGTTTTCTACGTTACTGTACATTGCAATGTCCTAATCTTATATTCCATAACCAGGACTCTTTATGAAAAGCATTTAGATAGGTAACATTTTTCTTAGCTAAGGAATTTAAATCAACAACATAAACATTTTCATTTCTTAGAGTAGAAAAGACTAAAACGTTTTTATAATTAAAAACATTACAAGAATAATTTTAAAATTTTACAATAAAACCATCATCACATAATTTAGAAATACTTAATAGATTATATTTAATTCCATCAACAAATAAAACTTTGGAAATTAAAACTGAATCAGTGTTACCAATTTGTCCTAGGCTGATGATATTTCCTTTAAAATTATCACCAAAGGTGACATGTCCTCTATCAACCTTTATTAAACTTTTGAAACACGAGTAATCCCCAGACATATGTCTTGAACATCCACTGTCCAGATACCATGTCTTCTTGTGGGAACTTTTCAATAAGGTTTCCTACATAACAGATTTAAATAGGAAATTATTTTGGTACCCAAATCTTCTTGGGTCCAGAAAGGTTAGAAATCAAAGATTTTGGTACCTACATTTGTCTTATGGGTTTCATATAATTTACAGAATCACAATATTTTGAAAGATAAACTCTATTAGATTTATAACTAAGTGATTAACTAGTTGAAGAATACAAATGTCCAGAACTAGAACTTCCAGTATTCTATCCAGATTTAGGAATAAATCTATTCTTGGTAATCTATCATTTTCCAGGTTGGTATCCTATACCAGTAATATATCTAGGTACAATCTGCTAACCTAGCATTTGAGTAAGAGTATCTTTACAATTTGAGAATTTCTCTAAGTCATTTCTATGTTGCTCATTTGATAATTTCAGTTCCGTGTTTTCATTAAGCAACCGAGCATTATTTTCCATTTCTATGTCAAGATCAGATTTTTGTTTAACAGATAAAGCATAATGTTTATTTAAACCTTTGTATTTTTCTTTCAGCTTATTACAGGTTTGCTCCAACATATCACAGTATTCAAACAGTTCATATTTTGAAATATTTTCCGAATCAGAATCATCTCTAGAATAAAAAAAATTTAAAGCAGGAGTTTCAGATGTTACCTCAGATGTGTTTGTCATAAACACATGTTTGCCTTATTTCTATTTTCAGTCTCAGAAGCTTCAGATTCACTAGAGCTATCCTCAGAAGCACTCCACGTATCCTTCAAGGAATTCTTATACTTATTATCCTTATACTCATATTTCTTCTTTTATTTCAGCTTTGGAAAGTCTGCTTTTATATGTCCTTTTCTTTTTCATTCATAGCAGACAACTTCATTAGATTTTTCAAATTTCTTCCAGTCCTTTTTCCAGTGTCCCTTGTTGTCATACTTTCCTTTGTAATTTGATTTTCTGAAAAAATTCTTCTTCCTATAGAACTTCTTAAATCATCTGGATATGTGAGCCATTTCTGAATCACTGTCAGATACACTTTCACTTTCTTCACAGCTTGATCTATCACTTACATAAAGCTTCTCCTTGTCAATATTATTTGAAGTAGTAGTCTTGAAAGCCACTGACTTCCTTTTTGGTTCATCTTCTTCTTATTTTTTACCTTAAGTTCTTCTTCATACATCTTTAACATACCAATAAGTTCCTTGAATGGTAGTTTACCAATATCACAAGATTCTTTGATTGAAACAGAAGTCCCCCTCCATGGGTATGGTAGACATCTCAAGATTCTCATAATTTGTTCCTTTGCTGGAACATCCTTTCCCAGTGAGATAATTGTGGTGACAATTTCGTTAAACCTGAGATACATATCAGAAATAGGTTCATCAGTCTTCATCTTAAAATTATCATATTTAATAGTATAAGTATTTAATCTCATTTCTTTAACATTGGTTGTTCCTTCATGAGAAACACCCAAAGTATCCGAAATTTCAAAAGCAGTTTTGCAAGAAGAAATTATGTTAAACTCCTCATCTCTTAGAGCACAATACATGGCATTCATATCTTTACAATTACTATTGTAATCTGTCTTTGTAGGGTTATCCCAAGTGGATCTAACAGTAGTGGGAATTTTATATTCTGATTCTATAGCAGTCTAAATATAAAAAACCAGGCTTTCTAAATGAATTTTCATTTTATGTTTCCAATGAGCAAAGTTTGTACCATTGAAGAATGGTGGCCTATTAGTAGCAGCACCCTCAAGTCTATTGTCCATAACTAGATTTTAGAAAGATAATTTAAAGAGATAAAATTTTGAATTAACTGAAATTTAAGATCTTTGAATATGAAACTGAAATCACAGTTGAAAAAAATAGTATTTCAAAAAATCCTATGATACCAAATATTGGTTGTAGTGGATACTCAAGAGGGGGGTGAATTGAGTTCCAATTAAAATTTTTGTTAAAATATTGTCTATTTAAAATCCCCCAATTTATAAAACAAGTTAAATTGTAGTGAATTTATAAAGATTGTAAATGTTCACTTAGCTTCTCAAAGATTGATTAGGTGTCAGTTAATTTAACGACATGATTAAACTAACTCTTGAAACTAACCAAATGATTTACAATAAGTGAAAACAGTTGATAATTTAACTATCAATGTAGCTTTAAAATAGTTTTGTATTTCAAAGTAATAGAAGTGGAATAAATAAGATATGTTAAGTATACTATAAACATAAACTAAAGATGCACAACAGATATAACAAGAGGTTCAGTCTCAAGCTGAGACTTAGTCTTCTCAAATTTATATAAATTTGATCCACACCCTGGATCGGGGTTAACAACAGTTTACAAAACTGTCCAGGCCACATAGGGACCTCTACCACTATTCTTCAGGGGAAACAAACAGATCGGGCCACACAAGGACCTCTTCCACAATTGGCGTGGGTAAACAAGAGTAAAAAATTGTGGTTTGAGGATTTTGATATCCTCCAATTCAGTTCAGGAGACAGTGTGTGTACAAGAAAAATACAGAGTAAACCACACTTATCGAAAGATAATAAAGAAATCACATAGAGAGGGGAGATAAGAGTTTAGAAAGCCTTAGTGATTATAAATGAAGCTTCTGGACTCGTTGGATTCAGCAGGAATGCTTCGGAGTCCTTCTCAGGTTTTTCTGTTGAAAAACAGAGTGTCGTAGCTAGCTTGTCTTTTACAGATATGAAAAAGACCTCTTGATTTGTCGTGTTTTCTTCAGTGGTGTTCGATTGCATTCATGATAATTCTTTGAAGGTATGGCGATCTCTTTCTTGTTCAGGATTTTTCTTCTTGTAGTTCTCTTGGTGTACGTAAGTTCTTCTCGTTGTATATTTACACTTTTCTTGCTTCCCTTATATATGGTGTACTACATCTTAATCTTCCTTATTTTCCATGAGTTCTGGAAGTAGGAATGATTCCCTTTTCATAGGTATGAGATACGGTTTCCTAACATGCCAACAACTATCATTAAATAACATTAATTGCATTAAAAACATCAAATATGACTGTTAGTATTATTTAAATAATATTGAAAAAAAGTTAAGGAACAGTGTCACGATAATTATTTAAACGTTGTCTTCTTCACGGTATGAGATTCACGGTATGACCTTCATGGTATGTTCATGTCACAATGTCTAGCTCACAGTGTTGAGGTCACGGATTTTCCTTCACGGTGTCTGGGTCTTGGTGTTTGGGTCACGGTGAGTCCTTCACGGTGTCTGGGTCATGGTGAGTCCATACTTAGAAAAATATCTGTATTTGGACTTAGACAGAATATGCAGAATATGGATTAAGTTTAATTGTTATAGAGTAAAAGAACGTGATTCATAAACATAAAGGCCTGATAATATATGTGACATTTGTGATATTCATAAGACTTGTAAATAATAAGGAGAGTAATTAACATCAATAAGATTTGTTATCATTAAACCATGATGAGTAGATATTATTGAGATTGAAGAGCATTTTCAAGATGTGCAATAAAGATTGAGATTAATTAACAGTAAAAGGATTTGTGATCATTAAAACATGATTAAGACATGAGGAGTCCAACATTATCATAGGGACTATTCATGTTGCCACAGCTTCTATTGACACATCTTATCCTACTGCATATATATACTCTCTATAAGACTACTTTGAGCTCTCAACTACTCCTGATATTGTGCAGCTGATGATGATAACTCTCCAATAGCTCCACTCAAGCTAGATGATGACATCGAAATAGTGAAATAATAATCCACAGAAGTCAATCAATAGTCGATACCAATAACTTGGCCTTTCTCGATGGAAAACTGGGTCACATATATCCATGTTATCATATCAAATCTTTTGGTACTAGTCTAATTATCTGTCACCTCTTGACACTTAGTCTGGGCATAAGACTTCATGGCCTTATACGAATCCTTAATTTGTAATTTAATAGTAAAATAGTTAAAATACTAATTGCAGTTAAATTTTAAACTCAAAAATAAAATATATTGACCACAATCGGATGCTAGCGAGCACATCTAATCTCTCTAGTTGTCGAATCACTATACAAACTCTGATAAACATCGATCTCATAAATATCTTGATTTCCGACTACCTATAGGAATATAAAATAAATAATTTACATTTAACGTTATATAAAATATATATAGAAAATTACATACCATATGTTCCCTATGCGTATAGGATGTACGACTATCGGCTTGATGTGCCACCTCCTATATTCCCTTATTTTTTCAGTCTGCCGATGATCTCCTCTGAGAATGACCAACCTACTAATGTGAACATAATACATCCCAAATGTAATATGAAATATAATCTGGTAGTTGGTTATGACAAGACTCATCAAACTCTTTCACAATTGCATTCTCTATTTCTATCCTTATCAAATAGTGAAAAAATAGATTGCAATGAATACACTTATTCACATGTCATACCTTCCAGATATCCCCACTTTGTATCTCATCTATGGGATACCATAAAACATAAAAATAATTTATAATGTCATGTTATTAATTACATTAATTTCAAAATAGATATTTTTTATTTATGTACCAGGAAATGATCAAACATTTAGTGCTTTACATCAATATTAATATGATCCCATGTGTCCCGTTCTTCCGAATAATATTTGCACAATATATTTCTCCCATATCTAGTATCTATAAGTTTAATGTTATGAAAAAATATCAAATAATCAATAAAATAGTATATAAATAATTTATTTCAAACTAACTAAAAAACAAGTAAACATACCTCTGCACGTGTGGAATGAAACCCATACATGGACTTCACTCGGGGATCGAGACAGGAATCATCATATGGGAAACACCATACCCCCTCTGAGTCCCTCCTAAACCCCCAATAGACTAAGTGTTAGATAAAAAAACTACCTTCTCATCCAAAGGTAAATCATCTTCCTACAATACATGATACATATCCTCATCCATCTGAAACATGAAATGATTATTGTTAGAAGACAACTGAAAACAACTATTATATATACATGTATATTATAAATGATTATAAGTAGTATTTAATTTTTTAAATTCTCATATTTGACCCCATCTTCATATCTGACAATGTCAATTCCATCATATTCATCCTTAGCATCATCAACTTTCGTATAACTTTTAGTTTCATCATATCTTTTCATTTAAAATTCTTCATTAACATCATTGTGATCATTGTCACCGTCTACCCTTGACTATGGGGTGTCATCATTGATATTCATGTCTCTTTTGAAAAAATATGGATTTGGAGTAGTATTAGGAAAATTTTCAATTCCTTCCACTTTAGCAGAACCACAGTCACTTTGAGTGAACAAATTTTCTAGAGATTTAATTTTTATTATGCTCAACCAATCACTCAGCACTCTTGAAGCAACACAATATTTATGAGAATAAATTTTATATGAATGATGATCCAATAAAATTGGTTCACTTACTACAAGAAGTATTTTATATTAAATATCAACAATTCCATGGGTCGTATAAACCTGCAAGACTCTCTCAATATCCAAAAATTGACATTTAAACATAATTACGAAATGATATCCCAAATAACACAGGTCAATAATTTCATCCATGATGTCATAAGAGTCACCTTTCATTTCTATATGATGAGATCCTTTCATGAAAACACCATTATTCATTGTTTTTTATTTCCCATGTGCATTAAAATTAAACTGAAGTCCATTATCCATTAATTAAATATATGATTTAACCATCTTTCTAGTGGGTTAATCAATACATGAAATCAATTATCAATTTTATCAACATGTTGAGATACCTAAAAATTTATAAAATAGTTACCAATATAATAGATTCTAATTTTATTTTATATGTTAAACCAAAAATAATTTATGTTACATGTTTTTGAAACCATTAGGAAATGTTTTTTACCGATGTTTTTAAAGAGTAGCTACTGTAATTTTTGGAAGTTGTTCCTTGTTATGATTATAATATAACCTATAAATAAAATATGATAAATTTAATATAAAAACACTGAATAAGTTATTGGAGCACTCAATGTAAAAATGGTTTCATTCATTCATATTAGAGTAGAACATATGAATGATCTCTATGATGTTAATCATATGAAAGACTTATTTCATGAACTCCATCGAAGCTAGGTTCATCCGGATTGAAAACTGGTAATTAATTTCACATTTCATTGTCATCATTTCCCTCATTATGGCCAATACAGTTGTGTTTTGAGGGATATTCAGATTGAAAGTAATGAGAGAAGAAAAATAAATTTCCTCTTGAAAATAAGATTATGCAATTAAACCTTCAACTGATGCTTTATTATGTACTTTTTCCTTTAATTCTGGCTTGCATATCTCCAATGGGTAATTCCATCAGAACTATATCGGACCTCCAAATTTTTCTTCACGAGGAAAATGAAATATCAAATGTTCCATTGAGTCAACCAAATTGGGTCAGATGACCTTTTCTAGTTTACAATAAATTAAAACAACAGCTTATATGAGTCATATTAATGTAGCGTACTCACTTGTCACCACAAAAATGTCATGGAAAAAATATGATTAGTCTGATAGAATATGCCAAATAATATAATTCAAAATATCTCTTAATCTAATTGGTAGATGTATCTTCATTATAACAAGATAGGTATGACATTTTAAATTAGTAATATTACCATTTCATACACATCTTTCCAAATTGGGAGTATAGCCATTTGGAAGTGTCAAATCATTAATGCAATGAGAAAATAGTAATCAATTATATTGGAATAGAGTATAATCCACTTTCATTTTCATTAACTTATATGATCTGAAATTTTTAAATAGTTCATGTTCTGGTCACCTGAAAATTTGTGCAAGATCTAATCATGCCCTTAAATTATAATTAGTCTTACCTAGTGTATCCCAAATTGTATGGAATAAATTATTAAAATATTTTTTCTCAATATTGATGAAATCCAACATGTTGTGGACAAAAAAATTAAACCAATATGAAATATCCCAAAAAAGCTATGTTTTATCCAATTCTATTATTTCCCAAAGGCAAATTTTTATTTGGTTTAGTCTTCATCCAAATGTGATGAGAGGTAATGAAGATGAAATTTATTTTAACCATGTTACTTATATCATTATTGGATATCCATATCTTTAAATTTTTAATTTTCTAAAATGATATTTTTTCCTCTGAAAACAATGATCAGTTGGAAGGAATCTGCAATGATGGTAAAAAACAATGTTTTTTACCATTAATGAGAATAAATGTTTTAATATCTCTAATATAGTATATACATGATTTTTTACCATGTTTATTCTATCTAGATAACATTATATATTTTAGGAAGTCATTAATTTTGCACACCAATGCATCTTTACACAAGAAATTTTGTTTCGTAGCAATATCAAATGTACTGACACCATTACTCCAAAATTAATTTAAGTCATAAATGTATGGTTTTAAATAAACATCAATATTCTTTTTTGGATGTCCTAGAATTAAATATGTCAATAAGATATATGGTTCTTTCCTCAGCATCAAAGGAGGTAAATTGTACGGAGTTATAAAGACATGCCAACCTAAATTCTGACTACTGTAAGAACCAAATGGACATAAACCATTAGTAGAAAGACCCAATCACATGTTTTGGGATTATAAAGAAAAAGACGGATTCACATGGTCAAACATTTTCTATTAATTCCCATCATAGGGTTGATTTAAGATTTTACTATTGGAATATTTGTTTTGTTGATGATATAAATGTTCTTGTGTTTAGCGACATAAATAAACATGGAAATCTAGGTGTAAGTGGGAAATATACCAATTGTTATATAAAAATGAATCCATACTTCCCCTATTGAGTTATTTATACATTGATTTTCCACATGTTGGAAAACTATACAGTGAATCATTTTCACTATAATATAAGATGAAATCGTTGTAACATGCATCAATCTTATGTTAACCAAAACCAAGATTACGAACTAGCCTCTTGAACACATGGAAATTTGTAGGCAACACATTTCTTTCAAGTAGCTATGTTTTTACCAAAGATAATATCTAAACCTAACAACTATTTGACTTTCCATTATTTGATTTAATAGCAATAAATTTACTAACTGCTTAAAACATCATTTTCTTGCAACCATGAGATAAGTCATCCACAGCGGACCACAAAAACTCATAAAAATAAAATGGTTCCAACTACAGATTGAAATTAATATCATCATGAGTTTTATCATGGTGAAAAGATGTATCATCCGCATCATGTACAAAATTTTGAAACAGTGTTGGATGTCAAAAAAAAATTCTTAGTAACTTTTCTTGAGCCGCATTAACCATTTTGATACCAAAAAACACTATCTAGTCGAAAACCAAAATGCAATAAATTAACCCCCAGCATTTTCAAATATATCAAATGTCCTTAGAGTACATTTTTTACAAGAACAGTTAATTATCACTTTTGAACCAAATTATTATTTTGATGATGAAAATGATAAGAAGGCTTCAACACCCTCAATATATATAGGATTTAAACCAGAACCATTTGGATTATTGTGGTGATTTATCCATGTGTGATCATCTAATAATGATTTTTGGGGAATTCCTTAATCTATATTTCTCTAAAAATATAAAATAATTAGTTTTTTTATAATATTAAATATGAAAAAACACTATCCAAAAAAGAGATGACAATTAAATTCCATTTAATATAAAATTATAATAATTTATATTATTTCATACATATTTATAGTATTTTAATCATTTATAATAATATACACTCATATATAGTAATTTATTCAAACTAACACAAATTATTATTAATTACAGCTAATTTTTACTAACTATTGTTAATTACCGATGACACAATTTCTAATAGATTGGTGGCATCTCTTTTTCCCGAAGAATCATCACTTGTTATCTTTCTCCTTTTGAACTCAGTATGAAATTTTTATTCGATGTACTCATATCCATTTTCTTATGCACAATAATGAAGAATAGGAAGGCCTCTCCACGCTTTTCTCCATTATCGTGCATACAAAAATGTATAACTGTATGTGAGATCAGATTTTTCCTAGTGATTTTACTGTACAAAATTTCAAGGAGATTAGGCATCATTGAAAAGGGAGCCACCAATCCGCTGGAAATTGTTCAAATTTTTTACAGTTTGTTACAATTTATTACAATTTATTAGTAATTATTGGTAATTATTGATAATTATTTATAATTATTAATAATTATTACTAATTATTAATATTTACTACTAATTATTGAAATTTATTAATAATTATTTAAATTTATTACTGTATATTATAATTATTAATATTTATTAGTAATTATAACTACTTATTATAATTTGTTACTAATGATTAGAAATTATTACTAATTATTATATTTTGTTATGCATTATTAGAGTTTATTGCTAATTATTTGAATTTAGTACTAATTATTGGAATTTATTTCTTACTAATTATTGGAATTTATAATTTATTACTAATTATTAGAAATCATAATTTATTACTAATTATTTGTATTTATTTCTAATTATTATAATTTTTTGATAATTATTAGAATTTGTTGCTAATTATTAGAATTTTTTTATAATTAATACTAATTGAAAATAATTTTTTTAAATTATTTCTAATTATTAAAAAATTTAAATATTACAAATTGTTTATAATTATTACAAATTTTTACAAATTATAACAAATTATTGAAATTTATTACAAATTGTTGTAATTTTGTAAAAATTATTTCAATTTATTACAAATGATAAGAATTTATAACTAATTATTAAAATTCATTAATAATTACTACAGTTTAATACTAATTATTACAATTATTACTAATTATTAGAATTTATTACTAATTATCAAAATTTATTCCCAATTTTTACTAATTATTCCTCATTCTTACAATGTATTCCTAAATATTGAAACATATTACTAATTATTACAATTTGTTACTAATTATTACAATTTACTTCTAATTATTACAATTTATTACTAATTATAACAATTTATTTCTAATTATTAGAATTTATTACCATTTATGGCTAATTGTTACAATTTATTCCTAATAATTACAATTTATTACTAGTTTTTACAATTTATTACTAATCATTATAATTTATTATTAATTAATAATATTTATTACTAATTATTACTAATTATTACTAATGATTACAATTTATTATTAATTATTACAATTTATTTGTAATTATTACAAAATATTAATATTTATTTTTAATTATTAATTTTTTTTACTAATTATTACAAATTATTACTAATTATTACAATTTGTTACTAATTATTATAATTTATTACTAATTATTAGTCATTAATACTAATTATTAATATTTATTACTAATTATTACTATTTGTTACAATTTATTACCAATTATTAATAAATTTTACTAATTATTTCAATTTATTAATAATTATTTCTATCTATTACCAATTTTTAATTAGTATTCCTAATTATTACAATTTATTCGTAATTATTACAATTTATTCCTAATTTTCAAAATTTATTCATAATTATTACAATTTATTGCTAATTATTACAATTTATTTCTAAATATTTCAATTTATCACTAATTATTACACTTTATTATTAATTTTTACAATTTATTACCATTATTTATAATTTATAACTAATTATGAGAATTTATTACTAATTATTACAAATTATTCGTAATTGTTACTAATTCTTACCCAATATTACAATTTTGTCTGAATTATTACAATTTATTACTAATTATTACAATTTATTAGTAATTATAACAATTTATTTCTAATTATTACAATTTATTACAAATTATTAAAATTTCATAGAATTTATTACTGAAGAACCTTTTTGGTGTTTTGTTTTACAATGTTTTGTATTTGTTGACAACTAATCTTTTTGTTGAAAATTGTTTTTAAGTTACAGAAAGTTGAAGTTGCTGGTTGCTGAAGATTTCCTTAAAGAACATTATGTTGAAGAATAAGAAGATTGAAGTTAATAAAGTGTCTCAAACTTTTTAAACATAATCAGACGATACATTGCTGATCATAAAGTTAACACAAATCATGAAAAGTTTCAAGATAAAATCTGTTGAAGAAATGCTGAAGAGGATTGATGTTTTTCACTAAGGAAAATTCTGAGAAAATTCGGAACCAGTTTTTCTTGAACCAGAAATTCAGAGTCTACCTCAAAAACCAGAAATTCGAAGCCTACTTCATGAATCAGAAATTCGGAGTCTTCCTCCTGAACTAGAAATTCGAAGTCTACATCTTGAGCCTGAAATTCGGAGTCTACTTCTTGAACCAGAGATTCTGAGTCTACTTCCTGAGCTAGAAAATTGGAGTCTACTTCATGAATCATTAATTCGGAGTCTACCTCCTGAACCAGAAATTCGGAGTCTACTTCCTGAGCCAGAAATTCGGAGTCTACTTCCTGATCCAGAGAGTCGGAGTCTACCTTCTGAGCCAGAAATTTGGAATCCAAGATCAAGCCTTATCATCCTGAGAAAGATATGAAGTGTTCAAGAAAACCAGAATTTCAACTTTTCATAAATCTCGGTTAAATTTATGGAGATTTGAAGAAGTAAAATATTGAAGATTAAATACGAGATATTTGGGGAGTTTTTTAGATTTGAGGAAGCAGGAATGATTTTAAAGATTCTTGCCATTGTTTTTTGAGTTGCCTATAAATATGTGCTCTGATCATTCTCTCATTATCGTGTTTTTACACACGTGGAAAAGATGGAGCACTGGAGAATTCAAAGTGAAAAGAATCTACCATCTTGAAAAAGTTTTCTTGAGTGTTTGAGAAGAAGAGAGTCAGAGCCATTATTTACTTGCTGAGAAGTTCAGATTCAGAAGATCGGATCCAAGAAATCCTGAATGAATATTCATACTGCTAATTTCTTCGGAATAATTATTATATTGCTGAGAAGACCGGTTTTAGAAAATCAGATTCAAGAAATCGGAATTGAATATTTGGAGTGGGCATTTCTGAAGAATCATTATTTTCCTTTCTGAGAAGTTCAGTTCCAGAAAATTAGATCCAAGAAAACCGGATTAATAATTTGGAGTGAGCATTTGTGGAGTAGTTTCAACAAAGTTCAATTGCTTATGAGTGGCACATTTGTTATTTAAGAAAACATTGTAAACTAAAGGCAGTCAGTATAATCTTTCCTATTCGGAGATAGAAGGTGTCTAACAAGAGTTGGGACCAGTTGTATTCAGTTCTTCATCATAGTGGATTTCCATAGACCCACGGGAGTGGCTACGGCAAGGATGTAGGTTCTCTTATTGAGGCCGAACTTTGTAAATCTTGTGTGCCTTTCTTGGTTTACCTTTCTTACATGTGTTAGTTTCTTGCTAAATATTGATAAGGAAAAAAAATCTTAACAGGTTGCAGGGGTTGATTTTCTTAATGTTTTGAAACTTAAAAAAAGTTAAACAATATATTCAACCCCCTTCTCAGTTTTTATTCGATCCTTGAATCTTCAAGTTGTATCAAAGGGAGGTTCCCTTGTTTAATCCTTATTATGGAGAATATCAATTCTGTCAACAGTAGTAGAATTCCTACGTTCGATTGAAAGAATTATTATGGATGGAAAAATATGATGATTCCTTATCTCCTATCTCTTCGCCTTGAAGTTGTTGATGCTACTACTATTGGCTTTCCACCTATTATAAAAAATGCTCCTATGAAGTTTGCTGATAAGAGAAACATAGAAGTTTATGGAAAGTCTAGAAATGCTATTCTTATGTCGTTATCATGAAATGTTTATCAAAAGGTGATGGGTCTCACAACATCAAAAAGCATGTGGGATAAGCTGGAAAGTGTATTCGAAGGAAATACAAAAGTAAAGGAGGCCAAGCTACAAATCTGGTGTAGTAAGTTTGAAGACATTAGGATGAGATATGATAAAACAATTGATGAATACTTCACCATAGTTAATGAAATTGTGTGCAACATCATAGGATTTGGAGAATACTCGAAAGATTCTACAATTGTCAAGAAACTTATGAGAAACTTTCAAGATAGGTTTGATTCTAAAATTTCATCTTTAGAAGATAAGGATGATTTATCTCTTAATAAACTACATGACTTTCGTGTTACTTATAAAATGAGGAAAGCTCCAATCTTTTAGAACAAGATAAAAGATGAAATCAATTTTTAAGCTATGAGAAGGATGAAAATCCAAGATGATGAAAAATTTGATCCTCGTGATTCTGATGATAAGGAAGATGAAGTGTTGATTGAAAAAAACATGTCTCTCATATCCAAGAACTATGAAAGAGAAAGAGGAAAGTATGGAGGGAAACTTCCTCTCAAATGTTTTGAGTTTGGCGGAATCAGACACTTTTCTATGAATTTCCCTATGTACAAAGTTATAGAATATCATGATTTTTCTGATGAGAATCCTTGATGGAAGAAGTATGAAAAGAATGAAAAATAAGAGAAGACTTCAAAAAAATTCAAGAGGAAGTTTTCCAGAAATAAAAGAAGTATGTTGAGCAAGAAGGTTGAATCTGAATAATCTGACTATGATTCTTTAGAAGATGAAAGTAAAGAAAGATTCAGAACCTTCATGGAAAAAGTTGAGAAAAAAAATCTTTCCTCAGAGAGTGAAGAATGTGGTGAAGAATCTTACAGAGAATATCAGCTAAGATACTAACTTCTTGTGTGTATTGAGCAAAACAAATATCTCAAGAAAGAAATTCATGTGATAAAGAAGAGTCATGAAGAAGTTCAGGATAGAAGTAAAGATGTCACCAAGAAGGAAGATGAATACATTCAATAAATTTTATGTTACGAACTTATAATTGCTGAACAAGGAAAGATGATTGAATATCTTAGAAAGAAACTGGAAGCTAAGAAAGAAGAAGCAAACAAGGTGCAATCAATACTCATTGGGTACAAAAATACCCTGAGGAAGATGAATGAAAACTTTAATAAAGCTACAGAATTAAAAGTTGAGACCTCTCAAAATGTTGTGAAGGATGATATCGAGAATAAGGTGAAATCTTCTCTTACCAAAAATAATGTTGTATCTGATTCTTCAAAAAGTTCCGGTTGTGGAAAAAGTATTACTAAATCATGGGTGGAGAAAAGATGTGATAATCCTATCAATCCTACAAAAGTAAAAAACTCACACATAAGAAAAGATGGCCAACATTCTGAGTTTTCTATAGGTGAAAGAAGTTATCAACCTCAACAAAGTTTTTACAGAGAAAGATCATTCTTGAATAGGAAACCATGATTTGAGGGCTATTGCTGGTGATGCAGAATATATGGGCATAGAGCTTATAATTGTTGGCACAATTTATCTCTACCAAAAAGATGGTTTGAGAAAAGTGGAAGAATGAGTAACTTTCTATACTCACAGAAAGTTGAAAAGGTGAATTCTCAAGATGTTATAAACATTACAACAAAGAATCAATTTGAATGTTTGGATGAAATTTGTGGATGATGTGATCAAACTGGTCATCATTCCGAATGATGTATGACACTTCTTCCAGAATAAGTTTCTTATGATAAGAAAGAAAAGAACGATGAAAATAATAAGGTCAATGAAATAGATTTTATTGTTGAGACAGCGTTGAAAGAAAGTAAGAGGAACAAACCATGGATACTTGATAGTGGTTGTTCTTCACACACGAAAGGTGATATTGAAATCCTGAAACATATAGAAAGTCATGATGGAGGAGTGGTTACTTTTGGAAATAATAGTTCTTTAAAAATTATGGGAATTGGAACAACAAAGATTGAGGTAGAGAAACTGAAGTCTAAGTAATTTTTTCTTGTTGATGGACAAAAACATAACTTACTTAGTGTAAGTTAACTTTGTGATGATGGAAAAGAAGTTATCTTCAGAAATAATTCTTGTATCATCAAAAGTGTAGAAAATGTAAAATTGATTACAAAATGAGAAAGAACCAGTGGGAATATCATTCCAATTGGAGAATCTAAAAACTCTTGTTATTTGAGTGTTACAGATGAAAACAAGTTATGGCACCAAAGACATAGTGACCTTTGGAAGAAGAACATGAGTAAGCTTTCTAAAGTTGATGTTGTTCGTAATTTTCTAGAACTGAAAAGAAGAGATCAAGATGTTTGTATAACATTCCAGAAAGGAAAGATGACTAAAAAAAGTCATAAAACAGTTGAGATTCAATCTAACAAACCACTTGAGCTTATTCATTCCGATCTATGTGGGCCGATTAGACATCAATCAACAAAATTGGATTTATACTTTATCACATTTATTGATGATTTCACTAGGATGACAAAAATAATGTTAATAAATCATAAGTCAGAGGCTATTGAAATGATTAAATTATTCATAATAGATGTTGAGAAAGAATTGGGAGCTTTCATAAAGAAGTTGAGAACAGACAATGGTACCGAATTCACATGAAATTCTGTTGAAACATATCTTAGGAAGCATAGTATCAAACATCAGTATAGTTCTCCTTATACTCCACAGCAAAATGGAGTAGTAGAATGGAAAAATAGCATCTTGGTGGAAATGGGAAGAAGTATGTTATCAGATTACAAACATTCAAAATTCTTTTGGAGAGATATTGTTAGCAATGGTGTACATGTTCAAAATATATGCTTTTTAAGACCGGAAACCAACATGACTCTTTATGATATGTGGTATAACAAAAAAACTTCTTTTAATTACTTCAATGTTTTTGGAAGTCCATGCTTGGTCAAAATCAAAAATATAGACCAAGGAATGTTTGAAGTGAAAGCTGAAAAATGAATATCTAGGGGTTATTCACCAAATGGAAGAAGTTACAAATGCTGGAACAAATAGTTACAGTATTTGGTGGACTCATATGATGTAAAGGTAATTGAAAATCCAAGTTCCTTCACAACATCTGTTAAGAATACTGAGGAAGATATATCAGAGAATTCCCACGATAGTGAAAGTGACTCAGATAAGTCACACGAGGAATAAAGTGATGCTGGGAAAGGAAATGTGATTTTTCCAACCCTACACAAACATGTTTATTTTGAAAATATTATTGGGGATTAGAAGGCTCTAGTTCAAACAAGAAGGAAGTTAATATTAGAAAATCAGACATCCCTTATCTCAAAAGTTGAACCAGAATCAGTTTCAGAAGCTATTCAACATAAAGAATGGGTGGATGGTATGAATGAAGAACTGGATCAGATTGAGAAGAATGAAACATATGATCTTGTTCCAAGGCCACAAAATAAGAATGTTATCGGAACCAAGTGGCTTTGCAGAAATAAATTTAATGAGCATGGAGAAGTTGCAAGAAAAAAATAAAGGCTTGTGTGTAAAGGATATGCACATGTGGAAGGTGTGGATTTTGATGAAACTTTTTCCCCTGTTAAAAGGTTGGAAACTATTCGAATGTTTCTTGAGGTTGCTGCTCATCGGAATTATAAGTTTTACTAGATGGATGTAAAGTCATCTTTCTTAAATTGTGAGATTGAGGAAGAAGTTTACATTACAAAACCATGTGGTTTTTTACTTGATGAGGATGAAAACAAAGTATTCAAATTAAAGAAAGATTTGTATTAGATGAAACAAGTTCCACGAGCATGGTATTTGAAGCTTGAAAATTATTTGATAAGGATAAACTTTTCTAAAGGAAAGTTTGATAGAAAATTATATGTTAAAGAAGTTGATTCTAGAACATTAATGTTAATCATTTATGTGGATGATATAATATTTTCTGGAGATGAATAAAAGGTTTGTGAAGAGTTTGCTGAAGAGATGAAGAAAATTTTTGAAATGTCAATGTTGGGGGAATTAAATTTCTTCCGTAGATTACAAGGTCAACAACAAGAAAACTACATTTTCTTACCCCAAGAAAATTATGCCAAGGAACTGTTAAAGAAGTTTGGGATGGAAGAATCAAAATAAATTTCAACCCCTATCATAGTGAGCGCAAAGTTGAGAAAAGATGATTCAGGGAAAAGTGTGAATCAGAAAGACTTTCGAAAGTTAATAGGAAGTCTTCTTTATCTAACACCATCAAGGCCTAATATTGCTTATGGTGTGACTATTTGTTCCCGATATCAAAGTAATCCAAAATAATCACATATGTTGGAAGTTAAGAGGATTCTGAGATATGTTAAAGGAAACAATTCACATGGTTTGTTATACAAGAAGAACAATGAGATGATGTTTCATGGTTATACTGATGCTGATTGGGATGGTGATTGTAATGATAGAAAATCAGCATCAGGAGGAAAATTTTTATTAGGGGAATGTCGTGTGAGTTGGCACAACAATAAACAAAGTTCAGTAAATTTAAGTACAGCTAAATCTGAATATGTTGTAGCTACTCAGGCTTGTACTCAAATGATGTGGATGAAAGTTCAGCTGGATGATTTTAAAGTGAAAGTTTCTAAACCTTTGAGAATAATCTTTGATAATCAAAGTGCCATTGATCTTTCAAAGAATCCTATTCAACATTCAAGATCAAAGCATATTGATATAATGTATCATTTTTTAAAAGAGAAAGTTGCAGCTAGAGAAGTCTTGCTAGAATATATTTAAACCATGAATCTGATTGACGATATTTTCAAAAAAGCTATGTCAAAGGATAGGTTTGTTGAACTAAGGATGCAACTCCATGTTCAGCCTCCTCCCAAGACTTCCTAAAACTCATAAGAAACCCCCCACACCTTGCTTTAGATTATGTTGAAGAAGCAGGAGAGTAAGTTTTCTTTTATGAATCTAATGTTGTGGTTGTCATATAATGGGGGAGAGAGAAAAAAAAATTAGAGAGTAAAAGAAAATTGGGAAAGAGAAAGATAAAAGTTGAGGGGGAGTTTGAGTAAGTTGAATTTTATCTTTACATGGCCGTAAGTTTTTCTTATCACCGGGGGATGGAAATCCTTCAAAAACATTACTTTATCTAGTAGTGTGGTGTCAGGACACTATTTTTATGAAAGGCTATGTTTTTGATAAAATTCAAGAACTTGAGATTTAAATTTTTTAAGAGGTGAAGAATTATTAACAAGGGTTTCCAACAAATCCAAAGGGGGAGATTGAAGAACCTTTGTGGTGTTTTTTTTCCAATGTTTTTTATTTTTTGACAACTAATCTTTTTGTTGAAGAATGATTTTGAGTTACAGAAAGTTGAAGTTGCTCATTTCTGAAGATTTCTTTAAAGAACATTATGTTGAAGAATAAAAAGTTTGATGTTATGAAAGCGTCTCAAACTATCTAAACATTATCATATGATTCTTTTCTGATCTTAAAGTTATCACAAATCCTGAAATGTTTCATGAAAAAAGCTATTGAAGAAATGGTGAAAAGGATTGATGTTTTTCACTAAGGAAAATTCGGAGAAAATTAATAACCAGTTTTTCTTGAACTAGAAATTCGGCATCAAGCTCATAAACCTGAAATTCAGAGTCAACATCATGAATCAAAAGTTCAGAGACTACCTCATGAACTAGAAATTCAGAGTCTACTTTCGGATCCAGAAATTCGGAGTCTACGTCCTGAACCATAAATTCAAAGTCTACTTCCTGAGCCAGAAATTCACAATCTACTTCATGAATCGGAAATTCGGAGTCTACCTACTCAACCATAAATTCGGTGTCTACTTCCTGAGCAAGAAATTCAGAGTCTACTTCCTAATATAGAATGTCGGAGTCTACCTTCTAAGCTAGAAATTCGGAATCCAGGATCAATACTTATTATTATGATAAAGATATGAAGTGTTTAAGAAAACTCGAATTTCAACTTTTCATATATCTCAGAGATATTTAAGGAGACTTGAAGAAGTCAAAGATTGATTATTAAATACGATATATTTGAGGATTTTTTGTTATTTGAGGAAGCAAGATTGATTTTTAAGATTCTCGCCTTTGTTTTCTAAGTTTCCTACAAATATGTGCTTAGATCATTCCTTCATTAGCAACATTTTACACACGCAGAAAAGGCAGAGCGCTGGAGAATTCAAAGTGAAAAGCATCTACCATCTTGAATAAGTTTTCTTGAGTGTTTGAGAAGAAGAGATTCAGAGCCATTATTTACTTGCGGCGAAGTTCAGATTCAGAAGATCGGATCCAAGAAATCTGGAGTGAATATTCGGAGTGGGAATTTCTTCAGAATCATTATTATATTTCCAAGAAGTATGGTTTTAGAAAATCAGATTCAAGAAATCTAGATTGAATATCCGGAGTGGGCACTTCTACGCAATCATTATTTTCCTTGTTGAGAAGTTTGGTTCCAGAAAATCCGAACCAAGAAAACCGGATTAAGAATTCAGAGTGATCATTTGTGGAGCAGTTTCAACAAAGTTAATTTTCTTATGAGTGGCTCATTTTATATTTAAGAAAACATTGTAAACTGACGGGAGTTAGTATAATCTTTATTATCAGGAGATAGAAGGTGTTTAACGGGAGTTGGCACAAGTTTTATTCACTTCGTCATCATAGTGGATTTCCATAGACCCACAGGAGTGGCTTCGGTAAGGACATAGGATCTCTTATTGAGGCTGAACCTTGTAAATCTTCTATGCCTTTCTTGAATTACCTTTCTTACATGAATAAGAATATTTTTAAAGATTGATAAGGAAATAAATCTTAATAGGCTGCAGGGGTTGAGTTTCTTAATGTTTTGAAACTTATAAAAAGTTTAAAAACTGATTCAACCCCCCTTCTTAGTTGTTACTCAATCCCTGGAACATCAATTACTAATTATAATAATTTATTGATATTTTTCATAATTTATTAATAATTATTACAATTTATTACAAATCAATAATATTTATTACAATTTATTACTCCATTTTCCAATTTTTTACTAATTATTACAATTTATTAATAATTATTACAATTTATTCCTAATTATTACAATTTAATACTAACTTTTACAATTTATTGTTAACTATTATAATTTACTACTAATTATTACACTTTATTACTAATTATTAGAATTTATTACTAAATATTAATAATTATTACGATTTATTACTATTTATTACTCATTATTACTATTTATTACTAATTATTTGAATTTATTACTAATTATTAGAATTTATTACTAATTATTTAAATGTATTTCCAATTATTAATATTTAATACTAATGATTACAATTTGTTAATAATTATTACTTTTTATTAGCAATTTATTGAATTTATTAGTAATTATTTGAATTATTTAGTAATTATTCTAATTTATTTATAATTGTTGCAATTTTTTACTATTTTATGAAATTTAATACTAATTTTTACAATTTATTACTAATATTAGATATTTATTACAACTTATTACAATTTTACACTATTTATTACAATTTAATACTAATTATTACAATTTAATACTAATTATTACTAATTAATATTATAACTATTAATTAATAGTAATTTATACTATTCACACATAATTATTTGTAAAATAAACATAAACAATGATAAACTAAAGTATCTAATTCTAAATTAATTTAACAGCACCTAATTAACAATAATTTTTACTAAAATAGAATAAAATTAATTAAGTAAAAATAAATGAAATAGATAAATACCATAAATTTTAATATTTCAAATGATATAGGTTTCGAATAATGCCTCAAATTAATATTTTAAACTATAAAAAATTTTGAGGGAACATTTTCACCGAGAGAGAGAGAGAGAGATAAAGTATCAGATAATTGACTTTAATGAGTGTAAAATGGGCGGGGGTATGCATATAGGTTAGATTAGTTGCGATGAGATTATTTGTGATGGGTCTGTCGTCCCAAATTGTACCATTTGCGACGTAACCTTCTGCAAATACCCTCTGGTTGAAATGTCTTTTACGATGGAGCCCGTCATAAAAGACCATCTGCCAAACATTGTATTTATGAAGAGATATATATCCTGTTGTAAATACAAAAAACACCAGTGGGTATTTGCGGTGGGCAACTACTACTCGTCGCAAATCCCCTTTCACACGTTTGGGCGCAACGCGCGCCAAATCATTTGAAACTGGAACTATATTCTCATCAAAAAAACCTTATTATTTGTGATGGGGTGGTTCTCCCATCTCAAAAACCATTTCCGAAAGACTATTTGCGATATGTCAATGACCCATTGCAATTGCATGGTTTTCCCGTACTATATCATTTTCACATATTAAAAAAATTGGTTAAATGAAGGTCTTGTCGATATTATGTATATCCAAAAAAGCTAATGATCGATAGTTTTTAATTTATTTATTCCTTTAGTTACATATTTATGATACATCTACATAAAAATTCTTCGTAATTAATATATTTAGGGACACTATCTGTGGTAGCCAACTCAATTGTACTTACGCACTACTTAGGCCGCAATGGGTAACTATGAAAATTCCGGATTATAAGTTGGTATAGCATAAAAGACAATATGATTAATGGATGATGTGGATAAATAGGATCATGTATTGGGGAATGGGACCAGGAATTAGCTCATTAATAATATTGTGGGCTTTCTCTACATTCTCTGAATCTGATTATTAGAGATCTTGAATTACAAAATCTTCCCTTGTGGGATCTTTGTTATATTTTTATAACTTTCATGACTTGTAAACCATTAAATTTTATAGTTTCTGGGTTCTATAATTATTATTTTCATAATATTATAATAATTTTACTACTTTATTAAGATTATTTTTTTGTTAATACTTGTTTAATTATTTACAGTAATTTAATCTAGGGTGTATATCTATCCAAATTATTTAGAGACCCCCTTTGTTATTCAACCACCACTACTGTATGGGGAGGTTCCCTTGAGGTCTTGTAACACTCATACCTATTAACTGTATACTAATTTGGACTAGGGATGTTACATTATAGTACTTATCCCAATATAAACACACATTCCAAATCATTACAAAACATTAAGGATTTTAAATGAAATGATCCTATGGTATACACTTTAAGAATTTCAAGAGGACACACAACTCTAATATACCCTTTAATTATTCTTTAATGGTGTTACATTTTTTAGTTCTGACCTATATGGATTCAATCTACAATACACCATAAACACACACAAACTCATGGAATTCCATTCATATTCTTCATGCCATAAGATATTGATGATTTAAATTTATTATAATATTCATAGAAAGAAATCAATGACATTCAGTTGTATTCATCAAACTTTTTCACACTACTGATATGGTATATGATTTAAAACAAATCAGTATTTTATCATGAAGTATTTTGTAAACATAATCTTAAACCTATGAACCCTTCGTAAATTTTAGTAACATTAGACTACTTGTCATCCAGTAATTAAAAAAAATGAAATACCCAAAGCATTGTTAATTCACATTAACATCCTTTCACCTTTAGAAAGTAGGATCATGGGAATGTGGATTTGTATATTTAAGAAATAATATTACTATTAAAGAGAGTGATAATGATATGTTAATCTATATTCATTCTAGGAAAATAACACTAATTCATGTTCATTGAGATAATCCATTTTTCATTTTTAATAATATATCATTTCATTAATATATATAGAGCTATTGAGATATATGATTGATTCATTGGATTTATGGACCTTGTAAATTATATAATAACATTAAAAATAAAATATAATATCATAGTTATAGTTACTAGGATAAAAGATCTATAATCATTGAAAATATTAATGATATTTAATCAATACATTATAAAAGAAATTTTATATGGAATATGGGATAGATGGAATTCGTGTAAGGGATAGAATGATCATGGGATCATATTCAATAATGTTCTTCAATTTTTTGTTTTTAGTTTATGAATTATCAAAGGCATTTTGTTAAATCAGCAAAAGAGGTGTAAAATCATAATTTAATATATTAAATACCTGTGGAACATTTTTTGAATGGTTATACTGATTTTAAAATGGGTGATCATATTTAGGTGGAAATTAGGTGTGTATTTGGGGATGTTTGGGTCTCAATATAATTAATAAATTAATTAAAAAATCATTTCAATAGTTGAAAACCTGATGTTAACTTTTACTAAAAAAATATTAATTCATATCAATAAATTTTTTTGAATGTTTCTTAACAGCACAATTTATTCCATAATGTATCATTTTACTTAATGTGTGTGTTTGGTGATTTTTAAATGTTCTTATATTTTCATTCATTTTATAAAAATTCAAATTAATTATTTAAAAAATTATTTTTCATATGATGAATTTATATTGGGAATATTTTTATATGTTTTTAATATGTTGCAAAAAACTCATTTGATTCAAAGAAATTAGATTCAATTGAAACATGGAAGGATTTTTAGGGCTCTTTGAGGTAGCATTTCTAGATAAATCTGGAAAATTTATTCCTTCATATATTGATTTTATTATAGTTTACATATAATTTCTATTAGAAAATTAATTATTTAATAGAACTGCTAATAAAATTTACAACTTTCATTAAGCTAAATATATGATAATATTTAATTAATGTGATTATATTATTATGTTTCAATATTTCCATTAATATTTGATTTTCTATTAGACAACATGTATCACCTCCCTAATTATCATAATCGTATTCAAGAACATTCACCACTATTTGTAAAAGATAATGTCTTATAGAAACAAATATAGTATTAAATGACGTATAGAGAATGATGATGAATTGGATGGAACTTTATTGGGATGATTATAGAAGATAGTATTTATGGTTGTGACTCTTGATAATAATCCAGGTTGTGTGAAGTGAGTATGTAGAGTAATTAATAAATTAAATCCAAAGGCTATTGTGGTTGGCTGAATAGAGGAGGTGGAGGCTGGGTATTGGAATGAAAAATTATTTCCATTATTTTGTATCCTATAATATTTTTAGGTTAAAATGACATTTTATGTCTGATTTTGAATATGTTTTTGTTCATATATCTGATCAGATAGTGTTTTCTATCAATACATTTTAGTTTCTTGGCATTCCTTGTCTTTTAAAGGTTGTTCTCCTGGTTCTTAGGCATTTGTGTCCACGTCAGGTAGGTTTCTACTATGTTAGGGTGGGTTATAATAGAAAATGGGATGGTTTGATAAATATAATGTTTTTATGAATATATTCTTATGGATTTTTCATTGATTAGAATTGATGCATGGTTTTAAAAGAATTATTATAATGGAAAATATTTTTAAAATGTATTTTTATATTGAAAATAGATTTTATTGGTTTTGAAATGGATTTTGAAACATTTATTGATATCAGGGAGGCTTTGAATTTTATTATAAAAATGTGAATATTTTTTTGAAATTAATTTAGGCAATTTACCATTGGGAACCTTGGGTTCAATTGGAAAGTTACATGAATAGCCTAAGTGTGTATATGAAAATACTATGATTTAACATTTTGTGATATTGACTAGAAGGACCTGATTTCTATTGGATCCATCATTTTTCATTTTTAGGCTTTTAAGTGTCTAGTACACAGTGTCCCATAGGATATATCCTAAATTTTAAGTGGAGTTTCATTGATGGTAATTTATCACATGATTTTTTATTATCATGGATTGTTTCTCATAAGTTTTTATATGTGGTTTTATGACATATATTCTCATGATAGGTTGCTTCATGTATATGTTTTTACCTATTTACCTCTTGATGATTGGATATGTATTCTTATTTATATAAATTGTACTTCTCATATTTTTGTTCTGAGAATGTGAAAGGATTTTATGAAAAAAATGGGGAAATTATTTGTGAATGGATTTGATTTATGATAGTTATTTGTAAAACTACATTGTCTTGATTTTTATGGATTTATTGGTATCTAGATTATTTCTGTGTTTTACTCTTGTTGTTTGTCTTTCATTCTTATATTCAACAACAGTTTTTGTTATCATATTGTACTGAAATTACATGATGGACCAGTTTTGGTGGATTTTTTTTTTAACCTTGGATGGTTCATTATGATATTTTATCATAGGGATGGTTATCATGGAGTGTGTTAACACTACCTAAGTTTGGTTTTGTGTCATGGGTAGATATGAGTTTGGACCTTCAAAATTTAGATAATAAGTGTAGAAAACGGGCCTAGCCATATCACTTCCATGACTGAAGCAAAGTTTCCATGGTTTCTAAGGGGACTTTTATGAGGTTTTATATATGGATTTTAGAGTCAATTAAATGACCTCTATGGGATTTTTATTTTCATGGACCTTTTTTTCTTTATGTAATATTTTTCATTGGTATATTTTTGGATTCTTTAAATAATTAATGTTTTAAAACAATGATATCAACACCTAAATTTGGAACAATGATTTTTAGATTTTCTTGGGTCTTGTTATTTTTTTCTATAGTGATATATTGCCTCTGAGAAGAGATCTTCCAAATACAATAGAGTAATATACTAGATAGTATCTGTGAGAATGTTATAGAGACCAAATCCTTTTACATATAATATTACATGGTTTTAATTATAATTATACATCTGAGTACAAGCCAAGGATCGTTAGGTCTAGTGTCTTGGAACACTGGGTACATAAAACATCAAACATGGGTCTAAAAAAGACTTCTTTATTTAGTATCCATAAAGATATCCTAAATTTGTTTGAGCCCTTACATCTACATAGGGTACCCAGGGGAACACAAGCACAACGGGATGAACTAAAAGGCCTATTAAAGGAAGGAACATAAGGATACGTCTGAACCACTTGAGTTGAGTGGCATGACATAATGAAGTCCAAATCATGGAACATATAAAATTATATCATATAATCATGGAATCATATAAACATGGAATCATATAAATGTGGAAGAATCATAAAATATTTCCTTATTATGGGTCAATACTAACTTCCAATCTGGTTTCCCATTTTAGTATCCGTCAAGGCTAACTGCCAATCCCATTTCCCATCACATCTCATGAGACTTAACTTTACCCAATGCATTGGAGTTCTATCTGGGAACACCCATCTCAACATTTTCATGAATATTCTATCCACATAAATAATATTTCCTCGTAAATAATCACACATAATCAACCATTCATAAACATAAGGATACCCATGGAAAGAATTGGGTACCACAAACATGACATAAGGCATAACCAATGAGTGTATCATGAATGTGTCCACGAAACAAAGGGATTATAACATACATGGATGTTCATATGGTAAAATAGGAATATAACCTGGTATGTGGTGTCAAATATAAGTGACAACATATATGAAATGTATTTGAGAAACATTAGCATTAAAACATATTTGTGCGGTTTTAAGGAAGATAGTATAGAGATTTTAACAATAAAATAGAGGGAAATTTTTATATAAAACCCGAATTGAACCAAAAAGGTTTTCATGAAACAAAAAACAAATTTTATAAAGACAATTTTGGGTTAAAATAGAGGATAGAGTGCACTTGAGATTGGGTAATAATTTGGGAGGTTTCCTTAAAACAGGTTTTCTTATCGGAAAGTTATAAAGATGTAGTCTTTTAAAAACATGTATATCCCCAAAATAGAGCGATGAAAGGATCTTCATAAATAATTGTTGTAAAACATCAAATAATTTATTATATATACATAAATATATAAGATAACTCAATTTTGATATATAGAAATATAAAGAAAACCCTATATAACAAAGAAGGTTTGGGTAGAATTCGTTACGGTTTATCGGCATGGGGTGGGGTGTAACTAAGAGGGACTGATGAGAGAGAAAATGGGTTTCTCATCACATAGAAATAATTAGGGAAGTATGGGGGAGGTGAAAAAACATACCCCATCATTTGTTATTACACTCAAAAATGAATATCATAGAGCATTATCTTGATTAAGAGTGAAATTGAGATAATTAATTACCTTAAATCCATTGATATTCTCTACTTGTTATTAAATAACAGAATAAAAATTAGGTTTATTAATTAACAATTCCAAAACCTCTTCTATATGTACTTTTTACAACTATTTTGATTGGTTATGAAGTTCAATTTCATTGTTCGGGCTCGTTTGTTTACTTGGTTTTAATGACTTGTTCCCTTATTTTCATGTTTGGATAAACAAGTAAGATGAAAATGGTTTTCCAGAATTGAATTTATATTATATTACTGATCCTCTTAGAGATTACTTTTTTTTTAAATTTAATTTGTTTACATAGTGTGAAGTCAAATTATTATATAAAACCATAGTGACAACTGTTTTTTGTTAATTAGAGGGTTTGATTACAAAGAACATGTTTTTATTTATAACTTAATACCATTAGAACAAAATGATTACAGAACCAAAATAGGATATATTACCTATATAATAATATGGTTCAACTGTAACACCAATGGTTTCATGACCATAATTGCAAATAATAACAGAAATTGATAAATTTTTTTCCTTGAATGTGATAAATTAGCGCATTTCAAATGGTGATTTCATTTCTTTCAAATAAAAGGTAGGGAAATGACAGAAGCTAATGAAATATACCATTAGCATAAAAAGATTCATGTACATGTATATAAATAGGGTTATCATAATATTTGGGTGAAAGGAGGTGAGGAAATAAATAAAAATAAAAGAACTTAAAATAAATGAAGGAATTGGAAAAGAAGAATTTACCTCTTGAGACTTCCTCCTTTGAGAATCTATTAAGGGGAGTGGTTTTTATATTTTGAAGAGTCTGGGGCATTTAGAAGTGGGGGAGGAGCTTGGGGAGATATTTGGGTAGAGTATTGTCAAGCCACAAGGTTTGAGAGTACTGAAGAGAAGAGGGAGTGAGGGGGGGTTTTATAGTTGAGGAGAGGATGGATTTCATAATATTATAATCATTAGTATATTATTTTTTCAAAATAAAAGGAATTTTAAGTATTCCCTAACCAAGAATAGTAATAAATGCATGTGAATTAGAACCAATTGGGCTTACATTATTATCTCATCATCAATGACACAATAAATCCATTATTTAGCATTTATCATAAATTGTCATATTTTACTATTCATAAAAAATTCAAGTATTTTAGAAAAATATCAAAAATTCTCTCTAACTATTTTTCAGCGTTTTAAATCCAAAAATGAAGTCTATTTTTCAAAAATAATTATCTAAATATGATTATTTTAATATTTAATTAAAATCATAATTTATTATCAAAACCAGTTTTAAAATTTTCATTTACATATTCTAAAATATAGTTATATCATACTTTAAACATGAATAATATTTATATACTATCATATGTAAATTTACTATTCATTAGGGTATATCACTATTAATATGGGTATGTTAATATTCATAAGGGTAGGTTATTATTCACCAGAAAATATTTTTTCTATACCAAACTCCAAATAAGTAACTGATTGTAACTGTGTATGTCATATTTTGGAAATTCTAAACACACATGTGACAAACATATGTTTAAAGTTCACTAAGTACTTTTTAGTTCATTGTGTTGTGTTTTCATGTGATTTTATAACATATTTATAAGATGTTAATTTCCATTGAAAAACATTGTGTCATTCTTTTCTTCCTCCATTATGAAATTTCACCCTACAAATTTCATTTTATATTCTAAGACAAAAACAAGTGGGGGTAATTTTCCTTCATTTCTTACTCCAGTTCCCATGATGCCTCTTCGTACTTATAGGTTTTCCCTATTACCATGACCAGATGAGTAGTCTAGTTGCATATGACTATGTCTCTAAGATCCAAGATCTTCACTGACTGCTCCTCATCAGAAAGATCGCCCTCCAATAGTACCACCACTGAAGAGAGTACATGTGAAGGGTCTTGTATGTACTTACTTTAGAGAGATACATGAAATAAATAATTTACTTTTGACATGGTAGGTGTATGTGCCAGTATAAATGTCAGAGCTCTGACTCGATCATGGATCTCGAAGTGGATGATGTACCTTGGACTTGAATTCCCCTTTTTTCTATGCCTCATGACCTTCTTCTATAGAGATATGTGTAGAAATATCAGGTCTCCAAATTTAAAATCAAGGTCTCGTCGACGATTGTCTGCATATCTTTTTTGTCAACTTTGGGATCCCTTGAAATGATGCGGAATGGATTTCACCTTCTCCACCATTTCATTGACCATTCCAGGTCCCTACATCTTATGTTCACCAACTTCATCCCAACACACTGGTGTTTTTCAACTTTTCCACTAAAGGGAATCATATGGTGCCATTCGGATGCCTGAGTGGAAACTGTTGTTGTAGGATAATTCAATCAGTGGAAGATGTTGGTCTCATCCTACATTGAATTCCTTAGAACACACTCTCAAAATTTCTTCCAATTTATGAATAGTTTGCTCAGATTAGCCATCAGTTTAAGGATGATAGGCCGTACTAAAGTTTAGTTCAGTGCTTAGAGCATGTTGGATACTTTTCTAGAACATTGAGGTGAATCTAAGATTACAATCGGATATAATATATAGTGGTACTCCATGCAGTCTTACCACTTATTTAATGTAAATCTGTGCAATTTTATCCAATGATAAGACCTCTAGAGTCACAATAAAGTGACATGTCTTTGTAAGACGGTCCATAATGACCTGTAGAGGATTGTTTCCTTTGTATGTCCTTGGATGTCAAGTGAAAAAGTCTAGGCTAATGTACTCCCACTACCATGATGGTATGGGTAGTGGTTGCATCATCCCCTTAGATATTTTCCTCTCAATATTCACTTGCAGAAATACCAGGAACTTTGATGTATATTCACCAATCTCCCTTTTCATATTTTCCCACAAGAAGTTTTTTTAGAGATCTCATTACATCTTTGTGCTCCCTGGGTGGATAGAGAAGGTCGAGCTATGTGCATTATTAAATTGATCTTTCATTATCTCTAGATTGTTTGGTATGCATTATTGTGTACCAAATCTTATAACTCCTTCATTGTCGATTTTGAAATTGGAGGATTTTCCATTTCAGATAGCTTCCATTCTTTTCAGAAGATCCATATCCTTTCTTTGAGCATCCTTTATTTTAACAAAGAGAGGTGGTTAAGAAATCATTTTAGAAAGGAATGATGATGTTCCTCCCACAATTATTTCCATGTACATCCTCTACAAATATAAGAAGATCATATCCTTTTAAATTTTCATCATTGATAAAGATGTAAGATACTTTCTACTTAGAGCATCTACCACCTTTTTTGCCTTACTAGGATGGTAGTTGACTGAGAAGTAAAAATCCTTGATGAGCTCGATCCATCTTTATTGGCGCATATTAAGGTCCTTCTGTGTGAATATATATTTTAGACTCTTGTCATCAGTATATATATTACATTTCTCCCTATGGAGACAATGCCACCAGATTTTCAATGCAAAGCTCACAACCACCAACTCCAGATCTTGTGTGGGATAGTTTTGCTAATGGATTTTCAACATCCTTGATGCATAAAGTTCCAATTTTTCATTAGAACATAGCCTAATCCCTTATTAGAATCATCACTATACACCACAAAGACTTTTCCACTTGTACTGAGTGTGAGTATTGGAACAGTGATAAGCATTTTTTTCCTCTCATTAAAACAGTTTTCACATTCTTATGTCTAGACAAACATTACTCCCTTCTGTGTCAGCTTGGCCATTTGTTTTGAAAATCATGAAAAGATATTCTTTTATGGTTGATAATACCCATAAATAACCAAAAATCTATGGATCTCTATTACAGATGTTGGCCTGGGCACCTATTTAATTGCCTCCATCTTGGAAGGGTCCACAAATATCCCTTTGCTGGTGATAACATGCCCCCGGAATGATACTTCCTCTACCCAGAACTCACATTTAATATAATTTTCATACAACATCTCCATTTTCAAAATCATTAAAAAAGTATTAAAATTTCTTTAATGTTCCACCTTTCTCTTGGAGTATATCAGAATATCATTAAAAAAGATTACCACAAATTTGTTGATGTAATTTATAAAGACTCATTTCATAAAATCCATGAAAACTTATGTAGTATTAGTGAGCCCTAAGGGCATCACAATGAACTCATAGTGTCCATAAATTGTTCGAAATTCCATCTTATGAATAAAATCTTTCCTCACCATTAATTGGTAATATCATGACTGAAGGGCCACCATAAGGAAATAATTTTCCCCACGAAGCCAATTGAACAATCCATCTATCTGTGGCATGGGATACTTGTTCTTTATCATGATTTTAATAATATCATGATAATTAATACAGATGATCATTGATATATCCTTCTTCTTGGTGAAGAGGACTGAAGAACCCCATGGTAAAGCACTCGAGCATATAAAACCCTTCTTCATATTCTCTAGTAACTGCTTCTTCAGCTCTTCCAGCTCTATGATGGCCATTCTGTAAGGAGTCATTGAGATAGGTAGAGATCCAGGGATAAGTTCAATTGAGAACTTGACCTCTCAATCAGAAGGAAGACTAGAGAACTCTTTTGTGAATACATTAGTGTAATCCCTCACAATGGGCTTGTCTTCAAGCATGCTTCTTTCCTTCGTCTCAATAATTTGAGTAAGATATGCTTTCCTATAAGGAAAAAATATCCAAACATGAGATGATGATTCTAAAAAACATTCACCTACCTCCTTATACTTGTAAAGAATCGGAGGATGCTTCAGGATGTGAAGAGTGATCTCCCTTTCCCAATTGTTGATGTTGGCTTTGAATAAAGATAGCCAATCATTTCCCAATATAGTGTTGAACTCCACTAAAGGAAGTGTGACAACATTTTATGGGAGGTTCAGTCCACAAACATTATTTGGAGAAGAGTTATAAAACATGAACGCAATACTTTGATCATTTTTTGTTCTCATAGATAACTTATCATCCAAATTTTGAGGTGGTGTTTGAATGGATTTACTAAACTTGAAAGATATGAAAGAATACTTAGAACCAGAATCAAATAGTAAATTCGCTATTCTTGAATGAATAACTAGAGAACCTATCACCACATCATTTTTTGGCTCCACCTCAGTAGTAGTGATTAGAATATACACTTCCTTTTTGACTTGGAGGTTATTGTTGATTTCCTATGAAAACCCTCGGCATAAGGAAATTGATTGAATAATGCCCATGTACCTTGTAGTTGTAACACTACACTATAGGGTGAGTGTTGCTCTGAACCTTCCTTTATTCTTAAACATTAGAGGGATTTTTAATATCCCTTTGGTAGTTCTTGGCTACATAACCAAACATTCCACATTTGAAGCAATTTTTGGTTCCCTTCAGATAGTTACTAGGATGCTTCTTCCAACAATTTTTACAGGGGGTAATGTGGGTCTTCTTTCTATCATGGGATTTGATTGATGATCCACCCATGTTGTTCTCCATTTTCTGCTTCTTGTCATTGGGCCCACGAGACAACTAAGAGTCTCTTATCTTTATTTCAACCTTGAGGGAACAATGAACAATCTCCTCATAATTGTCTAAGTCTCAAATCGTCAATTTTTTTCATAGACTTTTATTTAGTCCACAAAAGAAGTGATTCACATTACTTTCAGTGTTCATGAAAAGGCTAGAGGCGTACCTTGAAAGCCTTGTAAAGTTTTCTTAATATTCCCCAATGGACTCATCTTACTTCTACATGAGTCTGAGGAACTATATTTTTATCGTGAGATAGAAGATTCGGGGAAAATATTTGTTAAAAAACATCTTCTTGAATTCCAACCAATCCATATAATCAATTTTCTCTTGGGACTTTCTATTCTTGATCAGTTCCCACCACTAATTAGCTTCACCATCAAAATGATATACTTCCAGTACACTGTTCTGTTCTTCCAAGAACTGGAGGACAGAGAATATCATTTCAATGGAGTTAATTCATTTTTCTATGAGGGGGGATTAGAAGATCTACTAAATATGGGAGACCTTTTCCACAGGAACGATTATACGGCAACTTTCTCATTCCACGGAGGAAGAGGGCATTCTATATAATTCAATTTATTATTCATAACTCAAGCCAGTTGTGCAAGTACTGTCAATAATTTTGGAGAACCTGATACCGTCATATTAGGAATATCATTAGGTAAATCTTTAAATTACCTACCACAATGGTTGTTGGAACGTTTTTTTCTGTTTGCTTCTATTAACTAACAAAAGGAACATAAAATTAGAGGTCTTCAATACTTAGTTATTAAGCATAAAAAGGAAACATTGAACATAAATGGATAAAGTTATAAGGAAGAAGTATATTCTAACTTGTGATTCATAGGATTTATATTTATGTTATTCTCAATATATTTCTTAATTTAAATTCATAATGGATTTTTCCCTTAATAAGGGTTTGTACTGAGCTCGTGAACCTACCAAAGCATATCGCCTATGAGTGTCGTAACCAAGAGTGTAGAAAGGATAGTTTTCGTATACCAAGATACCCCTGGTCAAGACCAAAACTCCTTTTAAGATTTTTCACTCATAGGTACATCTGTTCCAGAGCTGCCTCTACCTGATCATATTCCGACAAAGATGTATTCTCTGGATAAATCACTTACTACATACTGACCAAAATATAGGAATTTTTACTTATACTTAGTCTCATCCTTCATGTTCTCACTAAGGGGCTCTATTTCTAATATCCAAAAATAACTAGACCATCCTCTATTGCTAAATATAGTGAACTAATCCTTTTACATATAACCTTATACGATTTTACGCATAATTATACAATAGATTACAAGACAAGGAACCTTAAGTCTAGTGTCTTGGAAGACTAGGTACATAAAACATAAAACATGGGGATGAAAAATAACTTCTTTATTTTATCTCCATAAAGAGAACATAACTTCTTTTGAGCCCTTACATCTACATAGGGTACCCTGGGGAACACATGAACAAAGGGATGAGTTGAAAATCCCAGTAAGGGAATGAACATAAGGATACATCTTAAGCACATGAGTTTGGAGGCATGACATCATGATGTCCAAAGCAAGGAACATATAAAAATTTATTATATAAGAATGGAATCATATAATCATGGAATAATATAAATGTGTTAGATTCATAATACATTTCCTTATTATGGTTCAAGGAAAACAACCAATCAGGTTTCCCATTTTGATATGGGTCAAGGTTAACAGCCAATCCCATTTCACATTGCATCTCATGAGACATAACATTACCCAATGCATTGGAGTGCTATCTGGGCACACCCATCAAAATTTTTTTTGGAATATTATTTCCAAATAAAAAACATTTACACATAAATAATCATACATAATCAATTATTGAAAAACATATGGGTACCCATAGAAGCAATTGGGTACCACAATCATGACATAAGGCATAACTAATGAGTGTATCATGAATGTGTCCATGAAATAAAGGGATTAGAACATACATGGACTTTCATAAGGTAAAATAGTCATATAACATGGTAGTTGGTTTCAAATAAAAGTGACAACATATAATAAATTTATTTGAGAAACATTAGCATTAAAACAGTTTTGTGCAGTTTCTAGGAAAAATCTATAGAGATTTTAAAAATATAAAAGAGTGAAATATTTTATATAAAATTATAATTGAACCTAGAATGATTTATTAATAAAAATAATTATTTTATAAATACAATGGTGGATTAAAATAGAGGATAGAGTGCACTTCATATTGGGTAAAAATTTGGGAAGTTTCTTTAAAACATGTTTTCTTATTGCAATGATCTAAGGAGGGAATATTTCAAAAACATGTATATCAAAAAAATAGAGTTATTAAAGGCTATTCGTAAATTAATTTTGTATAACTAAACATAATTTATAATAGTTACATAATGATATAAGATAACTCCATTTTAATATATATAAATATAATGCAACCCAAATGAACAAAGAAGGTTTGGGGAGAATTCATTATGGATTGTTGGCATGGTGTTAGGTGTAACTAAGATGGATTTATGAGAGATAAATGGAGTTTATCATCACTTAGACATCATGAGGGAAGTATGGGTGAGGTGCAAAAACATACCCCATCATTTGGTATTACACACAAAAATGTATATCATAGAGGAAAAACATGATTAAAAGTGAAATCGAGAGAATCCCTTAACTTAATCTGTTGGTGTTCTCCACTTATTATTGAAGACCAGAATAATAAAATTACGTTTATTAATCTATAATTCCAGAACCTATTGTATATGTAATTTTAAAACAATTTTGATTGGTTATGATGTTCAATTTCATTGTTCGGGCTTGTTTGTTTACTTGGTTTTAATAACCAGTTTTCTTATATTCATGTTTCGATAAACATGTAAGATGAAAGTGGTTGTCCATAATTGAAGTTAAATTCTATTAGTGAATGTGCAAGAGATTACATGTTTTTAAATTTTATTTGGTTACTTAGAGTGAAGTTGAATTATTACATAAAACCATAGTGATAGCCATTTTTGTTAATCAGTGGGTTTGATTACAAAGAACATGTTTTTATTTATAATATAATACCATTTGTACAAAACGATTACATAACCAAAATAGGATATATTACCTATAAATAATCCATTTCAACCATAACACAAATTTTTTCATGAACGAAATTGAAGATAATAATAGAAATTTTTAAATTATTATCCTTGAATTTGCTAAATTAACACACCTCAAACGATGTCTTCATTTCTATCAATTAAAATGAGTGGAAAGGATAGAAGATAATGAAATATCCCATTAGCATAAAAAATTGAAGTACAAGTATTTAACAAGAGTAATCATACTATTTGGTGAATGGAGCTGTAGAAACAAACAAAAAAAGAACTTAAAAGAAATAAAGAAATTGGAAAGTGAAATTTACCTCTTGAGACTTCCTCCTTTGAGAACATATTAAGGGGAATGGATTCGGTATATTAAAGGTAATAATGGATTTTGGACATGTGGGAGGATCTTGGGGAGAGATTTGGGCAGAATATTGGAATGCAAAATTTCTTGAGAGTGGTGAAGAAAAGAGGGAGTGAAAGGGGGGTATAATGGAGGACAAGAGGGATTTCATAATATTATAATCATTTGTATGTTATTTCATCCCATGAGAAGGAGAAATAAATATTTCATGTCCAATAATAGTAATAAATGCATGTAAATTCAAATATATTGGTCTTAGATCAACAGATCATCATCAATGACTCAATAAATCCATTATTTTCCATTTATTGTAAACTATTGTATTTTACATTTCATCAAAAATTCATGTATTTTAGAAAAATATCAAAAATTCACCCTAACCATTTTATGACGTGTAGAATAAAAAAATGAAGATAATTTTTCAAAAATAATTTTCTAAATATGATTATTTGAATATTTAATTAAAGTCATAATTTATTATCAAAAACTGGTTTTCAAACATAGATTTACTTATTCTAAAATATAGGTAAATTGAACTTTCAACTTGAAAAATATTTATATATCATCCTAGGTAAGGCTACTATTCATTATGGTATATCACTATTCAAAATTTTGTGTTACTATTCATAATATTAGGTTATTATTCAACAAAAAATAAGTTTTTGCTTATCAGACTCCAAATAATTTACTCATTGCAAATCGGAATATCAGATTTTTGAAATTCCAAACACAGAAAAGAAAAACATATATTTAAAGGTGACTTAGCACTTAGTAGTTCATTATGTTGTGTTTTCATGTGATTTTATGACATATTTATAAGAAAGTAATTTCAATTGAAAAACATTGGGGCGTTACAAAATTCCATTAGTGGAAGCTTCTTTTTTAGATGTTGTTATTTTCAATATTAAGAATCTATAACACATGGGTGTCAAGAACCCATTAGGTGTAGTGGATCGTGGATCAGAATTTACAAAGATCCATCCAATCATAATTCGGGGTAACAAAGGACTCCATGAATATGGGGGTTTCTTGAATGGATAGATTGGATCTTAATCATTATGAAGACTCTTGAAGACTCTAAGGTGTGTTTTTTCACATATATACTCGAGGGACTGGGAATGAGATGATGGGTTTCCATTATGAATGTTAATTTACATGAGGATATTACATAGTAATATTTCATGAAAATATATAATCAATAGTTTTACACTAATACATTGTGTGTAGGGAGAACCTAGTAGTTTATGACCTTAGAGATTGGGGTGTGTACCATTCTAGAGTGTTCTACTCATTTTTCTGAGTTGGTACATCTGCACTAGAGCTTATCCCTAATTAGTACCTGAAGTCATGGAGGGTTTAGTTAGGTATGAGGCCTAATATTCAAAATATGTTGATGCTCATGATCATTCGTACCATTTTGGAGGTTGTTGAGAAAGAATATTTGTATGGGGAAAACATATTTAGGAATATAGGTTTGGATGGAGCTTCAGCTAGATCAGTGGATAGCTAGGGTTGTCCTTATGGATAGAAAAATAAGTATAATAGTGATAATTTTTCATCTATACCAGTTTCAAGGTCTTTGATGGGGAATTAGTAGGTTGTCTAATTCCATTGTGAAAGGTGAGGACATATCATGACTAACTATGTGGTGGCTCCCAATACTTTTCATCCTTGCGGATGAACTATACATATATAATCTTTTTGTAAAAATATATCTTAAGGTAGTATGGGAGGATACAATATCACCAAGGGTTCATGGGTTTGTTCATAAGTTTTCAAGTGTGTTTTGTCAAATCCTCAAATAACGGGAGATGTTCTTATGGGTAATACCACACGAATTTATGTACCAGAGTATGTTCTAGAAGAATCTGAAGCATGGCCAGCTACTGTTTGAGGTACGATGGTTTTCTCATCTTCTATGGTTCTATCTTTGATTGATACTTGTTCTAATGATTCATTTATATAAAAATATTTGTTTATGTATTGAGTTTTTATTTTGATATTATGTATTTCTTGTTGGATCTTTTCATGCCTTTGGGAAAGTGGTATGAACAAAGTTTCAAATATCTTGTCTATCAGGTGATGATAGCTAACTTTGAAGTGGACTGGGACTTATTAGTGATTGATCTTTACATATTATCCCTGATTATTAGCATGTATCGTATGATCATTGTAATTTCCCATATAGAATATTATAACCATCATGTTTAGTTCTTATTTACCGATTGGGGCACTCATGGTTTTTAGGGTCAGCATGACTCTAGTTTAGGATGGGTGGGGACTTTTGTTCCTTATGGTGGGTAAACCTTGTTTCAGTTTTTGGATATGTTTCATGATTTTGTTCACCCTTTTTTCAGTTGTCAACATCATGTATTATTATGTTCATACCCAGGTGTATTTTAGGATGATTTTTATACTTTACCTCTTCATAGAGAGGACAAGTTTACCTAGATCTTATCTGAAGTACGATTCCCATTTATATGTTGTCTTACCATTTTGAACCTAGTGAGTTGGTGGAATATAATTTCTAGTTTGAGGACCTAAATAATAAATTATTTACTCATCCTTGTGTTTCACCATGGGCTTCACCAATCCTCTTTGTTAAGATGGAATATCGGAGCCTTATACATTGTATTTATTATCAAATGTTTAATAATGTTACCATTAAGATAATATATCCTTTCAAAGGATTGATGATTTCTTTGATCATCTTGGAGGGGATAATTAGTTTTCAAAGATTAATATGTTGTCCAGGTACAACTAGTTGGGTGTCTGAAAATAGGATTACCTAAGAAAACTTTTAGGAATTAATATAGGAATTTTGAATTTTTTGTTATTTGATTAGGTCTCTAAAATTATTATGTTGTGTTTATGGATTTGACTAACCATACCGTTCATCAGTTCGTGGATTAATTTGTTGTTGTATTCATGGATGATATTTTGGGGTACATTAATTTATATTTGGAGCACATAGACCATTTTGATGTTACTATCCGAACCTTGAAGTAACATCATTTGTATGGAAAGATTTGAAAATGTGAGTTATTAATCTAGTAAGTGAATTTTCTTGGGCATGTGATAGGATATGAGAGTCTCTGTATATCCTAAAAAGTTATAGGTAGGTAGGACTTGGGAGTATCCCAAAATTTTGTTTCAGATATGGATCTTATTAGGTTTGGATGGTTACTATAGATTGTTTCTTAATGAATTCTCCACTATAGAATCATTCATAACTTCATTAGCCTGTAAGGGTGTGATTTTTGAATGGGATTACAAGTTTCAGTGATCTTTTGAGGATATAATTCTATGGTTTAATTCACCACCCATTTTTATTCTTATATAACTATTATTATGTTATGATTTCTTCTACGATTCTTATGGTATGGGTCTTGGAACAATCTAGGTCGAGGGGAAGAAGGTGGTGTCTTATGGCTCATGCCATTTATTCCCACTTGAGAAGAACTAACCTAAACATTGTAGTGATTTTTCAGCGGTAATTATTGCACTCAAAAGATAGAGTCACTAACTCTTTGGGGACCATTTTACTATATAATTTGATCATCAGATCATGAAATATATTTTTACTAATATGGATCTGAATTTTTGACCGAGAAGCTGTGTGGAGTATATTCAAACATTTAATTTTGATGTTTCTTATACACCTTGGGAAGAAATGTGGTTGTCGATTCCTTGATAAAAAAATTATTGACAGAAGCCTAGAAGGAATTTGGTTAATAATGTTCTATGATGAGTTTTTTTTGGTGATATAATCATTGAAGTTGAAGAGGTTTGGGAAATAGGTGTTCTTGGATTTGAAGAAATATAAATCAAATTTTTGATTAGAAATTTCATCTCTAGCATGAGACAGACATCGAGGTCCAATGCTTAGGTAAAATCTATTATTGTGGGGAGACCATGGGTGAGTGGTCTCTGTCTCCCAGTGGAGCTTCGTGCTTTCGCATTAACTTTTAATTTCCATTTTCTCTAATGCTGTATTTTTTGTACAATTTACATCATTTTGTATGGGCATTGCACCCCAGAACCCCTAGGATCTATCATGATCTAAGAAGTTTGAGTTAGTGGTTGGGGATGAGATGATCAATAGCAGATTTTTTTATCATGGTGCCTTTCCTGTCATAGAATTAAGCTGGAACACAATATTTGTGGGAGGTTTTATCCCTAACCCATTATAAAATCGAATTTGGATGACACTATCATATATTTCATTGTTAGTTTACCAAGGGATACTAGTGGGAAGGATCTTATTTGGATGATTTATGATTGACTCGAGTAATCATCACATTTTATAAATATCAGGGAGATGATGAAAGTGGAACCACTAAGGGAATTTTATGTCTATGAGATTCTGAATATTTATGGGGTTCCTTATATAGGTGTTTCTAATAGGATTCATAAGTTCACATCCAGGTTCTGGAAATGTCTATAGGTTGTGATGGGTTCCTAGATTAAATTAATAATAACTTATTATCTGCATATGGATGTATAGATAGATAGGAATCTATAAGTTTTATAGAATATTCTTTGTTATTTTGTGCTTGATTTCGGAGGATCTTGGGAAAATCATTTTCCTTTATCAGAATATTCATATAAAAACAGTTATTAGGCATCGATAATGATGGTTTAATTAAGGATTTTTATGGGCACCCATGTAGATCTCCCTTGTGATATGAATAGTTTTGAGGGTGGTTATTGGTTATGCTAACTATTGTTTAGGGGATGAAGATTATGGTGACTGATGGTAGGTATTTCTGTCTCTTTTCCTTATTCAATTAATTTCTTATTATCCTATGCATACACCATAGTGGCACACCCTATGGTTGATCAGAAGGAGGCCACTTCCAGAAACTATCTTTCTATTGTCACTATTATAAAATAACTAACATAAAAATATAATACTAATATAAATGGGTGGAAAAAAAATTGAAATACGTAAAATATAAATATAATATAAATATATAAATATAAAAAAAATATAAAACCCAAAAAAATAAAGAAAAGACACAATGACATTAATAGAATAATACCATTATTCTAAGGGTTTCATGGTAGAATTATCATTGTTATTCAATATATCTATCAATGTGTTATTCAATGTGGAGATCAAGACTTATCACTCCACACCCTCTCATTTGAATGGGATTACCCAAAACTGAGTCATTTTCATGTAGGAGTAATCTCTTCCACATCAATACCCAATACAAACCACACTGTTTGAATGTATTAGATATCGATGAGAAGGGAAATTATTAAACCTGGAGAAAGATGAAAATAGTATAAAAAGTGGGGTGACCTCTCACCCCATTCATTTAACAACTAATGAATCCTAAAAAACATGATAAAGAAATAAATCATATAAAACTAAAATACCACCACTTACCTCCCCCAACCTCAAACAATAGTGATGGTTAGCTCTCTAGAAGCATGGAGTTAGAAAGAAGCACGGTGGGAGAAATGCATAAAATAAAATAAATGGAAGAAAAGTATAAATGAAAGGAAGAAGAAGAAATATATCCCAATGAATATTATAAATATGAAGAAAAATTACTGAAACAAAACTCCCCCTTTTCCTCCTGAGATAAATATATCATAAACTGGGATAACGGGTGTATATTTATAGGGATAAGGGGTTAAGAATTGACACTCAAAAAATTTGATCCAATTGTTATTGCATGGATGAGATTTTAAATGACCGATTTTTTAATATGTGTTTATTTCAATGTTGTTCCATAATTTCTCCGCCATTTTAAATCCAAATTTCAGCTTCATTGGACATTCCTAGAATGAGTTATGAATTTATTATTGGCGGGGTTTTTTCTAGACGTTGGTTCCAGGAAAGTTCCTTCACAAATATGTCATTCAATGTCCCCCATAATGGACTCCAAACACCATGAAATTTATTTGGGTAATTCACTATTGAGTCCTTTTGCATTAAAAAGAGTAATAACCTAATTTGGAGTTTTGTATTCTGGAATGGGTTTCCGTTATGGAAGTGGGGTCCATCCAGTCCGCCTGAAAAAAATCTTCTACTTCATTGATTTTTATGTCCTATAGATGTTAAAATCATCATCTGGTCTAAAAGAAAAAGTTGATGAAAATGAAATAATTATCATAAAAAAATTAATCCAAAAATTTGGAAATATATGTTATGAGAAATCACCAAAATACCCCTATAATAAAAAACTGTTAAAATTGAAGAATTGGGACATTTTTTGCATTTAGGCTCAAAATAACACAAAAAAATAAATATGTGACAATATCACATAAAATAACATTATAGTGGGTTTAAAACAATTTAATTATATTATAAAATATGTTAAACTATTACCTTCATCAGTGATGTTGACTAGAGGAGGTTGATCACAGAATAGATTCATCAGAAATCTTATGTGTATCATCATCATCATCTGGTTTAGTTTGGGTTTAGTGATTGGGGCTTTCATAGAGTTTAACCTCGCTTGGGAAATCTGAGTTGGGTAAGAAGGGTAAGTTGGAACTGAGGTTTTTGGGCCTCATTTTTATTTTTATATGGCTTTGAAAGGTGAACTATCAGTTACACTTACTAACCCTATTACATATCTCCACGATATGTTTCATGTTTCCAAGCTAAGGAGGAATATATCATATCCTTCCAATATGATCGAATAGAAGATGTTGATCATGATATTTACACCACATTGGTTGAGAAAATAGTTCAGATTATATATTTCAAGGATAAGTTATTACACAGTAAAGTGATTCCTATGGTCAGAGTACTATGGAGATGTGGACACGATAATAACAATATGTGAGAGTGGGAATCATTAGTGAGATAGTTATTCCCTTCAATGATTTCAGATCAATGATATTGAGGTATTTTTTGTGGTAGAAATCATTAATGGTGGGGGTATTGTAACATCTTATTTATATTTTCTAGGTTTTCCCCACCTATTTACATGTTTTACACTTTAATATGGGGAATATTCAGATTTCCAAGGATAGAGTACATTAACTTGGGAAAATGACGTAATGTTTGTGGGCATATGTTTTTATGAATTAATAGAGTCTGGGTATAAATGTTTTAATGACTTAGTGAGGTTCTTCTCATGATCAGAGAATTCTCAAAGAAGTTTCTCTAAGTTTTTATACTTAAAACTATAGTTTTTAGTCTTCTTGGGATTTATACGCCATGAAAGGAGGTCACACGATATTTATTTTTCATCTGACAGATGTTCTGAACTCATTCAATATGTGAAGTATTTGTACACCATGTAATGGGATCAGGTCATGTAAAAGAAAATATCAGGTTTTTATATAAATATAAAAGTATTTTCATCATATATGATCTGCTTGGATTATAAGAAATGTAATAGGATTACATTCCATGTAAGGGGATTACACACTGTGTAAGGGTATTATATGTTGTGTCATATTCATTAGTTTGTATTTTATGTTGCTGCATGATTAGTCTCTTATTTCATTCATTCCATACATCATATCTATTCACCTAGAGGCTCTCCCTAGGAAATTTTGGATGATTCCCTTCCTTATTAATAACTTTAGGTAGTGACTTATCGCCATTGTGGTTGGGTTTCTTCACTTTGGGAATGTAATATTTATCGTTTTCCTTTGGTTTTGGTTTCACCTACAATTTTTATTGAGGTTGTGTATACATTTTTAATCAGATGGTGTTATTTATCTATCCATTTCCTTTCTTGGGCATGCCTTATCTTTTGATGGATTTTCTATTTCTTTCTAGGCACCATTTTTTAAGGGTAATAGGTTTCTACTATGTTGAGGTAGGAGTTTATATAAAATGGGTTAATTTTATGAATTGATTATTATCCGTGATAAATTCCATTGGTTTGTTCAGTAATTATAAGTGATGTATAGTTTTAAAGAATTTCATTTAAGGGAAAATATTTTTTAAAATGGGGTTTTCTTTGAAATTTATTTTCATGATTTGGGAATGGGATTCCAAAATCAAAAAAATATTGAATTATCTTTGAGAATGTTTCATAATTTTATAGTATGGTTTTGAAATGAATTTTCACAATTCTATTTTGGGAACCTTGGGTGTGTTGGGAAAGTGACGTAGGTAGCCTTAGTGTGAGTATGGCACCACTTGGAGGTAACCTTCTTTGATATCGACTAGCAGTACTCGATATATTTTGGATCCAACCTTATGCATGTTTAGGATTTTCATTGTCAAATACACAGTGTCCCATAGGCTAGATCCTAAACCTATGGTTATTTTTTATTTATATTTATTAATCACACAAATGTTTATTATTATGGACTATTTAAAATATGTTTTTACATGAGGACTATGATAGGTTGTTTCAAGGATATGTATTTACTTGTTTACCTCTCAATGGTTGGATATGTTTCTCTATTTATATCACTTTAACTTTTCATATTTCTATTTTTAGAATGTCAAAATATTAAATGAAAACCAAATGGGAAATTATTTAAAAATGGATTTGATTTATGAAAATGAATTTTAAAAATATTTTGTTTAAAAAAGATATAATTGTAACATTCTATATATTACACCTTGTATAGAAACTATGGTGGTATCATACGCAGCTTTGTCTCACACCTACTCTTTCCTTTGGGTGGTTTTACATGTTGTATTGTAAGATTTAGGTAAATATAAAGGGCCCCTATAGCATTTTGTTTTCTATTTTTGTTTCTCCCTTCATGTATGGTTGGTTTGGAGCTTACTATTGGTAATTTGGGGTTGGAAATACTTTTTTATTAAAGATTTTTTTCATGAGTTGTATAGAGTTTGTGGTATATCATTTTTTCTCATTATATTTAGTTTTTATGTCTTGTTTTTATTATATTCAAGATGGGTTTCCATTATCTCGTAGTGTCAATATTTTGTGATGGTTCAATTTGGGTGGCTTATCTTGTTAACCTAGGTAGGTTTGTTATACATATACATCTGAATAACTTTTTATAGGTATCAAAATTTAACCCCATGGATTATATATTGAAATAGAAAAATGAAAACCCTTAATGGCATTGTTTATCAACTCTCATTTCTATGATTATTCTCTGGTTAAATTATGTAGGAATGTTATTATTGTAAATATTATTATTCTCCCTCTAGTTGAAATTGGTTTTATATTAGTAGTGTATTGGATTTCTTGATATAAATTACACATCAATTACCAATGAAGGGATGTAAAATATGATTTTGGAAATAAACAGATGATCATCCGGAAATTCGATGATAAATATGAATATCCCATGCAGGTCATATCCAATATATGTTCCGTGATTCCTATTCAAAAGGGATTGTGATCTCAGATGGTTGGGGAGAAACTCAACATTGATGATATGACTGTTTCTTGGGTGTTTTTTGTTGTCTTTCTTAAAGAGTAACCTAATATATCACTAAATCATGAGCTTGAGTTCTCAACAGAACACATACCTGGTTCTACACATATTTTATAGACTTTATATAGAATCTCCCTTATTGATTTAAATGGATTAATGATGGAAATCCAGAGGATTTTTGAGTAGGGACTCATTTTTTCCAAGTGTTTCACTCTAGGGTGCACCTATCCTTTTAAAAAAAATATGGATCGATTTGACTCTGCATTGATTATTGGGAACTAAACAATGAGACAATCAACAAGTATCCAATACCCTGTATTGATGACTTGTTTGACCAACTGCACTAATCTCAGTACTTTTCCAAGATTTACCTACATTCTTCATATCAACAATTGAGGGTTATCAAAGAGGATATACCCAAGAAAAATTTCAATACAATATATGGTAAATATAAATATATAGTGATTTCATTTTGCCTTAATAAATCTCCCTCTATAATCAAGGATTTTATTAATATAGTTTTAGAGATTACCTTGATTAGTTTGTGGAAGTCATTATAGATGATATTATAATATATTCAATTAGAAAGGAAGTGACTGGATATCTCTTAAGTATTGTACTGAAGAACCTATGGACTAAGAAACTCTATGAAAAATTTAAAAAAATTTATTTTTGGAAAAAAAGTTTCATTTTTGGGATAAATAATATTATGATAGGGTATATCAATGGATACATCAAAGATATAGGTAATTGAACAATATCCAATAAAAATAGTGACTAAGGTCCATAGTTTTCAAGGTTTGGATGGATTTTTTCGATGCTTTGTGTAACATTTATCATGACTACCTAATACACTCACCAAATAAAATAAGAAGATAGTGAAGTTTCTTTGGATTGATGAATCTAGATGAAATTTCAGGGAACAAAATATTATCTCATTCGGGGAACCTATTCATACATTACGATGTAGTATAGAAGTATTTTTAATTTATAGTGATACATTGAAGAAGGTATTGGGTTGTGTTCTCTGGAAGAATGATGTAGTGATAGATTATTCCACATGAAAAGTAAAGGTTCATGAGAACAAATACCTTAATCTTGATTTGGACTTATCTGTGTAATTTTTTTTATTTTTTATATGGAGGTATTATCTATATGGATAAAGGTGTGATATTTATGGTAATCATAAAACTATAATGTATATATTCACATAGAAAGAGTTGAACATGCACTTGATAAGAAGGTTATAATAAAATAAATATTATAGATTTTCAATGAATGTCCACCTTGGTAAAGAGAACAAGGTGTCTGAGGCTTTTAATCAAAAGGATCCATCTAACTTATCTATGATGAGAATCACAAAAGATCCATTATTTATATATTTTCAAAGTATTGACTTGTAAATCTTAAAGTAATGGTAGTAATATTATATTTCTCAAATGAGTGTTCAAAAATCCATACAATTTCATAAAAAATGCATAGAATGAGGATGTAGATCTATAGAATAAGGAGAGAAATGTTCATATGTTTTAGAATGACTTTTATGAAATCATATGTTTCCAGAATCATTTATGTGTCCCATAAATATTAGATTTTAAGAAGGTGTTTTAAGAGGAATCATGTAGTTCTTCATTATCTATTCATCCTGGAACTATAAAGATGTATGGAGATTTAAAAGAGTACTTCTAGTGGGAATACTGAATAGCCATATTGAAGAGTTTGTATCTTGGTCCTTGGAATGTTATTAAGGTAAGGATGAGAATATAAATTCTAATGTGATGTTAAAACAATTACCCATACAGGAATGGAAATTGGAAAACATCCCCAAGGATTTTTTCATCGGACTCCCCAAAAAGTCTAAAGTTAACCTTAAAATATGGTTTGTTGTATATCATATTATAATTTCTTCAAAATTCATTGATATTAGATATTATTTCACTCTAGATAATCTTTCTAGGATATATATTATGAAATTGGTAGGTTTTATGTAGTATCACATTATATTATATCTAATTAGGAACCAAAGATTACCTCGATGATTTGGTGAAGCCTTTAGTAATATATTGAAAGAGGATTGAGTTTTTGTGCTATTTATCATCCATGGATGTATATAGTTAGTTTGAGATGACCATTAAACCCCTTTAGAGTATACTAGTATCTTTTTTAATGTATTTTAATGGTGTTTGGGATTAATGTCTTCCTCTAGTTGCGTTTTGTTATAATAATATCTTTCACCCAATTGTTTATATTGCTCCTTATAAATTCCACTATGGAAATAATTATATAACTCCAATGTGTTGGAATAAAGATAGAGAAATTAATATATTTGAACCATATATAGCTAAATAAATGGAAGATATGGTCAGATCCATTCAATATTACATAAAGAAATCAAAATGTATATATAAAAGTCATGATAATAATAGTCAATGTAATCTAGAGTTTGATGTTAGTGACACGGTTATTATACCAATTTTTACATGGAATAATTTTATGAGATTAAGTAAACAAGTAAATTTTTTTCTAGTAATATTTTCCCTTTCGATAATACTTCAAATGTAGTGAAATCATAGGTCATAAAAATAGATCACGGAATTTTCCATAAATAAAATCCTTTTGAGACACTTGATCATAGATAGAAATTTCTATGAAACAAAACCACTCATCTCGTCAATGTTTTATAGTGAAACCACCAAATTGATGGGGATATATGGTAACCTAAGGATAAAATGAGGCACAAGTACCCTTAGGTTTTTTTATAAAAGAAAATTATATTATATTGTGTAATTCATTTATTGGGTGTATAATGTGACTCCCTAAGATTTTATGAAATATATTTTCTAAACAAATTAATTTCTTATAAACCTTGTGTCCTACACAACACTAAGTTTTAATGAACTATAACATTGTATTCCATTATTACAAAGAAATTAAAATGATTGGTATAAATAATTATAAATAAATTATGAAAATTATATGTTCTTAATATGAATAATGTAAACTAATTTGTTATCAAATAATTAAAAATGAATAAAAAAATAATTTAAAAGTAAAATAAATGTTTTTCGAAAAGACTGTTTTTATCATGTAATGTGTTTTCATAAATATAAATTAAATTAATCACTATTGATGAATGATTTTAATTGAATTTATATATTATATATTAAATACATTTTTCTAGTTAATCTAATATTTTTTCTAGGCTTTGGATAAACAAAAATCTAGTTTTATGTTTGAATACTATTTTTCTAAAAAACGGTATCGTCCATTTTTTCCCACTTATTTTTAAATTTAAATTTAAAACATTTTTAAATCTAATTTTAATAAATGAATTCATATTTTAAATCATCATGTCATAATTATATTAGATGTAATTTTTTATAATCATTTGAAGGATTAATTTTATGATGAATAGTGAAAATGCTAATTTTTAGGAAAAACATTATTTTTTTTAAGAATTAACAAGGATAAGTTACATTTTAAAATAGTTATAAAATAAAAATAAGTTATATTTTATTAATAATAATACAATTTATATCAATTTAATCGAATTTATGATTAAAATTAATATTATCATTTTTTTATACTTTTTAAAACATTCACTTTGGAAAACTACTTTTTTGTCGCATCCATAGGATTAATTTTAAAATATGTTCTAAAACATGGGTGAATTGAATTTTTAAAAATGGATCTCATTTTTAAAATCATAATAATTAATATTATATAATAATTTAAATTTTATTTATTTTTATAATGAATATTTAAAATAGTAGAAATTAATTACCATAATTAAGGTTAAAACTGGTTTTCTGAGGGTCAATCTAAAACTATTAGGGCTAAAAATACCTAAAATCATTAAAAGTTATTAATTTATATAAATATTTTCACATTATAGCATATATTTATTAATAATTATTCATTTATGTTTCTTTTTTAATTTTTAAAATGTCATTATATATTATTCTTTTCAAAAATTCCAAGTGTGTACTCTCCCCCACTTATAGAAGGGAACACCCTCTCCTCTCCTCTTCACAAGGACATTGGATTTTGGTTCAGAGAATAAATGACCATATTTATTAATTAATTTCCTTCCCATATCCTATATGGCCTACTTTTGTTATGAAAACAAATCCTAATAAGGCTTTTTTTCAATTCTAATGAGGTTTTCTGAACAATATGTGTCATTCTTAATTGATCATTTTTGTTTAATTTTTATTCCACCTCCTTAAAGTCTTATTCTACTATTAAAATATTATAAACTAATTATCTATAATTTAATTAGATTTTAATATGTTAATTTAATATCTTATATCCATATCATCCTCCATAAAATAGGAAACAAACACATTGATCATCTATAAAGTGGGCAACCGACTCATGAACCGATATAATTCATTTTACATAACCACTTCTCAAAGATAAATATAGTTTTGTTTTATATGTTTATAAATAATATTTATGACATATATATACTCAGGTAATTATAATATAAATTTCACCTACTTACCATAAAATATTTTTGAAAATGATAATGTCGCTTGTACGTACGTGTGACTACCACCTCCACGAAGTGATGTGATTAATTTTTCATTTTATTTTGACATAAATTATAGTAAGAATATATTTAATGAATGTAAATGATATATAGGATATAAAAAAATTTCTATAATATTTATTTATTATTTAACATTTTTTCATTCTATTCTTCAAGAAAATGGAAATAGTGTTCATGTGTATGTACGACCTATAGTCTCCATGGATAGTGTATATTGTTTTATGTCTATAACATTAATGGTTTAATAAAAATACATATATAAGGATTATATATGATATATAATTAATTTTTAATATTATTTATATTATTTAACCATGAAAAATATACAACTATTTCAAATACTGAACCTAAACATACATGAAGAACCTAGTAGTTATTTCCCAAAATGTGATTTTGAAAAGAAATTGATAACAAATGGGTGGTAATGGTTTTTAAGTAAATCACATAGGGTATGATATACGAGATTATTTTTTAATAATATATTTATAATAATCCAATATATATTATACATTATGTTGAAATTTTTATGAAGAGAATCGAAACTTAAGGTAAGGTATTTATAGTCACACTTTTATTTATGTTAGAAATATGTCATATTTGTCAGTCATTTAATTTTTGGGAATTACATAATTATGCAATGAAATTTCATATCATGAACATGATTATTTTCATGATATTTAAAGTTTAATTTTTTATTATTCTTTAATGAGACTTATGATTCAAAATGTTCTAACATCGTAACGGATTTTGGTCTCACATTTATTTCTGTAGGACACATTACATGTTGAAAACCGTTTTCATTTATATTGTGTATATACTTCCCATAAATGTCTTTTATGATTATGTAGATAAAAAATGGTATATGAATATCCATATATGGTTATTTCTTTAATTGGACTTACAATTCGAGAGATACCAATGTGGTAACGTTTTTATGATCTGATCTCATCATTTATCAATATTTTTTATGATTATGATTTTAAGGATGAAATCTCATAATCCATCTATGAAGAAACTCTGTAATTTTCTAATAATATAGTTTTTTCTAGGAAATAATTTTTTCCTTCTTTTTTCTCTCTCTTTAAATACACAAGAGTCCAAAAGTATTATTTTAAGAAAATTTGACATCATTTCTCTCTTTAGTTGAATATCCTTTTTATTCCATGTACGTGTTTTCTAAAAAAAACATAAATAAAGTGTTTAGTAATATATAATCATTATTTAATAAATCATTTACCCTTGTATGAAATTTTTTATTATTTTTTTAAAAAATATCTTTTTATCATTTTTTGGAAAAGTATCCACTTACTTTTTTATTGGTAATTTGAAATAAATGATCATTTTAATGTGTATAGCATGAATGGTATTTCATAAAATTATGAATACACAATTTCTTAAAGAATAATTTATATTTTTTGTTGGATATATTAAAATAATACATTTTATTTAATATTTGTGATGTATTTAGATTTTAAATAATCTATTTCAATGTAAAAGGATATTTTACATAATAAATGTTCCATGTCATCTTTCAAAATAGTTTTCCATGTAATTTTAAATCCTTTAATGTTAAATAAGATTTACTCGATATATATTCTAATGATACAATATTTACGCTCTCTCTAGGTGCTTTTTATTTATGATCATAAGATGTTTATGAAACCTTCTCTTTTCCACATATTATCCTATGATGAATTGATGAAATTATTATGAAACACGTTTATTTTCTATGGGTTTTTCTAGGATGATATTTTTATGAATTCTATTTTATTTTTTAATGTTATGATATGATGAGTTTTTTATAATCTTATAACACACATTTATATAATTTTCATTAGGACATGGGTGGGACCTATATCTACCTCTAACTCATTGGGTAAAGATGGATATCTCGTGAGATAAGCAGGATAGTAATGTGGAGAGAGTGTAGTTCAATAGGAGACTTTGTACACTATGATATTATTGGGAGTGAACATTTTCTACTATTATGTTATGGTGACCAAACCCATTCCATTATGGTAGTTTTTGAAATGATCCATTATTGTAAATGAAATTATTTTATATTCTTATTTATATGGAAAAAGTAGATATATTATGAAAATTTTTGGTTCTCATGGATCATGTTCTTTGATATCATTCTAATTAATTTCTTATTAACTAGAATGCTTTATTTAATGTCTCAATATTATGATCTATAGTATATAGGGTATGATTTTAAAATTTTAAGCTCATGATCTTATACCGTTATGATCATATTATGCTTATGTGATCATGGATATCTCCCTTATTCACCTTTACGAAGCATCTGGTCTCACCCTTTATTATGTTTCCTTTATCCAGGTTGTGAAGAATGTATTTATGTATAATATGTCTATGAAAGGGTTCTACTTATAAATAATTTTGTGGGAGATGATTTTTTTTACTTATGATCTAATTGTTTATGTATCCATGATTCCAATGACAATAAACATGTGTGGTCCCCATGTGTATTGTAGTAAAATTAAATGAATATTCATTTCATAATATCGAATATATATGTATGAAAATATTTTATCTCTATAGATTTAGGTATAGAAATGGTAGGTGAGAAAAGTGGGTATGCTTTTCGAACCTAACAAAGGCTTCCTAGAAGGTTTAAATTACCCAATAATTACTAAAAAATCATGATATTTCACATACACATTTTTAACCATATTAATACTGATTAAAAATTAACTATGGTAATTTTTATTACTAATAATATAATATGAATATTAGTAACCAACCCACTGGGGCCTTCCTGAACCATGGTAAGCGGATTATGGCACCCAAATCCCACCTCCAATATTCTAAGGGATAGAGATAACTGTCGAGCGAGACATGTATCACACATGGTAGGACATAGACTAAGTATTTAAACATATTTAAACATCTATAAATATTCAAAAATTATGATAAAAAAAATAAAAATAATACCACAATACACGAATAACATCTATCACACATCAGAGTATGATAAAAGTAACAGAAAAAATAATGTTCCAAATACAGGGCCACCCAAAAACTAAAAAGAGAGTTCAACCTTATAAGAGGATGTTATTGTTTCCATATGTAACTCCTATTATAAACTATGTTCTATTAAGATAAATTATGATCCACTAGATCCTATTCCGCTATGGACTCTATCAAAAGGCATTTTTCCCGCATAATACATGACAAGTGTGCGTTGATTCAATGTAGAGTTGCGTATCAAAATACCTAGTAGGACACCCCGAAATCTCAAAACATAAATCATCAAGGGAGTATAAATTGCATCATCAAGAATATATATATATATTATAATGTGATACATATCATTAACAACACCTATTTATACTCAAAACATAATCCACGTATCAAAATGGTCTTAACCATGCTGTCATCCATAGGATTCTAATTGAGGATTCATGGTAATTCTTGTCCCAGAGAACACGCCCCAAAAGCCATGATATATCTTATTAAACTCATCTGAGAGTTTTTAATGGTCATTCATCACTAAATAAGTTCTCACTAGAACTCCAAATATCCATATACACAGATAGGGGATCCCACGAGAGGCCTCTCGGGTATACCAAACCCCACCTAGAATAACCCACTATGTAGGGGATCATAGGACCATGTATTTTGATCATAATGATTCCTCAAACCCCAAATATAGAAGATGTTTAAATGATGGAGGATATCACCTTGAGTCATACATAGAGATTCCAAAACTTTGTACCAGACTAATCTCATAGAGGGGATCACATTCAATGCTCACGATATACTAGCTCATTATACCATCTTGGGGATGGACCTAGGGAACATACCATTTAGAAAAAAGGTTCATACTAAAGAGAAAAAGGGAATCAAACTACCCTAGATAATTTACATGGATTTTATAAGGAGTACACAATATGTCTTGTATATCACAAGTCTTCCTGTCTCTCTCTCTCATGGCATGTCTATCTCCATATACACATTGTGTCCTATTAGAATATAAAATGTATATAGGTTAGGTTTTCAATGATAATTTTCCATCTTCCTATGTCTGTGTACTTTCATTGTCCCATGTACTATTTTTGTGTATGTTTAACTATCAATGTCTGAGTACCCTAGTCGTGTCTGGGTATCGGGTTGTTCCCATGTACTCTGGTTGTGCTTGTGTACCAAGATTTGTCAGTTCCCATGTACCACTAGGGTATATTCCAATCGTCATGAATCTGGTCATATGGTGTGGAAACATGTTACATGGAAGGTTATTTTCTTTTATTCATTTAATCCTATAACCGTAGGATGGAACCACATGTCATTTTCCCTTCCAGAGTACACACTGTATAGTCAGTATTTTCATGTAAAATTCAGACCGTTCTATCTGTCTCTCCAATGTTGTCACCACCATCTATTCAACTATTAGACCCTCATAAAATAGACCAAGGATCATCCATTCTTGTTCATCATTGGATACCATATTCCAACCACTAAAATCTCATTGTGAAGCATCTATTGTTGTACTACCATTCTAGGATTCTCATACTATGGAATGTAATCTCCCCATTAATTCCAGTCCATAGTAATCACCTCACATATCAATCCCAACAGGGACCACAAAACTAAACCCATAGTAATGATCCATTTCACCAACAAATTATATTCTATAATTGTTAACTAGCTATTTTTCACACCACCATCCAAATTAAATAATGATGATGATTGCGAAAAGAATGGGGGGGGGATCCACAAAACTGAGATGTGAGGAAAAAAACATGTCCATTTTATGTATTAAAATCGATTAATAATTTTATAATAAATAAATAAAGAATTATTAAAAAAATAAACTATTTATATCATCAATTCATAATAATTGGAAGATAAGGAGATACACACAAATCAACCATCGATCTAAGAATAAATCTTGTTTAATGGAATTGATTGGAGTTCAAGATGGGATAAAACATTAGGGATAAAATACACAAAACAACATCCTACCACGAGTTTGGATCAATTACTAATGAATAATAGATCTTTTTCATAGTCATTTCCAAGATCCAAAACTATCATTGGCACACTGATTTCCAATCCCAGGTATATATGTTTGGGAATACTCCACCAAAAACCCTATTGTAATCTATTAATTTATACATCTAACCCTATGTATTTTCTATATATTTTTTATATAGAGGTGGGTTTAGGTTGAGGATTTAAAAAAAATTCAATAAACAAAATTATTTATATAATTATTATTCACCCCTAATGGTTCTCAATCTGAGCACCTGACTCTTATAAGGATTATGTAACACCTAGGGTAAGACTCACATTTTAGAAATAATGCTAGTCTAAAGTTTCCAATAAAAGAATATTATTTGGATTTATTCTATTATATCATAAAAATAGTGCATTAATGATATAATGTCATTTAATTTTGATATTATATCCATGTAATAACTATTTTGGCCCTGGAATCGTGTTCAGAGAGAATGCCTACCGTCAAAAATATTACTTAATATATTCCAATGTTTTTTTATGACAGAATAGAGCCATAAATTATCCCAATATCTATTCTTTTCATCCAAAAAATAATAAAACCTAATCAAATGGATGAGGGTGCTGAGCTACCATATGGTTATCCTACTACTAGGTTCTCTCTTGAATATTCTTTTTATGGCATCAGATAGGCACATAATGAATATCTCTGACATAGAGGATTTTACTCTTTTGATACTTGATCTTTATTGGGTACACTGAAAAGTTAGCATAATCCTTGATTTCCAACTCATCCCAGTCGATAACATGTCTTGAGTCATTCACAAACATCATCATCTACGACACATAAAAGACATTGTGTACCCAATCAAACTACAATGGTGGGGATATGTGGTACACCACCTCACCAACCCTATGCAATATTGGGAAATGGATAATGAATCTAAGAGATAACTTGTTTCCCTAGCCAAATATTTATAATCCTTGTTGAGTTGAGACCTTAAATAACACATGGTATCCCTCTACTAACTCTAAATTCCTTATTTTTCGGTCCTCATATGATTATGCATGGTTGGGGTACTCCTCAACCAATCCATGATGACCTTAAACTTAATTTTCATTTCTTACACCAACTCTGGTTTCATGAGTTTTGACTCACAAACATTAGTAAAACATAGTGGTTACATGTATGGTTTCCCATAAATGGCCTCAAATAGTGTCATATCAAAAGGGTAATGGTATTTTTTGTACTAAATCTACAAAAAAGGTATATGATCCTCCCATATATGTCTAAAGTCTAACATGAAATCCCATAGTATGTACTCCTAAACCAGAATGGCCCACTCACTATGTCCATTGGTCTATGGGTGAAATTTCATACACAATTGAAATTATGTCCCAAAGTCCTCTGAAAACCCTATTTATAATCGTGATGTGAAGAAAGTATCACATTCTAAAACTTCCTTCAAGAGAACATTGTGAAGATGAACTATATTAAATATGTAAAACAATACCAAACTCTCTACTAAACTCTTCTCTCAGATAGCTAAGAAGTGGGTCGAATTGGATATTTAGTCTATGATCATCAATATTGAATCGTTTCCACTAGATGTTCATGAGAGATCCATCATTAATTATATAATTATACCATCCCACTTCCACAATACATCCTTGGTTTATGTTAAAACCATTGGAACCTAGCGCTCAGCCTTCACCCGATGAAAAGTGAGGCATTGAGAGAAAAACTTTTTGACACAAGGTCTTGTTACATCATAACCCCAATTGAATTCATCTACAAGGGGGGTGTATGAAACCCTCTCAGAACCTCATCAGGCAGTGTCATTGGAACCATTATTTTTCCTGATAAAATGATGATTTGCTCCCCCACATTAATGAATCCATCATGATTGTTTCCATTAGACATCTAAATATTAAATGTTTAAGAGTAGGTATCACTAAGTTGAGTCTCCATAAGATATTTTTGAATAGGTGGGGTAATAATAATTTTTGGTAGTTATGATGCACCATCCTCATCCACTATGAACAACTACAACATGGCTAATTTCTAAGAAACCATGGCCAATAACCGTGAATTAGATCATCTACTGAGAGAGTCTACCACTATGTTCTCCTTCTCGGGATTATAGAATATCTCAAAGTCATAATCATAGATTAACTCCAACAATTGACTCTATGTCATGTTAACATCCTTTAATAATAAGATATACTTGAGACTCTAATTTTCATAATAGAAAATAACCCACTCACAAATAAGGTTGTGTCACCACATCATCAGGGTGAAGACTACCACTTCTAGATCATATATCATGTAGTTATTCTCATTAGGTATTATCTATCAGGACTCATAATCTATCACTGCATTCCTCTACAACAGGAAACATCTAATCCTGGTCCTTGAGGCATCACAAAACAATATGTACAAAACACCCTCCTATGGAAGTCACCAGATGAGGGAACTAAAAAACCTCAATAAAAAATTCTAAAGAACCCACTATAACCATTATATCACCATGATATTCTTCCCCTTCTGGGTCATATATGTCAAGGGTGCCAAAATATTAGAGAAAAAAGTAAAATGCTTCTTTAATATTCATTTTACCCAAGAAATAGTTTTCCTCCATCATTCTCTAATGTGGATTCTCTGCGAACACTTCCTCGACCATGATTGGGTCTATAGACAAACCCTCTACTTAGATAACATGTACCATAAATATAATCTACCGAATCCTGAAATGATAGTTCAAAATATTTATATATAGATGATTCTCTCGGAGTATATCTAGGACCATTCTCATGTTTCTAATATTCTCCTCCTCAAATTATAAGTACACTACCACCACAAACCGATCAAGGAAATGATGAATTTTATAGTTAATGAGTCTCATAAGTACATATTGGGAATATATTAGGATGAATAGCATCACTAATTTTCCTAATTACCATTAAAAAAAATCAAATTTTCATCTTTTGTATATCCACATCTCATAATTTGTATTGCTGATAAACTGGCCTATGTTCAATTATCAAGAACAATTCCTCCTCCACTAAACTATTTAAAGAAGTTGTTAACCTTCGGTAGTGGATACTCACTATTCACAATCACCCGGTTCTAAAGACAGTAATCAACACACACCCTCAGACTCTCATTCGCCTTCTTATTAAACACAACTGGGGCTACCTATGGGGAAACATTGGTTTAGCCAAAATCCTTCCCTTACAATTCCTCCAACTACAACTTCATCTCATAGTGCTCTATAGAAGTCATCTGATATATTAAATAATGGATTAAGGTAGTACTTAGTTAAAATTCAATGTAGATTTATATGAATTGGGGGGGGGGTAATCCCAACATGTCCTTAGAATATATGTAAATGTATTCTTCCACTACTATTTGAATCTGAAATCCCATAAAACCCCCATCTCTAGTGGTAATAATTTCTAAATAATGAACAATCACCTATATCATTATGTGTGTGAGCCAATCATTCTCTTACTCAGTTTCATTATTACCCATGAAGTAAACCCTCATTCAATCACTATGGACACACTGCATACTCCACCTGAAATAGTCAATATGGTCATATACCATGGATAGCTAGCATATAACTAGAATGAAATAGTATGTCCTCATCACTTCTATAAAGAGAATGTATAAGAATTTCTCCCCTTTAAGATATGGGTCACACTATTGAAAAAAGTGCGTGATCACTAAATCCCCCCTCGTAGGAGTCTCTATGAGAAATGGTCAATCTATTGGATCAACCAAAATCATTATGTCATGAAGAATATAAGTGGTAAGAAAAGTGTGGACTTCACATGTGCTATCTGTACTGTAACTAAAGTAGATAAGATAGAAATCATAACTCTAATAATCCCAGAATGAATTGGGTTGAATGAATATGTTTCATATAGTTATCCCCATCCCTAAACACCAGCTCCCTAAGCCAGTTGTAGAAAACCTAGGGGTTGTGGGGGAAATAGGACAAATAGTATACCACCTCTAACTACTCCCCCTACTCCTCAACCAGGTCCACCACTCTATGGACTTCCCTTCTCGTACTGTTGTTTTTATAAGGTAATTCCATCAACTATATCTCTCTCTCAGCAACATGGTGGGTCAAAAAATCACATACAATATGTCCATAACCATCATAAGAGAAACCCAACAACTCTATTGGGTAACTATAACCATTGAGAGCCCTTAATTGGACACATTCTATACTGGGATCAACTCCAAAAGCATCATGTATTCCTAAATCCATGTTTCTTCCATCGATTACTAGCTGGTGAGGTCTAACCTCTTATGTTCCCACTACCAGCACAATTTTTTACTTCTACTCAACCAGAAATCTCTCTACTACCAAATCCTTCTCAAGCACTCCCACATAAGATAGAATGAAAACAGATATCACTCCATCCCAAATATTCCAATGTATTCCCAACACAATGATTTGTGCTCAGAATAACGGATCCTCATCTATATAGAGAGGGTATTTTGAGAGGTTGGGGAACCTTCCTTAATACTCTTCTAGGTTCATACTACCCTGATGATGGTGAAGAAGTTCATAGAATAGTATTTCTCAATAAATATATAGATAAAAATCCCCCTAAAAAGATTCCCCAACCCTTTTCTAGTGAATTTTATCTTATCTGGTTTCTGAGTCACCAGACTCCACCATCTCCCTTGAAATTCGGTAATATGTCTCGCCACAAGGAGAAAATTTTGATATGTAGGTGTCCTCACATTGAGGAAAACTCAAGTAACTTCCCCTAGAGAGTTATCATGTGCTTGGGGTCTATATCTCAGTAGAACATGGGAGGTTTCTACCTTTGAAACTCATGGATTGCATTCATTATGAGAACTTCCTCGGTTGGTACTACTGGTATGATCTACTACCCAAATGGTGGTATAAAGACTAAAAAACCACCTGAATTTACAACATCCTATATAGAACCATATACCAAATCCTCATCACTAGGAATATAATCCTCACATTCCTTCCATGTACACCTAGATATCTTTCATCATTTAGGAATAATTAAACAATCAAGATGTACCAAGGTCAAAGAGTATATTTAGGGATATGGCTCAAGAAGAACATAGAATCCACAATTCAATTAGATTTGATACATTTTCCAATGATTTACCTACAACTAGTTCTTACATGTAGAAAGTCAACAAGTAGGTTTTTAGTGTCCTAGTGAATAGATACATCAACCACCACATCAACATTGGATTCCCTAGACTGAGGGACAATCTTGATACACATTAACATTATTTCTGTAGTTCCCCAAACAATATCATATCTAGAAAATATCCAAACACTTGTTCTAAAATAAACAACCACTGAGGCCACTCAATTATGATTGTACCCATTAAGGCCCAACTAGCCCATGGTCAGCCAAGTGTGACACCCTAGACTTGATTCCAATAGGCTAGGGGCTTGTCACAAGTAAAGAGTGGGCATGTCTCACACATGAGAGGCCTTATATTATATGTCTATACAAACTAAAACATCTTAGAATACACATAAAATGATGAAAGGTAAAACAAAATTCAAACTATAATGAATGAAGACCATATTTCTTAAACTATAGTAGGAAAAATGTACTAGAATGAATAAAGGGCCAAATAAAAACCCATGTAAAAACTAAAAAAAATAGTTCATCCTGCTAGAAGAAGGGTACTTTTTATAAAATGGAACACCTAGTACGAACCATGGTCTATCTAACTCAAATATTATCTTCCCACTCTATCTCCTCCTAGGATTCCATTAAATGGCTTGTTGTCTTCATAAGACATGACACATGTGGGAAGATCCCATGAAGGAGTGAGTATAAAAATACCATGTACAGCACCCCAAAAAATCCAAACATAATGAATCAATATATTATTAAGATCATCAACATAAATTTATTTCAATAAGAATATGAAAATAACAATAATAAAAAATGGATATACTCATAATAAACACCATGTATCAAAGAAGTCTCAACCATATTTCCAACCATAGGATTCAACTTGAAGATTCATGGTGACATTCATTTGAAAGAGATCATTTCATGAGCCATTATATAGTTGATGTAAATCGTTCAGTAGATTTTTCAAAATTTTCCCCACTAAAAAATATCTCACTATAACTGTAAATATCTCAAAACACCGATACAAGATCTCACCCAATACCTCTAGGGTATATCAGACCCAACCTAGAATATCCCACTAAGTATGGATTTGTATGACCTTATTAGTTTGTTGTGATGATTCCTCAAACCCTACCGAAATAATTTGAAAAATTATAGTAGATAAAACCTTAAGTCACGTGGAAGGATTATCAATCTCTATGTGATACTAATCCTATAGATGGGATCATGTCGTATTCTTATGATGTAACGACACACTGTACCCTTATGAATATGGACCAATGGAATAAAACATAGATAAATATGTTCACACTGAAGAGAAAAAGTCCCACCATCATTCTAAGAGGAGGTATATTATGTTTATTGGGAATACTTAACATGTCCTGTTTACCCTGGGTTTTCTTGTGTCTCATCATCTTGCACGACATGTCTTTCACTATATACATTTCATGTATATTTAAGATACATTGTGTGTAAATGTCAGGAAAACACTAGATGTGTGACATCTAACCAAGTACAGATAATCTAGTTTTGCTTGTGTACACTAGTCTTGCCGAGTACCTGGCTATGTCAGAGTACATAGGTCGTGTATGAGAATCAAGTCATCCTTGTGTACTCTGGTTGTGCATCTGTGTCTATTCATGTTCATTCCAATCTATCCCTAGGGTACACACTGAGCCACTTATGATGAGTCACATTTTTTGTGAGATATTTCACATAATATTTGGTATTATTCTCTTCCCATAAAACCTATCATAGCATCAAGGGACCTAAGGGTGTGTATTTTTCTAGAGTACTTGTGATGTAGTTTGGATTTTCAAATAAATTCCAGATTTTTCGATGTTTCTCTTCTGCACCAACATTGTAATCAATTACTCCACCAGAACCATTAATATACATGGATCTAGGAACTTACGTGCATGGACTTCATCGATGACAATATTCCATCCACCCAAATACCATTGAGAAGCATCTCCTGTCATGTCTTTGTGATGAAATGCCAAAATTGGGAAACAAAAACTCTTAATCTGATCCTGACCAATAATCGTCTCCATGCACATAAATTTTGTTTTCTATCTTGAACCCAAAACCATAATAAAGATATGTTATTCTAAAGAACAATTTTTCAATGGTCATTCACTAAGTATTTGTCGAACTGTGATTCAAATGAAATACTAATGATGATTTATTCATAAATGTGTAGAGATGACCATAAATCAAAGTGTGGAATTAACCTCATCCATTGTTCGGATTGGCATAAATCTGTTGACATATTATTAATAAGATAAGATTAATTTAAATTCATCATAAAATATAATCAATTAATAATTTCCTAAAGATAAAGAGGTACAAAAAAATCAACCATTGATCAATGAAATAATCTTGTATGAAGTAATTTACTAATGTTCATATAGGGTTAAATAAATGGGGTTTAAATTCACAAAAAAATCATCCTACCTCATGTTTATGTCAATAAATAATGAATAACTAATCCACATCATAGTCATCAGAAATATACGCGTGCATAGTTGGCACACTGATTTCTAATCCACAATCATTTGCTGATCGCCTGAGAATCCTTCTCAAAAAACTCTCTCTCAATATCTAAGGGTTGAGGATAACCTTATGTATTTTCCAAAAACATTTATATATAGGGGACGATTTGGGAAATTGACTTAATTAGAAATTAATAAATTAGATAATTTGTTCAATTGTAATTCTTTCTATGATGGCACCTAAGATAGACCTCCGACACGCACAACGATTAAGTCATGCCTAGTGTAAATCCCACAATCTTGATTTTATGGTGATGTCCTATTTCCATTTTGAGAAACTATTTGGGAGTTATTTCATTATATTAGAAAAAAATTCACATTTGAAATAATGTAAATTAATATTTATATTAAATCCAGATTGGCCGTTGGAATCCTATGTTAACTCATTGCCCAATTTCATAAATATTATAGAAAATATTCCAATGATTTCCAAGGAAAAACTAATTCATTATAAAGATACTTAATAATAGATTTCAACATGTTGAATCTGAATTTTGGATTAATTTAAAAAAATAAATTTCTAAATATAATAGAATTAACTTTTAAATTAAGACATATGATATGGGAAAATATTATTTATTTAAAAATTGACTTTTTACATATTAAGTATTCAGTAGTCATAATTTAATATTAATTATTAATTGAATAAGTGTTTGTAAATATTTTAACTATAAAGAAACCATATTATTGTAATATATTAAATTATATTAATCTAATTTATTTTGATAAAAATCATAGTACTCTTATAAAATTATTTCTTGGAAAATAACAATTTCACTTTTTACTTTTGTAATTATTCATTATCTAAAGTAATTTATTTCCAATGATTAACCATAATGTTGACATTATTACATGGATTTGACCTTCTGATTCTATATAAAAATTCCATTTTATCAAATAAAATTAATGTGTTAGGAAAATTAATTTTTACACCTGCATGCATAAAACCCATTTTTTTAAAAAAATCCCATGTATTCAACTTATTAAGATATTATCATTATTAATAAAAATTGATGTTCATTTTGGCAAATTAAATTTCTAGAATTTTATGATATAATGTTCAAATTAAATCAAAAATATAGTGGAGAACTTTTCATGCAAGAAAATAGCTTTTTAAAATGTTAACCATTCCTTATTATTATTTCATATCAATTTTGAATTAATTTATTAATGATATATCATTTATATTATTAATATATATTATTATAATATATTCACTTGATACATATTTTCATTAAATAAATGTACAATTTCAAAAAAATTAAATTTTTAGAAATAAAATCGTATTCAAGTTTTTTTAGCTATGCTTATTGAATTCCATTCTGATTGGAAGTGTTCATTATATTCATTCTATAATTATTTGATAAAGCATTTAATCCTATTCATTAACACTATCTAAATTTCAAGTTTTTAACAATCATACTTAATACATGTATTTTAAAATAAATATATCATTATTTTCTTTATGTTTGATGTTGTCTGTTGATAAATTCATTGGATGCATTGAGTTATATATAGGTAATCAAAAATTAAAATCTTGGGGTGTTATATTATCCCCCTACCCCCTTAAAAATTTAATCCTGATAATTTAAATTATTACTTATTTAAGAATATATATTATGGTATTTTTAATGTACTCACCATTCATGGTATAACATCTCGAGTGATGTCTCTCATGCTCTCATAGGCTATATCAAGTTACTTATCCTTGATAAAACAACATTAATAATTCCAAAAAACATATATACAATAATGTGTATTCCATAATCATATATTCTCCATAACATATCAACCCAAAAACCAATCTCATGTACATTAAACCATAATGAGATTATGAAATATTCTACCAAGTTACTCTATCCTTGGCTCTCTAATTTATTAATCAAACTTTAATAAGGTCACAAACTAGTCAAAAAATATCATAATCAAAACTATTAGATAAAAATACCCAAAAATATCATAGATTAGTTTTTATTTAAATAAATAATAAATTCCAATAATCTTTGTCTAATTATTATCAAAATCAATCAACCCTTTATTACCTCAGCATAAAGTTTAAACTAAACATAAGAGTCATCCAACCCTAAATCTTATGTTCTTCAGTAAATATCCCATAAAATATAAACATAACTTCAAATCAAATTTTAATGTTATTGATACCTTTTAATATATTTTTCAATTCCATTAAAGAAGAAATACTAAAGAAAATCCTTAAATATTTCAAATAATCCTAAATAACATTTAGAATATACCAATATTACATCTATAAATATCACTTATATAATTAAAATATCTAAGATTCTGATGAATTAATTTATAGTATGATATCAACCGCAGTACCATAGTTAAGTCTAAGAAAATAAAAATTTCCATCATAATAGAAATATACAAAAACATTTAACCATTCATGTGTTCTCCTTTATTTGGTTATAAGACATAGTGGATTTTGGATATATAACTTTCTTAGAATCATTTTTTATATTGTTTCAACTTAATATTAAACCCAAAATTTCTATGTTAATATCAAAAATATGAATACGAAAATATAAACAGTAACATGTCATCCCTTATGACACCATTATTTTTAACTTATGATACTTTTTGATAAACCTATGACTCTAAAAATTCAGTACTTGGTTATCCATGGTCATTTTTATATTAGTTTTATTAACCAAATTAGTATGAATAATTATTAAATCATACATAGTTTTTTGTAAATAGAATTTGATTACCTACGGAATATCTCTATGGAGACCCTATCTATGTGTGTAATCTTAGGCACACTCAACATGCATTAGAGTAACGATTGATAAATTCTAAATCATCCCTTTGCAGGGTGATTATACCTATGTGAATTTGTATCAAATCCATATCCACTATGAAATATCCATATAGGGATGTAATTCCTAAGAAATCCACATAATCAAGACTTTACCAAAGGTTTGGGTTTCATCCTATATAAATCCTTATTACAAGGATTTTTACAATAGATATGTTATTATAATTATTAAATAAAATTAAAATTATTAACATAGAATTATATAATATATTGTCCCCAAGGGTAATCTATAAAATTGATATTATAATAAAACTTCACTTATCTGCCCTTAAATTATCCTCAACAATCATCATAATTTATAGAGAGATATGAACCTTTCATATGATACCAAAAATTTTATTTGGTGTTGATTTGATTTATGTTGTTGTTTTTTGGACTGGCGATGAATGGTTTTTCAGAGTTACATGGATGAAGATTTTTAGTTTAGGGATGGATTTTTGGTGGCCAGTAGTTTGCGGTTTGAGAGTCAATTCAACTATTCTCTTACTAGAAGTGCTTCAGATGGGGTTTAGTGCAAAGGTTTTCTCCTGCTTTTTTGCTTTCAGATATGGATGTCTGAGTGGGAATGGATTTTCTATCAGTTTTGTGCTCATGCGTCATGCACAGTACTACTTTCTGTGAAGCGATGATTAGGAGAAACTGATTTAATGTTTATGATGTTGGGTGGAGCTCTTCTGTGTATTCTTGAATGAGTTGTTTTCTCTTTAATTTTTGTATCGTGGTGCTTTGAATTTTTTTTCTATAGAGTCTTGAATGGTTTCTCACTTTTTCCTCAAAAGTGAAGAATAATGAAAAAAGTAATTTTCAGTCAGTCCTAAACCCTTATTGTTAAACATAGTTTCGTTGGGTGTTTTGAGTTTTTGGGTAGAAATTTTGAATGATTTGGAAAATTATGGGCTACTGTATGGTTGGCGCACAGTTTTCCCAAACTGTGAACCCCATCAGGGAAAAACGTGCAACCCAAGGTAGTGGGAGTAAGAATTTTTCGTGCATAATTATTCAAGTGGTTCTACATTTTAGGGTAAATGTTGAGAACCATTTAAAATAGGTGCATGGTTAGTCATAATAGTTTGTAAAACCATGTGGATCTGCTGAGGAAACCATGAATATGGGTTTTTAATTCATCTGAATTTTGATTAATAATTCATGAACACCTATTTTTGGTACCTGATGGTCTAGAATAAAATATAATCATTTTATCCCTTCCATATATCTCCCAATATGAGTTTTTGGAACCTTAGATCCCTCTTCTATGTGATTCTATTCTCGAGGAACTCCCTTCAATCTTCTACTGGTTAGTTTTCTCACCTCAGTCTATATCATTCATGATCTATCTCTTTCACCAAAGGGTTAAATCAATCATGATGTTTAATTTTGGATATAATACCATTTTTTGGAATATAAGACTTGATTTGATTCTTATTTCCCAGATTTTGTTGTCTTTCTTCGTTTTCTAATCTCATCTAGTGTTTAGTGAATCAACATTCATTAATCCCAAGTGATAAGGTCCTATAATTATGCCCTATTTATTTTAACTATAAATTTATTTATTTAATTTCAATTTCATAAATTAAAAAAAATGACCTGATTTTAATTAAATGTATTTCAATTGGTTTGTTGTAAAAATCCAATTCCATTGAATTGGTGTTTAAACTGGGGTTTAGACATGAAATTGGAAAACACCAAATTCCATTGAATTGTGGTATGTTTGTGGAAATTTTATGAAATTAATATTTTTAAATTTAAATTATGATTTTTGTGGAAATTGTTTAAATGAAATTGTTAAATTTTATTATGGAGACAGATTTTATGAAATATGTGTGAAACCCATAATTAAGTTTTTGGATTTATTTTGAAATTAATAGAATATTGAGAAAAATTAACATGTTGAAATTAATTTGTGAAAATGGATTATGAAATCGAATTGTGAATTTATTTTAATTTCTTATATTATAAAAATGACATAAAATGGTTTTTATAGGATATTTTTGGTTTTATCATGGAAAAAGGAATGTTTTAAATTTAAAACATTACTTATGGTTTTTAAATATAAATTGGAATTTTTTAAATGGGTAATGGGACTACTTTTATTTTATAGTTTGTTAAAAAACATTTTCCTTCATTTCTTATACTAGATCACTTGCAAGCCTTTGGTAGTTAGAGAGTTATTTGGATGGAAATTTACACTTTACAACATTCCAAAACATAAATGCAGCACATCACATCCCTTAGGTGATGGTGATGAATCCTATTTTTCATGAGTTCAAAGGGATGTATGTGCTTATTTCTATGTCACCTTGAGTTTGGAGTTCCTATATCATGTAATTATTATACCCTCAAAGGTATGTGGTCATTTTCTCCAACTTTTGTATTTCAAATGAATATATTCAATTATTATAAATATTTTCACATGCCATTGGGATTTATATGAACTTTTTATATAAAAGGGGTTTATTTAATCCCTTTATTAAAAGTTCCATTGTTTTAGAAATATTGCATCACTTTGAAAGTAAATAATTCACTTTAAATATTTTACATATTTTAAAATGTAAAGCATTAATTTTTTTAATTAGGATTTTGAGATTCCAATAATGTTTTATTTAAGTTGAAATCACTATTTTCTCTTAATTTAATATTTTAATATGATATGGAATAATTGGTGTCATCCTACTAGGATTTTTATCTCATATCCTACCTATTCATTTGGGTGTTTTTAGATTATCTATTTCCACGATTGAGGAGGGGTAAAGATCTATTTGAAAATGGTTTTAACTGTTGATATACGGACTCAGTGAGTATCACCTAGTGGGATTTGATTAGTTTTTATAGTTTTCAAGTAATTTGTTGTAATATTTTGGGATGTTATTCCTCTTTGATTTCTAGTACTTATCTATCTATGGATTTTCAGTTGTATGCATATAGTCTTTTTTATTTTACTTCAGAAATTCTTTTGGAAAATTTTTTCACACTTTCCTTTTTTATTATTCTTGGTGATAGTCACCAAATCATCGGCTTCAAGCCATGTCAAGACTGGATCAATTAATAGGTTACTAGGGTACCTATTATAGATCATGATAAAATAGTATCAGAGGTCGAGGTTGAGCTGTTGTTATAAATTCAGTATGCATTTGTGTAATCTATTCGGGACATAGAAGGTAGTTGTGATTGAGTGCATGACCAGCTCTCACCGAAATGAATTTTATGTCACTAGGGTTGGTTAGGGAAAGGCTTCTTGAGGTTTAGTTCTAGAATTTACATAGTTTCTATTTGGCTATATTGAAATCTAAATCTTTTTTTCTATATATTGGTATTAATTTCTTTATTACTGTTTTTGAGTGTTAATCAGATGCCTTACTTATTGTCTTCTGATGTTTTGAAGCATCATACTTCTAAGAAGATGTAAAAAATAGTTCTAGAATCAATATGATACCAAACCTCATCATGTGATTCCTCTAATGGACTCAAATCTGGTTATTTTGTTTTTGCACACTATCCAAGATCTGGGACATGAACCACCTCTAGATCCAATTCCAACTCCAAGTATTGAATCTCAATGGGATATTATCAAAAAAATTCATTACGATTTCCTTCTCTAGAAGCTAGTTCCATTCAAAGGATAAAATGATCCTCAAGAGGACAAGGAGCGGTTGAGTGGAATGGAGTGTTTATTTGGGTTCTTGAACACCCATGAAGAAATCAAGGTGATTTATTCCCCATTCATGATGAAGGACCAAGTAAGAGATGGTGGGACACAATGGTGATCCCGAAGAAACTTGAGACTCTATAGTGTGAAGAATTGGTGGTTCTTTTCACCAACCATTTCTATCCAGTGTTTATATTCTTGGCCAAGGCCACTGATTTTTTCAAAATCAAGTAGGCTGATAGAATTGAGGGAGGATATGAAAACTATTTTGTTATGCACATGTGTTTGAAACTAAGATTACATAAAATGAGAAGATTAAAACTCAATGGTTCAATTTGGGACTTTGAAAGGATATTAATTCTCATGTTCTATCATTGAATCTTCATTGTTATGCTGATGTACTGGATAGAGAGATGATGGTCGAGATGGATCAGGCTGGAAATTCAAGGTTATTGGGAGTTTCATTCTCTCATAGTGGAAGTGTGCATTCCTTTAAGGGAAATAGGAAGTGTGATAATTCTCATGATGATTCCGGATAGCAGGTTCATTATCGACCACCTCTAATTCTTGGTAGAATTCGTTTAGTTTGTTACCTGTGTGGAATGTCCGGACATTCAAAGGTGGTTTCACTATGGCACACAAGAATTATGGCTCATGAGGATGCTCGGGTAACTTAAAGAGATTATTCCATCTTTATTATACTCTTTATAGTGGCACAGGATCATCCACACCATCTAAAATTTTGTGACAATTACATTCTTCACTTGAAAAAGAGTTCCCGCCATAGGCATCCAGAATGAAGCTTATTCACATAGTGATAGAGTCTCCATAGGAAGAAAATATGAGTCCAACAACCATGAAAGGTACCATTAATAAGAAATTTTAATTAGTAACATCCATATTTGATATTGGTTAATATCATTTTTTTATTTCAGACTGTATCGTTAATATTATAAACATTAAAAGGGATATTTTATCTTGTGAAATGGATATTACTAAACACCTTAGTACAAAGATAGTGCAGGGTCTCTGTAGTCCCCCTTGTGTTTTCTCTCTATCATATTTTGATCATTCTTGGAGTTGGGTAATTCTCTACATGATACCTCTTGACATCATTTTTTTTGTTAGATTGGCTCATTTACAATAAATCCTTGATACATTTTTATCTTCAATGGGTCTCCTTCACTTCTCTTGATGGTGTGTTTTGTGTCTTCCATGGAGAATGGGAACCATGGTAGAGTAGAATTGGACATTCTTATCCAATGTTGGGGAAAGTGATATCAGTGTTTTACATAGATCCTTAATGGTAATATTTAAGAGATGATCTCCCTTTGACCATCACCGAGTTTCTTGATGTGTTTCCTCCATACTAATCTTGTTTCACCGAAATAAGGGAGGTTGATATTTCTATTGACTTAATTCCAAATACTCAACCAGTATTTATTCCCTCATACCATATATCACCATAAAAAATGTAAGAGCCAAATCCTAGTCAAAAGATCTAATTTTTAATGGCTTCATACACCTGATAATTTCACCTTTGGTGGTTCCAATTATATTTGATAAGAAGTATGATGGTTCACTTAGCCTAAGTTTTGATTACTAAAATATAAAACAAGTTAAGATAAATAAAAAATATTCATTACCATATATTGATGATCTTATTGATAATTTAAAAAGGTAAAAGTGGTTCTCATAGATTGATCTTTATTTTGACTACAATCAGTTGAGGATAAAAGACTATGAAATTAAAAACACTTCTTTTAGAAATAGGTACAAACAGTATATGTAGCTTGTCAGGAACATTTTTATAACTATTGATCCTTCTGTTTTCATGATTTTGTTGAATAGTATTTTTGTGATGACCTGAACCCAGATTCCACAAAATTGTTGCCTTGAGCCCGGTGGTCCACATGGCCTCAAGTGCATCTTTCTAAATGCCAGAGGCTGCTGATTAGCAGCGAGGGCATAGGTTGTGTCTTTAGGGAGAGTATACCCCCATTAGTAGACTATATCACACTAGTAGGAATATAAAATAATATTAAATAGTAGAAGAAATATATATTATATAAATAAATAGTAGAAAAAACTAATTCGATAGATAAATGACAATAACCATGACTGTTTCAACTGAATCAATGATGATGTAATTTTATGTCACTTGATAACTAGAAAACATGGATACAAAACAATAGCCATAACATTTTCTACGAGGAAAAAGAAAAATAAATCTACTCCAAGAATCCCAATATCCAACTCAGTCCTCTTTTATCATGTTCCATCCTAAACAGAAAGAAATCAAGTTTTGGAATTTGTATGTTTCCCATTGTCAATACCTGCAACCATATAGTCTACTCTGGGTTCCAAATGGTGCATGGAGAGGGTGTGATTAATATCTCATTGGGCCAGCACCTATGGTGTCTATAACATTTTTCCCATGAAATAGAATATAGCAGTGTGAATGCAGTAATACATAATTAAAGAAAGATGTAAAATATAACTAAATACCCGTGTACATGCTTCATCCCTCATCTGGTGTCTTAACATGAAACCAGTTCATTAATTAGGAAATTACCATTTAATTTTAATAGGTCACATGAGTCATAGCCATCACTGACATAACCTAGTGATTGCATAAGTAGTGAAAGTCCCGAGACATAACAAGACTACTAGAAAATAATAACCATTAAGGGAATTATATGGTAAAAACCAAGGAAATGTAAATCTCACAGAACACTAACTCAGTAGTATCTGATTATACTTGAGGGGTAAGAGTGTAATCCAAGGAGCGTAATCCAGGGAGCGTAATCCAAGGCATTCCACAATAAGGTGCTTACTGATTCTAAGGTGATCAACTAAGGTAAAATGGTTCTATGCAAGGACAGGGCCCTATGGGAATTCACCATGGAACCTACTAGTCAATGTTGTATCTAAAGAGTGTATCTAAGGTATCATGTAATAATGAAAGGGACCCTATGTTAGTATATCGGGCATCCTAGGAATAGCCAACAGCCAGAGTCTAGTTGGGAATCAACATAAGAAAATTGTATCCTTGATTCGGATTGGGGTTCCGGATACCCAAGGTATTATACACTAAGAATCCTAGGCGATCTGGAGTTAGTCCATTCTTATTTGATATTGTAATCAAGTAGTAATTATTTTGGTTCAAGACTTCCCTTCCATTAGTGTGGATAGGTCAAGTAGAGTTAAAACCATATATTTATATGTCTTATCCTTTTATTCCATTAGTGTGAATTTCCAAGTAGATTCGCAACTATTTTTTCATGTATTAATTAACCATTAAGGTATATTCAATTAGATATTTTCACTCCACTACCTCCATTAACATGGAAAAGGGTGTACGAACATGTAACCTTTTTTCAATCTCATTTATTAAGGACAAGTAATAAACATATTATACTTTATAATTCACATTTCATATTAAGGAATAATTTGAAATCACTTACCTTAGGTGGGTAAATTAGTTGGAATACATGGTACATTCAATTATGAAATTTTCATTAACAACAAGTAATTTCTCATGGAAAGACTCGCCTTTAGAAATGTAAAGTCAGGGGAAAACCCAAAAGGTGGCTCAGACATGCTGAAATGATAAAAATAATTGTGGCATAACCATCAATATGAGGTCAATTGGGTTCTAGGTGTAACCACTAACAACTAATCACATATTTGAAAAAATCATGAAAATACAATTCTAACAAGTATAATCATGGAAATTAAACATAAGAAACAGCTACCAACTAAACTGGTCGGCCCCACACAAACATTACAAAAACAACAAACATTAGGTACAAGTTATAGACCACTCAACTTAGGGATGTACAATCCACCTCCAGTATTGGCCCTTGATTTTCCTCATATAGATGTAGATCTATGAAAATGTGAAAATATCTCACATGGGGATAAATAGTTTGAGAGATAAAAAGAAGAATAATGGATAAAGAGGACTAAGGTACTTATCGTTGCACATCCATATCGATGAATAGAAGATTTATCAGATGATGGACGAAGGTGATATCTTGATTCCCTATTTAGATCTTCAAAAGGCCTCAAATTGAGAGAGATATTGGTCGATCCCACATAAAATCGAATTAGGGAAAAACGGGTGATTTAATTAGATCATTAATAGAAAAATAGATATTTATCCATAAATTTATCTCATGCACGGTTTGTCTACATGGATTCTCAAAATGTGAGAAAACCGTGTGGGACGGCTCTGCTCGAATGGTTTGGTCCACACAGTTTTTGAAATTGTATGCAACCCTTCCACGAATACATGGGAAAAATGGGCCATCTCACTGTTAGGATACACAGACGTGTACCATCTATGAGAGGTGTCTCTATATGAAAAAACACGGTCTGCATGGTTTTCCAAACTATGTGAAATTCTAGTATGGTTTTCTCTAAATTGTGCTCAAGGCCTGTTTTCTCTAAAAAGATGGGTTTTGGGCTTCGAAAAATCCTCAGAAACCCTCAGAAACTTAACTAACTCATTAAGAATTCACAGTAGGTCCAAATTTAAGCTTTAGACCAAAAATTAAAGGATCCATACCTGAGTGAAAAACTCAGTACTTACAGTCTTCCCCCTTTTAAATAACTCTCCCCCATGTTCTCCTTCCAAGGGTAAAAAACACTATCTGAGAACAACTATGGCCACTGAGCATTTACATTAGTTTCCCTCTCCCAAGTCTCGTCATGTAATTGGTTGTGCTGCCATATCACCCACATGAGAGGGAATGAATTGCCTCAGAGAGACATTGTGCTTCACTAAAAGATGTGTGTTGGATACTCCTCAAAGGTAGCATCAACATCTAATTAAACTTATGTGGGTTCAAATATATGTAACGAGTCAGAATGATATTGGAAAATTTGTGATACATGAATTATTTCCTACATGGCACGATACCTCTAAGGTCATATCAATAGATAGACAACCGGCCTAACTCTCTATATAATTTCAAATGGCCCAACGTAATGAGGCAACAACTTTCCTTACTTCTATAACCATTTTTTCCCTAGTCTGGGCGATACCTGAAGGAAAAAAATAATTCCTGACCTCGAACTCAATAGGTTGTCGACGGTGATTGACATAAGATTTCTATCTAGACTGACTAGTATTCATACACTTACTAATCAATTGGACCTTCTCTAAAGTCTGATGAATGAGACGAGGACCTGGTAGGGATTCCTCACCTACCTTTAGCCATCACAAGGGTGAATGACTTGATCAACCATATAAGGCCTCAAAAAGATCCATCTGAAACATCTCCTAGAAACTGTTATTATAAGAGAACTTGATGAGAGGGATATGATTCTCTCAAGAACCACTAAAATCAAGGAAACATGCTCGGAACATGTATTCTAGAACATGTATTTTCTGATCTGATTTTACATTCGTTTGAGGGTGGAAAGATGTACATAGAATCACATGTGTCCCCATAGCCTTTTAGAAACCCTTCTAGAACAGTGATGTGAAATGGGAATCTCTCTATGAAATGATAGTACGTGGAACCCCATGTAGTTATATGATCTCACGAACATACAATCCTCCCAATTTTTCAACTGAGAAAGTCTCCCATATAGGAATGAAGTGGGATGATTTTGTTAGTCAGTAAATGAATACCTAGATAGCTTCGCTACCCCATGGGGACCTAGGTAAGATGACTATGAAGTACATAGTAACATCTTACCAATACCGTTCTGGGACTGGATGCGGTTGTAACAAGTCTATATGCCACTAGTTCCCTGCCTTCACCTTTTGACAGGTGGAACACCTAGTGATAAAGCCTGCAATCTGACATTTCATTCTAGGCCTCCAATACTGGCATCACATATCTTGATACATCTTCAAGATTCAGGGATGAACTACCCACATATAAGTGTGGGAATATTTGATCAACTGCGCTCTCATATCTACAGGAACCTATATACATCCACTTAGATGCAGGACGTCATCTCTTACAACATAAAATTCTGAAGGTGGGTTATCTCATGATATAATCTCATGGATAACCATACCTTTAGGATATGAAAACTGCATACTCCTCACCTTCTCAATTATAGAAGAGGTTACTCTTAAGTATGATAGGTAATACTGCTCGTGGCTATCATGAAACTCTAGATGATATTAAGAAAAGAGGGACACCAGCTTCCTTTCTACACTAGCATTATATACATCATGCGTTTTAGTTTTCTGACTCAGTGCATCAGTGACCACATTGCACTTTACAGGCATATAGGAAAGCTAACAATCAAAGGATTCTAGATATTAAATCTTATCCTCAGTCTGAGGTTCAAGTCACACTGAGAAAAGATATACATGAGGTTCTTCTGGTTTGTATACACCCCAAAGCGCTCACCCAAGAGATAATGTCTCCAGTAACGTAAGGCATGGAAAACTACTGCTAGCTCGAGTTCGTTTGTTGGTTAATTTCTCTCATGAGGCCTGAATGGATAAGATCTGTACGCAATGACTTTTTTTCCGACATCAACACTTCTTCTAAGATAATGTCTGGTTCATCACATTAGATGATATAACATTTACCTTGTTCTCGAAGAAACATATTAGGTGATGAGACAAGCCTCCCTTTCAGCTCCTGAAAGGCTTTCACGCATGCTTCTAATCGAAATAACATAACACCCTTCCTTTTAAGTCTTTTAACTGGTGAATCTATATGTGATAAGTCGTGTATGAAATGACTATAATACCCAACCATACTCATGAAACTTCGTATATCAAACATGTTCTTGGGCTACTCCTAGAACACTACATTACTATCCTTTTCAGGGTCAACATACACTCATGATTATAAAATTATATGACCCAAGCGATGGACCTTTCCGATCGAGAAGTCACATTTAGAAATCTTGGAATAAAGCTGAGGCTCTCTCAGTGTACTCAAAACGATCTCAAGTTATTTGACATGGCTGTTATGAGTGCGAGAATACACAAAGATTTATTCCACAAAGACCATGACAACAGAGTACAAATAGGGGTGAAAAATCATATTAATCAAATCCATGAAAAAGGAAGGTGTGTTTGTAAGACCGAATAACATAACAAAATACTCATACAAACCATAACGGCTAGGGAAATTTTTATGATGTATGTCTGATGTTCTGACTCGTACCTGATGATAACTCGATCTTAGGTTGATCTTAGAGAAAATGTTTGCTCCTTGGAGCTGGTCCAAGTGATCATCTATTCAAGGAAGTGGATACTGTTTCTTTACCATATGATGCTTCAACCTTCTATAATCTATGCATAGATATAAGGATGTATCTTGATTCTTAACAGCAAGTACAGTTGAAGCCCAAGAAGATGTATTAGGCCATATAAAGCCTTTGGCCTCTAGTTCCACTATCTTCCACTTGAGCCCCTGAAGCTCAGTATGTGACATCTTGTAAAGAGGAATTTACACTATAGGTACTCCTAGAACAAGCTCATTTGTAAACTCTACCTCTTTTAGGAGGTAAGACAGCAAATTTATCAAGACATGCTTCCATGAAATGATCAACTACTAGAGGGAAATAATTTTGAAAAAACCCTGATCCTCCATGAAAATATTTACAATCTAAGTGGTCACTTCACCTAGACCATGATATTTCAGTCCAGTTCTCCTAACCTAAACATACCACTCTCCTTTTAAAAGATAACTTCACTCTCATGGTGATTTAAAAGAAACCTTGTGGTGATATCATTATACAATGGTTTGATATTAGACTAACCAGTCCATTCATAAAATGACATAGAAGCCCATTTTATTTGGAAAAAATAGATTCAACAAGAAAGGGAAACTACTATCCTCTTAGGGACAGTCCATTCCCTAACATGTGTCCGCCATCAATATTCCCAATGGTGTATTGAGGGTCATTACGCCATAGTGATACTATATATATAGTCCAAAACATTCCATGATATATACAGAAATAAAAGAGTTTGAAGAACCTATGTTAAACAAAGTAGAGACAAAAGTAGAGACTACTAGAATAGTACCTCATATTGTTGATGGTCATGTAGCCTGATCCTTGGGTATTAACTATAAAGCATGCAACTAACCTGATCCATGGCACCGTGAAAAATATGAACTACCATGATCATGAATGCTCTCTTAGCACTGTTGGTGATCAAGGGTCGAACTACCATGGCTAGGGCCTGTTCCTCGGCCAGACCTGTAGGTACTATTCCAACTCCCTACATGATGTGGTGCAAAAGAACTCGCTCTGAAAGGTGGATGGGATACTAATCCTTTACCACTAGAATCTGGTGGAAAGTCCACCAGAAACCTTAATGATGACCCATATATCTACAAGCCCATCACTCCATATGGTCTCTATTATATTGTGGATTCTTATTTCCCAGTCTTCAAAACTGATGAAACACCATAGAGCTATCATATTGGACACGTTGGCTACCACTTCCATAATGAGGAACCTCAAAGGAACATTTCCTACCCATAGAAGAACTATTGGCCTGAAATTGCACTTCTCATTTAATCCCATTAGTTGTGTCATATGTTAGGTTACACTTATTAATAATGACTTGATAAACTATTGCATAAAAATTTGGAAGGCGAAAGACATTCACCTGAGTCCGGATGGAATAGTAAACCCCATCCTTAAAAATTCTAGAGCGTAAAATATCATCACCATATATATTCGGTGTGAAGTTCTGTAAATCAGTGAAGTGTGATAAATACACCATAACTAACATATAACCCTGATCATGATGCATGAAATATCTGTCTCTATCATCCCATAGAGCTTGGGGAAATAATTGATCATAAATGGCAGTCTGGAAGTTAACCCATAATATACCTAGATGATGAATGTCCTGGGTAACTATATCCCAGCAATGATTTGGAAAATCCCAAAGAATTTAAGTAGAAATATTGACTCTCCACTCTGCAGGTGTTTCCATATTCTCAATGATAGACATCATAGCCTCTCTCCAAGACTCAGCAGCATGAGAACCACCATCCCCTAAAAAGTAGGTGGATGCTGATGCGGGAACTCACATGTTAGATTGTCCATCATAGGTGCAGCCCGTAGAGCACCTTGCATGGAAACCATCAGATATAAGAAACAATCAGGGACTTGTGAATCAGTAATTAGATCAAGTACATAAGGAGGTTCCTCATGTAGAACTTCTAGAAGTAAGATTGGAACCTTAGGTCCCACCATGTCTTAAGCATGGTCATCACCACCTTCCTGGAGAACAACACTAGGACATCATGGAGGCATTGGTCTAAAAATGTTAATGAAACCATAGAACAAAATTAGGATAATAATATTGCATCAGTAGTGGAAACTTGATGTAGAAAAATTCACTAACCACGACATACTACCAAAAATACCGTTTTAGATGGCTAGGTATTGGAAAGTGATCATGTTAATGTTTCATGTCATTTTTTAGTAAATTTATAGGTTCACTCATTTACCTTTCATAGACATGAAAAGGCAGGATAAGGATGTGAAACCATTTCATTTTAGATTCCATGATTCATTTTATAATGGATTTTCATTCCTGATGTACTAGTTCCCATACACATATCACTAGAAACAACACCCATTTCTTTATTGCAAAATGGCTCAAATCGGTAATTTACTCATCCCAACCCATGAGGTCCCATACACATCATAAATTGAGTTATGAAATCACTCAATTAGAGCCTAAGTAATACAAGTACAAGAAACTATAACAACATCACTCAACAATAAAAAGAATATTAAGCAATGAAAAGCAGAGAAATGCACCTATATGGCATGGAAATATGTAGGACATGTAAACTATAGGTTCCTATAATGTTGCATGTTACAATTCTATTTTCCCTCATATCATTGGTCTAAAAATGAAATAAATTTTCAAGAGAGTAATAATCAACTACACCACACCGAATGTGCATCACCCAAAGGTGAAATAATATCAATTCTAATAGAAAAAATATAAGAGAAATTGTATTTTGGGTAACATGGATTTTAACCCAAACATGGGTTTGCGACGCCCAAGAACGGATTATGACCAAGTCATGTGTGTTCTTAGTCTCCAATCAATTGTCTCCAAACAGTAAATTGAAACCACATATAATACCACTTTGGGATGACCAGGACCCACATGCCACTAAATGGGTTCCTCGAGCCCAGTGGGCCACATGGCCTCAAGTGAATATTCCCAAATACCAGAGGTTTTCGACTAGAAATGAGGTCCTATGGTGTGTTCGTGGGAATACCATTCCCTCATTAGCATATTGTAGAACATCAGAAAAAATATAAAGGAATAGTAAATACTGAATGAAATATAAATGATATAAATAAACAGTAGAAGAAAACTTATTTAATAGATAAACTGGAATATCCATAACTGTATGAATTGAATCAATGAGGATGTAATTTCATTTTACTAGAGAACAGAAAAACATGGATTCAATACAACATGCATAACATGTTCTATAAGGTAAAATAAAAAAACTACTCCTAGTGTCCTGAGATCCAAAATTGTTCATCTGCTATCAAGATCCATCCAAAACAGCAAGCAATCAAGTCCTGGAATCCGTATGATTCCCTTTATCAATACCTGCAACCATGTAATGTACTCTAATTACCAAACGACACCCGTAGAGGGTGTGAGATAAATCTCTATGGGCCACCAGAAATGGTGTCTATAACATCCATCATATGAAATGGAATATAGCAGTGTGTAGGCATGCATATATAAGTAATGAAAGCATAAAAATATAACTAAATAACCATGTACCTTCTTCAGCCCTTGGATGGTATCTGAACATGTAACTAGGTCATTAATTAGGAAATTACTATTTAATGTAAATAGGTCACATGAGGCAAAGCCATCACATACATCACCTCATGATAGTATATGTAGTGAAGGTCCCAGGATGTGACAAGGCACCTGAAAATGATATCCAGTGTGGGAGTTCCAGGGTATAAACCATGGTTACGTAGATCTCACATAACACTAACTCAGTATTATCAGAGTCTTACAAAGGGGTAAGAGTGTAATCCCTGGAGTGTAACCCAATGCATTCCACAATAACGTTCCTACTGAGTCCATGGTGATCGTTAAAGGTAAAATAGGGCTAAGCAAGGATAGGGACATATGGGCTTTCACCATGGCACCTAATAGTCAATGATGGATCCAAGGAGTGTATCCAGGGTATCATGTAATAATTAAAGGGACCCTATGATATTATATTTGGAATCCGAGGAATAGTCTACAACTAGATTCTCGGGGGGTATCATCCTAAGAAAACTGTATCCTTGAATCAAAATGGGGTTCCCAATACCCAAGGTATTCTCCACTTAGAGTCCAAGTCGATCTCGAGTAAGTACATTCCTATTTTATATTATAATCATGTATTAATTCATTTGGTTCAAGTCTTGCCTTCATTTATTTTGGATAGGTCAAGTAGAGTTGAAAAAAAATTATTTATAGGTCCAATCCTTGTCTTCCATTAGTGTGGATAGCCAAATAGCATTGCAACCATTTTATCAAGTCTTAATGAACAATTCAGTCATTTTCAATTATGGAGGTTCACTCTATTACATTCTATTAACATGGAAAGGGGTGCTATGGATGTGTAACCTTTATTCAATATCATTTGTTAAGGCCATGTTATATACTTAGTATACTTTACATTTCACATTTCATATTAATTAATCATTTGAAAGCAAATGCCTTAGGTGGTTCCAGTGGTGAACATACATGGAACATACTATTATTTCATTCTCATTAAAAAAGGATTTTTATCAAGTAAAGACTCACCTTTGTAAAGGTCAGGAAATGGAACACCTGAACGGTGGCTCAAGCATGATGAAACACTAAACACCAATTATAGCATAACCTTCGACATGAGGAGGATTGAGTTTGGGTGTAACCACTAACAACTAATCACATATTCGGAAATAGCCTGACCATATTATTCTAACAAGTATAATCATGGAATGTAAATTTAATAAATAGCTTCCAATGAAACTGGTGGTCCCCACATGAACATTCAAAAAACAACAAACTATATGGATAAGTTATAGACCACCCACCTTAGGGTTGTAAAATCCTCTTCATCTGGTATCAAACCTTGATTTTCTTTGCATTAGAGTATATCTATAAAAATGTGAAAAATTCTCTTATGGAGATAACTATGTCGAGAGGTAAAGAGAAGAAGAGCGGCTAAAGAGTACTCGAGTACTTACCGTTGCGCATCCAACGTGATGAATGAAATATTTATCAGATGCAGGATGATAAAGATATCTTGATTAAAAGTTTAAATCTTCAAAATATTTAAAATTAAAAAAGAAATAGGTCAATCCCGCATAAAATAATATTAGTGAAGAAGGGGTGAATTAATTAGATCATTAAGAGAAAACATGAATTTTATCCATAAAATTAGCACGTGCACGGTTTGTCAAACCAAGCGCAAACCATAGGGGATGGATCTACATGAACTGTTTGGTCCACATGGTTTTTCAAACTGTGTGAAACCCTCTCATAGATACCTAGGAAAATGGGAGCTTGCACCATTAGTCTGCATGAACGTGTGGCAACCGTGTGAGATGGATCTTTCTAAAAAAGCATGGTCTTCATAGTTTTCCTAACCGTGCGGAATTTTTACACTATTTTTTCTTAACCATGCGCAAAGCCTATTTTCTCCAAAAATATGGGTTCCAAGCTCCGAACAATCCCCTAAAAACCTCAAAACTTTTCCTAACTCATTTGGCATCCATATTAGGTCCAAAGTAAATATTTAGACTGAAAATTAAAGCATACATACCATAGTAAAAAACCTGGTTCTTATAATTTTCTATGAGTACCTTGATACCATTATGGTTGTCTTTATGGATGACATCCCCATTTACTCTAAGTCTATGGAGGATCATGTGAATCATATAAGAACAGTTCTATGTTTTTTGAGAAATCAACGACTTTATTCTATGATTTCAAAATGTTATTTTGGGAGTTGGGATGTGAAGTTATTAGGATGCGTAGTGTTTGAATAAGGAACATTATTCGAACATAAGAAGGTGATTGATGTTATGACATGGTAGAAACAATGAAATTTTTTAAACATTTGGTTCTTATTGGGATTTCCCATACGTTATCATCAGTTAGTGAAGGGACTCTCGAAATTGTCTTCTTTGATGACTTCTCTAACTCAGTAGAGAGTAATGTTTTCATCGAATTACAATGTTAGAATTATTTTTTTATCTAAAACCTATTTTGACAATTATTCCAATTTTAATGATTTGAGAGACTATGAATTTCTATTTGGTATTTAGTGATGCATTTTGTTTTGTCTAGGTATTCGTCCTCTTGTAGGGTGATCATGTTTTTGATTATGTCTCTCATCAACTTAGGTCATATGAGAATAATTATCGGACCCATGACCTTGAACTTCCATCTATGATGCATGTTCTTAAAATCTTGTGTCATTACCTTTTTATAGGAATGATTACCATGTATTTGGTTCACAATAGCTTGAGGTATATCTTATCTCAAAAATATTTAAATATCCACTAGTGGAATTGGTTGGAATACCTGCAGTATTTTGATTTCAGCATTTTTTATACCTCAGGGAAAGGAAATGTCTTTATAGTTTTATTGAGTAAGAAACATCCAACCCAAACTTTGAAAGAATCATTAGAAGAGTCGAACAAGGTGGCTTTATTTTCATAGTTGCATATTGGTGTCTTGGAATTAAGGGTCGATATTTCCTTGGCTAGTTTTTAGTTAACATCTACTCTTTTCATATTTATTCTTCAGGGCCAGTACAGCGATGATGAGTTTTATGGAAATATAGACAACATTAATAGTACGAAAATCATGCTAGATTATTCTTTTTCTAAATAGGGATTTATATGCCCTCAAATCCATTTTTTAGTACTGTATTTAGAATGTAAAGCTGTAATAGGGGATTTCCATAGTTCCCAATGGGTGGTGCACCCATGATCCTTGAAGATGCTATATAACATGCAGCAAATGTTCTAGTGGCCATGTAAAAAATGGGGTATTTATGAGTTTTTATCTCATTATTATACATGCCAATTAGTTATGTTCAAGCACCAAAAACCTTCGAGTTTCCTCTAGACACTTCTATTCCCTACGTGGAAGTGGGTTGAGATATATATAGACATTTTTCTTGGTTTTCCACATATCCAGAGAAAGAAGAATGTGATATGGGATGTCATTGACATGCACACTAAATCATCACAATTTATACCCATTCATGATATAACCATAGTTGAAGAGTTTTGAAATGTCTATGTGTAAGTGAATTTTTGTTTTCATAGAGATCCTTCTATTATAGTTTCTAATAGGGATCCTCGGTTCACTTCCCAATTTTGAATAGGACTTCAAAAGGCATTAGGATCTCACATTCGTTTTAGTATGGCATACCCTCCACATTCATATGGATATAGAGAAAGAGCTATACATATTCTTGAGGATATTATTCATGCTTGCATTCTCAACATTGATGGAAGCTTGGATTATCACATGGAGTGGTTGAGTATTCTTATAATAATAGTTACCAGTCAATAATATGAATGTTTCCTTTTGAGGCATCGAATGGCTGGCCTTGAAAATCGTCATTGTGTTGGTTGGAGATTTGTGAAATACCTTTAGTTGGATCGATCTTGGTTTGAGAGATGACAGAAAATATCAAGATGATTCTTCAAGGATATGTTATAGAACATAGATGATATAATTCTTATTATGATTCTCACCATAGAACTCTAAAATTTAAAGTTGGTGACCATGATTTCTTAAAAGATTCACCTCATTTGGGTCATCGATGACTTGGGAGGAATGGAAAACTTCCCCCTCATTTTTTGGACCTTTTGAAGTTGTTGAACATGTCGAATAAATTTCTTACTGTTTACCAATTCCATCGTAGCTAAAATCTATAAATATTGTGTTCCATGTATCTCATATTTGAATTTATCAATCAGATCCATATCATGTTCTATTATGGACTGATCTTGAGGTTGAACCTAATTTATACATGACTAATGGCCAGTATGTATAGTTAATTCTGAAACCAAGGTAAATTGTTGGAAGATGATACCTTTTGTTAATGTTCCATGGATGAATGATACTAATTATCATGACACATGGGAGAGGGATTCACTAATGAGAGAGTAATGGCCGCATTTTTTGGCATGGAAGATTCTTCGAAGGATTTTGGGGGATAGAAAGATTCTTTGTGAGAATTTTATAACATTCTCTTAAAATTTAAAATTATTCATAAAAACTCATTTTAATAAATCTTTGGTTGGGTTTTTCTTGATAGTGTTTGGGATATAATTTTTAATATTTTGAAAAAATTTCAGCTTGTCCTGGGTTTGCACACGGCTTTCCCAAACTATGCACCCTCTCTGAGAAAATTGTGCAACCAAAGGTAGTGTTATTTGGAATGATCAAAACATGGTTAGTCAATTGATGCACCATATTAGGAGAAACTATGTGGCCCATTTAAAATAGGAATATGGTCAGTCCGCAAGGTTAGAAAAACTGTGTGGCTCTACCAAAGAAACCATATATACAAGTTTTTAATTAATACGAATTTTTATTAAGAATTATCAAAAACCCTTTTAGGTCCATGCTGGACCAAAACAACCCATAATAAATTATCATTTAATGTGAGCTCCCAAGAAGGTTTATTATCACCACTAATCCCTCCTATAAGTAATTTAAATCTTAAGTAATTCCCTTTGATGTTCTATCAATTAGTATCCTCACTTAGATCTTTATCTTTCATGACCTCTCCCTTCCTCCCTAGGGTTCTGTGGATCCTTGGGTTTAATTGTGAATATAATACCCTCTATTTTATATTATAAACCAATGGTTAATAATTTTATCCTATATTTAGTGATCATCATTCGTTGTTGTCTAATCCCAGTTAGGTTTTGGTGAATTTAGATTCGTTAATATCGAGTTAGGTGGTTCCATCAAGATTCCCAATTTTTGTTAACACTAATTTTCTTTATTTAAATTCATTTTTTTGAATTAAATTAAATTACTTTATTTTAATTACATTTTTTCAATTGGTTTGTTGTAAAAACCAAATTCCATTGAATTACGGTTTTAAATTGGGTTTTTGGTAGAAATTGGAAAACCCCCAATTCCATTGAATTGAGGTGTGTTTATGGAAATTTGTGAAATTTAAACCTTTTAATTTCAAATGTGGATTTGATGGAAATTTTAAATGAAATTGATTAATTTAATTTTGGACCCAAATTTGGTGCAAAAAAGTGTGAAAACCACAAATTTTATTGAATTGGGGGCTTATTGTGAAATTGATCGAATCTTGTGAAAATTTAAATCATCGAATTTAATTGGAAAAAGTGGGTTTTGAAATTAAATTGTGAATTAATTTCAAATTATTATATTGTGAAAATGGATTATAGTGGTTTTGATGGGAATCTTTGGTTTATATCCTAAAAAAAGTCATGTCTTTTATAAAAAAACCCATGTTGTGGTTTTTAAATGGAAATTGGAGTATTCGAATTGGATAATACAATTAATTGTATTTTTTATTTTTATTTAAATAAGTTTCCAATAATTATTTTGTACTAGAGAATAGTAAATCCTTCTAGAGTAAATTTGTTATTTTGATGGTACATTATGCTTTACAACATTCCAAAACATAAATGCAGCATATCACATCCCTTAGGTGACGGCGATGAGTCCTATTTGGTTGAGTTCAAAGGTACTTATGTGCATATTTCCATGTCATCTTTGTTGTGGAGTCCCTATATCCTAGAATGACCATACATTCTTAAGAATATGACCATATTTCATGCTAATTTTAATTCCAAATGACAAGATTCCATTATAATAAAATGTTTTACATGCCCTAATGATTAATATAAACGGTTTCATTAAAAAGTATTTATTTAAGCCCTTTTGGAAATTTTTCATTGTTTTGTATATATTTTATCACATTAAAAGTAATTTCTATGCTTAAAATATATTTTTATTTTAATATATAAAGCATAAATTATTTAAATTATTCATTTTAAATGCCAAAACAATTTGAAAAAAATTCAAAGAACTCTTTTTGGTTTATTTAATATTAGAATATTTTATGAAATCTTTTGGGTGGCCATATTGGGATTTTCATCTCACACCTAGCCTATTAGGTTTAATGTTTGAAGATTATCTTTATTTAGGGACGAGAAGGGGTAATACACCACTTTGAGGTGGTTCTAACTGTTGATATGTGGACTCAATGAGGATAATCCATTGTGACATAGGCAGTTTTTCTATTTTTCTGGTACTTGTATGTAATACCTTTGGCTATTAGGAATGTTTGACTTCTGTTACTTATCACCCTTTAATGATTCTTTTGTATGTATATTGTTCAGTTTCTCTTACTTATGTAATGTTTGTGGAAAAATAATTACCACTTTTCTTTTTGTAAGATTCCATATTCTAGTCAAGAACTCATAGAGATCTAGAATACCCTTCATTCCATTTTATTAATGGATTGGTTATTGGGCTTCCAGGGTACCCAGGCTTGTTCATGACAAACATGGATTCCTTGGACCCAGACTTTGGGTTTTGGTTCCATAAAAACATATATTTCATACTCACATTGATACCATTTGTAAAATACTCAATATAAACATCCTTAATAACAAAATAAAAAACATATTATTTCACCCCTTATATTCGGAGGATCTTTGCTAGTTTATAACATTAGATAGTTAAGACAAGACAAATACTAAAAACTAAATTTATTATTCAACTCTAGTGTATTTTTTCACACTAAAATTATAAAAAAATTAATGCATAGTTATTTTTTGACATCCCCCAAAAATTCTCCAAATAATCTATCATGTTTGAAATACCAGTTTTAACAATTTTCGTCATAGCATGGGGAAATAGAAACATAAGAAGGCGTTAGATCAAACACTCGGTAAGGGAAAACATACAACACGGTAAATCATAGAATAAACATGGAGTAAATATTAGAGAAGTAATAAGTTGAAACATAAATCCATTATGAACATTAAACTAATGGAATCCAATATACAAGAAAAGGAATGAAAAATTAGACATCAATGGTATTGATTGCATACTGATGGAATACATAATGTTGGACATCAAAAACGTGATGTCATGGACAATTTCCAAGACACCATCTTGTTATAGAGATATGTATACCCCAAAACCAAAACTATTTTTCCTTACCATACCTTTATATGGATGAAGGGGATATATAATTCTTGGATCCACCCGTCACCCGATTAATATGATTCATTCACCATAAGAGTCATCAGGACCTTTCATACCATTCACTAAGGAACCAATGATTGAATAAAAATATCTATCTATATAATGAAATATATGGACAATTAATACATAATTTACCTATATTAATATTTAATAATAATCAAGAATTTCTAAACATCATTCCATGTCAACGAAAGGGATAACATGATCAAACCCCATCCATAGAACGATGTTTGATGGTTAAAAAATACATAGTGTTTCAATAGTAATCTATATTATTACTAAAATGTATTGTACATAGATACTTCTATCATGTTAATAAAATTGATAGAATGACCATAACCCCTCTTTAAAAATAAGTTGGATGTTCAAACAATACATAGTCAACATTTTAATAATCATCTATAAAGTGATAACAATATAAAAACACTAATACTTTTTCCCAAACCATCAAGTAGAAGAATGGATGGTTTCAAAATAAAATAACCCCAATGTAATAATGGAATCATATAAGTTGGTTGACATAAATGAAATAAACCCTCACAAAATAATTCTTCGAATGGTATCAAAAAATAATGCATCAAGAATTTAATATTTTTATCATATGAGTTCAATCATGAAAATAATAAATATATATATTATAGGATAAATCATGAAATATAAACTTAATTATCATAAATCATTTTTAATATTATATGGTAAACTAATGGGAAACCTTATAAGATATTTTAAAAAACATTGTTGACATTAACATAATAGACAAATTAAAATATCACTTCCCAATATAACATTTGAACATTTTACATGAATGATTTTAAAAAACATTATATTATGAAGAATATAACATAATGTATCATTAATAAGATACAAATTGTATCTTCTAGAAATGAGGAAGGATGAAAAAACAAATTAAAGTGAAAGGAAAACCCATTATAATTAATTTTAAAATACTATTGTTCAAAACTCACACTACAAGAAGAGTAAATACATTAATTGGTATGAAAAATAAATTTTGCAAATTAGGATTATAAAATAGAATATAATTAAATATCAGGGATTGAGAACCAAATAAGGTAAAATAAATGTTCATTATGATAAATTGTAACTCAATGAAATGATATTTGAGTTACCCATATAATTTATTGGAAACATACTACTTAAAGTGAGAAATATTATAAAAGGGGTTTATGTTTTAAAATTGTAAAAAATTTGATAATAAAAATTAATATAATCAAATAAAAGATCATTACTAACTTATAATAAATAATTTTAAGTGAAAATCATACATCAATTAGCCAAAATTGAGTTAGAAAAATCTATTATGATCAGGGTGACAAATGAGTTAAAATATATTTTAAGAAAGAAACATTATTTAAATTATTCAATCCAATTAATTGAAAGAATAAATAAAATAACATTCATGGGATAGTAAATAAATATAACAACATAGAAAGTAAACATTGAACATAACATGTAACATCTCTCAAACAATCGGAATTAAGTCCAAGAAATGCCTTATGTCTTGAGTGACATATTAATAAAAACACCATCAAAGAGGGGGATTTAAATTATAATTTCCATATCATGATTAAAATATTATTCATTGTTTTATAGATAAAATTGTAAATATATACACCATATAACTGTAATTATATGAATAATAAAAAACATGTCTCTTAGAGAGGAATTTGAGATGAAAAACATGCCTTTATCTTGATTCATTCTTCACTTTCCCCAAACATCCTAAATAATTAAATTTTTTAACATTAAATACATATTCAATAGAATTATTCATATCTATAACAATTTATAACCCTCATTTAAATTGATTCTATATATGTAACTATTAGTTAGTTTTAACATATTTTCATCAATGGGTGTAATTAATCATTAATGTTTTGATCTAGTATCCTAAAAAATTTAATGGTACAAATTCTTGTTACAAGTTTAATCATTAAAATATAATTAATGTTTCAATATTATATTTTAAATGATATTTATAATGGTTGTAATTAATTCCATGTTATTTTATTTACAGTCCTTGAAGATGAAATCGATGATGATCATGTTTCAATTATTCTTAATGAAGGAATGATGTATTCTATATTAATAAGTTAAATTTTTATATAAAATTATCTGAATAAAAAAATATAATATAACCATATTTATATTTTATTATACCATTTCTTGAGTTTCAATATTTATCTATTATATAAATTAATATCATTTTTAATGTGGTAGATTAAACTGACCCAAAGAAGAACATACCTAGATTAATGGATGATTATGTGGATATTAAGTTGTAATTTTAATATACCAAATGCATAATGATATTATTAAGTGTTTAAGAGTTTGATATATTAGTATTATAAATATTTATATGAACATGTAATGTATTTTAAATCATTACATAATATGAATTAGAATATTATCCTTTTTGTGTGCTTGTTTTAAAACATTCAATTTTATGATGATCATTTATTGATCATGTCATTAATAGGTTCCCCAATTTATCATAATAAAACCTTAATTATATCATAATAAACATATTTATACATTAAACCAATTATTCATACCAACCATGAATGTAATTAATGAACAAATATATATAAATCAATCGTTCAATGGAGGTTGTAGTCCACACGTACAAATAAATAATGATTTCATTTTATATATAACTAGAAAAATAACTAATATAATTTATTATTTCAGAATATGTAACATGAAATAAATTTAATAATTATTTATTAATTTTCCCTTTTATAATATCCTTCTATGTTTTTTAAGGAAAAAGAAAAAAATTCTGTCGTTGAGGTGGTAGTCTGCACACGTATATGAGTAACATTTTAATTTTTTCAATTCAATGGTGGGGTAATATATAATAGTTATTCCATTTTTATAATATCATTTAATTATATTTTTTATAAAAATTTTAGTATTTAAATATTGTTATAATGGGTTTGTTGATGGTGGATGGGAGGTATAGAGGGAAAAAGGGTAAATGCAAATATGATGAGAATTTGGAACTTCTCATAAAGTATCACTTGGAAATGGACTTTAGGAATTTTTTTGAGGATATGTAATTATAAATTCATATAATGGATATAGAATAAGTAAATTAGGTATATATTCATTATAATTTAGAAATATAGGTGTGTCTTGAACTCAGAAGAAGTGAGATTCTTTTATATGTGAAAAAGAGGGACAATTCTTTGGAGAAGAATGTTAGAAAAAAGATAAGAATTGAATTACATAAGAGATAATATAATTAGTTGGATAACAGGTAGGTGATACATGTGGGTATGTATTTTACACCTAATAAAGGATTTCTTGGTGTTTTATTTTACCTTTAAATTATCAAAAATTAGAGATACCACATTTACCCATTTTACCCTTATTAATCATTAGAAAAAATTAACCATGGAAAATATTTTAATACTAAAAGTATAAAAAGATCGTTCAAATAAAATTTCATCAATATTAATATGTATTTCAGATCCGTTTAACTTAATTAATAATCTAAATAAGATAAAATTAACTTTTAAATTAAAACATATTATATAAGATAAATTGTTTTCGTAGAAAAATTAAATCTTATATATTAAATGTTTTTATCCCATTTCATAATTAATAATTAATTGAATGAGTTTTTATATTTTTTATTTGTTTAATAAACATATTATAATCATAATCTAAATTATATTAAACTCATTAATTTATATAAAAAGTATATTACTCTAATAAAATTAATCCCTTGAAAATAACCACTTTACTATTACTATGGTAATTAATATTTATCCTATGTAATTTAATTTAAATGAAAAAAAATAATAATGGGATAGTTAAATAATTTTTAAATTATGATTCTAAATAATAATTAAATTTTATAAAATTACATTAATATGTATAAGATTAATTAATCTTAGTGTTTTCATGTATAAAACAAATTTTATAGAAAAAACCCAAAATTATTCCCAAGAAAATACCATTACGCTTATTCCAAAAGGATTTTTATTTTTATATTTAATTTTAAAAATATAATAATTAAGAATTTAAATTAAATATTAAAATATTTTTGATAATTTTTCAAATCTGAAAATATCTTTTAAAAATGTATAATATTATTTATTATTATTTCTTATCAATTACTAATTAATTGATTGATTATATATTTTTATATAATCAATATTTGCTTTTATTCTCTAACAATCAAATACATAGATTGCTGAAATAAAATAACAATTCTATAAAAATTTATTTATACAAATAAAATGATATTTTTAGTTTTTTCACTGATAATAATTGAATTTCATTTATATTAAAATATAAATTATTTTTTCTCTATAGATATTTCATAAATAGGTTAATACTATTCATTAACACTAATTAAATGGCTAGGTTTTAAAGGTCATACTTAATATTTATATTATTAAATAAATATATCATAGATTCTTTTACGTTCAATGTTATCTATGGATAATGTTATCAGAAGAAATTAATTGTTTTTATATAATAATATATTAAGATATTGGGGTAATGTTGTCCTTTGTAGGGTCGAAGATATACCTACTACATGATTTTATAAGGTATTCTCTAGAAATCAATGGTTTTCCCCATTACATTGAACACCTAGATTACTTCTTAGGGGATATAGATTGTGTCTAATCATACATTATAGACAAATAAGTCTTCTAAGGTCGAAGCAGTTATGACCAATACTTGGTGTCACTATGGAAATAAAGGATCAATAGTGGTTTAAATTATTTATCTTATTCATTCTGTTAATTATTATTAAGATCAGAAAACATTTATTTTTATACTGGTTATGATTACGAAAATCATTAGTGGTGGAAACCAATTTTTTACTGAAACACTACCCGAGACCATGTTTGATAGCCAACACAACTTCCAATTACTGTTCAGGAAATGGAAAAGTTCCCAATGACTGAGGCTTTATTTTGACTATAAGGATAGAGTGTATGATATGGGGACCATGATAGGAGTCAGAATAATTTTTGTTGGATCATCTAAAAAATTTATTTTGATCATTTTTTGATCTTTATTTGAATAACTTTCTTTGGGATGTATAACTATATTAAATTTTGAAAACATGATTTTATATAGAATGATCTTTGATTATTAATTTACCATTTTTTTGTTTTATATGTACTACTTATTTTAAGGATGTGAATGTTTTTCTTTAAAAATATTTTTATTTCACTTTTATATGTTAGTCTAGTCTTCCCATTATACAATCTTAGACCCCTTCTACTATCAGGAAGCCTCTGGCATACTGAGATGTGTGCCCGAAGTCCCATATGTAACTCTCTGATCGTCCACTAATTCAGTGACCATGAACCAATAGATGGTACATGGATTATCTTATATAATGAATTCAAGATAAATAAATACAAGTTCATATATATTTATCATGTATTTAATATTAATGTGGGAAAAAAATTTTGATGGTCCCATTTTCATATCCTTTCTCTATAACTCTACTATATCCTAGTAGCATACCGTAATGATGAAACTATTGGTAAGATCATCATCTGAATATGCTTCTATATTATTAAACTATTCCCATATGTTTTGATAATAAACAATTATGAAGAGTATGATAACCATGAAATTATAATGAAAGTTACAAATATAACTAGGCAAATTATATCATTAAAAAATATACCCATCCATGTCAACATTGAAATTTGTCAAACAATAACACATAGAGAAAATTTAGATCCCTTACACTTGTATCAATAAGTCTATGGTGATTTCATTGTGTTTTATTCCCCAAAATAAGATATTATTTTTAGTAGGGATACCTATTTTATATATTTCATTCATTAAGGGGTCTTTTTCATACAAGAAATGGATAATCCTTTTATATTATTTAATTTAGAACAATCATGAGGTACGTAGGGTGAAAATGAACTTTTATTACTCATCCACCATCCTTTTACATGCATCCACTCAAATTTTCTCTTCATTGAGAAATATGGTAATAATATAAGGGTCTAAAAATCCCCCCATAGATCCTCATTTTGAGGTTTTGGAAACCTAAGATGAAGAGAGGGAAAAGTTTCCAATTATTGTCCTATAAGGAGATGTTTTGTTTTCCAATTATCGATTGGGACTAGACAAGGAGAGTATATATAGTGCCTCAAAGGATCTTCTGGATAGTGATTTTAGATGTAAAGATGTTTTTTATTGAATATGGGAGACATTACCATTTACTATTAATGTATTATAACAGTAATTAATGTGTCTATAATGTATTCAATGAAATATTATCTTTTTCAAATTTCATGTATTTCACTATACTTTTAACTTTTATACCACCTTCTTGGAATATTTGACTAAGCATGAGTATCCCTCCCAATTGCCCCCCCCCCCTCATGGTTAGTATCCAATAATAATACATTATGGGTTCTTTAAATTTTCCTAATATCATATTTTTTTAGTGAAATATCGATCAGAACATTTATGGACATCAATGTGTGGAAACTATTAATACGATTGATCATTCCTCGAGAGAATATGAAATTAATCCAACAGTTTGAGATCTACAATGTGATATTATCCAACAGTGGACCAGATTGATGGATACAAATTCTCCCCATGGAGACTGGAGAACCATGATAACTCAAAAGAATGTTACCATTCAGGAGGATAATATTTTCTTCAGTGAATGTTTTCATAATAATTTTTTAGAGGCAAAAACACTACTATTGGAGGTAAAAATCATCTACATTATACACAAAAATTATGACTTGAAGTTACCCAATAATCATTGAATAGACTAAGTCCACACATTAAGAAAAAATACATTTCAATCCAAAATATGAGATTTGATATTGCTACGAAACTGATACTTTATTTTAATGGAATCACGTACTCATTCCAGATATCAGTTTTAAATTAACTGATATTTATATTCTTAGTTAAAATAAAAATAATATTCGATAAAGGATATACATATAAAATCTATTGAAAATACATGAAGAAACCAAATATATTCAACATTATGGATATCTCGAACCAAAGATATTATAATATATATAAGAATATACCACACAACCTTTTTGATAAACCACACTAATACTTGAACCTTACGTTCAAATTTCATTCCATTTTGTCATAATGTTTAACCTTATAAATTCTAACTATGAAATTAGATCCTACAAATTTTCAATTAATATCTTTGGCCATTTCCTAACCAACCCCAATAAATCCTTAGATATTCATACCATTTACAATTCCATTTTGTTCCCATGATATTTGAAATGAACGAATAAAAGATAATTTATCACTTGTAATTTTTGTGAGGATATTATATGTATTATGTCATAATGTAATTGGAATATTTTAGTTGATAGTGTTGGGGTGAGAAACATTTGAATAAGATCTAATATTTTATCATTGTTAACACTATAAAATGTTCCATATTAGAAGTATTATGTCACTACACTGATAGTATCTTCATCCATAATATTTGGTACAATAATAAATAACATTCCAAATAACATTAGAGGCCAGGTTCACATTCTAGATTGAGACATTTGATGGATACATTGATTTTTCCTCTATGTGAATATGTTCCTCACCTTAATTATATTGGTCATAAATAAATCTAGGAACAAAAATATAGAGAGATTCATACTCCAAATCCTTTATAAATAAATAATTAATCTATACGCATTAAATAATATGTAAGGATGAGAAATTTGGAACATCATGTGGTCTTGTAATTTCAACATCAATAGTGATATATCCAACTACAATTTTCAGTTTTAGATTCACCCAAATGTATTTTTATATGACAAAATTGAAATAATCTAAATTATTTCCCCCTTATTAATTTCATCAGAAGCTACATCTCTTGAGCCTCTATTTCATCCCCTATAATTAATTTAGTAAATAGTTTTTATTTTTTTCAAAGACCCATGATGGTTTCATCATCACACATATCATGAAATTTATTATCCATATGTTTTATCACATTTTAAAAATCCTCTACCCTAGGTCGTTTAGCTTTATGCCTAGCCACCTGCTACTAAACAATTCCTTTAAAGTTCCAAAATTTATTTGGAATAGTAACCCATAAAAAACTTTTCTAATATTCTTTGAAGATTATTAAACCATGTGAGGAATATTTATTTACCTAATATATCAGTGATAGAAAAATAATAAGGACATACCACAGAGTTACTGAGCTTGATTCATAGAGGTGAGTGATCCAAGACTTTTATTATCATGTGTTATTGATCCACCGTAATTAATGAATTCATATATTTTTTCATCCATTGAAATCTTCCAATAATTTGAATAAGTTTAGAAGAGGTTTTTCCTATTATTCTATTAGTGTTGAGATTGATGAACTTTTCATGTGATGCCTATGTTCTGCTATTGTAAAGACATTACACATGGGAAACTTTTCTAAATAGAATTAGAAAAGCTAGTTGGGAAATACAATAGTATTTAAGATGTACCCATTCAATTTTATTGAAACCTATATTTATTGAAAATAATAAGTAATAATTATTATTTATGTTATAATTTTTTATGATACCTAAAGGGTTTTTGAAACTTCATGGAATGTCAATGTTATAGATGTTTAATAATATTTTTTGAAGGTCATTTGATACAAAATATATACATTACATGTATTGTAAATATGTAAGAGTTCAGAATCTTTGTAAGAATTTATAGATAATATACATTGTTTTCAAATGATGAAGCAAAGAGTTGTGGTATTAGATATTTGAATAGAATAGAATATGTCAATATTAGAAGCATATAAATATTGTATTTTTATAGCAATTTCTTTTGTATTAAATGATAAGAAGAGTTGTTTATTTGTAAAGATTTATTATATACAACATTATAAAAGAAATACAATATTCATGTGTCATGATTCATTGGATTCTATAATTGTTTTTCAAAGTTTCCTAAAATAAAAATTCTTTTTACAAAATAAATATGTTTATCCATATATTTTTATTTATATAAGTAACTATATTCCCACCACTAATCATTGGAATATTTTAATTTTTAATCATTATTTTAGAGTAAAATACTTTTGTCACAAATAATATCATATATGATATGGAAAACAATATTTTATTTGATTAATTCTTCAATTAAAATTAAATAAGAGATATTTACTAACACAACTGAGTTTTTGTATCTTGTTATGATATTTTAAATAGAATATGGTATTCAAAAACCATGTAGTAGTATGTCAAGACATTGAGAATTAAAATAAAAATAAATAAAATATTATACCCATCTATAATTATATTTATCTGCAATTAAAAACTTAATTACTTCTGGACATTTAAGATTAATTTAAAATTAGAATTTAGAAACCATGAGAAATTGAATATTAGTATTTTCTAAATGATTATACTAGTTACAGTATAAAGGTAATTTCACTTGATATTTGAATGGATTTATTATGATTATGTAGTAAATAGAAATTTAAAGAGTTTTATTTAACAACCATAAATGATTAAAAGTAAATTTATTCTAAACAATTTTAACATGTTTTTGTATGTAATAATGTTAATAGATAAATTACTAAAAAATTATTTCAAGAAAAAAATTTGGAAAAAGGGTTCTATGTATGCTGATGTTAAAATTAGGAATGTTCTCTGTATAGAACTGCTGTTTGGATAATTAAAACATTTTATGTTGTGAACTTGTAGATTTTAAATATGATTAATGAGTTCAAGATTAGGAATATGATTCTTAAATATCACCACTATTAAACCCTTATTTGTTTATAGTTTTTTTTCATTAAATAGATTTGTGGGATTATTTTAGAAACTAGTCATATATAGATAATATTTGAATTGCATATAAATGTAATGAGTAAACAATACCAAAAAAATGCATCAATCATAAGGAATATATGGCAGTTTATCATAAAAGATATAATACATCGGGGCTTCTATCAAGTTTTTTTAGTATTCATAAAATATTTTTTATAATATAAAATGTATGATGTAAAATTAACCCTCTATCTTATCATTCTACCCTGATGGTTGTAGCATCTTTCCCCTCACCAATTGTCTTGGGAAGTGGCGGTGAAACTACTATGCCTTATGTTACATCCCCAATACACAAAAGGATAGTAGTAAATGACATGGGGTTCATAAATAGTTTGGGGAGATTTTTTCCTTTGAAATTAAAATAACCAAATGATACAATATCAACCAACAACCACTATATGATGCATGATATATACATATATATAACTCAAAGTAATACTAATAAACCACAATACCAAACTCCAACCATGAACCAATCATAGAGTACAAAGAAGAAACTAAACCCAACATAACTCAAATACAACCAGGGAATCCCAAAGTAAATCTCAATAAGATTCAACCTCTATATCAAAAATATATACCTATGGTATCATGATAAATTACAAATAAATGAGATAACATTCCTTTATATGTATCATGATATAAAATATCTATAAATGCACCAATGTGGCCAAGCATGGTGTGAGTTTAAAACTTAGTAGTATTTCCCCAGTGACTTCCCTACTCATGAAACTTGGATATAACATGTTATTGCATTTATATAAAAAATTTCTATAAAACAATTTCCGAAAATATTCTTAAAACAAAAATAAATTCTATAAAAATAGTTTTTAATATAATGCATCCAAAACATGTATTTCAAACAATTTCCCATTTCTATTTGGCATAACCCATTCCATTCCATATTTCCACACATCCACAATTTCATTCACATGTGATAGATAAATACTCATGATTGTTCTCCAACCGATCTACCAAGTCATCATAATGTAACCATACACCAAGTAACCTAATGAAACATTCCCCTTCCATAGGGTCACATCGATGAAAATGGAAAAATTCCAATTGTTATTCTAAATACCATGTTAAAAAAATTGTTCCAAATCATTTCAATAAAACAATTATTATATTTAAATCATTTTTTCTACCAATTTTACATTCATCAAAACCACAAAACAATTTTAAAATCATGTAACCAATTTCACTTTCCACAAAACAACCTATTTCTATAATTCCACAATACATAAATAAAGAGGTTTTCCACCAAGTTTTCACATAAATTTAACAATTCAAAACTGTTAATTTAACCAATTTAAAATCAATCCATCATGTTCTAAGAATAGGTTGCGAGAGTGAGTCCACCTACTTCACAAACATATGAGAAAATGAATAATAGTGCAATTATTCCAAAAACATGGCCTTGATCTTCCCGAACCATACTTATATATTGTTCCCTGCCATTTAAACAACTATATCACATCATGATTGGAATAAAAAAATATGAATCTATCCCAAACGGATTATATCAATGAATCTAAAAGAGGTAAAGAAGATGAATGATATGGAAACCCACAAAGAACTAGCACTTAACAAGGAATCCAGCCTCAAATGCACTAATATTCACCAATGGATCTCTCTCAGATCGAATGTTGTCTCCATAACCATGGCATTGAGAGGAATTCCAGTTAGGGTCTGATTAAGGAAAAAAATAGTTGTCAAATGTGTTATTCATGTTAGACTCACAAAATAATAATCTAATTTTTAAATTTGTATGTTATAGGTGAACGGTTAAGAAAACCATGCACAAACTATATGCCATCCACTATCTCTAAATATACCTTGCATGGTTGTCTCAGGCAGTTAGAGAAATCATGTGCCAACCAAACTCAACTGATTTATTTCACATTGCAATGTTTTTCTGGGGTGGTATCATGGGTTGGCCAAACTATTTATTAACCATGAACCTACCCAGTTCCCACCATTTCCCATTTCATTGTTTTTAGAGGTGTTCCACGGTTTCTACTAACCATTCTCAAACTATCTACCTTATGAAAATACCCAAAATCATTTCAAAACTCTTCTAAACCTTCCTAAACATAACCTAATCACATTATATACTTAAAATAAATAAATAAATTATTAATTCCATGAAACTAAGGATTCTATATTCTCTCAAATTTTGTATTTTAATTCTAGAAAATGAGAAAACAAAATATTTTGTATTCTATGATGAGCTGAAAATCTTCCTCTCATTACAACCAACAAAAAATGTGATTTTAATTACTTTTACGTCTATTGTATTCTATGATGAGCTGAAAATCTTGATTGGTGGTAATCCTGAATAGGTTTTCTCTAACAACTTAAAGATATGACCATCTGATCTCGAACCCAAAAAAAACTATCATCCAGCTTCCATTCCTCAATGGTATTCCGACCATATAACTTTTACCTAATCACAAAACATTTATTATTTGATTTTTTTTTGCTTCCTTGACCTTCTAAACCATGTTTGGATAAAAAAAACAGGAATATAAACAAAAATAATAACTTGTTCTTCACAATCCATGTGATTTATAAAAATCACTAACATCATCTTCCACTGATATGATACTTCTTTTTTCTACTGACCATATGACTTTCTACTAAATGAATCTTTTTATGAATTTCATTTACCTGGTATATACAAAAATTTAGAGTAAAACATTTGTAGTCACTTAATCTATATTATTTTTATTATATTCAAATATATTTTTTTTAAAAAGTTGTTTCATTCTATTGTGATCAATAAACAGCCTAAATTTATCACTAAATAGGTATTGATGCAAAGTATTCAAAGAATTGAGTAAAACAGCTAGTTTCAATTCATGTGTTTGTTAGTTATTCTCAATAAACCATAACTATAATTATCCATAAGCAACAATATGATCTCTCTACAAGAGAACACATCTGAACCCTTACCCTAAAGCATGACAATACATGGCATACCCTTGTCTTGATTCTGGAAATATCAAGATCTTTGTTAATGTAAGGAAAAATTTAATATCATAAAAATACTTTTGAAATTTCTTATTCCATTGAAATGTTACACCTTTCATTTTCAAGGCTTTCATTGGTGAATCTAGTCATGAAACATTGTGAATAAATTGTCGATAATAACCATCCAGACCAAGGAAATGATGTATCTCATAGACATTATTCGGTTGATTCAAAGAGATTATGACCTCATTATTTTCTATATCTATATAACCATGTGTTTCAGTGATAATATGGCCAAGGATACATACCTCTTATATAAAAAACACAGTTTTATAGTTTGGAATACAAGTGATGATATAGAAAAACTCCCATAACTATCACCATGTATTGTTCATGATCAACTGTTTTCCTTGAATACATAAATATTTTGTCCTCAAAACCACAAAAAAAAAATTCCTTGAAATATCTGATTTATCAATTTAAAAATACTACTTGTGTATTTGTGTGACTAAAAGAAATAACCGTATACTCATAATGGAAAAAATCTACTCCTAGAATCTATCATTAAAATATCCTCCTTTTGAACCCACAATTAGGGATATCTTAATCACAAGTAAATTTTAGATAACCATTTAGGTTCCATCAATTAATTTAAAATATAATCAATTCATGGAATTTGATATCATTTCTTTGTTATATTTTGGTCAAGAATACGGTAAATGCACCCAAAAGGGAAGAGTTTCATTTTCCTTTTTCCCAACAAAGACTGGTGATGCCGACAGAGAAGAACTAGGCTGAATGAACCCTTATTTTCAATCTGTTCAAAAATAAATTTCATTTCCAATAATTATATTGACACCATATAACAATATGAAGGTGAGATATAATTTTCCCCTAGTATGAAATAAATTTAAAACTCAAATTCTCATGTGAGTGGAAATCCTGAGAAATTCATGGGAATACATCTCCAAACATATCAATTTTTTAAAAAAAAACTACTTTTCTTAATATCATCCACCAATTCCAAGGTAAATTATTACAACATATTAGAAATATTAAAAAATGTTTGTTCCAACAAGCCTATTACACCTACCATTACATTTAAGTGTACATTAAAGATATAATTGAATCCATCATTAGTTCTAAAACTAACCATTTGGTTTTAAAAGATGATGTGAGCTTTGAACGTATTCATCCAATCCATACCCATGATTATTTTATATACATTCATCTCTAGCACAGATAAATCCCATTTCAATTCAACTCTATAAATAGTTATAGAACATTCTTTGCTGATAAAATTTATACGTTATCTTTTAACAAGAGGTGTTTTATGTTTTAAAATAGACATTATCATATTAACATGAAAACACATAAAATTAACATAAGGATAAGAAATACAATAATGGGATGTACCATTATCAAAAATAATATTTCATAATGATGGTATTAAAAAATCATACCTCTCACTATATAAAGTCTTGATTGATCATCCATGATCAATTTTGTAGCTCCACATTATTTTTTACTCATAATATGTTTTTATTTATTTCCCCATTGGGATTCCAATACCTGAGGATTCATAGTATTCATAGAAAGACCACACCCAATTATGTTAAACTAATGATAATTACTCTATTTTTCATTGTCCATTGAAAGAATACAACTTTTGAAAAACAAGAGATGTGTCCCAAGCACCCAACCTTGAAGAACTGTAACTATAACAAATAATTTGTCCCATGTTATAGCAATTGTGACATGCTCGAGGTGGTGTTGTAAAATCTCTCTTTATGTTATCAAAGGATCCACATTGAGAACGACCATGATTTTTCTTGGGGTTAGAAGGAATATTCATTGATCCAGTCATCTGATTATGAATCATTCCACTACATTGGTAATAGTTATTCCCACTTCTAATTATTCTAATCATTAGATTTCCCACAATTTCCCATAGGTATCCACATGCTTATTCAACCCATAGTTATAGAGATGTATCTTTATACCATCATTTCTCTATTGACCATATTTCTATAACATGTTATCAAAATCATGTAAATCATTTAAAAAATATCTTGTCTCCCCCCCCCCCTCGATTCAAAAACTATCCATCAAGGATTAACTTGCAGAAAATTCGGGTGAAAAGCAAACAAAATTCATAAATTTGGTTGTGTACTCTATCACGGATAGATTCTCCATATTCAAGTTGAAAAATTATAATATTATATAAATCCCAATAGTTTAAGGATATAATTGTTTGTTTAAAATATATTCAAAATCCTTCCTTGAGATTCCTTGGTCTAATTTTTCCTAAACAGCTAAATCCCACAACTGGCATGATAAATCCACTAGAATGTGCATTTCTAACTTGACTTCTAACTCATATGCTACCTCAAAAATCAAATATTTGATTCATCCTATCCAGCCACACCTCTAATATTTCCTATTCTAAATCACCCCAAAAGATATCTGAACAAAATAATAAACTTTTCTTGGTTGATCATTTATGTTCCCTCTATCCAAAGTAATAAAAACGTGTATAATACTCTGAACTAGCTGTTGGTCCACCTATCGCTCAAGTGCAACCACATTCTCAGTAGACTTTTCTGTTTAGCTTCATCTATGCATAACTACTTCCATTTTCTATAACCAAAAGAAAACACCATTAATTATTACTTTCTAGTAACCAAATTCTTATCAATTTCATATTTCCCAGATCACACATATCACAACAAGGCTACCCAAAACTCAATGCTTTCCTTTTTCAAACCATTTATTAACATTTAACTATGATCAATGAAAATGAAACCATTTTAAACTATTCTCAAAAATCAACACTTTTATCACCAAATTAAAAAGCATTACTTAAAATGAAATCTTCAATCCTAGAGGGAATTCATTTCTAACAATTCATGTCATTCTCTTCTTATTAGATAAACCCATAAAAATAAGATAAAAATTTCGAGATGTGTATAAAAACACCTATGTACCCAAATTCCTAGTAACTTGAAGTTCAACTAAATAGGTTATCTTGTCCTATTATGATCTATATTTCATATCCCAATGATCCCACTCATTACTACCATACCAACTAAATTATTGAGATAGAATTATTTTCAAACTCTATGTAATAAAAATTCAATACCATTTGTCCCAAAATAAAATATATATTAACCGATCAAGAATTCTTAAATTTTTTACATCCATCCCCTATACCATTTTTTTTAAAGATGTAGTGATATTACTAGACGTTAGGTGACATCCCCAAAACACTAAAGGCTATAAATAAACACCATGGGATTCATAAATAGTTAGTGGATTATTATGCCATTGAAATTAAAATATCAATATGATATAAAAATAACCAATAACCACTATATGATTCATAAGAATAATACAACTCAATGTAATACTAATAAACCACAACACAAAATTAAAACTAAGAACCAATATCATAGTAATATGTAGATACTAAAACAAAAGAAACTCAAAGTCAATCAGGATATCTAGAAGAAACCCCTAATAAGATCCAATATCACAATCTACAAGCCATGACTAAGGTATCATGATTAATTACCAAAGTAATGGTATACCTTTCCTTTACTTATATATCAATTTACAATATCTACAAACACACTGAAGATCCTAATAAGGGGGTGTGTATAAAACTCAGTATGGTTTACCAAATTAATTCCCTATTCATGAAACTAGGATATAATATATTATCGCATTTATATAAAAAATTTATATAAAACAATTTAAAATAGGTTACATAAAAACCAAAACCATTACTAAACAAAACATTTTCCACAGAAAGAAACCCAAACAAGTCTTTCAATCGAATTCCCATTTTTATTTGGAATAACTCATTCATTTTACATATCCACACATCCACTCATGCATGCATAGGATATAGTTCAACACTCATTAGTGGTATCTCATCGATCTACTATGTCATCAAAAAATAACTATAAACCATGTTCTCCAATGGCACACACCCCTTCTATCGGTTCACATTAATGCTAAAGAACACACACAAACTGTTATGCTAAATAGCATGTAAAAAAATTGTTCCAAACCAATTAAATAAAATAATACATTTATTAAAAAAATCCAAAGTACATTCCTTGAATCAAAACCAAACAATCATTTTAAAATCATCATTTTAAAATCATGTAACCAATTTCACTTTTTACAAAACAACTATTTTATACAATTCCAAAATCCATCACTAAAAAGGATTTCCACTAACTCTACACAAAAATTTTACAATTAACAAAAATAAATTCAAAAAATCTGAAATCATGACTTAACTATCTCATAAGATATGTTTAGAGTTAATCCACCTACCATGAAAATTTAGGATAAAAAGATTCATAACACAATTATTCAATGAACTTGGTCTATATCTTCCTAGAACAATCTTATATATTTTTCCACACCATAAACATAACTGAATATCATCATTATTGTAATCACACAACATGAATATATCCACAATGTATTTTATTCAAAACTCCCAGAGAGAAATTAATAAAAAAGATAAAGAATCCCACTAAGAATGACCACTTACCAAGGAATCTGGCCTTCAACACCCCAAGATTCTCCAACAGATAACTCCCGAGCTATAAGTAATGGTATCAAAAGCCTTGGGAGGGTGATCAATTCTATATAAGTTCATATTAAGGCACAAATTAGTGGTTAAAGGGTTTATTCGGATTAGATTCTAAAAATACATATCTAATTTTTAACTCTACACGATTTTGGTGCACACTTAGGCAAACCGTGTCTAAATATTGTGACAGCCACTTCCTCCAAAAACCCCTCACATAATTGGTTCACAAGGTTAAAGAAACCATTAAACAACCATTATCATCCCCTTAATTTTAATTTTCATGGTTTTTCCATGGTGTTGTCATGGTTTTTCCAAACTGTGTGCCAACCCAGTGATGGCACACCTCAACCCGACACATCCATTTTATTTTATTTATCATGGTCTTGTTTCATTTAGTTCTTGAGTGGGCAAGAGTTTTGGTAATTGGAGGTATAAGATATTTTTGAGGCTTTTTACTATTCATTGGTTACCCCACAAGGTTATTAGTAACCTTGTGATGCTCATATGGGTTCCCAGGTGGGTATGAGTTGTGTCGCGTGGATTTTACAGGACCACTTAAATTGTGTGGAAATTGTTTGGTTTGGGTATTTGAGTTTATAGTAATGTGTGGAAAAGTTTGAGAATTATTTTCTCAACTTTGTTTCTTCCTCGGAGTAACTGTTTTAGGCTCCTAGACTAGGAAGTGGCCAGTGCATGCTTGGCGCATGGTTTGGGAAACTATGATAAAATGGTGTGGGTTTCCCTTTTAAATGTTTTTATTATTTTTACTTTTTATTTAAATATTTTATCCCCCCCCCCTCACCCATGTGCATCACCCCCCTTCCCTTCCTTCTTCTCCCATCACACGCGACACCCCCTCCTACGAGCCCTCTCCTCTTCTGTGTTTTATCAAATATCACTAGGTTTGTTGGTCAGTGTCTCATGGTAAGAACTCATCCACCTTCCTTATACAATATTTTGGTTTTTTCATATCACCTACTGTAACATTTGGTTTATCTAAACCATAGGGTTTTTGGGTGGGCTAATCTTTTATGATTATCTATTAATAGGCTGTGTGATGGGTTTATCGGGACTTCTTCTCATGTATTTTGACATCTGCCAACTAATGTGTAGAATTTTAGACTATTTCAGTCCACCTACCATCATTTTGTGGGTGGTTTCCTTCTACCTTGTATTTTATCCCAATTTTAATTAGGTTTGTTCGTAATTTTAGATCTCCTTATATTGTTTTAGTGTGTCTTGGACCTCATCAAGGTGGATTCAATCCTCTGTTTTCAAATACTTACTAGCGTATGCATAGTTAGAAATGTTTTTATGTATGTTCTACTCTATATATATTCACCCATGTAAGGATGACTATATATAATGGGGCTAAGTGTTTATATTTATATATATAAATATTCATATGACTTTAAGTGTAAATGGGAATATGTCAGTATAAGAAAATATGCAAGGATCCCCTTGTACGTATTTTTCCCTGAAAATAAGTTATTAGGGGATATGTGTGCATATATATGTGTGGTGGATCTTATTAATGTAAGTACAAAGGGAATATTCTAGTTTTTTATTAATAATAGAACCTTGATTTTGAGGTAGGACCCCTATGCCTTGGCCACTTAAAATTGAAATCTATAATTCTGTGATGTTTTAAAATGTGTTTTCCATTTATATAAAATGTATGTTTCATATATATATAAATATAATTTTTTGTGGGTATTGTAAAATGTCTTTTTTCATGGTTTTTAATAATTATCTTAAACTATTATAATGTATTTATTCAATTTAAGTATGTTTTCAAGCTTGTTTTTTAATGTGAGTTTACTTGAAGATTCAATTGGTTTTTAAATGTTATTGAAACTTTAATGTGTGGGGATATTTTTTCGTAAATGAAAGTATTCCTTGTAAATTAATGAGGCCCATTATTCACATTGAGAATGATATTTGGAAGTGGAACCCCCTATTGAGGCACACACCCTTGTTTTAGAAATGGTATGTATGTGTTTTGTTTGTGATTTTTTACATGTGTTGAGTGTTGAGGCTTGTGAATGTTTTAATGACATGGAAATAGGGGTTAACCGAAGGTGGAATATGGGTTGTGATATTTTGGGATGGGTTTTTTGGTAAATAAAGTGATAAGTACAAATATATTATATTAATAAAAACTCGCCACTATATGATGTAGATAACATGGGAATCATGGGTACCTAGGTGGGAATACTAGAACTAGTACTCTAGGCATATTAGCAGGGCTGATGCCTGATTTCCCCTAATTTTTTTGATGCAACAACACTAACTAAACATTTAATGATGACTTGAGACAAATATACCTTGGGATTTTATCACATCAAGTAGCTCGTTCACAAGGATGATGTGGGTTATGGTTTCAATACCATGTCACTAATGTTTGAGGATCCTTGGACTCCAATAACACTTGATAATTAGGTATTTACCATAGTTACTATGTTGTGATTTAAATTTTATTTTATATTATACTTATTTCATTCATTATGAAACCTGAAATTTAATCTCAATTGTTTCCCCTCAATTTTTAATGTCTCTAATTTCGTGGAAAATATTTTGTATGTGTAACGGAAAGGATATGGTTTTTATTAAATGATAGATTGTTAATTTAATTAGAAAAGAATGTAAAAAATTTCTTTATATTCTTGAATTTTAAAACTAGCAAGACTTGGTTTTATTTTTAATGGGAAGGCAAAGGAAACAATATATCTAGTCAAACCTACTGAGTTTTAAAACTCATACCAATAGATTTATTTTTATTGTTATATTATAGTGACGTTTCCCAATGTTTTTATCCCATGGGGCTAGTGTGATCCTACAGTTGGAGGTGAACCCTCAGGTCACAGGGTTTAATGACCATCACATAAAAAACATAGATAATACATAACATTTTCATAATAGTTAAAACATTATTCAAACAGATTTTTAAATACCATATTAGTTTCATTCCTTTGGAAACAAGGAAACATAAACACCGGTAGGAAAGTGAAATACATTATCTTCCACTAGGTTTTTCATTACTAGAACCCTTATTATACATATAATACATAACACATATCTTCATAACCTTTGTAAGGAAACATAAAAAGGGGTCATCTCAGATGCTCTATAAGGGTAATAATCTAGACATGCAAGCATTAACAAAAGAATACGGGAAAGAGAACATGCTCAAAACATTAGAAAATCATAACCTACATATCAATGATCATAAAAATGAAACATTTCATAAATCATATAATTTCATAATACATGAATCATAAAAAAATAAAAAAAATCCATGAAAACATAACATAGGAATAAAACATGGAATTGTGGAAAAAACATAAGCATATAATTTGATTTCCATAGTAGTAAATGCATCACTACTAAGGCCATTTTTTTATTATGGGTACACTCTCCCACACCATCTTGGTAGTTAGGGTTCACTCCCATGGTCATCTTAGTAGCATGAGTTCACCCCCTATACCATCTTGGTAGTCATGGATCACTCTCATGGACATCTCAATAGTCAAGGTCAACTCCCAAGACCATATTAGTATATCTCATGAGATTTAAATCTATACCCAATTAATTGAAAGAAGATATAGGGCCCAATCATATCATAACTAAATCATACATACATGTAACACAAGATCATTAAAAATCATATCATAACCCATTATATAAAATGGGTATCATAAATATGTAATGTTATCATAACCAATGTAAAAAGATAAAAGATTTATAATAATTTTATCAAAAGCATAACCCATAAAAAAGATGTGGGCTTAAAAAGAATATAAAACATGAATGATAAATGGGTCTCAAAATAATAATTCTATAAAAACATGAGCCATTAATATAAATAATATGATGGAAAAATTGAATAAAAACCCTAGAATGAAATGAGTAACAACAACAAATTTCATCTTAGATGAAAAATAATTTTGAAGTATCTTTCAAAAACACTTGTTGAGGAAAATGACCTTTATTCATGGAAAAATTACTTTTATAACATAAAACAATATAGAAACTATTTCCTTTGAAAATAATTTGAAACTATATAAAGATTTTTTTTAATCATTTTTAAAACCCTTTTCCATGAAAACATTTAAAATAAAGTTGAATCCATTTTGAGAACCTTTTTACTTGAAAAATTATAAAATAACAAATCAAATCATTTTATAAACATATTTCTTTTGAAACAATTTGAAAACATATAAATAATTCATAAAAATTCTCTAAAAAAATTATTTTAGTTCATATCAAAGATTCTTTAAAAAAAATTGAAACCAATTCCATTGAAAATACATTGAAAAGTTATCATGAAATCCTGAAAACATTTTTCAAAACCATTTCTCTAAAAATTATTGAAAACATATACGGGAATATTTGAAAATATAAATAAATTGAAAATAATTTTCCATAAATGTTTTTATTCAATTATAATTTTAATATATATTAGAAAAAAACCATTGTTTTTTAAATAAAATATATTTCCAATTGAAGAGGGAAATACAGTCAGAGTTTTATTAGAAACAATATCCTAATAATTTTAAGTACCAAAGATTAGAAAAATTTTTACTAATACATTGAGATACATTGAATACATGGAGGACAATGAAATTATTTTTTTATTCATAGATGGATCAAAATATTTCATCAATGTAATCATAACCATAAAAAATCCTGATATACGTTGAGATTTTTTTCAAGAAACTCTTAATGAAAGGTAACTTGGGATCATACTCACCATGTAAGGAAATTAAATTACATGAAAAATAAACAATAAATAAAATATGGATATTCATGATATAAAATTTCAATTGGAATTATAGAAACCTTGAAAAATTATTTAGGTGCATCATAAAACATGCATCTCAAAAAAGGAAAATTGAGACAAAACTATCTTTCCTATTTTGTAACTTTTGAAACATAAACCCCATTAAGAAAGATTATAAAATGGATATGTAAATAACAATAAATTTAATAATAATAATAATAATATAATAAATTCATGATATGTATATACATCACACAAAATAAGAGAGTGGTGATAATGACAAGTATCTCATGAATATAAAAAGTGATATGAAATTCCATTATCCTGTGTATTGACTCTCATCGTACTCATCCAAACCGCTTATAAAATAAATTTAAGTTTATTATAAATATTTCAAATAAATAAATTATTATAACTAATACCATATATGGTTATATTATAGCTTTATATTACCCACTTTTTAACCAATACATGTTAAGGTTTCACTTCGGGTAATATCCTCTTTGTTCTTCACATGTGTGTTAATTTATTAAATATATGGTCCTTATACGTATATCATGATTTCAAAAATATAAACCATGATATAATTATAAAATATATTCATTATATTTTTATTATAACAATACATATATTATATAATTATAAAATGGAATACATAGTTCATGGCGACGTTAGGTCGTACATACGTATGAGCATTGTTTCTGTTTTATGGTCATATTGAAACAATGTTGGTAAATGAAATATATGAATATATACTTATCTATATATAGAATTATAAATTATTATTATTATTATATCATATATATCATATAATATCACTAAAATCATTTTTAATACATTCCATGTTTTGTGTGAATGAATCACATCACTTTTAGGGGTGATAGTTCACACTTACTAAAGAGCAATTATCATATTTACACAAAATAGAATGAATAATGATATGTATTGTAAAAGAATTAAAAAATTTTAAATAAATTTTAAATATAATATATATCACATATATATACATCCTTCATCATAATTTATACCATGAAACGTGGTAAAAGAAAAAATTAACAATCATCATTTCATGAGGAGACAATTCATCTTTCACGTAAACAGTATGTTTGTTACCAATTATATGGAAGTGCGTGTAATTGTAGTGAAATTTTTTATAATAAATAATATCATAATATTTATGATAATATTTTATTTTTATAATAATTTTAAAAGTATATTTGAGGTAGTCGAGAATGAAACTAAAAGAAAGAACCATGAGGGATGGTGTTACCTCTTAATTGGGTAAATCCTTTTGGATTACAACAAAGGGATTACATAGAATAATTTATGAACAAATTTAAGTCTAAATATATAATTTATGAATTTATTTAAGTATATTGGGTATATATTTTCCAAACCAATGTGGTTTTATATCTCTCAGTAAGTGGGAGGAGAGGAGGCCTTTTAGAGTAGATGGGTAGTGGCACTCCTGTAATATTTTGAGAAAGGAATTACATACACGTTTTTAAAACTGTAAGTGGATAAAATAATGGACCAAATTATATAAAATATAGTATAGTATCTAAATATTGTCATCCAATCACTCTTGTAAAAGTTTCTAGGTCATTTGTTCCCTTAGTATTAAGCTTTAGTCTCTTATTAAGATTGGTTTTTCCTTAATCGTTGTAATTAATTTTAATTACTTCACTCATAATTTTGGTGAAAAATAATTTGTAATTATTATAAATTATAAATTATTCTTATTAAAAATATGGAATCCATTTTTATAAATTCGAGTCACATAAGTGATAGAAGTTAATTTAAATTTAATCCAGTAGATGGGACGATAATGTAGGTTTTTTTAGTAAAAACATCTGAAAGATTGCTATGTTTTTTTAGTAAATTTAAAATTTAAATTAATTAAAATGACCTAAATTTGTTTAATTTATAAAATATGATCTCAATAAACTATAAAAATTTAAATGTAATTTATAATAACAAATAAATTATAGAAAAATCGTTTTTGAAGTAAAATTCAGTATTTTAACTGTTCGTTAAAAAATGAATCTTCACATTAAAAATACCAAAATTTTTCCCTAAACTAATTTTATCTTTTACATAATAATATGAATTTTATTTTTAATTATATAAGCCATAAAATTTGAAAAAATTTGATTTTAAATATGTTCTCCATTAAAAGGTGGTACAATGCCTTAAGAATAATATAGGGTTTTAAGCATTAAATTTGGTTTTTTCTTATTTTATGTACAAAAAAATATTTTCGATGAATATAAAAAATATTTTACTGAATAATATAATATATATTAAATTAATATCACTCTATAATTATAATAAATACTATTAATCAATGTGAAACAACTTTCTAACTATAAAAAATAATATTTTCCTTTTTACTCAACAACTTTTCATATTCCTTTATAATTAATTGGTTACCATTTAATTCAAATTATATTTTTTAAACATTATATTTTAATAAATTATTTAATTCTTTTAATAAAAAAAATTATTGTCTATGTTATATCTTATTCACAATTATTATTGTGTGGTATGCAAGACATTGAGGAAAGTCATTGTTGCATATAACGCATGCTAACCTCGTTATTCCATATAGATAAAGATAAAATTAATGTTGTGTGTATTGCATGAGTAACTTTTTTTGTATAATTCAAGATATAAATAGATATTTATTATACAATAAAATATTTTCAATATTGTGTAAAATATAAAATATGAAAAAAAATAATTTGAAAATAATAATTCAAAAAATCTTGGTGTATTACATTCTACCCCACTTAAAATGAATTTCGCCCTCGAAATTCATCTGGTTAATCAATTGTTTAATACTTGAAATTTTAATTCATAGAAACCCGCATCATAAAAAGGAATACTAAAACATCCCTTAAAAAGGGAAAGTTGGAACCATAACAGTTACCCAAAATAGTGTATAACTAGGTTTCCTCATAGGACAACAATGGTTGGTAGTGTATATTGTACATGGTGGAAAAGCATAAATATTTAAAGAGAGTGATTAAGGTCATCAATCACAAACACGTAAATGATAAAATAAAAGTTGAGGGCCTCAAATTCAAAATATGTGATTATTTAAAAGTCAACGATTTCAAAAAATATGGTATTAGGAAAACACATTATTTATCTTTATCCTATCATTGAGTAATTTTTTTATTATCTAAGAATATAAGGAAACAAACTTACTTGATTTGATTCTATAAAAAATAATTATAAGGTTGTGCTATTATATATTTTTAATTCATCCATTACCTCACGAAAATGGTTGTCCAAAAATTAACTTTTATTCCCAAAGCACTAATATACACTTTTAATGGATATTAAGGCCCATAAAATAATGGAAAGTATAATGATTATTTGCTAATTATCCTTCAAAATAAATAGGGTTAATACATTAATCTCTAAACATAAAAATTAACACAATTGTTTCATCAATAATATTTATTAATTAAAAATTGATATACATTAACTAGGAATTCATGTAGACCAGTCAAAGGCGTAAAACCCTTATTGTCCTTAGGTTTTTGTTTCATGACCATCAGACATGTCAGACTTGATTGGTTGTCAACCAAAAAACATTATATCCTTTTCTAAAATCAAACTAATATAAAATTAAAAATAAATAATATGGACATCCTTGATGTAATTTTAATCACAATATAGCCTTTTACAAAGGTTTTCAATAAAATCTCAATACATAAATAATTCCTAGGAAGTTTAACATAAACTTTTCAAGAATGGTTAGCCTTATAACAATTCAAAAACATAAAACTACAAAAATTTAGAAATAAAGTCCTAAAATAAGATTAACATTGATCTCCCATATATCATAATGTTCTACTTGTTTTTCACATTCCAAAACTTTTGAATTACCCCAATGTATAATCCCTTTAACATAGTAATAAATTGAATTACCAGAAATAGTTTTCAAAAACATGAATGATTCATTATTTCAATGATTACTGGATACATTAGTTAAATAAAAGATTTTGTAAACATCAACCATGATGTCATATATCACTTTTTCAAAAAAAATCTGTAATCATCCCTAGGGTAATCAATATTATGCAGTTAACTTTATCCAAATCAATCATTTCATCATCTAAGATACGAAACATTTTCACAACATCTTCATCACATTATGTTTTAACATCCATTAATCAAAATATAACCATTAAAAATATCCCATTAAATCATTAATGAAAAATTATACTGAAAATTCATATATATATATATATATATATATCATGCTTCATATAACATAATATTTGAATTGTAAAACATAAATACTTCATTCAACCAACATTATTCTTAAACCATTATTCTAGCTTCATCAGCATACTCCTTAATAAATTTGTATTAGAATATGAATTATAAATAATATTTCAAGGTTCATAAACCTCAATATAATAATTCTTGTTATTTTTAATGTAAAAATTCAAGATGAACATCACATACCTTTCACATTTCATCTAAAGTCTTATTATCTTCAGAAGTACAACAAATAATCATACCACCTTCCTGATTCTCATTGAGATATTTCCACTTGGGAATAAAATTTTCATAATTTCGATACATTACAAATCTGACACATTCTATGTTAACCATGTTATTTATAGTTCTATCCATTTTCTAAAACTATAAATTATAGCGTGAGAAACATTTATCATAATTACATAAGAGATAATCATGAACAATTACTTATGGGATGGCTAAATCATTAAACTATCATTAATAGATGACACCATGGGGATATACTAGGTTATTTAGAGAGAAATTATTTTTAAATACTTCATGATAGTTCGTGGAGTGTTTATTAATTCCATAAGCATTTCCCTAAGGAGTGTCAAACTAGGTGTGCAACAAGGCATATTGTCATATATTAGATTACCCTGAGTTTGGCCCGAAATATCGTTCAGAAGATGTTACTCCAGGGTACATCTATTCCAGAACCATATCCACCTATAGTATCTAGATGTGGATGTAATTCTTGGAAACCACTTAATCTATCATTTACCAAAATTCTAGTACATTTTCTTATACATTTCTGTATCCGTACACATATCCCTAGACATGGTCTTTAAGGTTCTCACTATGGTTTTTTCATTATAACTTCTAAAGGATAACTAATCCTTTTAAATGATACAAACTATAGTGACCCTTGCTTGACATAAAAAGAAAATAGATAAGTTTTGTGTAATGCTTAAAACATTATACAAAGAGACTCTTGAAGACTATATATGTTTAGTGACTTTGGAAAAGTGAAATCTTAAATACCGGTATATAAGTGAGCTACATTGTCTTCCAATTGGTTCTTAATGAATATAATAATTCTTATACACATTATAATTAATACATATCTTCATAATTTGGGGAAGGAAAGATAAAAAGGGGTGAGCTCAGATTTTCAATAAAGGTTACAAGGGAGAAATTTTGGCATAAACATGATCATAAGGGTATGATAACATCCTAAAAACATTAAAAGATCATACCCTGCATATCAAATATTGTAGACATGAATCACAGTATAATCCTTGGTTGTTCATAAGACATGAATAATAAGGAAATAAATAACATAATCTATACAAGTATGACATATGAATAAAACATGGAAATATAGAAAACCCATGCTCATATTATATTATTTCTTTAATAGACAATCCATCGCTACCAATGACATGTCAGTAGTATGGGTTCACTCACCATACCATCTTGGTAGTCATGGTTCACTCCCATAGTCATATTAGTACCATGATTTCTCTCCTCATTCCATCTTGGTATTCATGGTTCACTCTCATGGCCATCATAGTAGTTAAGGTTCACTCTAAAAAACATCTTTGTATATCTCATTAAATATAAATTTTTACCTAATGAATTGGGGGTGATATAGGTCTCACCCATATCATAATGAAATCATACATATATGTGCCACTAGAATATTGAAAACAATATCATACCTCATGAAATGATATGGTTACCATAAACATATAATCTTATCATAACCTATGGAAAAATATACATGTTTCAAAATTATTTCATTGAAATCATAACATGTGAAAATAAGTGGTTTTTAAAAGTAGGTAACTCTTGAAAGACAAATGGATTTTAAAAACATTATGCTTTCATAAAAAAAAGCATTCATAGAAATAATATGAATAGAAACATTGAATCATTTCCCCAAAAAAGAATGAGTAACACCAACAGGTGTCGTCAAAGATGGAAAATAATTTTAAAATATATTTTAAAATAAATTATTGGGTAACATACCATTTCTTATTTTAAAAATTCATTTTTAATGTATAATGCCTTTTGAAAGAAAAATTCCTTTTAAAATACTTTGAAAAAAATAGGGATTGTAATAATTTTTAAAACATTTTTCCATTAATATTTATAAAAAAACATAAATACATTTTAGAAACCTTTTTCCATGAAAACTTATAAATTAAGATTCATAAAATTTTAAAAACATTTTCCTTTAAAAATAATTTCGAAAATTATAAATAAATCTTGAAAATATTTTGAATTTTTTTTATTTGAGTACATATGAAATATGTATGAAACCATTTTGAAAACAATTCCATTTAAAATGCATTCAAAAATTATATAGAAATATTAAAAACGTTTTTGAAAATAATTTCATTGAAAATACATGAAATACTATAAAGAAGGCATTGAGAACCAAAAAAATTAAATTATTTTTACATGAAGAATTTCATCATTTATTATTTTAATACATTTTAGAAAATGGTTTGGAAAACATGTTTTTTGAAATAAAATAGATTTCTAACTAAAGAAGAAAATACTATCAGGTTTTTCGTAAAAACAATCTCTTAATTATTTTAATTAACAAAGAGTATAAAATGGTTCTTTTAAATTTATATACCTCAAATAAATATTTTATATAGAAACTCAGGATTTTTATTTAGAGATGGATCATAAATATTCTTAAATGAGTTCATTACAATTAATGATCAAAATAGATGATAATGTTGATTCAATAAACTCATGTTACATGGTAACTTGGGATCAAACTCTCCATGTAAAAAAATGAAATTTCATGTATCTTAAACAATAATTAAAAGAATAATAATAAGAATATAACATGTAAAATGAAATTTTATACAACTCAAAATAGAATTTAGATGCATAATAAAACATGAATCTCAAAGAAGGTAAATTGAGACAAAACTATCTTACTTATTTGGTAACTTTTGAAACAAAAAACCCGTAAAATAAAAATATATAATGGATATGTAAAAACCGATAGATTTAGGAATAATTATATAAAACATTCATGTTCAGTATATTCACCGCACAAAATAATATAGTGGTGAACATAGCATGTAACTCATTGATATGAAAAGTGAGATGAAATTTGTTTACCTTGTGTATTGAATCTCATTGTGAACATTAAAACCACCTATATAATAAATTTATTTAATGCCCCGACCCCAGTTACCCAGAGTCGGTGAATTAATTACATAACATTGGCATGATCACAAGAAAGATAAAATCTCGAAAGACCGATTGGTTTAGTAGCCTTGGAAACACTAGATATATTCATAAGTTTTACATTACATCATAAAATGAAAAACTAATACAACAACATAATGTTTCCACAATCCACACTATTATCCCCTCATAATATCCCTGCAGGTCATTCATAACTTACTTCTTCACATCCTGGGAAAAATAAAACATAGAAAAGGGGTGAGCTCAAATGCCCAGTAAGGATAACAATATAGCGGAACATTCAAAATAATCATAAACATTTAAGGCAATGAATTACTAAAACAAAAGCCTTTTAAACTTGAACTTCATCATAGTATGGAAAAAGTAAAATTAAATAATGTCATTTACTTATTCACATGGATATTCTACTAATCGAATAATCACAAGCAAAAATCAAAAACCACTTTCATAATGTTGGAATGCATAATGCTAAACTTTAATTTCTTTTCAAGGCCTCGTCCCAAGACCATGGGGCTAACTGTAACCGGAACCCAACCCGGAGTGCCTCTAATAACCGGACACCAACCCGGAGTGCCTCTAATAACCGGACACCAACCCGGAGTGCCTCTAATAACCGGAGACCAAACCGGAGGGCTTAATTTTACTAGTCCCTAACCTGGAAAGCTTACTTTTACCAGTCCCCAACCTGGAGGGCTTACTTTAACCAGTCCCCAACCTAGAACATACTTGTCCAACACATTCATATGAAGTAAAGGTTGAAATATAACATAAACATTCTTATTGGAACTAGCATACGAAATGTAAATAATTTCACCATAAACTATGAATGGTATAAAAATAGCACATCCACAGTCAAACATATCACAAAACCTTCAATACAATATAGAAGTTTTGTATCATAATAAATCAACTTCAAATAATCTTAAAATCCATCAAAGGATGTTGACATAGATGAAATCAATATTCTTTTTAAAGAAATATCTCCTTTTAATTTGAAATCATTTAAGATCCATATAAAATAAAACATTTTCTTTGAAAATATTCTTATAATCTTGTAAGGGGAGCTTTGACGATTTTATAACGGCAGAAAATAACCGCACCCGCCGTATAAGTTTAAAAAAACATTCTTATCTTAATTCTATCGAAAAGGTTAAAAAGCACCTTGTTTGGAAAACGACGGAAATATTCCTCTTATAAAAAGTCAAAAAAGGGTATAAATGACTTTAACCCATATTCTTGTAAAAATGTCTTGAAATACATTTTGAAGAAACATGGATGTGGATGATAACGAGATCCCAGTAGATTATTACCTATAAACAACCTCGGATAATGAAGAGATTGTGAAATAACCCTTACCAATTTGGTAACTTATGAACCATACAACCCATGAAAGATGAATCATACAATGAATATGTAAATACACATAAATTAGAGTGTATTACACAAAGAATATAATTATGGGTAGTACATACACCACACAAAAGGTGATGGTGGTAATATGGCATGAATCTCACGGAAATAAGGAGTGAGATGAAAACCCCTTACCACGTTAATCAACTGAGTCGTATGGCCAAAAGTTAATAACCACCAAATGATTTACAGAATAACATGAATATAAAGAGAATCATGATAATATATTTCAAATGGCCGTACACAATACACCACTTTCAATAATTTAGTGGCGAACAATGGAAATCTCACGGAATTGAAAGTGAGATAAGAGAATCCCTTACCTTCTACTTTTCCTTGGTTGGGGTAGGTTAACCTCCTCTTCTTCGGGTTCTTCCTTTTGATTTGATCAAAAGGGCTCCTTAGGTTGGCTTTCTGATCAAACTAAGGCCCCTAGGTTGTAGTGAGGGAGGTTGGGAGAGTATTTGGGCAGGGTTTGGACGAGCCAAGTGGCTTGAGAGGTGTGAGGAATGAGTAGAAGTGGTCTCCTTTTATAAGGGAGAGGAGGGGCTCTTTAGGAAAGAGTGAAAGTATTACTTTATAATATACTTATATTCGGTTTATAATGGTCCAAAAATCATTTAGGTCGAAGATAAGATGACTCATTTACTAAATAACATCAACCAATAAGAATTGGACAAGTTTTAGATAATATTTTAATCATTATAATCTTATATATTTAAATGATTTATTAATGAGGTAAACATTGAATCATTATTGTGTCATTAATAATTTAAATTATATGATGTCTAAAAATTTTAAATAAAATATCATTATGTAGGAAATATTTTTAGCTTTCTAATGAATATTTATAATCTAAAATCCAACATGTATAACCCTATGTAAAATTGTTCTTCTAAAAGATGTAAGCTTATGCCATTTTTATTTTTATTTTAACTTTATTAATATAATGTGTCCCTACCACATACAAGTGGCTCCAAGGGGTCCCCAAATAGACCCAAGGATGCCCATGGTCGGGTATGTTTCCACCAATAAGGTTAGGACACGTTTTAGGGTAATTTTGTATTATTATAATAATATTTTTTAACCCTTATTTGCCGGATTTACCTTTTAACCATGGTAAATAAAATATTTACCGCAGTAATTATTCAAAATGTGTAAAAATAAAAGTTACCTATTTACATAATTTGTACATCCTGATTCCAAATATGTAATCCATTTTTCTAAATTCAAAACACAGAAGTGGCAGAAATTAATTTAAACTTAATTCCCACTGTTAAAACAAAAAGCGTGTTTTTAAGAGATAATAACTATCAAAAGATTGACACTTGTTTATGTTCGGTTTAATTGTAAAATTATGTCCAATGACCAACATTATATTAAATGGTAAAAATATATTCTAAATATACTTTAAAACCACTCAAATTCATAATTTATCACTATTAATTATTTTGATTAAAAAAGTTGTTTTTAATTAAAATTTAGTAATTTTCACTATTCATCAAAATATGAAAGTTATCTGAAAAGTACCAAAATTTCACCTTAGGATAAATTCGATATTCTGAATCCAAAAATGAAGTCCATTTTAAAATATAAAATATATATAATTTCAAAAAGTAGTTATTACTATTCATAACGGCTAGTTTAATTGGTTGTTAGAACTCGGTGTTGCGTACAACACACGCTATCACATTATTCAAAGAGAAGCGTACCGTAGAAGCTTGGGATGTTTCATTTTAAATTTTTGATGTCCCCATTTAGTCAAAAATTTTAAAATATAGTATTTAAAAATGGTTCACTATTAAAAGTTGATAAAAGTGCAATACTGAAAATGAATTTGTTCTTGCATTATATCTAAGAAACTCATAATATGGATTCTAAAATTATAAGGATTACATAAACATTAAAATTTATCTAATACTATTCATAACCTCTTTTGAGTGGCTTGTTTGGTAAGTCATGGTGTAATTGAAATCGGTGTTGCGTGTAATGAAAGTTATTGAATTATTTTGAAGAAATAACACACTACAAAATCTTAGGGTGTTACATTCTCCCCTCCTTCAATAAATTGCGTCCTCGCAATTTGAAATTGTTCTTCGAAAATAAAAGGTTGAAAATAGAAAATATCTTTGTGGGAAAACCCACATCGGAAATTGGGTTACTAAAATTTAGTCTTAATATGAGGAAAAGAGAAATGAAAGGGTCACCACCAAATTATGATCTCGATTAGGAGAACATTGGTGGAAATTAGAGACATATAATTGGAGGAAAAATGTAAATATTTATAGGTAGTGATTGAGGTCATCAATCACAAACAAGTATAAAATTGAGGTCCTTAAACTCATCAATCTATGATGATTTTAAGTACCATCGGTTCAACTAAATATAGGGTATTGGGATAACACATTTTTGACGTTTCAAAATATCTTAGTTGAAATCCCACATCGAAAAATGAATTAATGAGGCCTCTATTTAAAATAAAGAGTGGAAAGTATGAAGATTACCGAAAATAACACATACTAGGGTTCCATGTAGGAAAATATGGATATGGAGGAGAAATCTAACCTTCAATTATCTGATGAAGAGTGGTAGAGAACATGGCTATGAAAAGGACAACATTCCCAAAGCCATAAATTAGTGATGATTTAAGGTACCATCTAGGACAACATTTTTGTTCTAAGTTCCTTTTCTTAATGTTGTGGAATTTATTTATGAGATTGGATAAGATCATAAGGAGATATACTTACTTTATAATTAGAGTTTTATCCATTAATAAATTTCTACCAGAAACTCATCTTTCACTCTAAAAGATAATAGAATGTAAAAAAAATTCTATTTACACTATTCGTATAGGGTTCCAAAATAAACGAATTTATAATTCATCTACAAGATCTTTTAATAAAAACTACATTATTTAATCCAGGACATCTCGTGGGCTAGTGGTAGGTGATACACCCTTGTCGCCCTTCGGTTGCGGGTTCAAGTCTCACAGCCTTGCCGGACGCGACGGTTGCCGCCCGACTTCCGGGTTGTCCTTTTATGGCAATCCAAAATAATCCAAACAAGAACTATCCAAAATACTTATGTCCAAACTCACAGTCCAACATTTATAAGGAAGGTAAACATAATATAGATCCTTTTTACCCCGTAATATCATATGAATACCTTCATCATGTATTAGCATATTCCTTATTGATTACATTCATGCTCCCTTATTCCATATAGAATGCTGGATATACTTCATTAATCCAAAAATGTTTTAAACCCCAAAAATGATGGAATATACAAATCATTAATCAGTTCCAAGGTAGTCAAGAATATCCAATATAATTTATCCAAAACAATCACATATTATTCCAAAATCACTACCTCAGTATCAGAACTATATTATGATTTATCATTCTCTCAACCATATATTTTCCAAAAATTTATCCTGCTATTGAGTCACTTTTCTTTGTTCCACACAATCTCAAGTCCTTAATGAAATAGTACTGCAGTACAATCCTTATATACTCCATAATTATTATAACAAGTACATTGTTGATACAACACTCAATTGACATAATCAACATAAGAACTCTAATCATTCCTCTTCATCTGCGGTAGTATCATAACTTGATTATTATCCAATAACATCATTTGAGGCATAGTCTGATGACTGGGACATAGGTTCGCGTAGTGTCCAAACTCCTTGCAAATGAAGCATTGTACATTTAAAACCATTTTCTTACCCTTGCAGTCACGTACTTTGTGCCCTTTTCCTCCACACTTATAACAAATTCACATTCCTTTCAGGCAAGTTCCAGGGTGTTTCATTCCACAGTTACCACATATGGGAAAATTCTTCTTTTCCTTCTTCCGTTAATCCATCTTTCTCTCTTCCATCCTTTTCTTCTCTTTCTTCCCTTCAAATCCATAGGACTCAGTAAACTCTTTACTTATCTTATCAACACATGATATTATTTCTTCATATGATGATAATACATGAGAGACTATTTCTCTTATAAATTCTAGCTTAAGACCATGAAAGATATGATCCTTCCTTCTCTTTGGATCATGTGCATTTCCGGAGTTCTCATTCCTTCTACTGGGCGCCATTTCTAAACAATGGCATACACTAGATCAGTTTATGAATCAAAATACATAATCCCATACTTATAAAACACTTAACATAAATTGAACTGTTTATGGATATAATCCATAATCATAAAAATGTATCCTTTGAGGAAGTATATACTCATAAACCCTTCATAATGATTTGTAAGGAAAATGAAGTTATCCTAAGAATATCCCCCGGGAGTGTCGTAACCAAGAGTGCAGCAAGGCCCGTTGTCGTGCACTAGTTCCCGTTGAGTCTAGCTCAGAGCGGTGTTTTCGGGTTTTACCCCTAGGTACATCTGTGCCAGAGCCGCCTCTACCTGCTCGTATCAGACAGGGATGTATTGCTCGGAAAACTCACAAAATCTCTACAATACCAAAATTCTAGGAAGTTCTTCTATACTAATCCTCAATGTTCATCTTAGGTCTACGTGCTCTAATCAGAGTTTATCTAAATCTAGCTTCCAAGGTTTGTACTAAACTTCCTCTAATACCAACTGTAACGCCCCGACCCCAGTTACCCAGAGTTGGTGCATTAATTACATAACATTGGCATGATTAAAAGAAAGATCAAATCTCGAAAGACCGATTGGTTTAGTAGCCTTGGAAACACTAGATATATTCATAAGTTTTACATTACATCATAAAATGAAAAACTAATACAACAACATAATGTTTCCACAATCCACACTATTATCCCCTCATAATATCCCTGCAGGTCATTCATAACTTACTTCTTCACATCCTGGGAAAAATAAAACATAGAAAAGGGGTGAGCTCAAATGCCCAGTAAGGATAACAATATAGCGGAACATTAAAAATAAGCATAAACATTTAAGGCAATGCATTATTAAAACAAAAGCCATTTAAACTTGAACTTCAACATAGTATGGCAAAAGTAAAATGAAATAATGCCATTTACTTATTCACATGGATATTCTACTAATCGAATAATCACATGCAAAAATCAAAAACCACTTTCATAATGTTGTAATGCATAATGATAAACTTTAATTTCTTTTCAAGGCCTCATCCCAAGACCTTGGGGCTAACTGTAACCGGAACCCAACCCGGAGTGCCTCTAATAACCGGACACCATCCCGGAGTGCCTCTAATAACCGGACACCAACCCGGAGTGCCTCTAATAACCGGAGACCAAACCAGAGGGCTTACTTTTACCAGTCCCTAACCTGGAGGGCTTACTTTTACCAGTCCCCAACCTGGAGGGCTTACTTTAACCAGTCCCCAACCTGGAACATACTTGTCCAACACATTCATATGAAGTAAAGGTTGAAATATAACATAAACATTCTTATTGGAACTAGCATACGAAATGTAAATAATTTCACCATAAACTATGAATGGTATAAAAATAGCACATCCACAGTCAAACATATCACAAAACCTTCAATACAATATAGAAGTTTTGTATCATAATAAATCAACTTCAAATAATCTTAAAATCCATCAAAGGATGTTGACATAGATGAAATCAATATTCTTTTTAAAGAAATATCTCCTTTTAATTTGAAATCATTTAAGATCCATATAAAATAAAAAAATTTCTTTGAAAATATTCTTATAAGCTTGTAAGGGATGCTTTGACGATTTTATAATGGCGGAAAATAACCGCACCCGCCGTATAAGTTAAAAAAAACATTCTTATCTTAATTCTGTTGAAAAGGTTAAAAAGCACCTTGTTTGGAAAATGACGGAAAGATTCCTCTTATAAAAAGTCAAAAAATGGTATAAATGACTTTAACCCATATTCTTGGAAAAATGTTTTGAAATACTTTTTGAAGAAACATGGATGTGGATGAAAACGAGATCCCAGTAGATTATTACGTATAAACAACCTCGGATAATGAAAAGATTGTGAAATAACCCTTACCAATTTGGTAACTTATGAACCATACAACCCATGAAAGAGGTATCATACAATGAATATGTAAATACACATAAATTAGAGTGTATTACACAAAGAATATAATTATGGGTAGTACATACACCACACAAAAGGTGATGGTGGTAATATGGAATGAATCTCATGGAAATAAGGAGTGAGATGAAAACCTCTTACCACGTTAATCAACTGAGTCGTATGGCCAAAAGTTAATAACCACCAAATGATTTAGAGAATAACATGAATATAAAGAGAATCATGATAATATATATCAAATGGCCGTACACAATACACCACTTTAAATAATTTAGTGGCGAACAATGGAAATCTCACGGAATTGAAAGTGAGATAAGAGAATCCCTTACCTTGTACTTTTCCTTGGTTGGGGTAGGTTAACCTCCTCTTCTTCGGGTTCTTCCTTTTGATTTGATCAAAAGGGCTCCTTAGGTTGGCTTTCTGATCAAACTAAGCCCCCTAGGTTGTAGTGAGGGAGGTTGGGAGAGTATTTGGGTAGGGTTTGGACGAGCCAAGTGGCTTGAGAGGTGTGAGGAATGAGTAGAAGTGGTCTCCTTTTATAAAGGAGAGGAGGGGCTCTTTAGGAAAGAGTGAAAGTATTACTTAATAGTATAATTATATTCAGTTTATAATTGTCCAAAAATCATTGAGGTCGAATATAAGATGACTCATTTTCTAAATAACATCAACCAATAAGAATTGGACAGGTTTTATATAATATTTTAATCATTATAATCTTATTTATTTAAATGATTTATTAATGAGGTAAACATTGCATCATTATTGTGTCATTAATAATTTACATTATTTGATGTCTAAAAATTATAAATAAAATATCATTATGTAGGAAATCTTTTTAGCTTTCTAATTAATATTTATAATCGAAAATCCAACATGTATAACCCTATGTAAAAATTGTTCTTCTAAAAGATGTAAGATTATGCCATTTTTATTTTTATTTTATCTTTATTAATATAATGTGTCCCTACCACATACAAGTGGCTCCAAGGGGTCCCCAAATCGACCCAAGGATGCCCATGGTCGGGTATGTGTCCACCAATAAGGTTAGGACACGTTTTAGGGTAATTTGGTATTATTATAATATTATTTTTTAACCCTTATTTACCGGATTTACCTTTTAACCATGGTAAATAAAATATTTACCGCAGTAATTATTCAAAATGTGTAAAAATAAAATTTACCTATTTACATAATTTGGACATCCTGATTCCAAATATGTAATCCATTTTTCTAAATTCAAAACACAGAAGTGGCAGAAATTAATTTAAAATTAATTCCCGCTGTTAAAACAAAAAGCGTGTTTTTAAGAGATAATAACTATCAAAAGATTGACATTTGTTTATGTTCGGTTTAATTGTAAAATTATGTCCAATGACCAACATTATATTAAACGGTAAAAATATATTCTAAATATACTTTAAAACCACTCAAATTCATAATTTATCACTATTAATTATTTTGATTAAAAAAGTTGTTTGTAATTAAAATTTAGTAATTTTCACTATTCATCGAAATATGAAAGTTATCGGAAAAGTACCAAAATTTCACATTAGGATAAATTCGATATTCCGAATCCAAAAATGATGTCCATTTTAAAATATAAAATATATATAATTTCAAAAAGTAGTTATTACTATTCATAATGGCTAGTTTAATTGGTTGTTAGAACTCGGTGTTGCGTACAACACACGCTATCACATTATTCAAAGAGAAGCGTACCGTAGAAGCTTGGGATGCTTCATTTTAAATTTTTGATGTCCCCATTTAGTCAAAAAGATTAAAATATAGTATTTAAAAATGGTTCACTATTAAAAGTTGATAAAAGTGCAATACTGAAAATGAATTTGTTCTTGCATTATATCTAAGAAACTCATAATATGGATTCTAAAATTATAAGGATTACATAAACATTAAAATTTATCTAATACTATTCATAACCTCTTTTTAATGGCTTGTTTGGTAAGTCATGGTGTAATTGAAATCGGTGTTGCGTGTAATGAAAGTTATGGAATTATTTTGAAGAAATAACACACTACAAAATCTTGGGGTGTTACAATTTAAGTATATTATAAATCATTAAAATAAAAATATTCTTTTATATAATATCATATATGGTTTTATTTTGAATTTATATCACCTTCTTGTTAACAATTTCATGTAAATGTTTCACTTCGGGTAATATCCACTATTTTCTTCACATGTTTCTTAATTTGTTATATCTTCATACCCTATAACTATATAATGATTTTAAGAATTTAAACCCTTATTTTAATATCAATTATACTCATTACAATTTTATTATAATAATCCATATAATATAGAATTATAAAATTCAATACACTGTTTATGGAGATGGTAGGTCGTACGTACGCATGAACGTTGTTTTCGTTTTGTTTTTATATTGAAAGAAGGAGACTAAGTGACATATATGTATAGAAATAGTAATTATATTATAATTATAATATCATATATACAATATAATTTCAATAAACCAATCATAAATACATTCAATGTAGTGTATGCCCAAATCACATCGCTTGGAGGGGCGATAGTCCACCCTTTCTCAAACGATATTATCGAATTTACAAAAAACATAAAGTATAGTGATACATGTTGTAAAATAATTATTGAATCTTAAATAAATTTTAAATATAATTTATATCATATTTAAATACATCTTCCAACATAATGATCACCATGAGAGGTGATAAATTAAAATATAATCAATCGTCATTTCGTGAGGCAGTAGTTCTCCGTACATATAAAAAGTATGTTTGTTTCTCATTAGATGGATGTGTGTTTGAATTTAGGTCTAAACCTTAGAATAGAAAATTATTATATTTAGGATAATTCTGTTTTTGTATAATATTGGAATAAAGAGAGTTGAGGTGGTGGAGGAAGAAAAAAAAGATAGGATCTTGAGGGAGGGTGTTACCTCTTAATCGGGTAAATCCTTTAGGTTTGCACCAAATAGATTCCATGGAAGTTTTTCATAACAAATATATGACTCAATGAGTCTGTTTGGGATGTTTGGAAGTGTATTTAAAAAATATTTGGTGAACCTTAGTGGTTTTAGAGGTGTGAGGAAGTAGTAAGAGTGGAGGCATGTATAGTGGAGGAGGATTGGTACTCTTGTAATATTTTGTCAATCGAATTACATACACATTTTTCACATTTAAAGTGGATAAAATAATATAAAATAGATTATAGGTTTGAAATATGTACATACAATCATTTTTTGTAAATTTTAGCGGTCATTTGGGCCCTTAAGATTAAGGTTTAATCCCTTATTAAATTTATTTTTACCTTACTCATTGTAAATAATTTTAAATAATTTCACATATATTTTTGAAAAAAAATAAGTTTAACTTATTATAAATTATAAATTATTCTGATGAAAAATAATGAATTCATTTTTGAAAATTAAAATCACATAATTGGTAGAAATGAATTTAAATTTAATGTCACAGACGAGACTACAATGTAGGGTTTTTTAAAGAAAAAACACTTGAATGTTTGCTACGTTTTCATAGTCAATTTCAATGTGAAATTGATTAAACCAATCTAAATTTGTTAAATTGATAAAAAAATTATCTAATTAATCTTTAAAATATTTAAAATGTAATTCTACCTTTTTAAAATAATTAGATGAAAAATCATTTTTGAACAAAAATTCTGTATTTTTTACTAGTCATTAAAAAATGAAACTTCCCATAAAAATAAAAAAAATTTATCCAAACTTATTTTTTTTGTTTCTCATTAAAATATGAAGTTTATTTTCACATATATAATCCATATAAGTTCAAAAAAAAATTTATTTAAAATATTTTCTCCATTAATAGCTAGTACATATTCCTTAATAAAAATATAATTTTTTAAGAAAAAAATTGGGTTTTTTCTTATTTTATATCTATAAAATCTATTGGATGAATATAAAAACATTATTGAACAAATATTATATATATTTAATTAATGTCACTCAATAATTGTAATTAATTTAATTTATTAGCGTAAAACATCTTTTTGACAATAAAAATCTTAATATTTTCCTTCATATTGAATCGATTTTAATATTCATTTATATTTATTTGGTAACCAATAAATTTAAATTATATTTGTGTAAAACATATATTTTCATAATTTAGTTAATATTATTCATAACCACTAATTTAAAGTTTACTTTATATCTTATACATAACTGGTATTGCGTGTTATGCAAACCATCGATGTAAGTAATTGTTGCATGTAATACAAGCTGACCTCAGTGTTTCATGTTGAGAAAGAAAAACATTATTTTGAGTGTAATGAAAGATTAAATTATTGTTGCATATAATTCAAGAAAAAAAATTTACTTTAATAAAAAAATTAAACTATTTTTAGTGTTGCGTGATATGTAAAATATCAAAAAGATTAAATTATTTCAAAAAAAATAATTCACCAAATCTCAACATGTTACACATTGAGATACGTGAAGTAGTTTATTTCATTCCACTATTTTTGTTTATTTTTATTTTTTAATTTATATTGGTTTATTTATCTCTTATTCATGTGCTAAATCATTCCCAACTGTTTTTTCTTGATGCATGGCAATAGTTTCCAGCCCAGGAGGATTGGGAATGCCTCTTGGGCCTTATCGTGGGCCATCTTCGGTAATCCGTTTAGGTTTGACCCATATTGGTTTCATGAAAAAATGTTATCGTAAAAGGATTTTATTATTGGAGGTGTCAAATAGATCACATATAGGATTTCGAGGGCTTATGAGGTAGTTCATGGGTCGCTGCCGGATCACTACCACTCGTGAAAAGAGATGATTTATCTTGGGTAGTTGGGTTTCAAGCCTTTTTTTATTCTTGGTTTATTTTTTGGAATTTTTTTAGTTTTATGAGCTTGTGTATGTTGGGGGATTATAGTAGAAGTGATATGGTTCTACAAAATGATCTTACAAGGTTTAGATAACCATGTCGAGCTCATATTCAAAATTTAATATGCTATTATTGATTGGTGCATGCTCATTACATGATCTGCTGAACCATATGGTTGGGTTATCCATGACCACTAGTCCCCCTTAACAGTTATTTTGGTATTAGGGATGTATCGATCTGATTTTAGATTCTTTTAGTGGAATTATGAAAGAAATATTATTTATTCAAATGGTTTTTTGATTAAAAAAATGGGTTCAAAAAGATAAAATTAATTTGGAATTTTGAAATGTCTGGAAAAATGTGAAGGAATAGTGAATTGTGTATTTGATAAATGACTAATTTTGATGATAAATAGTATGCACGGTGAATTTTATATTTTTTATACATTCACATATGTGTGAATGTGTGTATGGAATGTTAATGATGTCATGTTTTCATAGATTATATAAACGGAAGTGGATGCACACATACGTGGTAGAACATTTGATGTCATAGGTGAGTGTTTAAAATCAAAGTTTTTGATTGGTTTTTCAATAGTGTTTTTTGAAATGGAAAATGGTTTCCATTAAAAATTTAATGTTTTTCTAAATGAATTTTTTCGTTTTAAAGGGAAAAATGAGGTGGTGTTTTAAATTTTAATGTGGATGTGATGAAATGATTTCTAAAATAGAAAATTATTTTTATTTCGAAAGGGGGATTAAGTTTTGAAATGGTTGAATTTGGAAAATTATTATTTTTAAAAGAGTCTTCTTGTACTATTTTTTGTAGTTGGTGTGGTTTTTTTTTTCATTGAGATTTGATTTGTTTTTAATTTGGTTTTTTTAATATGTTCGTTTATGGGCTTGGTGTTGGGTATAAAATATTAATTGATTGAGTTTTGGAAAATAGTGATCTGATTTCATGCTTTAATTTGTTTAGATTTTACCACCTAGAAATAACTAGAAAGTTTGTGGGGATTCTCATAAACTCATAGGACCTTCCTAGAAACCTAGTGTAGTGCTGGATCCAAGCTCTTCTCAATCACTTCAGATTGTTTATAGTCCTCATACCTATTTGGAGGTTATTGAGAGGATTGGTAAAATTTAGTGTCTCTTTGTTTTGGGTACTCCAGATTTTGGGAAGGTGTGATTTGTCTTTGTTCTATTTGAAGGACTGGGACTAGAATAGTGCATGGTGATCTTTCTATCCTCATTGTGAGTTGGATGTATCAAGAGATCCTTAATACAACTTTTATTTTGTGATTTATTCATGAAGAAGTAAAGTTTATGAAATTTATAGTTTTCGTGGATGTTTAGAAGGTAAAAATACATTGAAGGGGTATGTTGATAATTTCAAGGAGATAGTTTTATTTTATCTATATATAGTCTAGATAAATCAGTTTCAATCTCCCCTTTATGAGTGGGGTCTCCATTCAAGGTTCAAGGGTCGGTTCCTTTTAGTGCTCAGGGAGGTTCCCCATCGAGTGAGGTGTGTGAATCGAAGTAAGCTATTACATCCAAGCCTTATTATAAGTTCCTACCTTTAATTTTTCACTACAAAAAATATTTCTAGAAGAGGAAGTCACTATAAGTGGTTATAATCTCTAGATTACGATGTAGGAGATGCTTCAATATGTCAAGGCTCTAGCCATAGGTCTTAGAGTGATACTTTTCACAAAATCAATAACTGATAGGTGTGGGGAACCATGGTCTAGATTTTGTTTCCATTTATGAAATGGGGATAGTTTATGTTTCAATATTTTCGAATATTCTTCATTGAAAGTTCCATTTTGTTGTTAATGATAAAGATACATCAATTCCTTGTTGTGGTTTTCTTTATATTTGAAATTTTCTCTTTAGTTGTAATATGGTATGGTGGTCGCGTTTTCTTTTATATTATTTTATTGTTCCTTATCGATGTTAACCCTTGAATGGTTGTGTCTTTGTAGATTTATTTTAGGTTTGGTTTGTTCTCATTTTGGAGAAGCTTGAGTCTTTTAGAGATGATGAATTTTGGTTTGTTCAAATACTTGGATTAGGTTTTTTCATTGGCCCTCCCTTATGGTTGCGGGGTAGTCCATATTGGGTGTTCCTACCTTGGTTTTTGTTGTTATTTTTAGAGTTTTCCCATATTAGGAGTTTCAATATTAGTAATTCTATTTGGGTAATTATGGTGGGGGGAACTATCCTCTTTTCCCTATGAGTTATCTTATTATGATTATCTTTAGAGTTGGCTGGGTGTGGCAAGTGGAGTTAAAGGTGTCAAACTATAGTTGATGGTTTTATTTGGTCTCGTGTAGTTTCATGTTCTGGTTTCAGCCCCCATTCAGCTGAGTGACTTTCTTGTGATAGGTTATTTTGGGGGTTCGGAAGAATTATCACACCCCGACCCAACACCACAATTTTATTATATTTATTTTTGTATTATTTTATTTCTTTCTGGAGCATGGTTGAGTTCTGGTACTTGACAGGCAAGGATTTGTGTTTTTGGAGTATTTTTAGTTGTTGCACAATTATCATGCATGGTTAGTTGTAACTGGGCAGCGCCCATGTGTTTGCCCAAGTATGTTTGAGGTGTGGCATATGGCTTGTGTAAGATCTATTAAACTATACTGAAATCATTCATTTTTTTATCTGTGAGTTGATATTTTCAATTTCCATAGTTTGATCATGGTTTTCTTAACTATGCATCTACCTAAGAGTAACTATGTGAGGGTTCCTTGCTTAAGTAATAGTTAGTGAATGGTTGAAGTATAGTTTGGAAAACCTTAAGTAAACAGTAGATGATTCAATGTTTAAAAAAATTGGTTTTTCATTTATTTTTCTTTTCCTTTTTTATTTATTTATTTTTTTCTACTTATTTTTATCCTCCCTTATCTAACGTGTATTGTGAAACCACCCCCTCCTGTCCTCTCCATTCATGTACATCACCCCCTCTTCTGAGCCCTCTCCTCTACATCGTTTCATCAAATCTATTTAGTTTTTATGGAAGGAGTATCGAGGTATTGCCACATCTTACCACATTATCCCATATTTTATAATTTTTCATCTCCCCTATTGCGGCATGTGATTCAATTAAACCTTAGTGTTTTGGGGTGGGTCAATTTTTTTTGCTTCTCTTATTAAGAGGGCGTGTGATGTATCTTCTGGAAAATATTCAAATGTGTTTTGGAATACACCAATGAAGGCATGCCATTTCATAACATTTTAGTCCTCCCACCATCATTTTGATGTTGTCTTCCTTTTTTCTATTATTTTATCCCAATTTGGATTTTTAGTTTCCATAATATTTGGGCTCCTAGTATTATTATAGTGTATCTTGGACCACGTCGAGGTGGATTCAAGACATCATTGTAAAATTCATAGAGTTTTATGAATAGTTAGGCATGTATATATGTATGTTCCCCTTTATATATATTATCCCATGGAAAGATGAATATATACAATGGGGATAGTTATGATTATGTATATATATGAATATTCATACGAGTGTTAGTGTAAAGGGGTATATACAAGTATAAGCATATATATTAGGATCCCTTTTTACATATTTTCCATGAAAATATGTACATTGGGGATATTTTTCCTTATATATATGTATATAAGAGAAGGTTTATATGAATACAAGTGTAAAGTGAATATTCTAGTTGTTTTCATCAAGTAACGCTCCTTGAGTTTGAGGTTGATCCCCTATACCCAGTCCTTTAAAAGTGAAATCTATAATTTATTTATGTTTTATAATTTTTTCCCATTTATTTGGAATTTATGTGTTATATATATAAATATAAGTGGTTTTGGTTCTTGGAAATTGGATTCTTTCCTGATTTATTAGAATTTTTATAAACATTTTGAATTGATTATTTCGATATAAGCAATGATTCAAGATTTATTTTGAATGTGAGTTCCCATGAATATTGAATTGGGATGTTAACTAGTTTTGGAATTTAAAATTGATGGAAAATTGGATTTTATAAAATGAAAGTATTCCTTGTGAAGTAATGAGTCCAATTTGGAACTTTGAAAATGATTTGTGGAAGTGAAAACCCTCTATTGAGGGACAACCCGTTGTTTTATAATGATGATGTAAGTGTAAATGTATGATTTTGGAAATGTAATGATTGTTGAGGATTGTGCATTGTTGTGTGACATGGAAAAAGCATGTATAATCAAGGAGGGAGATCGATGGTGATAGGTTGTGTGGGATTTTGGGTAAAGAAATTGATATGTACATATATTTTTCCTTACAAAAACACAAACCATTTAAAGTATAGAATATGATAAATTCATGTACATAGGTGGGAAGACCATGACTGGTATTCTAGTTGTATCATTAAGGTAATTTCTTGGTTTCCACCAATCTATATTGTCACTACAATACTAAAAATACATTTTATGATGATTGGAGTCCACTAGACCTTGGGATGTATTCCCCTCTAGTGGATCGTACATATGGACAATGTGGGTTATGGTTTCTATACGATGGCACTAAGGTAGGGAAATATTAGGACACCCATAACCCTAGAAAATGAGTTATTTCCAATCATTCTTGTGCTGTAAATTTCATTTTATTTTCTTTTATCCTTTTTTCCTTCTTTATGAAAACGGTGTTTTAATCGAAATTGTTTTCCATTCATTTTGAAATTTATCTACAAACATGGAAACAATTTAGGAAACATGATTTAAGGGATATGGTTTTTCTTAAAAATAGAATCTTGTTACTTGAATACGAAAATAATGGAAAACTTTATCATTATATGGTTTTATTTTCAAACTACCATGTCTTGGTTTTCTTTTTAAAGGAATGTCATATGGAATAGTTTATATGGGAACCTCTACTATGTTTTAATACACATGTTTGTACCTTTATTTTTTTACCTTATAGTGCCATTTCCCACTCTGGTTCTCTCATGGAGTGAGTGTGATCCTAAAATTAGAGGTGAACAATTTGGTCACATGGAGGTATGTTATGTAGTTTATTTAGTTTTGTTATTTATGTTAATTTTTATTATTTAGTTTATATTTGTTTATTTACCTTCTATTTATGGGATAAAATATTTTGAACTATCTATTTTTGATGCCCAATACCAGTTCCCATCCTAGGAGTATCGAGAACGCATGTCGGGACTTGTCACAGGTCAGATCGGGGAACTGTTTTAGGTTTGACTCAGTTTGGTTCATGATAAGTGCCCATGATTTCTATATGCATGATTTGTTATTGGATTCCCATGGTTTCAACTAATTTTTCTCAACTACTAATCTTCTAGAAAATCCTAAAAAACATTTCAAAACTCTAACAGACCTTCCCAAACTTAACCCAATCACATTATATTCTAATAGTGAATAAATAATGGGTAAATTGCCTGAAACATGGTATGCTTGTTATATATTGATGTAAAATTTATGAAATGTAATGATTATTTACATCTAAAATTAATAATTTTAGTTATCCCAAACTGATCAACTTCAATAAGTACTATATGTTATATTTAAATATATATGTTAACCTTATTGTGGTTTTTTATCAATATATTTGATATGATTCTGAGATAAAAAATGTTTTGGTGTAATGGTTAACCCGGGAATTATACTACTTTGAATTTCATGAACTTTTTCATTTGTATAATTGGGGTGGATAAGTCATATAGGAGTCCCCATTACCTAATCTCGGAGAGATACCTAATATTTAATCCATTACACAATGATACAATTTTTATAAAATCCTCTTTCAGGGGTAAAAATTTAGTGATTGGCCATTTTTTGATCATGTCATCTATTAGAGATCAAAAAATATATGATTTTTCCTCTCCTATGTTGAGTATGAAATATTTTCTCTTTATATAGATAGGTAGAGGAGTGTCAAGATACACCAAGTTAGTATATCTTATGTGCTTATCTATATAGATTAGGTTCATGTGTTGTGCTCATATATAAATATTAATGAAATTTGATATATTCATCAACTTCGTCAGTCTATACATAAGGAAAAAAGAATGTAAGAGTTGTCTATTTGAGATAGAAACCTCTAATTCTCATAGACAATCAATGTATTATACAATGGAAACATATGATAGTTCATTATATAATAGGATGAAACTTGTGGAAACATGTATATATATACATTTTTTTGGTGGAGATCACACTAATTACTTTTGTAGCCCATGTATCCCCAACACTTTCTTAATGGATTCTCATTGCTTACATGTATGGATCTAGAGATTCATATTTTATTTTACGGTTACCATGTTACAAGGGGTCACACTTTTCATTTGACCAAATGGGGATGAGATTGACTTAGAGATCCACTTTTAAAATGTTTTGTATTTAATCCATTGTATTTTTTCATGGGTACTCACAACGTGTTTCATATTGTTTTATAGATAAAAAGAGTAGATGATAACATTCCAAAATAGATTTTTAATATTTGTAAAAGTTTTTAGGATATTTTATATATTTTTATTTTATAGAAAATGATAAAATTCTAAATAGTAACAAATTCTACTAAGATTCAGTGTAATTATATGATTTAAAGAGATATTACCTAAATATGTTATTCATATAATGAATTTGGATGTGTTATATTTTATGAGTTAAATATTTCATAATTGAATAAATTTTGATTACATTCCATTAAAAATTTCTATCATAAGGTACAATATAATGGATATCATCATACAGATTCATGGTTTAGTTATAGTTTATGAAAATCACATATACATGCCACTTTCTATGATAGAAAGGATGAAAAACTGATATCTATTATAATTTGGATTATTCTTCTAAGTCAGAAATAATTTAATGAACCACTACATATGATACAATTCATGAAAATCTATATAAAGAAGGTTTTTCTCATTGCATGTTTTTGTTTCATAGAATACATTCCATCCCAATCTCATAGTTTAAACTCCCTCACCTTAAATATCAATTAACCCCTTTTCATTTCCATTGTATTGTATTGTCTTATTCTATACACTGTGTGATCCCAAGTATATGACAAATTATATGGTTTAACCTGTGGATAAGGCATAGTGGAAAGAATACTTAGACTTTTCATTGGTGATAGACATTATACATTGAAGTTTTTTGTACTCGTATCTTCTATTTAAGTTATACATGTTTATGGTTTTATTATTTCATATTCCCCATGGTTCCATTTGTTACATCATAGTTTATATTTGATTGGGTTTTAATTTCATATGTATGTATAAAAGGTGTTGTTAGACACCAGTGAATTATATCACCCAATACCAATATAGTAACCTTAAATGATATTAGATGAAATAATGCTTCATCAATAAGCCACACCAATGTCCAATAGAATTTGGAATCAGATGAATACCCTCACGAACGTGTAAAATGTTGGAGATTTTTTATATGTATTGGGTAATCTCATAATAAGGAAAGATTTCAAGAAAATCCAAGAATGTGTTCTCATTATCATCCACATTGATCTATTTAATTTTGATTACATTGATGTATATATGTGTTATTTAATAAATTGTTATTTCCTTTTATAAATTATCAATCAAAATCATATAAAATAATTTTAAGAGATAATTAATAAAGAAAACATGAAATGGTATATTATAAATCATAACATTGAAAATAAAATTAGAGCTTATTTCACAATTAACATTACCATTATATGATAAATTATACTAAAACAAACATTATAATGAAATTGTTTTAATATTAAAAAAATTCTCCAATGTTTTTTATAGAGATGGAGGATGATGCTCTTCTCAATGATTAAAAAAGACATGTTCCAAAGAATGTTCAAGAGGGTTGTGGGGTCTAATGGTTCATGCGACATAGTTCTTACCATTATCATTATATTCCACCTCTACCTTCTACTGTATCATTACAATGAGATCATATTTTTTTATATTTCTATATATCTAATTTTACATTTATTAATTATCATCTCTTAACTTCCATCGTTGATAAATGGTGACCTCATCCTAAAACTTTCAACCATCTTGACAGGTAGATGACCATTATTATAGAGGATGTGGTATTTATACATAGTCATCATATTCAGGGTATTGCGATTATAGAACAAATCCATAGATATTATCCTAATATTTCACATCAATTACCATTCATTTAGAATTATGATATTTAAGATAGATTAATATTGAATTCGGTGATGTATGGTTCAGGTGGATATGCACTTCACATATTTATCGGATGGTGCTGATGAGAATACTTTCATGCATTACACATGTGTATATATCTTTTAGCTAAATGGATGGATAATTAATTCTTATCAATCCTGATTTCATGTCCAGATTATGTATCTGGGGATGAATCATGTCTTTAATCTTTTTGGGAAATACATTTTCTGATTTTCATTCTTCATATATAAATATAGATCATTATAAACTATATTAAAATAATATCATAGTGATCGTTTGATATGTGTCATCCTCCATTCATTATAGACATAGAGTGCATCCATCACCTAGAAGCCATTAGTTTTAGATTATATCTTCAAAATAATGTGATCTATAACACATCATATAAACTCTAGTATGATCACTCATCTTTACTATTTTATAACGATAATATGAGATTAATTTTATTGAGTTATTTAGTATTTATCACTTTGTATATTATATATTACTAGTGGGGTGAAGAGACACATTATGTATTGAAATAATGGAATATTTTTATAACAAATAATCTCATTTTGGGTATTCTACTTCCAACTGGTGTAAGTATATAAATTATTATATTGAGTAAAGGATGACTATTTTTAGGGATCGCACTCAAAAATGTTATTATCCACTACGGAATATAGTAATGATGCATTATCTCCTAAGTAGTTTTTGGATAATTTTTTTCAATTTTCAATTTCTATTGTATTGTTTTTTATGAATTCATTTAAATTGGGCACTTTTTGGGTTTGAAATTTATGCCAATAAAATTAAAAAAAACTTTTTAAGTTAGTGAAAATTTGAATTTTATATAGATTTAAAAGGAAGGGTGTAAGTTAAATTTAACAAGAAATAATTGTGGAATAGTTTCAACAATTCAAACACCTTATTCTCCATTCTATTTATTATTATTAAATTTAATTATTCATTTCACGCCTCAAGAGGTCAAGTGGAACATCTACTTTTTCATGTATATAATATCATGACCTCAATATAATTATTAATAATCCATGGAAATTTATTTGTTTACCAAAATACCTCTAAGTATATAATCCTTGATAAACACCCTATAATAAAATTAAATACCTTTTAAATTAAAAATTAACATACATAACAACCAATTGACTATCATAATTAGAATAACCATCTAGTGACATTTAGATAAGAATAAATTAAAAATGGACAATAACCTTCTTCACTAAGGAATATAATCTCCAAAGGAATTATTAAAAATATTACAATGAATAAAAAATGACTCAAAATACAACCTTATATCTTGACCGCCCATAATAGTTATGGTTTTTACCCATGCAAGGCTAGATCATCACCCATGAATTTCCCCTTTTCTTTGATGGATTTTATAACTAGAGAAATTATATATTCTTGTGTGTGTATCCCATCATATCTCTCTCCCTTTTTAAATCCAATACTTCTTGATCATTTAAAATATTTCTTTTTGTTCTATTCAACCTATTTATATCATCATGGTCTTTTAGTTTTTAATATTCCCCTAATATTCATGGTTTTCAATCCGACTGGAAATATATGGGTTCATATTCATGTTACTCATTTCTTTATTTCAACCAATGGGTTATCAACATGATTTGGGTCATTTAATTTGGTGTGATTTATTGGTAAGAATCCAAAGGGATGTATGGATAATGATGTAGAATTCCAATTCCTTGGTTTTAAGTGCAATTTATTCTTCATTTGTCGCTACAGAGGATTCTTATATAGCTTGAATATTTACTTACGTAGCTAACAATCCCATACATGGGTCAATAATATACCTAAAACTTTTCCCCCATGAAATTCCCATTTTTTGTGACCAATTTCGAAAAAAATTCTATTTAGGTTACTTAATGGACATTGATGGATTCTCATATCCAAATTTCAATATGAAAGTGAAATTTTGTTGTTTGGGTCATCTCCCTTGATTCCCATACATTGAGTGATTTTTTTGTCCATCCTATGTATATGATTTTCTATAAATTTATAGTTCACGTTATATCCTAATCATCATGCATGGATAGTTAATAAAATTTGATCTATATAATTTTATATACTTATTTATTTCAACTTTTAACATTTCTAATTCTGTATATTAGGATTTAGATAACTAAGGGCATTATCAATACATTCAAAATTAAACGATTGATTTACTATAATAATTCTATAATGGATAATAATATTTAATTATCATGAATTATAATGTTTTGAAAATTTATTAAAAAAATATTCCTGAGATCTATAAATGATGAAATTCCATTATAATTTAAAATAAGTGGAGATTTATTCAATAAATTTGTGAAAACAAATATTAAAAATCTAGGCACTATTGATTCTCCCACACTTAAATTTTATCATAAGCAGGGTTAAGAGAATTGGATTTAGATTCCTAAGGAATGAATTCTATATGAGGATCATTATCTAACACAATCTACATGAAAGAAATGTTATGTTTTATAACACATTTCATATTTGAAAATCTATTAAATATTTATAAATTAGATTCAAATGTAGGAGAATAAAACTTATAGGATATATGGAACAAATATGTTGACCTGATAATGCACCCCAACGAGTATGTGTATGCATTCTTTGATTGGGTTAATATTTTTGTGGAATACATGTGCGGTCTTGGAGAAATTCTTTAATATTTAAATATCATTATGAAAATTTTGAGAATACTTACCACACAATTCAATCAAATAAAGTCTCTATTTTAGAAGATAAGGATCCAAAGGAGCACATATTATATAGTTTTCACCGTACTCTTATTGCATAAGATATTAAACAATGATGATAATGAGACTATGAAAAAATGAAAGTCTAAAGAGGTGTAATTCAAGGACATGAATAATATCACTAATTATGATGTCTAGGAAGAAGAAGAGATAAATGAGTTCATGTCATTCATTTCTTCAAATATACAAATCGAAAATAGAAAGTTCAAAGGGAAACATTCACTTTCATGATTTCAATGTCAAATTGAGGTACATTTTATATAAATTTCCCCCAATAAGTTTTAATATAATGATTAATATGAATTGTAAAATCCAATGAATAAATATTAAGCGTGTGTGGAATGTATGAATATTTTGAGGGAAATTTCTTCAAATATAAGAATCATCTTTCATAAGAAAATTAAACTTCAAAATAATCTGATATTGAGGAAATAAATAACAATAATACTCATGGAGAAAATTTTATGGTGATAGTTATATATAAATCTCATATAAGGGATGAAAGAAAAATGAAAAAGGAGAATATGAAAGAATGTTTGATCTCTAGGTTTAATTGTAAGATGTTTTTAAGGGGTTAGTTTTTTGAATATCCAAAATGATGAAAGAATACATAGTCATTCATGATTCCAAACTCTATATACAGAAGATGGAATTAGAAAATTTTGAGCTGATTAAAGAAATTGAAAATCATAAATATTCAGTGCCAGAGAAATTAGAGAATTTCATTGAGTAAATGATCAAAGTTTAATAATAGAGAAGCATGATAGTTGGTTTGACTAACACCAAAATATATCAAATGAAATACATCAAAGAATATAAAGAGGAATTTTTTCTAACTATGAAAAAAAAATTAAGATCAAGAGAGAAAATACACTCCCAGAATGATATTGAGAAAAAAGATCACTCAGGTGATAAAAAATATGGTAGTGCAGCATAGACTTCCAAAAAGACAGAATCAATGTTCATTTATAAATAGAAAGGTTGGTATGGGGCTTGACCACCAACAAAAAATCTATGATGACTAATGTGAGACTACAAGAACCCACTTTGCGGATGAATTTGTTTTTTTGGAAAAAAACAAGATCAAAATGATCAGAGAAGCTGACTAACAACCAGTCCAACAACAATTACTCACTTTAATTCTCATCGTATTATGTGTTATTATATGGAAATATGGTACATTCCAAAAAATTTATTTTCCCTATCCAAAAGATTCCAAATGTTAAAAGATAATAGAAGGTGAAAAATAGATTTTAATATTCTGAGAAATATTTTAATGGTTATTGTTGCTAGTGTGGAGGATTTTGATACATGGATAGATATTGCTCATTCACAATGTAGAGGAATGTGAAAAATGAGACCCAAAGTGGTCATATGATTTAACCTAAAGAATCATCAAATTATATGAAAACATAAAATTGACTTATAGCTCTGTATGATGAAGTTGGTCCACATTACTATAAGGAAGATCAATAATATCATTCCACAACATGAATGAACTCAATGAAGTGGATCAAAAATAAAGATGAAGAGAAGGAATTTTTTGAATAGGTTTACCTTAAAGCATCAGATCATGATAGAGTGTGTATCCTTGGTACTGGATACAAATCTAATATGATGGAAAATAATTATCTTTTTACATATATCAAACACAAAAAGGAAGGTGTTTTTAAATTTGGAAATGAGGGAGGCTTGGAGGGGAATCTTTACCTTGTGAGTGGTGAAGATGATATGTGATTTCTACCATGAGAGGGATAAAATAGGTTGTGTCATAATTGGATTTTCCATCTATTCAAACCACCATTATAAGATCTTTTCAAATGTATCAAGATCTCTCTAAGATATCATATGATCACACACACATATGATATTCTTGTGAAAAAGGTACTATTTTTAGAATAATGTATAAGGAAAAAAAAAATTCAACCAAAGTTCTTGAATTAGTCCATGAGGATTTATGTATAGCTATCTCACAAATTCCATTCATTGGGAGATATATTATTTTATTTTCATTAATGATTTCATTAAGATGTAATGGGTATTTTGCATTTACCACAAGCAAGATGTGTTTAGTTTTATAACACAGTATCAGAGGGAAACTAAAATAATTCATAGATAAAATGTTCTAGAATTTATAATTGATAACTATATGGAATTAAAAAACATCCAAGTAGAGAATTATATTGAAAAAAATTATATTTGTAACCTTGTTTAGGTAGTGAGAACGCCTCAAAAACAATGGAGGGTTTGAGGGGATAAACCGGATAATAATGAACATGGCTATAAAAATGAATATTGAAAAGGAAATACCAAATATATTCTTGATGGAATCTGTCTTAACAATAGTATAAATATCTAATATGGTTCTATTGTTTCAGATAATAGATAAGACTCTATAAAATCTATAGTATGTAATGAAGACAATATTGAAATAATTTCATATCACTATAAATATGTGTTTTATTCACTATATACAAGAACACATTAAGTTTTTAGTATCATATATATGGGGTTATATTTATTGTTTTCTCTAGAAATAGAAAATAATATAAATTCTTCCACAAGTGGCTGTGAAAAGTTGTGGAAATCAATGATTTCACTATTGTAGTGAATGAATATAATCTTCAATAACACATTGAGCAGTTCCCTAATGATAGTGATGATGAGGTAAGAAAGTATGAGGGATTAAAAGTTGAGAATGTTAATTTATAAGCAGATACTGATGATGTGAAGGAAGAATGCATATATATATCTACACGAATGCCAAATATTCGAGTTTAAATTAATAAGAAAATATTATTTGATGAACATTATTTTCGAGTTCAAACCCAAAGAATAATTTCCATATAGTAGATATCCTTCCTATCTCATGTAGAGCCAAAATGTTTTAAATAATACACTAGAGATGGGAACTGGGTTTAGGCTATGAAAAAAGAGGTTGGAAAAATTGAGAAGAATAATACATGGTATATTTTCTTGAGATATCAAGATAATAATGTCATCAACATAAAATGGGTCTCCTGGGACAAAATAAATAAATATGGATTGGTAATACAGAAAACATTCTACAGTTGTGTGCATGGGATACTCCCAAATCCAAGGAATTGATGTTCGTGAGATATTTTCACTTGTTGAAAATCATGATATTATTATTTAATTATTGTTCATAGTAGTGTAATAGAAATTCAAAGTATCACATATGGATATTAAGTTGGATTTTCAGAATGGGGTTCTAGAAATAGAACTATACACTAAAAAAATAGGTGGGATTATTTTCCACGAAGATGATAATAAATTTTTTCAACTCAATAAATAATTATATGTATTGAAGTAATAACCATGATAATGGAATTCAAAACCTGATTTGTATTTGAAGAAGATTGGTTTTCATATTGGTGGAGCTGATTAAAATCATTATTTCAACAATGAATATAATTGATGGATGATGGTGTAGGAATATTTCAGAAGAATTATATTTAGTGGATCAAATAAAGCAATGTGAAAAATATTAATAGAATTTATGAAAATTATATTCAAAATTTTAATTATTTATGAAATAACATTTTTTCTTAGTTTATAAGTGACATGAGGAATTAATTTCACATTTATTATTAATTCAAATATTCCAATGAGGCTTGGAGAAGATTTATAATGGATAATTCCAAGAAAATGAAAACTTTGGTGGCTAACCAAATCAAATTTCCACTAGTTGATGAATTAAAAGTGTTTAAGGTCACAAAATATAGGTAGATAATTTGTTTTCTGTTGTTGTTAATAGTGACACATCCCGGTAATGTTTTTATCACATACCAAGAAGCAAAATAGTAATGAAATCCTAGGGAAATACATTTACTTTAAATATAAAATAATACTTCAGTATATCATGGGAAAGGAAAAAAATATTATACAATAAAAAATCATAGTAAGAGTAATTGGTTTATAGAGATAAATAATTTTATGATTCAATAGATGATATAAAATATTCTTCTTGTAGTGCATCCTATTTTAGTGGATTGTGAATTTCTTGGAAAATAATGAAACAATATTTCATTTCGTTGATCATCATAAAAGATGAATATATTTTCTCTACTTAGTCTTAGAGATATATATTGTAGATGAAGTAGTAACTTGAAAATATGGGATTTAATGTTATGTATCTGATTGGAATTCATTATGATAATTAATGTGATATAAATCTCATCAAATATAATGTCCATCACTTATGTAAAAATAACATTGAAATAGAGTATCATTTTACAGAGGAGACAGTGGGGTATTGTTCTGTGAAGATAGATAATGTTCCTGAAGAACAATAATTTCCATACATTATAAAAAAGATGTTACCCAAAGAATTTTTTAGCAGTATTGATTCAAACAATGAGTTCATACGAATTCACGCAATTAAAAAACTATAGTCATGGGACACAATCCCTTTAAGTTATTTTTTTCCCTTATGGGATGATATATTTTATTTATAATATTTCAACCATAAAAGAGTGACATTTCAGTTCATTAAAAAAGGGGGAGAATATATGTTGATCAGTATAGGGGATAAGATGATCGGGTGAGTAGAGTAGTAGGGGGAATATTAAATCTGACAATGCTAATTATGATTTACCAAAGGTTATATATAATGATATATGGGGTTAGTGATGAAATAAATTAATTATTTTAAGAATGAATTAATTTATATATGAACTTTCCGTACTACTCTTATTTATCGGGAGGATCATGGATCATGTGGGATTTGAGTGTGTGTTGAGTAAATCATCGACCTCTATCTAGAATCATAAAAATTAAATTTTCATAGAACATGGAAGAGTATTTAATATTGTATCAAAGTATTTATATATTTCAAAAAACCCAATGGGTGATATTTTTGGGAACAAATCCCTCAAGGTAACTATTTAGTGTTTTTGGGTTGATTTTTCTTATAGACAAAGAATCTTTCCAATGATGGTTATGGAGTTCCAGTGTAATTGTAGATCAATTATTTTGAAAAATCTTTAGATAGAGGTATGTAATTTTAAGAAGTGGTTCTAAAAATTATTTGTATAATGTGGAAACATTCTTTAGTTTTTTCCAAATTTCTATGGTCCAAAATTTGGACTATGGATAATGTTTCATGAAATTTGGATTTATAGGGCTATCTCAAGAATATATTAAAATTTCAATTAAGTCATTAACATTTGGTGTTTCATGAAATTTTGGTGTCATAAAGGTTTTGATATTTATTAAATAATTTTTCATGACAAATGGATATGTAACAAAGAAAATATGGTATGTTACATTATTATCTGAAGTTTATAGAACCTAAAATTTCCTTAAAATATTGTAGAGACATGGTTTTTCGTGAAAAATACTGATAGGATTCATGGAAAGGTTGTGGAAAGATTTAATTTATTGCATATTGGAGAAAACATATATAAATAAGAGGCTACCCCTCTCATTTAAATAGAGTAAGACTTAAAAAAATATGCAGGCTCTGAATTCACAAAGTAATTTCTCAAATTATTTCCTTGTATGAAGGATTCTTAATAATATTAGTTTCACAAAATAAATATATTTTGTAAAAGTGAAAATTTCCTAAAAATTTATTGTTTTTGTAGAATTTTATAAATTTATTTGAAAGATTTTATGTTTGGAATGAGAAGAGTTATGTGAGGGTTTAAAATTTTTTTGTGAGTTATTGGGTAGTTTCATTAAAGTTTAGAATTGAGTTTTACAGAAGTTAATCTTATGTGAATTAGAAGGGGTTTCCCTTTAATTCTATGGTAAATACGTTTTCATCAAGTGAGTAAAAGTGAAACATTATAATGAACCAAGTGGGTCATACTAATTATTTATTCATGTAATCAGTGGAAGAATATTTCAAATGAGTAGTGAGATACATAAATTAAGACATTAGTGAGCTTTTAAATTATAAATGGTAGTGATCCATGAGGGATAGTGATTCCACTCCAAAAATTGTAAAAGAGGTGCATATTAGTGAATTTGGTACGTAGGAACATTGAATTTTTATGATCCTTGAATGTATTCTAGTGTTTTTTAACCGTGTAAAATTTATATGTCTTTTGAATTCGTTCATTTCTAATCCTATATTTCTATGGAAATGGGAGAGAATATTGTTTTATTTAATGACAAAACAATATCCAAAGGGGAATTTTTTTTAATATTTCATATCCTGATTAACTACCCCCTAAATATATTTTAAATATTTTTTTTAAAATAAAAAATATAAATTTTTTAGATAAGATTATATACTACTTTCTAATAAAGGCTAACTCGAGTGAAGGAATGCTAATATCACTTGTATGTCTATGGAACATATGTCTTATACACCACTTGTTTCTTTTTTGTGGTGTATATACTAATCATGAATGTATTTTAGGATTATTATCATGAAAATTGTGGTATTTAGATATCCATATAAGTTTATTTATTTCATGGGGATTATAATTCAACAGATAACAAAGAGGGTAGGGTTTTATTTCCTAATCTAGTCAATATTCAGGTTTATTTTTATTTAGGAAACCCATTTATTTTCCATAGGTTATGTTATAATGTTTTTTTTGAAACCCATTTATTTTCATAGGTTCAGATATGTTGTATATTTTAGGATTTGTGACACATGTATTTAATATTTTCATCATTTGATGAGTGGGGCCTATATTTCCCTCTAATTAATTGGGTAAATTTTTATATCTCATGAGATAGTTATGGGAAAGAAGTCAATGTGCTTGAATCATTATGGAAAACAAGTTGATGTGCTATATATACTATGGGAAATAAGTCATGATTCATGATTTGATGGTCTTAGTAGTGAACCATGACATTAAAAATGGTTTCTATACTTATGATAACTTCATACAAAAATTTATTAAATGAACTGATGGTTTATGATTGAGTTATGATTATTTTTCAATCTTATAATTTATGTCTTTTAAAATGATAATGTTTTATTCCATAACTCTTGTTTATGATATTTTTAATATTTCATATGAAAATTATTTGTTATGTTCAAGATAATATACACATTTTATTATCTTATGATTTCATATGATCTTCAATTTATATCTCCCATGCTTACCCTTACTAATCATTTGTGCTCAACCTTTCTAATGCTTCCTTTTCCCCGTGTCTTTAAGAATTGTGTTAATATATTTTTGTTTAGAATGTTTCTATATATGTGAAATTTTATCTGATATATTGTAAACAATACTTGAAATATGTATAATTCCGTAAAGTGGGTGATGATGTTGATCTTTAATAATGAGTTTTTTATGTACCGAAGTTGATAAAGTTTTGTTCTAATTCTATAAAACATAAATCCTTAAAGGTTGTTGGCTATGTAATTGATCCTATAATTCATTTTTATTTTTTAATTTTCTTTATGGAAAATAATTTTTTAACATTTGTTGATATAAAATATTGGAATGTGAATTTTATGTTTTTAGCACCAGATCTGGGAGAGTGAGTCACATGCTATTAAAAATGATATCATTGATTTCAAATTATCTTATAGTGTATGGAATGGAAAAGGTTCTGTTATATTTTAATTTTACTATTAAAACATGTTGGATCATGGAGGAAACATTTCTTATTATGTTTACTTTTTATTCTACAGTGAAATGTTTTTATAACATAATTAGTATAATATTTTTTTCATAACCTGTAATTGTTTTTACAGCATTATATAAGGGTTTATTTCCTTGGAGATTTCTAATGTTCTTTAGAATTTAATTATCCAATTCATTAATAATAGGCTTATTTATTGGTGGTGTACTCTAAGGGTAATTCAATAAGGGAATATAATCATATTGACTATTTGGAGAAATATTTTTGGGGATATAATTTCATATTATTATTCTATAATATTTCTTGGAGTTTTTAACAAAATACTCCTCTTATGACAAAAGGTCTATTTTAAAACATGTTTTAGAAATTTTAGCTGATCCAACACTAGTTTCCATTTATTTTTCAAATACTAAAGATGGTGGATATGGTTTTTATCTCTCATCAAAAATGTAGGTTCAGTTTTATCATTGTAATTTTATGATTTTTGGTCATTTAGTTCAATACCACTCTTATGTTTAATGGTACTCAAATTTTCCTTACCTGCATATATTTAATTCAATTGAGGTCTTGAGTTTGATCCACCAACATTATGATTCCTAATATTATATATATTGATGTCTATTTTTCCCCTTTTCTTCATCAATGTCCTTAGCATAATCTGGTTGTTCCTCATATTTTCTCCAATGATATTTTCAATTTTATGATTGGTTTGTGTAGGATGAATGTTTCTTTCATATTAAGAATCAGCTTTATCGTTGTTGTAACATAGATTTCAGTTCCATGATTTTCCTTAGAAAAAAATGTATGGTTATTTCTGTTTTCAATATATATGTTGTGGTTAGAGGTTCTAATTTTTGTTATATTGAAATGATTTTTATTGGTGAAATGGAAAGTTTCATCCTCAAAAAATATAATTTCGGTTTTCATATGGTTCATTAATTTGTGGTAACCGATCATGGATGTTTTAATTAGATGTTAAAATTATATTGGGTATTTTTTATGGAAATTTAGTTTCTAGTATATTTTAGTTTGATAGGAGTTGTAAATAATCATGATTCTATCCATCGTACTAATTTCATTATGTTGACTCACAATTATATTATTATTGTAAGTAGAATTTGGTTTTTATGAATAAGATTTAACATATGAAAGACCTTTTGATTTGAATTTTTGAGAATTATAGGACATTTTATTAATTGATAACCTATATATAGAAGTTGTTTTATCAACTAAATTTCTTCGTATAGTACCATTAATCATAAATCTCTCTATCCAACATAATCTTCCATAAAATTATTGAATTAAAATTTTCTCATTTATCTAATTGTGGGGGTAACTAAAAATATTTTACTCAATCAAAATATTAAATAAAAGATTATCTGAGAGTTTTTATATTCAGAAAATATATTTTCAAATAAAATTATTTCTAGAGTCAGTGAAAAAATATTTAGGAAACATTTTCTTTAATTCATTTTCGTCCTTAATCAGAGTTGAGTGTGATGAAAAGAACCAATACTTATACACTACTTCTATTGAGAAATCGAAATACATGATTATTATTTATTAAAAATTAAATAAATAGGGATTAATATTAGAAAATCTTGAGATTTTAGTTTATATTTCTCTATAATAAATTTTATTTCTTGGATAGCTTCCTTTGAACGCAACACCGAGTTTAAATAAAGTGTGATATACTTTTAAATGGTTATTTATTATAACGACAGATATCACCTAGCCATTAGATTGGTGGGTATGAATATGGTTTAAAAATTATAATTTTTATTCTCAAATTGGTATAAAAATAAATCATTTTTTCAATCGGTTATAAATTAAATTAAATAAATTTAAAGGTAAAAAGTAAATATTTTTTGTAAAACTATTTTTATGTGTGTAATGTGTTTTTTGCAACATAAATTAAATAAATAAATACAAATTAATGGTTCAATGAAATTTAGAAATTATATATTAAATAAAATATTAATCATTAATTTAATCTTCATTATTAGTAATGAAAGGATAATAAAGTCATTTTATGCTTCATAACTACATTTTCTTCAAAAATGGTTTTTACTGAATTTGTTGAACAGATATTATAAGTAATATCTAAAACATTATGAATTTTTATTTCTTAAAGAGGATATAATTTTTGAAATCATAATATCAAAAAAATATTAATGATAAATTCTTCAATTTTTCTAAAATGATTCATCTTTTAATAAATAGTGAAAAAATACATATTTTATAGAAAAATATATTTTCCATTACAGTATTTATAAAGTCTCATTTATTATTTAATTTATTTTAAAATTTCATTAGTTCCATTTTATTATAAATAATAAAATTAATATCATTTGAAACAACATTCTTCTTAATGTTGGTATAAAATAGTTTTTATACTTAAAAATTCGTTTTTCTTAAAAAATATTTTTGGTAGAATTTTATGGGTATGTTTTAAAATTAATTTATTCCAATTATATATATTAAGTTTTATAAAAATTCCATATTTTTAATCTATATGTAAATTCTTTTTTAGGCCTCTTTCAATTTTGTCAAAATGAATAATATAAATAGTAAATATGTGTTACCACGGTTAAGGTTAAAACATGTTTTCTATGGATGATTACCTAATATATATGGGAAATATTGCCACATAGATTTATTAATTATTATTTTTTGAATATATTTACACCTTATCTCATATCATCTTATAATATGAGACTTTTTTGAGCTATTTGGCTTGAGTAAGAGATTAATATATTTTATTCTTTTGAAAATTTCCAAGTGACTACTCTCCCTCAATTATAAAAGGCATCCACTTCTCCTATTTTCCTCACACATAAAGATCCACCTTACATGTAAAAATCATTTCTTAACCACCCTCCCCAAGTCATAGATGTACTTATTCGATCATAAAACCATTCTTTTACGGAATAAGGTGTAATCCAAAGGATATTTCTCAACGAAGAGGTATAAATTGGAACCGAGTAAATTCAATTTTATTTATTCTTATACCTACTATAAAAATATGGTATCCATTAAAAAATAATTAATTTAGTATCTTTGATATATTTAATTGTTATTATAAAAATGGATCAACCATTTCTATGTAACAGTATAACTCGGGTCGACCTATAAAGTCACTCGAATTAGCCCGTAAAAAGATTTAAAGATTGTTCCCAATCACTATAGTTTGGTGATAAGCACTTGGGTATCATAAAAAAAATGAAATTATTTTTATATAAATATATATTTGATAAAAATTAAAAATATTTCGTTAATATATATCAAAGATGAATCATATGTTCAAAACAAAAAACCATAATCTCCAAATCCAAAAAATAGACAATAAGGTCTAGATGAAACAAATGAAAGAACATTAAAATGAATCCTAAAGAAACCAATGGATCTAAATATAGTTAAAAATATTCACCTCTATCACAAACCACCAAAATCAAATAGAAAATAGTAGATTTATCCTCTACATGGTGATATTATCTTTACCTATATCCTACAAGACCGAGGCAAAAAATGACCAAAGGTAGAAGTAGGATTTGAAAAAGAAACTCAATAGGATTACACCAGAGAATATATATGATTTATATCCATTAAAATCAATTTTTTATTTTTTAAAACATATTTATAAAATATTTTCAAAAGAAAATGTTTTCCATATAAAAATCATTATATGGTTTTCTTTTCAAAAACATTCCCTTTTTTCATAAAAAAGATATATTAAATAAAAAATATACATGAAACATAATTCAATATAATAAATAGGGTTTCACGAATAAATATTCATATAAATAAAAAAATTGTAATATCTAATAAATAATCATGTAATGTTACCTCAAAGCATCCAAAAAAGAAAAAACATAACTCATGGGTTTAAACAATTTAGAAGAATAAGACCACTAACACGTATAAGTGAATCCTATAGTATGGGAAACTTATAAGACACATAAGGATTCTCATTAACAATATTTTTCATCATTAGTACCTCCACCAGTGATATATAACTCTTCTATAGATTTCTTATATCTTTTTCTTTCAAACTCCAAAGTATTCCTGAAGCGCTATTACATTGTAATTCTATTCAAGAAACCAATTTAGGGTTTATAAAACATTTTAAAAGGAACACCCATTTAATTTCATTTCAAAAATTTCATAAAAGATTTTATATAGTTATACTATATGGATTAAATTATTGATATAAACCATTTCCCATCTAAAATCTAATTTGATTCCAATTTCCAAACAAAATATGTGTATTAAAATAGTTTTTCCCAAAACCACCATTTTAATAATAATTTACATTAGAATAAAATATTTAATCTCATTTCATATATTTAATATAAATAATTTAATAATAAAAACCCAAAAAACTCAAGGCATGTCATGGGATAGACCATCAGATATGAAAACTTGCTTTAATAAAGGATGAAACAACGATGCATTCATTTCTGATGATGGTAAACAAAGAGATCTGGTTCTCATGAGCCTGTATTTAAAATGAGAATCATAAATTACCCATAAAACCCCCTAGAGATAAAAATACCAACCCATTATTGTTCTGGGAAGATGAGGGGAAGAGACATCAAGATGAAATATAAAGAAAATTGAAGGAACTGAGATAAAAAATTAACATAAATTGAGTAGATATTCCCAAAATGATCAGAGAACATAAAATAATCAAATGGGTAGTCTTCTTGATCATCATGGAGGAATTTATTTTGAGATAAAGAGCGATTATGAGAGAATTATAGGTTATAATATCCAATTTAATAGGGTTAAATTTTAAATTTAACGAGTTCGGATATGGGAATAAGGATAGGATGCATGGTAGCAAGAATCCAATGAGAACCAATTCAAACTATTTCATGAAGATAGTATAACTATTTAAAAACTTTTCTAAATATATTACAAACACTATTTCAACCCATAAATAAAATTTTCATCATTACCATGTGATTTGGAAAACCATGCACCTAAACTATGCACTTGGCCTATTTTCTATGAAACTCAAAATTTTCAATCTCTGACTCTAAGAAACTGATCGAAAATAAAAATGGATAAAAATAATTAGGATTAAACATATATTTAACCCATAAGGCATCATAATTCTCACCACTATAAAAAATGTCTCCCTATAAAGGACCAAAAACACAGACCCAAGAAAAGATACATCTATTGCTGCATCATCAAGACCTCATGCTCCTATGACGCATCATTTTCCCTAACAAACTACTATATCACTTGAAATAATGGGATAATTTTTCCATTAAACAACATATATTAGTTATTCACTAAATAAACAATCCTTTCTACTACTATTTTTTTAGTTTAATCCCAATTCCCTCTCACTTTATCACATGGAAAATATTTGGCTGGTACTTCTTTAATTACGAAATATAGAACACATCATGAATAGAAGTCATATGAGTGTGAAATTATATATTATAAGACACCTTATTAATTTTCTCCACAATATCAAAAGGAACAACATAACGAGGTTCCACATTACTGAACTTCCCTTAATGTCTACGTCCTAACTAAGGTGAAATAATGAGAAATCCTTAAACACCCACATCAAACTCTAAATGATGATAATTATAACTAAAATAAGATTTATGATGACTAAAATCTATCTCTATCCTTTTCCAGATCAACATCATAATATATGTTTTCTCTTAGACAATACCCAACCCATCCAAGGATTGTTCTCTTATATATTTCTAATTGATAGGTGGTCTACAAGGCCTCCCATGAAACGCTTCAAATAGTACCATACTGATCAAATAATGCTAACTATTGATATAGGAAAACATTATTTTCTAAGAACCACTAATGTCAAGAACACATTTCAATAGTATATATTCAAGAATCTAGATGGATTTATCAAACTAAACAACCATATATGGGTGATAAGTTATGATAAAATTTAACTTGGAACCCATCAATACCTAAAATCCAATCCAAAACAAAGATGCAATGTGAGTTTAATTATATGCAATGATATATTATGCAATTCCACGAGGTTTTAAAATCTCTCTCACATATAAGTTTGGAATATCATTCACCTTAATTGACTCCTTGATATAGAGGAAATAAGATTATTTCATGACATGATCAATAATCACCCATATTAATTCATTACAACTAGGATTCTGAAGAATCCCAAAAAAAAATCCATGGTTATCTCATCCTACTTCTTCCTTGGAACGGGAAAATATTCAAGAAAACCAATAATATTATGACGTTCCACAATTATTTTCTTTCATTAAAGGCACTAAGATAAAAAAATACATTCAATTATCTCATGCTCGACTACTAGTATTGATGTCCTAGTTCACGATATATCATTGTAGCTCTGGGTTGAATGGAAAAATTGTATTAATGTTCCTTTTCCATTAATTATTATCTCAAATTCATTGTAATAGTTATCTGGCCCCATATTTAGAACACTCTATCTGGATAATAATGACACTCACCCAAGGTCTCTCTACCATAAAGGTTCCTACTAAACAACTAACACTATGTATCCTCTAACTGTATAAGTTAAATATGATCATCCATAAGCGATTAAAACTAGATAAAAACTAAAAATACATATCTATAATCTCTATCTTCATCCAGGTGTATCTTAGAATCTAAGCTCAAAAATCACAACTCCTCTACTAATTCCATCATTTCATGGGTCAAAAAACTTCTTCTCAATGCATATGTGACCACATTACCTTTCTTAGGGGTATAAGAAAAATTAGAAAAAATTGATGATACTCTATCCATAGTATTTTTCTCATGTTTATATCAATATGAGTGAAATTTTACTTCATAATATTTTGGTCTGAATACCTCAAAAACCACTCCCCAAACATATATTTTCTCCATGTCTTAAGAGTGTGTGTCACTACCGAGAACTCAAGATCATGAATGTGATTGTTCCTCTCATAAGGTAGTAAATGACTAGTTAAATAAGAAACTACATATCTATAATACATTAGAACACATCCCAATCCAACATATGAGTTTTTGTTACAAGACCCCAAACTTAAATATTATATAATCCTAAGTTTTGATCAAGAATTTTCATTGAGGATCTTTTTAGGTTTAGTTTTTTAGATAATTATGCCATTAATCATAAAAATAAAACAATATTAATTCAATGTTGACACTTCCAAAAATATCCATTTATTCTATAAAAACAAAAAATAATAAACATAAATGTAGTTTACTTTCATGTTAAATCATTAATTTTCCTTAATCCCATCTGTGACTCTATTCTTCTTTAAAACTTGTGAAAAATATTTAAAAAATTAGGATGATCATAAAAATATTACCAAGGGAATAATAGAGAATAAAAACTATTATTCTTGATAAAACATTTAAACAATTAGTAATTTATCATAATGTAATAATTTTCACCTTTAATATGTAGTAAAATACACTTCAATGAATATTACTTCATTTCATACCCTTTTTTGTAATCAAAAGATTACCATAAAACCTATATAACTTAACATATAAAATATAAAGGTAACTTCAAACATAATCATACCTTAATGGAATAAACAAATGGTCAACTTCCACACATAACACTAAATGGAATATTCATACAGTTGGATTCTTTACATATCACTAAATGGAATAGTAATATGACCGACATCCATACCTAATGCATTGTAGGTTATAACTTAACCACACAACCATAGTTTATCATAGAACCACATGTCTTTGGTTTATCATGTAACCACCCAAATTTGGTTTATCAAGTAACCAAACATCAAATTTACAGGTTCCATTATATAATCATAACACATAAAAGATTTCAATTTTCAACATTTTACACATAAAATTTCATTTTCAATCACAAGAAATAATTTCAAGATATTTAAATATTCAATAAATTTCTAAAACCATTTAAAACATTTAATAGAGATAATTTTGAATCAAAGCGTCCCATACCACATTGAAACATTTAAAAGAAATTGAAATTTTAAATAATTCGTGTCCATATAAATAAATTCATAAGAACCATTTTAAAAACATGGACATGAAATAAATGGTTTTAGAAGATTAAATCTTTAAAACATTTAGAATGATGTTTTAGATAAAGAGTATCTTACCATATGAGAAACACATGACTAAATGTAATTTAGGAATAACATTAAATAAAACATTAGATATCATGATAATATAATAATTCAAGATATAATGTGTCAAAAGGGTTTTATATACACTATTTAGGATAATAATGATGAATAACATCAAGATATGCCTCAATAAAATAAGATTGATACGAAACCCTGTATGAAGATCATATTATTAAATTATGGTTAAATTAATTAAATAATTATGTGTGAAAAATATAAATACACCCAATATAAGATTATATTTAGTGTAAAACAATCAGATTTCAATCCCACAAATTCTTGGAAAAAAACTAATGACACGACTATTTAACTAAATGAATGGAAATTGAGTTATGATTTCAATTACCTTGTGTCGGACTTGTCTCGTTCATTATTTATCTTACTAAATAATAAACATAGGTTAATTACTACATGATTCAAAACCATTTTCATGTTTTTTATTCTATTTATATCACTTATTACCAGGTTATATAAATTAGATAATCCTTTGAGTTCATGTCCGATGTTTTGTCGATGCTTGGTACATGAGTTGAAAACGAACATGGTATGATGTAAATTGTCCATGTAGTCATAATTTCATCATCTCCATAATATTATTCATGAAATATTCTTTGATTTTATATGTAACATATCAGATATAGAATCCACCTAGAGGCACCCCGTACCCGGTTGGTCACATAGCCTCAAGTGTATTTCCCCGAATGCTAGAGGATGACGACTTGGAGAGAGGGTCATGGGTGTGATAGTGGGAAAACTATTCCCTCATTGGCAGAATACACAGCGGAAGAAAACAAAAGAAATAGCAGAAGCAGTAATAATCCATACAAAAGTAAACAACAGAATACTGAAAGTAAGGAAGAACTGGAGCACATACATATATAAATGATGCATGGTATATATTTCAAGGAAAAAATCCAAACAAAACACAATGATGGAATACAATAGTACTAAACCCAATTAAAAAAGAAAACAGATAAACAACTCCTCAGCATCGTAAGCCAAAGCTTAGTCCCTTGCTCTCTAGCTCTATAGCAATTCAAGTACCTGAAGAGGAAGGGAGCATGTCGTTATCTATACCTAAAACAATATAATCTATTTCGGCCCAAAATTATGGCCCAAACAGGGTGTGAGACTAAATCTCAATAGACAACCACCTAAAGATATGTGCATAATAGTCAGTGAATATATGGAAGATAATAGTACATAAACCAGTAAACCGGAACATGCTGAACAGTAAACAATCCACAGTTCTACTATCAAGAAACAAGCAACAGGAAACTTAGAACAAAAAGGTAACCCTTTGGGATGTACTCATATCTATCCCCTTTGGTCCTACCTAACAAGTACAAGAAACCCTCTGGGCAGTACACTCATCCTAGATTCTCTTGTTTAGTCATACGAATTCATAAAGACTCTCTAAGGAAGCACTCATAGTCATTCCCCTTATAGTCTAAGGTAATCAAGGACTCTATGATGAAGCACACAAGTTCAATTCCCCTTATAGCCCCAAGGTCAAGGAATCTCTAAGGAATCTCACCCTGTCAATTCCCCTTATAGCCCAAGTCGTTCAAAGACTCTCTAAGGAAGCTCACTCGGTCAATTCCTCCTATAGTCTATGATTGTTCAAGTTAATTCAAAGTAAATAAACACTCTCTAAGGAAGATCACTTGGTCTATCCCCTCATATTCTATAATGCTCAAAGACTATCTGAGGATCCTCACTCATTCTATCCCCTTATAGTCTATAATACCCAAAGACTCTCTGAGGAAGCCCACTCGGTCTATCTACTTATAGGCTATAATGCCCAAAGACTCTATGAGTAAGCTCACTTGGTCTATCCCCTTATAGTCTATAATACCCAAAGACTCTCTGAGGATGCTCACTCGGTCTATCCCCTTATAGTCTATAATTCTCAAAGACTCTCTGAGAAATCTCACTCGGTCTATCCCCTTATAGTCTATAACACTGGGTTCTCATGGCCTTGTGCAATTCTAAGAGCATAACAATGAAATATGGCCAAGGTAAACCTTAAGAACTACTTTTCTACACAGTCTATATCTCAACAGCATGTCAAAAAAACAACTCTTCATCCAATAATCACTAGGCATGAGAAACAGGAAAAACCAGACCAAACAGTCAGAAATAGGACATGCATCAGCAAAACATCCAAAGAATATCAATTCAACCAAATTCATATTCAATCAACCTCTATGAAAGCCTACAAGAATGGTATGAAATTCACGAGGTTAAAATGGTAAACTCACAATACCTCGTTAAAGGGTATTGGCACAATTTCACATACTACTCAATGACATTGAACGAAAAGGCACAAACCAGCTACCTTTAGGGTTCTGGCGGAAGCGATCCACAATCTACAGCACCAACAAATCCGTGCAACCTATTCACGAAAGACTGATCTAAATCTCATTCCCTATCATCCATAAGCCTTAAAATCAACACCAAAGGCAAATCCAACACTATATCTACCTACAACAAATGTAGATCTAGAAAACATAGAGAGGGAGAAGAGAAGATCTAGGGAAAACCAAGTAGAAACCAAGAGGAGTGACTTACTCGAGAAGAACCACCTTCGATCCACCAAGAAACCCCTTCTATTTGCCGCTAAAATGAGTATGGGAGCACCTTCAACCTTTGTGAACCCAAAATTCTAATTGAGGCTCAAGTGGGAGAGTGTTTGGAGAAGAAATGATAAATCTCGAGTAGCCCGGGACATAATAAACCTAACTTTAAGTGGTCGTACGGTTACCCCACACGGTTTGGAAAACCATGCGCCAACTCTACGGTTGGCACTGTCCAACATAAGGATTTCACATGGCTTTCCCGGACGGATTGACAAACCATGCACTTCCCGTGCGGAGCCCACTGTCAAGGGTTGTACAGTTTTCATGGGCTGGCTGCATGGTCTAGTCAGACTGTGCGCCAACCGTGTGCCAACCATGTGCCCCTAGAAGACCTCCAAAATTTCTTCTTTTTCATAAAAATCACCAGAATAAAAAACATACCTGAAAAGAAGTTCCGGTTTCTTAAAAACTTCCCCCCTTAATGAAATTCGTCCCCAAATTTCCCTTGCAAGGCGGTATAGAAGAAGAAAACCCAAACAATTCCAGCCACTGTGCCTGTACATCGGCCTCCCTCTCCCAAGTATCGTCTTGTACTCACCCGTACTGTCATAGCACTCATACCAGAGGAACAGACCGGTCACAAAAAACCTTATTACTGTGATTGACTATCTGGATAGGATTGTCCTCAAATGAGGCATCCTCCTCTAACTCAACCTCCTCGGGTTTCAAGACAACAGATGGGTCTAAAAATTAATGTCGAAGCTATGAAACGTGGAAGACGTCGTGCATATCCAGGTACCTCTGAGGTAACCACAACTGATAGGCAACTAGCCCAAATCTCTCCAACACCTCAAACAACCTGATGTACCTCGGTGAATGTTTACCCTGTCTCCTAATCCATCTATGCCCCAACCTCGGTGCGACACGTAGAAAAACATGATCTCCAACCTCGAACTCCAGAGGTCATCTCCGCTGATCAGCATAAGACTTCTGAAAAGATTGTGTAGTAGCTATCCTATTTCGAATCAAATCTATATGTTTTGCGATCTCCTGGACAAGACGAGGTCCCAGCATAGCTACCTCTCCTGCCTCCAGCTAACATAAGGGTGATCGGCATGGCCTAGCATACAATGCCTCATAAGGTTCCATATGAATAGTTGAATGAAAAATATTGTTGTTGGAAAACTCCACTATAGGTATATGTATCTCCCAAGAACCTCTAAAATCCACATTACATGCTCGAAGCTTGTCCTCAAGCACCTGAATCATATGCTCAGCCTTTCCATCTTTCTGGGGATGGTATGTTGTACTCAAAAGTACCTATGTACCCAAAGCCTTCTGAAGCCCATGCCAGACCCGAGAAGTAAAACGTGCATCCCTTTCTGAACCAATAAAGTGGGGAACCCCATGTAGTCGTACAATCTCTCGGATGTAAAAATGTCCCAGCTAGTCAACATTGAAGGTATCCTTGATCATCAATAAGTGAATGACCTTCCTGAGTCTGTAAACGATAATCCATACCACATCATTCCCTCGGGGTGACCTCGGAAAATTGGTCACGAAGACCATCATGACATTGTTCCACTTCCACTCAGGAATGGGCTGTAAAAGTCCCGTTGGTCACTGATTCTCTGCCTTCACCTGCTGACAGGTGGAACACCTCATGAAAAACCTAGAAACATCTCTCTTCATACCTGGCCACCTATACTGACAGTGTAGATCATGATACATCTTGGTGACACCAAGATGAACTTCCCAAACTGAGGAATGAAATACCTACATCATCTCCTCGCGTAAGTCTATTGGAATAAATATGCAACCCTGGAAACTCAAGATCTCATCCTCACCTATGGTCTATCCAAAAATAGGGTCCTCTCCTAACACACATTCTCACAATACTAGGCCTTCATAATTTTATAACTTCTTCATTCTCACTCAATAATATAGAGTAGAGGGAACAGCTACTGAAGATAGAAACATCTTCCCTTGTCTGTCATGCACCTCCAAATTCATCTAAAAGAACAGAGCCATAAGCTGCCACTCATTGCTGGCCTCCTGAACGATATGTATCTGAGTCCTCCTTCTCATAGCATCAGCTAATGTATTTCCCTTCCCTAGTGTATAAGTAAGCTCGTATTCAAAGGACTTTAGGTACTCAACCTACCTCCACTTCCTCAAATTCAAATCATCTTGAGTGAAAATGCAATTGACACTTTTTTGGTCGATGAAAACCACAAAGTGATCTCCCAGAATATAATGTCTCCAACAGCGTAAGGCATGAACAATAGGTGTCAACTCTAGATTGTGTGTCATGTAGTTCCTCTCATGTGGCCTCGACTGCCATGACCCATACGCAACGACTCCATCTCCTTGAAAGAGCACAACTCCCAAACAGAAACCTGAAGCATCATAGTAAACAGTATAGATCTTTCCTGGCTCTAGAAATACTTTTATCGGTTCAGAATCCAACCTCCCTTTCAGCTCCTAAAAGGATGACTCACATGAATCTGACCACAATAAATTTATACCCTTCTTAGTCAGGCCCATAAATGGTGATGCTAAGCATGAAATTTCATGAATGATGTGTCTTTAGTATCCATATAGACCTATAAAACTCCACACCTCAAAGGCGTTCTTCGGCTTCTCCTCAGAAACAACTGCTCTCACTTTCTCTGGGTCTACTGATACTTCTGTCTCTAAGATAACATGACCTAAGAAGTGAATATGATCCTTCCAAAATGGGATTTTGAGAGCTTAGCATATAACTGATTCTCTCATAGTGTACTCAGAACGATCTCAAGATGTGCAGCATGGTCATGTCTAGTGTGAGAGTACATTAAATATTGTCCACAACAACAAACATGAAATCATCCAAGTATGGATGGAATACTCAGTTCTTCAATCCCACAAAAACTACAGGCACGTAACTTAGAATAAATAGCATAACCATATACTCGTATAAACCATACCTGCTCCGGAAAGCTGTAAGAGTTATATCAGATGGTCTAACGCGCAACTGATGATAACCAGACCTCAAATCAATCTTATAGAACACCCGAGATCCTCAATGTTGATCAAAGAGGTCATCAATATTCAGCAAGGGATATTGGTTCGTGCCCGTCAACTGGTTAAACTTCCGATAATCCACAAACGACCTAAGAGTATCGTCTTCCTTCTTCGCAAAAAGGATAGGCGAACCCCAACGATAAGTACTTGGTTGGATGAAACACTTTACCTGCAAGTCCTCCGACTTCTCCTTGAGTTTCTGCAACATAGGTGTATCCATACTATAAGGAGGAATGGACACTAATGCCAATCCTGGCATAAGCTCAATCAAAAAGTCTACCTCTCACTCCGGAGGCAAACCTGAAAAGTCCTCTGGAAAGAAATCTCTAAAACGATCCACTACTGGAGGAATGACTAATTCTGAAGTCCCCTGGTCATCCAAATATAGACTAGAAATATGGGTTGTAACTCCTCATAACCCATTATGCTCTAGACCCTATCTTCTTACCCGAAAATCCCATTCTCCCTTATAATGAAAAGATACACCATATGGTGATGTGAAACTCACCCTACGGTGATAGAAATTGACGACTTCTTGGAATGGAACCAACCAGTCCATTCCGAGGATGAAATCATAGCCTGTCATCTCTATGAAATAGAGCTCCCAAAGAAAGTGACCCCCACAAACCTGTAGAGGGAACTCTCTGCACATACGCACACTATTCCTTCTAGTCCCCAACAGAGTGCCAAATGTCAAGATATCAGTAGAAGAAGAGATACAGAGTCCAAGGCTCTCCACAAAATCAACAGATATAAAGCTATGAGGATCCCCTATTTCGAAAAGAGAAGAAGATAAAACTTAGGCTACTAAGATCTTACCTCAAACTGACCGCTCTGAGCTGATCCACCCTGAGGTCGCGGAAAACCGGGTGACTGGATACTAGAGCCACGACCTCCACCTCAGCTTGAACGGTCGGAAGAACTCCATTTCCCATACTGGTGAGAAACTGATGGTGCTTCTCCTAAACGACGAGTCATAGAAGAACCCATGACACCAGCTGCTAGTGAGAAGAACTGACAAAAGCATTTAAGGTGACCCATCTTGCCACAATATAGGAACTCCACTGGGTCTCTCCAGAAACGTAGCCTCGTATGCCCGCTTCTTCAACTCTGGTATCACACCACTTGGCTCGTGCTGTTAGTTACATGACCGGACACACGTCTCATACTGTAGGGTGTGTTCCAAATGGACACGGCATGTTCGTGAAGAGATAACACTTACCTGTTTTATTCATGAAAAGGCTGGATACAAGGTCCCTACACACAGTGTGCACATTCGGTACATGGCATGTTCTATCATGATTTTTACAACCCCGTGTCCCTGCCCACACAGTTAGTGACACGACATGTAGTTTGGGTTTTTCCAAACAGTAAGCCTCAGAAACTACTCTGAAACCCAGAAAACACTGAAAACAAACATTTATGTGCCAAATTCAAATCTATGAGGGCCCATACTCCCCGAAAATCAAATCATGGAATGTTATACATGTTATAACTAACTAAAGAAGTCAATGATCCACCCCATTTAGGTCCATGAGGGCCCATAAAACCACAATAACCAATGTTTGGCATTCATTCAAACAAAACCTCACACAAACAATACCCTATCAAACAATAGGTATTTTTATTAAGACGTCTATCACAACAGCATGCATAATTTACACAACATTTATCACAACATTAAATTGATAATTCACCCTAATTGGCACGAAAAGATTGCATGACATGTGATTTATAAAAAGTGACTATATGATTCATAAGATAGAATACCCTCATCTCATCGGGATGCAACAAAAATATAACCTCTATAATATCAACAGTAACAGCACAAGGCATGTGAATCACCCAACGGTGAAATAAAATCAACTGTAAAATTGAAAAACTAGAAAACTTTCAATAATCGAGGTAAATTAGTTTTTCCCTGTACACGGGTTAACTACTCCCAGAAATAGCTTATTACTAATTACATATTCTGTCATATTTTTTCCTATAGGCTCCAAACAGTAAGTCAAGAGAAAAAAAAACATCGATAACAGTTTGTAACATCCCGGATCTGGAAGCCACCTAGAGGTTCCCCGTACCCGGTTGGTCACATAGCCTCATGCGCATTTTCCTGAATTCCAGAGGTTTCCAACTAGTAGCGAGGGGCATGGGTGTGATAGTAGGGAAATTATTCCCTCACTGGTAGAATACACAGTAGAAGAAAACAAAAGAAATAGCGGAAGCAGTAATAATCCATACAAAAGTAAATAGCGGAAGACTGTAAGTAAGGAACAACTTGAGCGCATACATATATAAATGATGCATGGTATATATGTCCAAGAAAACAGCCAAACGCAACACAATGCTAGAATACAACAATACTAAACCCATGTACAAAAAAATAGATAAACAACTCTTTGCATCACCAGCCAAAGCTTGGTCCCATGCTCTCTAGATCCATAGCAAGTCAAGTACCTGAAGTGGAAGGGAACTTTCCCTTATCTATACCTACAACAATATAATCTGTTTGGGACCAAAAGCAAGGCCCAAACAGGGTGTGAGTCAAATTTCTAGTAGGCAACCACCTGAATATATGTTCCTAACAGCCAGTGAATATATGGTAGGTAAATGTAAAAAAAGCAGTGAACATGAACATGCTAAACAGTAAACAATCCATAGTTCCAATATCATGAAAAACCCAATGAGAAGCTAAGAATAAATAGGTAACCCTCTGGGATGTTCTCACATCCATCCCCTATGGTCCTACCTAATAGTTACAAGCAACCCCCTATGCAGTACATTCATCCTAGCCCCTCTGTTTTAGTCATATGAATTCATAATGAATCCTCTAGGAAGCACTCATAGTCAATTCCCCTTATAGTCTAAGGTAGTCAAAGACTCTCCGAGGAAGCACACAAGGTCAATTACCCTTATATTTCCAAGGTCAACGACTCTCTGAGGAAGTTCACCCAGTCAATTCCCCTTATAACCCAAGTCATTCAAAGACTCTCTGAGGAAGATCACTTGGTCAATTCTTCCTATAGTCTAGGATGGTTCATGGTAGTTCAAAGTAAATAATGACTCTATAAGGATGCTCACTCGGTCTATCTCCTCATATTCTATAATGCTCAAAGTCTCTCTGATAAAGATCACTCAGTTTATCACCTTATAGTCTATAATACCTAATGACTCTCTGAGAAAGCTCACTCGGTCAATCCCTTTATAGTCTATAATGCTCAAAGACACTATGAAGAATCTCACTCTGTCTATCCCCTAATTGTCTATAATATCCAAAGACACTCTGAGGAAGATCACTGGGTCTATCCCCTTATAGTCTATAATGCTCAAAGACTCTCTGAGGAAGCTCACTCGGTCTATCCCCTTATAGTATATAACATCAGGTTCTCACTGCCCTGTGCAAGTCAACGAGCATAACAATGCAATATGACCAAGGTAAACCTTAAGAACTACATGGCTAAACTGTCAACATCTCAAAAGCAAATCAGAAAAACAACTCTCAATCCTACAATCAATAGGCATAAGAAACAAGAAAAACAGGACCAAACGGTTGGAAACAAGACATGCGTGGGAAAAACATCCAAATCATAGCAATTAAACCCTATTCATATTCAATCAACCTTTACGCAAGCCTACAAGCATGGAAAGAAAAACACTAGGGTAAATAGTAAACTCATAATACCTCGTTCAAGGGTATTGGCAAAATTGTACATAACACTCAAAGTCTTTCAATGGAATGGCACAAACCACCTACCTTTAGGGTTCTAGTGAAAATGATCCACAATCCACCGCACCCAAAAATCCTATAAACCGCGTCATGAATGACTACTCTAAATCTCCTTCCTTACCATCCACAAGCCTTATAATCAACACACAAGGAAAAACAAACACTATATCTACCTGTAATAGATTTAGATATAGAAAACCTAGAGGGGGAAGAAAAGATATAGGGAAAACCTTGGATAAACAAAGGGGAGGGACTTAATCAAGAAGAACCTCCTTCGATCCACCATGAAACCCCATATATTTGCCTCCAAAATAAGTGGGGGAGCAACTTCAACCTTTGAGAACCCCAAATCCCGAGTGAGGCTTGAGTAGGAGAGAGTTTGGAGAAGAAATGAGAAATATCGTGTGGCCCGAGACATAAATACCCTAACATTAAGTGGATGCACGGTTACCCCGCACGGTTTGGAAAACCATGAGAGAAATATGTGTTTGCCACTGTCTCACCTAGGGATTTCTCACGGCTTACTAGCACAGTTTAACAAACTATGTACTACCCATGTGGAGCCCACTGTCAAGGGTTGCATGGTTTTCCCGGGTTGGCCGCATGGTTTTTTTAGACTGTGCACAAACCGTGTGCCAACCGTGCACCCCTAAATGACCTCCAGAATTTTCTCGTTTTCTCAAAATGACCATAAAAGGAAAACATACCAGAAAAGAAGGTCTGGGTTCTTAAAAACTTCCCCCATTCAAGATATATGTCCTTGAATTCCCCTAGCAAGGCTGCTTAGAAAAAGAAACCCCAAACAATTCCCGCCACTGTGCTCTTACATCGGCCCCCATTCCCAAATCTTGTCTTGTACTCGCCCAAGCTGTCGTAGCACTTGTACCAGAGGAACAGACTAGTCATAGAAAACCTTTGTACTACGATCGAAAATCTAGATAGGATGCTCCATGAATGAGGCATCCACCTCTAAATCAACCTCCTCAGTTTTCAAGACAAGAGATGGGTCTGAAATGTAACGTCGGAGCTATGAAACGTGGAAGACGTTGTGCATAGCCGGGTACCTCTGAGGTAACTGCAATCGATAGGCAACAAGACCAACTCTCTCCATCACCTAAAATGGCCCAAAGTACCTCAGTGAAAGCTTACCCTGTCTCCTAATCCTTCTGTACCCCAACCTCAGTGTGACACGTAGAAAAACCTGATCATCGACCTTGAACTCCAGAGGTTGTCTCCGCTGATCAGCATAAGACTTCTAACGAGACTACACAGTAGGAATCCTCTTCCGAATCAACTATATATGTTATAAGTTCTCCTGGACAAGATGAGGTCCCAATATAGTTGAATCTCCTACCTCCATCCAACATAAGGGTGATCGGCATGGCCTACCATACAATGCCTCATAAGCTGCCATATGAATAGTTGCTTGAAAACTATTATTGTAGGAAAACTCCACTAGATGTATATTTCTCTCCCAATAACCTCCAAAATCCAGATTACATTCTCAAAGCATGTCCTCATGCACCTAAATCGTATGCTCGGACTGGCCATCTGTCTGAGGATGGTATGTTGTACTCAAAAGTACATGTGTACCCAAAGCCTTATAAATCCCCTGCCTGACTCGAGAAGTAAAACGTGCATCCCTATCTGAAACAATGGAGTGTGGAACCCCATGTAGATGTACAATCTATCAAATTTAAAAATGTACATGCTGGTCAACACCGAAGGTCTCCTTAATTGGAAAGAAGTGAGCGACCTTCGTGAGTCTGTCAATGAAAACCCATACCACATCATTCCCTCGAGGCGACATCAGAAAACTGGTCATGAAGTCCATCACGACATCATTCCACTTCCACTCGAGAATGGGTAACTACTGTAGAATTCCAACTAGTCGCTGATGCTCTGCCTCCACCTGTTGACAGGTGGAACACGTCATGACAAACCCATAAAAATATATCTTCATACCTGGCCACCAATACTGACGATGCAGATCACCATACATCTTGGTAACACTAGGATGAACTTCCCAAACTGAGGAATGAAATTCCCACATCATCTCCTCGCATATGTCTGTTGTCACCCATACGCACCCTTGGAAATGAATGATCTCATCCTCGTATAGGGTCCACTCCTGACACACTTTCCCGCAGGACTAGGCCTTCATAATCTGATAACTGCCTCATTCACACTCGATCTAGAAGAGTAGAGGTAACAACTACTGAAGATACAAACATCTTCCCTTGTATTTCATGCACCTCGAAATGCATCTCAGAGAACAGATCCAAAAGATGCTACTCACTGTTGGCCTCCTCAACAACCTATATCTGATTCCTTCCACGTTGTGCATCAGCCATTGAATTTCCTTTCCTAGGTGTATAAGTAAGGTCGATGTCAAAGGACTGTAGGTATTCAACCCACCTCCACAGTCTCAAATTTAAATAACACTAAGTGAAAATGTACATGAGACTTTTGTGGTTTGTGAAACCCAAAAAAATCTCTCCCAGAAGGTAATGTCTCCAACAAAGTAAGGCATGAACAAATTATACCAACTCCAGATCATGCGTTGGGTAGTTCCTCTAGTGTGGCATCAACTGCCGAGACCCACATGCAACGACTTTGTCTCCCTTCTTGAGCACATCTCCCAAACCGATACCTGATGCATCGCAATAAATAGTATAGCTCTTTCCTGGATCTGGAAAGTCTAGTATCGGTGCTAATGGAAACCTCCCTTTTAGCTCATGAAAGGCTGACTCACAGGAATCTGACCACAAGAACTTTTCATCCTTCATTGTCAAGCCCGTCAGTGGTGCTTCTAAGCATGAAAAGTCTTGAATGTAGCATCTGTAGTATCTAGCGAGACCTAGAAAACTCCACACCTAAAATATGTTCTTCGACTACTCCAAAAAAACTACTGATCTCACTTTCTTTGGGTCTATAGATACTTCTGTCTCTGAAATAACATGACCTAAGAAGTGAATCTGATCTATCCCAAAGTGGAATTTTGAGAGCATGGCATATAACTGATGCACTCACAATGTACTCAGAACTATATCAAGATGCGTGTCATGTTCATGTATAGTGGGAGAGTACACCAAGATATCGTCCACAAAAACAACCACGAAATAATCCAAGTATGGATGGAATACTTGGTTCATCAAATCCATGAAAACTTTTGGTGCGTCTGTGAGACCGAACGGCATAAACATATACTCATATTGACCATACCTGATCCGGAAAGCAGTAAGAGGTATATCAGATGGTATAATGTGCAACTGATGACAACCCGACCTCAAATTGATCTTTGAGAACACCTGGGCTCCTCGAAGCTGATCAAAGAGGTCATCAATCCTCGACAACGGATATCGGTTCTTGACCATCAACTGGTTCATCTTTAGATAATCCACATGCATCCTAAGAGTAACGTCGGCCTTCTTTGCAAAAAGGGAAGGCAATCCCCAAGAATAAGTACTGGGTTGGATAAAACCTGTTGCCTGCAACTGCTCTAACTGCTTCTTGAGTTCCTGCAACTCAGGTGTGGCCATCTTATAAGGGGGAATGGACACCGGTGCCACTTCTAGCTCAATCTCAATAAAAAATTCTACCTATCGCTCCAGAGGAAATCCTATAAATCCCTCTAGAAAGACATCTCTGAAATGATCTACTACTGGAGGAAAGTCTAACTGTGAAGTCCCTGGTCATCCAGTTATAGACTAGGAATCCGGGCTGTAACTTCTCCTAACACAAGATGCGCTAGACCTGCTCTTCTTTCCTCAACATCCCATTCACCCTAATGAAGAAAAGATCCACCATCTAGTGATATGAAACTCACCCTACAGTGATATAAATTGATGACTTCCTATAAGGGAATCAACCAGTCCATTGTGAGGATGACATCATAGCATGTCATCTCTAGGACATAGAGGTCCCAAAGGAAGTGACACCCACTAACCTGTAGAGGGAACTCTCTGCACTGACGCACACTAGATTTTCTAGTCCCTAACGAACTGTCTAGCTTCAAGATATCAGTAGAAGAAAAGATACAAATTCCAAGGATCTCCACGATAGCAATAGATATAAATCTATGGGAAGGAAATGTGTAGAAAAGAGGAGATGATAAAACTAAGGCTACTAATAGCATACCTCGAATGGTAAAAGGTACGGGATCCTGCTCCTCTTGGGTCTGCTCCATTACAAAAGTCTAGCCGGCTCCACGGCCCTATGACCCTGCTTGACTGCTATGAGCTAATCCACACTGATGTCATTGAAAACCGGGTGACTGGCTACCATGGCCATGACCTTCACCTCAACCCAAACGGCTGAAAGAACTCCAGTTCCCAGACTGGTGAGAAACTGATGGCGGTTCTCTTGAACGAGGGGTCATAGAAGAACCCATGTCACCAGCTTCTGGTGGGAAGAACTGAAAAAATCACTTAAGGTGACCCAAATTTCCACAATATCGGCACTCCACTGGGTCTCTCAGGAAACATGGCCTCATATGCCCACTTCGTCCACACTGGTAGCACACCACCAGGCTATTGTTGTTATTGACATGGCCTGACACACGGCTCATACTACATGGCATGTTCCAAAAGGACATAGTGTGTTCGTGAAGTGATAACAATAACCCATATTGTTCATGACACAGCCAGAGACAAATTCCCTACACATGGCGTGCACATTCGGTACACAGCGTGTTCAACCAAGATTTTCACAACCTCGTGTCTCTGCCCACACAGTCAGTGACACTGTGTGTAGTCTAGGTTTTTCCAGACATTACGCCTTGGAAACTTCTCTAGAACCCAGAAAACATTGAAAACGAACATTTAAGTGCCAAATTTGAATCTTTGAGGGCCCATAATCCCTAAAAATCAAATATTTGCATCTTATACATGTTATAATAATGTAAATAAGTCAATGATCTACCATATTCTGGTCCATGAGGGCCCATAACACCGTAAGAACCAATGTTTGGCGTTCATTTAAAAAAAACCTCACACAAACAATACCCTATCAAAAAACAGGTATTTTTATCAAGACATCTATCACAACAGCATGTATATTCTATACAAAATCTATTACAACAACATGCAATTGCTAATGCACCCTGATCGGCATGGTAAGAATGCAAGACATGTGATTTATAGCAAGTGCATATATGATGCAAGAGATGGAATACCCCCATCTCATCGGGTTGCAACATAAATAAAACCTCAATAATATCAACAGTAACAACACAAGGAATGTGAATATACCTATGAAGAAATCAAATCAATTGTAAAATTGAAAAACAAAAAAAACTTTTAATAATCGAGGTAAATTAGATTTTCCCTATACACGAGTCAGTTACTCCCACGCCCAGCTTATTACTAATTAAATATTCCATCCTATCCTTTCCTTTAGGCTCCGAACTGTAAGTCAAGAGAAAAGAATCCTCTGATACCACTTTGTAACATCCTGGATCCGGAAGCCACCCAGAGGCCCCCTGTACCCGGTCGGTCACATAGCCTCAAGCACATTTCCTCAAACGCCAGAGGCTTTCGACTAGTAGCAGGGTCCATGGGTGTGATAGTGGGGAATGTATTCCCTCATTGGACGAATACACAGTGGAAGAAAACAAAATCAATAGCGGAAGAATTAATAATATATATACAAAAGAAAACATCGGAAGACCAAAATTAAGGAACAACTGGAGCACATACATATATAAATGATGCATGCTACATATTTCTAGGAAAATATCCAAACACAATACAATGATGGAATACAACAGTACTAAACCCAAGTACAAAGAAAATAGATAAATAAATCATCATCATCGCAAGAAAAAGCTTGGTCCCATGCTCTCCAGCTCCATATAAATTCAAGTACTTGAAGTGGAAGGGTGCTTGCCCATATCTATACCTGCAATAATATAATCTGTTTAGGACAAAAAGCATGGGCCAAACAGTGTGTGAGACTAAATCCCAGTAGGAAACCACCTAAAGATCTGTTCCTAACAGTCATTGAATATATGGCAGGTAAAAGTACAGAAACCACTAAACAAGAACATGCTCAACATTAAACAATCCACAGTTCCAATATCCAGCAACAACCAACAAGCTACTAAGAACAAACAGTTAACCCTCTGGGAAGTTCTAATAGCCATCTTCTTTGGTCCTACCTAACAATTTTAGGCAACCCTCTGGGTAGTACACTCATCCTAGCCCCTCTGGTTCAGTCATACAAATTCATAAAGACTCTCTGAGGAAGCACTCACATTCAACTCACCTTATAGTCTAAGGTATTCAAGGACTCTTAGAGGAAGCACACAATGTCAATTCCCCTTATAGCCCCAATGCCAAGGACTCTCTGAGGAAGCTCACCTAGTAAATTCCCCTTATATCCCAAGTCGTTCAAAGACACTCTGAGGAAGCTCAATTGGTTAATTTCACTAATAGTCTAGGATGGTTCAAGGTAATTCAAAGTAAATAAAGACACTATGAGAAATCTCACTCAGTCTATCCCCTCATAGTTTATAATGATCAAATACTCTCAGATGTAGCTCACTCGGTCTATCCCCTTATAGTCTATAATACCCAAAGACTCTCTGAGGAAGCTCACTTGGTCTATCCCCTTATGGTCTATAATGCTCAAACACTCTCTAAGGAAGCTCACTTGGTCTATCCCCTTATAGTATATAATACCCAAAGACTATATGAGGATGCTCACTCAGTCTATCCCCTTATATTCGATAGTGCTCAAAGACTCCATGAGGAAGCTCACTCGGTCTATCCCCTTATAGTCTATAACACCAGGTTCTCACGGCCCTGTGCAAGTAAATGAGCATAACAATGCAATATGTCCAACGTGAACCTTAAGAACTACTTGGCTAAACAGTCTATAGCTTAATAGCATGTCAGAAAAACAACTCTCCATCCTACAATCACTAGTCATGGGAAATAGTCAAAATAGGTCCAAACGGTTAGAAACAGGACATGCATGGGGAAAATATCCAAAGCATATCAATTCAACCCTATTCATATCCAGTCAACCTCTACTCAAGCCTACAAGTATGGAAGGAAAAACACAGGAGTAAAATGGTAAACACACAATACCCCATTCAAGGGTATTGTCACAATTTCACATAATACTCAAAGGCATTCAACGGAAAGGCACAAAAAACCTACCTTTAGGGTTCTGGTGAAAACAATCCACAATCCACAGCACCGACAAATATGGGAAACCTATTCACGAAAGACCGCTCTAAATCTATTTCCCTGCCATCCAAAATCCTTAAAATCAAAACCCATGGAAAACCCAACACTAGATCCATCTGGAATGAATGTAGATCTAGAAAACCTATAGTGGGGGAAGATAAGATCTAGGGAAAATCAATGAGAAACTAATTGGAGGGACTTACTTGAGAAGAACCGCCTTCGATCCACCAAGAAACCCCTCTGATTTGCCTCCAAAATGAGTGGGGGAGAACCTTCAACCTTTGAGAACCAAAAATCCTGAGTGAAGATAGATTGGGAGAGAGTTTAGAGGATAAAGGAGAAATCACGAGTGGCTCGGGACTTAAAAACTCTAACTTTATGTGGTCGCACGGTTACCCCGCACTGTTTGGAAAAATCTGTGCCAACCGTGTGGTTTCCATTGTCTCACCCAGGGATTTGGCATGGCTTGCCCACATATTTTGACAAACCATGAACATCCAGTGTGGATCCCACTATCAAGGGTTGCACGATTTTCCTGGTCTGGCCACAGGGATTGTTCAGACCATGCGCAAAACGTGTTCCAACTGTGCGCCCTTGCACGGCCTCGAGAATTTCCTAGTTTTTTCTCATAAATGACCAGAAAAGGAAAACATACCTTAAAAGAAGGTATGCGTTCGTACATTATAAATTCATCATACTTTATAAATAAAATCATTAATTATGGTTTTCACAAATGAAAAACGTTATAATCATAGAGACGGTAGACCATACGTACGCATTAGTAATGTTTCCATTTTTCATTGATCATTATAAAAAGAAGCTAATTATAATTTTATCTTTCCATAATTATCATGATATTATTGAAATCATAATAATCATTTACATACACTCATATATATTATACAAATTATATAATGAATCATACCTCTTCGTGGAGGTGATAGTCCACACGTACGCACGGACGATGTTATCATTTTTATGAACATAGAAGTAAGAACTTAATAGGTATATTATTTTCTTATAATGATTAATAATTCAAAAATATCACATATTAACATAAATTCTATTTTTATAACTATTCATGAGAGATGGTTGTGGAAAATGAATTATATTGGTTCGTGGAGGTGATAGTCCATGTGTACGCACAAACGATTGATTCCTTTGACATTTAATGGAAGTGGAGATGGATTTATGTGATGATATTAACATAATAACATATATTTATATTAAATATATGGGATATATTATCTCATAATATATGGTGGTTATTTCAAGGAAGTGGAAGAAGAAATAAAATAGAAACACTTAATGAAATGATACATCTTCTTCAGTTAATCGCCTTTGAAAAACACCTTATCACCTTAAGAAGGGTGTTATTCCTAAACTAATACTTTAAGAATTTGGTTAGGTATACTAGGAATATTTTGGGATAGATCTTGGCCTAAAAAAAATATTTGGAAGTGTGAATATTAGATATTTACATGTTCCCTTTTATGGGAGATATGGGGTCACTTTAAGAATGTCTAGAAATATTAATTTATTATAAATTGATTTTCGTTTTCTAATGGCCCCAAACTAATATATTTAAAATATAATATTATTTTGGGTTGTATTTACATTATCTAAATAAAATTAGACAAGTTTTGAATATATTTTAATCATTATCATTTTGATTTAACCCTTATTTTATATTATTTAATCTTACCATGATAACTTGTTATTTACAGTTTGTGTGTAGATGTAATTACTATAACATGTTAAAAAAGTGTAATTTATGACATAAAAATACTTATCATAACTATTTGGTCTAATCATAGATTTTTATTAATTTTATAATATTTAATAAACTATTTTATATTTTAAGTTATGAATTATGTCAATTTTTTTACATTATTCACACTTGTCTTTTTCAATAATTTATAACTTTATTATTATTAAACAAAATAAATTAAATCAATACTAACTTGTCATATTCATCCATAAAAGTCTTAAAAGATATAAAATATATCAAATAATATTTAGGTTAACCTTTATAATATCATCTTTTTGAATGGTTTATTAATGAAGTAATCACTACATTGCCATTTTGTCATAATTAAATTTATTTATAAATGTATAAATTTATAAATAAAATACCAAGATATAGGAAATAATTTTAGATTTATAATTAATATTTATAGTTGAATATATAACTTATATAAACCCATATTAAAATTGTTTTAGTAAGAATATTCATGTTTATAACATATTTTCCATTACTTTAAATTAAATGTTATTACTGTCATAATCACACCCAAGTGGATTCCAAATGCCAAATTTTAATCCCAAGGGTTTTATTATTCTACCATATGTCATCAAATAATATTATGAATTTTGCATGGGTAGTTTTATATTATTATAGTTTTGATTTTTAACCTTATTTGCCTAATTTACCCTTAAACCATGGTAAATAAAAATAAGTACTAAAGTTACTATTCATCATGTCCAAAGATAAAGGGGACCTATTAAAATAATTTCGACCTTATAATTCCAAATATAGAATCCATTTTTTCAAATTCAAGACAAATGAGTTGCACTAAATAATTTAAAATTAATTTTTGTTTTCAAAATGAGAAAATGGGTTTTTAAAAATTAAAAACCATCAAAAGATTGACATGTTTTTTATGAAATTTTATTTTGAAATTACCTCCCATGACAAAAATTGGATTAAAATTATAAAACCTTAATCCAATTAATATTTAAAACTAGTTAAAAAGATAATATAATTGTATAATAAATTTGACGAAAAAGTATTTTGGAATTAAAATGCATTATTTTTCATTATTTATTAAAATATGAATTTTATCAAACAAATACCCAAATTTCAACCAAACAAAATTTTTATGTCTTTATTCAAAAGAGAAAGTTTATTTTTTCAAATAGAATATTTAAAAATGACAACAAATATACTTAAAAATAGTTCTCCACCAAAAGGTGGTAAAACTATATTTTTTGAAAAAAATAGTCATTTTATCCGTAAAATTAAATTTCATATTATATAATGCCTATAAAACATATTAGATGATTATAAACAAAAAATTGAGTTTATATTTCATTAATATAATACAAAAATAGTGAAATGATTTTATAAACACAATTATTCTCATTTAAATAGGTTTTCGTAAAACACATCTTTTATATTCAATGGGTTTTTATTTCCATTTTTAATAAATTTGGTTACCAATGAATCATTATATAAGCATGTGAAAACCTTATTTTCATAATATAGTTAATAATATTCATTCCAACCATTCTAATGGCTAGGTCATAATAGAACATTTAAATAATACTATTTAGTAGTTTGTTTAAGGTTGGTGTACTGTATCATGTACGTTTTTGAACATAGTGTTTCTTTCTTAAAACTTAAGATATTACAGTCTAAGTCAACATCATAACCAACACCATGCTTGGGTAGGATCAATTCTGGATTTGAATTCAATATCAATTTCAACCCACTAATTGTTCTCTAACACTGATCACTCGAGAAAAAACTTCTCACTCTTATAGATTAATTCATTAATAGAAGATATAGGTTTAGATAAGTTCTAAATAAAGTTCATGTAGTATCTAGCTAATCCTAAGAAACTCCAGATCTCAAAAATATTTCTAGACTACTCCCTAAAAATCACCACCTAATAAATTTCAAGATCCAAAAAATGCACCCTTCTCAGAAATAATGTGGCCCATAAAATTCTCCTCATTAATTTATAATTGATATTTAGATATCATATTATATAGATAATGTTCTCTAAAGATTCCATGTAAGTTATTCAATTTCTCAACACTATCTTGATCTGATATTCAACAAACGATACTATCATCCATAAAAAACTACCATTTAATAATCCATGAACTTATAGGATATTAGATTCATCAAATACATATACATTTTACGACCACTAGTAGGTCCAAATAGCATATAAAATACACATAATTCTAATAACTACTCTAGAAAATTGTCTTAAGATTGTTTTCTACTTAGACCCTCGGTTGACGGTACCCTGATATCATATCAATGATTAAAAACCACATTATTCCCGTGAGGTGATAAAAAAATCAATCCTAGGAAACTAATATTTTTTATTAATATTATCCTTGTTGAATTTCTATTAATCATCCAAAATTGGATACTCCCATCCACATTATTTTCAAAGATCACGGGTGATTCCTAATGTGAAATAATATGATGAATAAATCTCTTAGCCTCAAGTTCCTCAAGTTTAAACTTTAACTCTTCCATCATATTCTAATGATAAGATAAATTATGTTCAGATCAAGAACTAGAAAATACTTGAAGTTATATGGGAATAAATCACTACTCAACACTCAGGATATTTAATTCCTTGCTCAGACATCATTCCTAAAGGAGTGGAAAGAATAATCATGAAAGGGATACAATCTAAACTTATTTATATGAATATAATAGATAATGTAATGGGTTTTAATAGTATAAAAAAAATCAATTTCCATATAATATGAAATAAACATTGAACCTCTCATGGTAGTCATTCATTCCTCTGATTATTCATATGAAAACATTGATGCATAGGTACGTCTCTCTTCACCCTACCATTTCTTCACCAATTCAGCATCACCCTTGGCATGAGTTTGAGATCCCAACCCTTCTTCTACCTCATATCAAAATTAAAATATCTTGGTGAAGTTATACCCTTCTCTATTTCATTTTTATTGTCTCTCATAGAAACATTGATGTTGAGTTAATTTCCCACATACATTAAAGACCCTAGTTTCTTCTAAACAATAATGATTGAGGTGTTATTTATCTTATACTATTAATAAAACACCTAACTCTAAAGTTACTTATGTTGTGAACTATAATAATTTCTACAATATTGGTCTCCTTACTTCCTTTTTTTTCCAAAAAATAAATATTGTCCACCTTCTTATCACTAATGCTCTGAAGATACCCTTATTCACAGTTATATTATCCACATCCATAGATTTCTTATCCACAAACTCAATAAAGGTCAATTAGTACATAATAATTATCATAGACCAAAAATCGACCATCAACACTATCTTTAACCACCTATCCTTGAGATAGTCACTGGAAACAAGATCTGTAGATAGGTGGACCAACTTAGAAAATTTAATAGCATACTCCATAATAGAATGATATCCTGACTCTAAAGAAAATTACTCTCATGACATTTACCCTATCAATGAATCATAATTGAACTATTTATTTGAGTCTTTATTGAGTATATTCTAGTTAAGATCTTCATGAAACATAGATTCCATAGTAAATTACCACCACATCATTCACATACCTTCAAGCATATAATTCCTGAAACAAACCTTGTAGTCTTTTTCATTATTCATAAAGTTGAAAATCATTTCAATACTCTTGATAAATTCTTCTAATTTCTAGGGTCCCTTGTCACCATAAAATATTGATGGATGCTTCTTAGTGGATTTGGTATCATTGTACTCCCATTGTTCCCGTTAAAAATTGTTGATATGGACCATGGACTGAATCATTTAGACTATCATTCCCACAAAATCAGAGTCAATATGAGGATTAACCCATGGGACATACACCATATCTTCAACATTTGTATTCATATGTTTTCCTTTATATAGATCCATAATCTATAAAACAAGAGTATGAAAACCATTTAGAACAAAATTTGATTTCATTAAAAATATAATTTAGAAAACTAAAGAAAAAAAGGAATAAAAATATAAACAAGTATTGTAAAAAACCTCATACATATTTTAGTAACTAGAATCTTGTCATGAATGGGAGTTTTCTAGGAACACTCTTACACTACCTATCAATTTTAAAACATCATATCTCATGTCTATCAAAAAAACCCAAACATAAGAGTATGATTAACAAGTGTGAGAAAATGCCTTTATGATAACTTGACCCTTTGATACCAAATTTTAATAAACTAACCTAGGTCATCATATAAAGTCTCCTGAATTGACCTTACACAGGGGTCGAAATGAATTTCTGATTTCCATGGTCCAATGGTAAGGACATGGGAATTATACAAAGAATAATGGGAATTATTAAACCATAAATAAACATATTATAAAAAAATAGAGTTCCAAAGAACATATCAAAGATACACCATATGTTAATAACAAAAAAATCTAATATCCAAAAATTGATTAACATGGTATGGATGAAACAAACAAATGAAAAAAATAACTAGAAGTATGTAAGATCTCGACTATTTTTGGAGATTCCTTGAGCTCGTTTTTAGGTAATATTTACCTTATTTTTGGTAAATTTTTTTTGGGTATTACCTTGGAGAGTTTTGGTGTAATATATGATAATTTTGGAAGTAAGTGGGGCAGTGCATGGTTAGTGAATGGTTTTACAAAACTGTACGATCAGGGAAAAAAACTATGTGAACCCAAAAAAAAAGGATTCATATGGTTGGTGCGTGATTTTTCAAAATGTTCAACCCTCTTAGTAGTAACCATAAGACCCCTAGGATGAGGAACATGATAAGGTGGACATATCGGGAAAACCATGATCCATGTACCTGAAATCATTCATGTTGAATTTAATCCCAAAAAATGTATTTTAAAATTCTCTAACCCCCGAGTTTTAACCATTATTCGACTCCAATCAACCCTAAAATGTTTACATTGATTTTGGAGCCTACAATTCATATTGCAAGGCCTTCCAAACACCATTCTTCTAAAATAGAAGATATTTTCTATAGATATTCACTTATCTCTGGGTGTAATCTATTCTTGATTAGATTTATTTCTATTCTAACTCTGTTTCTGAATGAAAAGTGAATGGTTTTTCTCAATTGGAATGTGTTTCAATCTAGTTTTTATTATATCTAATATATTTGATCTTGGATATAGTTTTTGTATTTAGATATCATTTTTCATTTAGTAATGGAATGTTTCTCTTCAACTTTTGGTTTTCCATTGCTGATTTTTCATCAATGATCTTGAGGTAGGTGGTCTATTATTCAATTCCAAAAGTTTTGATTTCAATTAAATGTATTCAAATTTGAAATATCTATTTCATGTGTAGAAATTTATTATTGAATTGAACTAACTATATTTGTTAATTAATTATTTAATTGTGTAATTGATTAATAAATGGGGTAATGAAGTTATCTAATTAATTGGATGGTGTTATTGGTCAATTAATGGTATTTTGGAATCAATTTATTAATAAAATATGGAATTGATTGATTAATAGGAAATAAGGGATGTTTGGATTAACCTTGAAGGTAAAATAAACTATTTTATTAAATGTTGAAAAAGGGTTTAATGATGAATTATTCATATTAATCCTTGTAATTGAAATAAATAATTGTGATTGTTCTGAAAAATTGTAATGTTTCACTTTAATGACAATGTTTGATAATATGGTTAATAATGCATAACATTTATGTATATGAAATTGGGTTTTCTATGATGTTATTATATTTGTGATAGATGTGACGTTGAGGTGTGGGACTAGGAATAAGGCTCCAAATACCCATGTGTTAGGGAGGGCAGGACATGAATAGAGGCTCCAAATACTCATATGTGATGTTAAGGTGTGGGATAGGGACTGAGGCTCCAAATGCCCATATGTGATAGCGAGTGTGGGATAGGGACTGAGGCTCCAAATACCCATGTGACATTGAGGTGTATTATATGGACAAAAGATCCAAATACCCACTGGTTGTTAGACACGACATTCTACACCCATTATGTTGGGATTGGAATATGGATCTAATTGGCCTTGATTCAAATCAGAATAAAATGATAATTGTTAATAATGGAATTGGGATATGTGGTATCCTTTTGTGATTACATGGGATGAAGCATATATTGATGGGTTGGGTGTCCTCGTAAACCCATGAAATTATGTGGTTAATTAAATAATATTTAAATGTGATAATTATTTACTTTATGCAATATAAATTATTATTTATACAACTGAATAGAATTTTATTGACTAGATATTGTTTTCTATTACAATTGGTGGTGGGTTACGGAGTTATAATCACACCCTACTCTGGTTTCCTGGTCGGTACCTGAATAGGATTCATATATTCATGACAGTATCAGTTCAAGAGCACTATGTGAGATGCCTGAGTTAGGATGGAGCACGGATGGGGGAACCAGACATGGTGTTGAGACCCTCTTGGGAGTGTTAGTTTGTCTTTATTCGGGTTTTTCATTATACAATTGAAAATTATTATGGAATAACATATCTAATGTTTAGTTTTGGATATTTTTTCAGTTTTGGTTCATCATGTGATACTATTTTTCTCTGGTTATTGTATTGTTATGGTTGTTGGTTATTATCTTTTGGTTGTTCTTTATTTATTTTTGTTTCTGTGACAGTGTGATTAAGAGGGTATAGTATCTCCATGTTCTTATAGTAGACCCTCTATTCTAGTTAGAAGCCTGTAGTGTATGGGCGGTGCGCTTGATGCCATGTGATTGATCGGTTTAGGAAACTAATGTGTGGTGCCCAGTTTGGGACATTAAAAAGTTATATCAGAGGGGTTTTATCTTATTTTCTTTTCTTTTTTTTGTTACTATTTAGAAAAGGTAGATATGATACTATGATGATTTGGGAAATTTTCAGGATCTTGTTCATGGGATTAGTTAACCCATGTAAATGAGAAAACCCAAGTACCCAGAATAGTATTTTTTTTATTAATGTTTGTTGTTACATTTGGATATTATTTCACCTTGGGTGATGCACTTACTATATGATGTGATTTTTTTGATTTTTTTCTCATATTTGACTCATGGATAATAAATTCATTATTTTTTGTATGCTTTTATCATTCTAATAACTCATTACATCTTGTCACGTGAATTATTTTAGGCATGTGTGGAAAACAGGGTTTTGGGGTGAGTTGTTTAAATGAAAGTGATTTTCATTCTTATGGGAATTTCAACTAAATAAGGTTCCTAATATGAATTGAAAATTGTAAAATGATGAAAAATGTGTAAAATTAGGGTCAAATGTGAAACTTGAATATGATAATATGTTTACCCTTTGTTAAATATGACCTATATGAGAGATGGATAAGGGTAGTGTCAGTGCCTTGGTTTTGACCTTATGGTAGGATTGGTAGGATACTTGTTGTGGCCTTATGTGAATCCATATTTCATAATTATTTAATGTTGTGTTATATTTCCAAATACATGTGTTTGGAATTTTAGATATATTCTTCGATGAAGACACTTATTGATAGGATGAAAGGAGGATATGGCTTAAATGATCCTCCAACAGTGGATCTCGAGGCACTGATAGTGGAAGGTGAAGGATTTGGAAAATTGTTCTATGATAACATTTCTTGATTCATTTAGTATATTTAGATGTGAATAGTATGTCTAAATTATCTTGGGAGTTTTAGTTACAACAACCAATGAATTTCACCGAATAGGTTTGAACTAAGGTAATTCTGTTCTAGATTTTTTCCATCCAGAAAATACATGCCCATTTAGAGATTCCTACTTAGAAGAGTGTCAATTTGGATTCTTATATATTATGAGGATCAATGAAGTGTTTGTAAAATGTTCACGCATGGATTGGGTAGGAATATGGTATGGTATGGAAGGAATTTTTGTATAGGTTCATAGAGAACTTTTATCCAGAGACACTAAGAACTGAGAGAGAAGTTGGGTTCTTGCGGTTGAGCTAGAATATTATGTATTTTATGGACTATGTTGGCCGCTTTACTAACTTACTACACTTTTCTCCAGTGCTGGAAGGGTATGAGAGAGCTATAAAAATGAATTTCCAATATGATCTTCAATGTGAGATTAAGACCCAATATAACATATTTTGGTTAAAGAATTTTATTGAGGTGGTGGATCAGGCTCTCATATATTACGGGGACCTAAATGATTCTTCCAGTGGAGGAAAGGCTGTTTATGTTTGGCAAACAAGAGGTATAACTTCTAAGAGTAAGAAATGTCACTATGATAATTTTGACCAAATTAGTGGAAATAAGAGTTCCCATGGGGAAGGATCAATTAATTAGGACCTTACCAATGTGTTTTTTCACTAGTGCAGTAGGTCGGGCCACTTTCATAGACATTGTCCCTAAAAAATAGTATAGTGTCTATCATAAGACATGAAGGGACATCTATATCTGTTATTTTGGAACATATGATCGATGGGTAGTGATGGGGCATCTAGATAGAACTAGAGTATTGTAAGGGTTTTTATACACCATATTTGTTTGGAAGATGGATTTATAATATCCATGGAAGTCGAGGTAGTGGATGATGTGCTTCTGGATAAGAGTACTTGTATCATTATATTGGAGCAGCTCAGGTGATTCAAACTATAGAATAGGAAATAGGGGTATAATAGTTTCATTTAGTTCACCCTAAACATGATCATTGAAAGGCTAGACCATCAACATCAAGAGAAACTATTCATAAATCTTTTAGGCTTTCTAGTGCCTTATATGATGTTTGTTCCTCATATTCATTTGTATATGAATAAATTTTGAATGGTTTGATCCTAGTAGTGGAGTTCACAATTTGGGTTATGATGATTGATACAACATTGGGAGTATGGTCGAGGGACATCTATTTGTGCAATGGATGTTCTCTCGAGGCTGTGGTGTGAAATTTCATATGATATATTTGTAACCTTGATATGTTAGGATTTGACCTAATTATGGGTATGGACTAGTTAGTAGAGTACCAAGCCCACATACATTGTCACTATAGGAGAGTGACTTTTAGTCTTCTGAGGGCAATAATTATGTTCATCATGGAGTGTGGGATATCCAGGCGATCAGTGTAGGTCCAGTTCATCAAAAATTGGGGGAGCTCACCACACAGGTTTGTAGTCTATTTCTAGATGATAGGGGTGTAACTAAAAAAGTATTTTTACCTATATTAGATAGGTTCCAGGATGTTTTTTCTAAGGATGTATCAGGGCTTCCACCTGAGAGATATGTGGAATTTACAATTGAGCTCATGCTAGGGTATGAGCCAGTATCCATTCCACCATAAATAATGACACCAAGAGAGATTATTGAGCTTAATACCCAACTACAATATTTGACAGATAAGGTTCTTATCTTATCGATTATGTTCCCATGGGGTTCTTTAGTCTTGTTTTCAAAAAAGTAATATGGTACCTTGCACTTGTGTGTTGATTATTGTATGTTAAACAAGATGACTATGAAGAACTAGTCTCCTATTACATCTATTGATGATATTTTAGACAAGTTGAGGGGATATTATGTATTATCCAAGATTGAATTTATATCTGGGTATCATTAGTTGATCATTTGATCATATGACATACCTAAAACCACATTCATAAGTAGGTATAGCCTTTATGAGTTCATCATGATGGTGTTTTGGATGACGAATGATCTGGCAGTGTTTATAGATTTCATTAATAGAATCATACACTGATACCTATATCATTTTTTGATTGTATTTGTTGATGAAATACTAGTTTACTCTAAGACTCATGATGTTAATGTCCAATATCTCGATATCATATTTCGTACACTGAGAGAGAATCAGATTTATTCCAAGATATCTAATTGAAAATTATATATTGATCAAGTACATTTCTCAAGACACATCATCTCAGGGATAGATATTTTAGTTGAGCTAGATATGGTTCATGAAGCTTTATATTGGGAGCATCCAAAGAATGTTTTTGATATATATATTTTTCTAAGACTAGCGGGTGTCTATAGTTGATTCATCTATCAGTTTTATTGATTGGTGTCACCTCCTTTGGGCTTGATCGGGAAGGGGATAATGTTTGAATGGTCTGTAATATGTGATAATGCCTTCCAGGAGATTAAGAAATGCAAGAAAATAGAACCAATATTGATCATACCCAAACCAAGTGAGGTGTATATGGTGTTTTGTGACACTTCTAGGATCAGGCTTGAAGCAGTTTTGATGCATTGAAATTGAGGCCCCATTAATGGAACTACCCTACTAATGAACTTGAGTTAGGTATAGTTTCTTATTCCATGAAGTGTTAGAGGAGTTATCTATTGAGAGAAAAATTTACTATATATATTGTTCACAACATCATAATGTAAATCTTTTTACAATGGGATTTGAATCTCTGGAAATGGAGATGGGTTTAGGGCATGCATTCATTCAAATTTTATCTAGCATATATTCCTAGGAAAAGAAAATAGTGTTGTGGAATATTTGAGCATCAAAACTCATTCTCATGTATTTCAGGAGTCTAGTTCTGAGTGGAAGATGATGACTTTAATGGATAATATACATGTTTGGGTTTAGGTTGGTAAATAGAAGATTACTATTGTATTAGTGTCAGTGGATTCTACACTTTTATCCCATGTTAGGGATATAAAGTATGATTATCTAGAATTTTTGGACTTGAAAGAAAGGCTTTAAGGTGGGTAGTCACATTCAGATTGGACCATAGATGAGGAAAATAACATCTATGTTTGGAATTGGTTTGGTGTGCCTATGAGTATACAAGAGGATATGATGTGTAAATATCATGCCTCAAAGTGTGCAGTGAATTCAGGTTTGACCAAAATGTTCCATGACCTCCATCAATAATATTAGTTTCCAGACATGAAAAATTTATTGTAGGGCCCATGACACAATTATACACCTCTATACAGGTGACGACTGAGCATCTACAACATGGTGGTTTACTACAGTCATTTCCCATTCATAAATAGATGTTCTATGACATTGCCATGGATTTTATAGTGGATATCTTGAGGGTGCCTCAGAATAATGATTCTATTTGGATGATTTTGAACCATTTGATAATGGTATTGTATTTCATTCTTAAACGAGAGACTTTCTTAATGGATCAGTTGGGATACATATATGCTAAACATATATTTATTCTGAACAGGAATCCAATGAGTACAATTTGACACCATGACTTGTATTTTACATATCACTTCTAGTAAGGATTGAAAATGGTTATTGGTACATAGGTTTTAGTGAGTATGGAATTCCACCCATAGATAGATGGGCAGTGAGAAAGTATTATAATATTTTTTTAGTATATCATTTGGGTGTGTTTCCTATACATTAGTGGGTATTATGATAAACACATAGAACTTGTTTAGTTCACCTATAACAATATTTACCAAGACACTACTCATATGGAACCATATGAGGGACTTTGGGGAAGGTCATGCAGATAAACACTATATTGGTTGGATGTAGGTGAGTTGGAGATTTTGAGACCTAGCCTTGTACAAGAGAAGTAAGAGTAGGTTCAGCTAAATCAAAAATATATGGATATAATACAGAGGAGGAAGGATATGTATACTAATAGAAGTTGATGACCACGTGATTATTTAGTGGGGGATTTTGTATTCCTTCAGGTGTCACTTAGACTGGGTCACCATAAGATTTTGAGTCAGGGAAAGTTGGTCCCCAGTTTTGTTGTACTATTTCATTTTTTGGATATAATCGGGTCAGTGGCATACCGATTGGCTCTTCCACATAGTTTTTATGATATGCCTCATGTTTTTATGTGTTAGATCTTGGATTATATCATCTCAACCATTCTCATGTGATATATTTTGATGATGTTGATCTTGATACTGATGTTTCTTTTGAGGAGAACCCAATGTGTGTGTTGGATCACAGTGAGAAATTGTTTTCAAGAACGATTGTGCTGATATTCCATGTATTATGGAAACAAGAGACTTTTTATGGGAAAAAATAGGAGAGATATTTGAATATTTGGGCTTAGTGGCCCAATATTTTTCCTCATAATCTTATATATTCTTAGGATTATAGCACGAGGATGAGTTATTATAAGGTGGGGAGATTTTAGATCCCAAATTTTTTTTAAAGATGTATCATTCTCATTTTTAGGTACTCGTTTTCATTTTATTTTCTGAATTTTTTTTGGGTTCAACCTTGGATATTTTTGGGGTGAAATTGGAAAACTTTTACAGGAATAGGGGAAGTGTATAGTTGGCACACAATTTCCCTAAATTGTGCGTCTAATCCAACATGCCATGTAAACCCAAACTGATAGAATTTTCATAGTTGGTACATTGTTTTTTAAATCATGAACCCACCTATTAGTTACCATGATACTCTTGGGAGGAGGTTCATGGTTAGGCACATGGTTAGGGATAATCATGATCCCCCTACATGGATCCATGCACCAAGAATTGAATCCACCAAAAAATTATATTAAAAGTTATCAACCCCGTAGTTTTAACCCCTAATCAACCACAATAAAACCTAATGTTATCCTTCGATTTTCGAGCCTCACATATGTATTATAAGTCATTTTGAACACCTTTCTTCATGATTCAATCATCTATTTGACCGATCTGGACTTCTCTCATTGGGAAATCTACTATGACCTAGTCTTAACATACATAGACATTACATCAGTTTTTTTAATACATAAAACAATACAAAAATATATTCCCAAGGACTGTATTAGTCAAGTGACTTTGGAAACATGAACACTGATACATAAGTGAGCAAAATTATCTCCCACTAGGTTTCTCTTGACTAGCATCCATCTTAGATACATCATACTTAAAACACATCTTCATAACCTCGGGAAGGAATCATAAAAGGGTGTAACCTCGAATTCTTAGTAAGGGTAAAAAAGAGAGACATGTAAGCACAAACATGAGCCTAAGAGTATGATAACATGATCAAAAAAATTAATGATCATAGACTACAATTGAAATATATGAAACACGGATCATGGAATCAATCTAGATAGTTCATAATACATGAATCATAAATAAATAAAAAACATAATCCAAAAAAGAATAATGTAGTAATAAAACATAGAATTGTATCAAACACATAAGCATATAATATGATTTCCATATCACCCAATGCATCACTTCCAAGACCATACTAGTAGTATGGGTTCAATACCCATACCAACTTAGTAGTCATCGTTCACTCCCATTACCATATAAGTAGAATTACTTCACTCCTCATACCATCTATGTATACATGGTTCACTCTCATTTCAATCTTAGTATTCAAGAATCAATCCCTAGACCATATTTGTCTATCTCATGAGATATTGATATTTACCCAATGCATTAGAGCGAGATATAGGTCCCACCCATCTCAAAATGAAATCATACATACATGTTACATAATATCATAATCAAACTGATCATAATCCATGGAATGAAATGAGTTCCGTAAACATGTATTCATATATTAACCTTTTGGAAAGAGATAGGCTTCAACATCATTTCATCAAATCATAACCCATGAAATAAAGTAGTTTTCATAATCATATAACCCATGAAAAGAAACGCATTTTGTAAACATCCGAAAATAAATGATAAACCATTCAGATAAAGAATATGAATGGAAAAATTGAACCATTTCCCTATTAATGAATGAGTAACACCAACAGATATTATCTTATGTGGGAAATAATTTTGAAAGATCTTTTAAAATAACACTTCATCAATAAATTATTCTTTCTCCTTTGAAAATTGATTATTAAAATTTAAAGTTTTGTGAAAACCATTTTCCAAGAAATAAAATTGAAATTTTATAAAGGAAGCATTGAAAACATTTTTAAATCCTTTTTCTTTTGAAAACATATAGAGGGGACTAAGAACCATTGAAAAACTAGTTTTTCATGAGAACTTATAAAAGAATAATGAAAACATATTTAATACTATTTCATTTAAAGTTTATTTTAAAAACCATTTCTCAAAAATTATCCATTTAAACATGAAAATTAAGCTTCAAAAAATTATGCAGAGTAAATCCGTACATGACAAACATTCCTTTTACGTCAAAAATTTTTTAGAAATGTGTCTCGACCTGAAAAAGACAGGAAGATTTTTATTTTAAAACTAATTTTGTTTAAAAAATAAAAATGGTGTAAAATTAATTTTAAATATCATATTATAATATCATAATATTCTTAGGAAATTTTAGAGAAAATTGATTTAATGTAACAAAGATTACTGACTGAAGTGAGAGGCAGGGTCATATTTTCCCATTAACATTTTCCTAATTATATTATATAAAATAGAGTGAAAAAATTGGTACTGATACATTAATACATAAATAATAACCATAGCAGAATAAATATAATGAATGATCATTAAAAATGGATCATAAAATTTCATTAATAAAAACATGATCATAAACAATATCGATAAACTATGATATTGTTTCAGTAAACTCTTACCACTTGGTAACTATGAATCACACTCTTCATGTAGGAAAATGAAATTTCATAGAAATTTAAAATATCATGAAAATAATTAGATTCATTTTATAACATTTCAAATAAATTTTATTCACCACATATATAAATATAGGTGTATAACATGGCATGTCTCTCAAAGAAGACATATTGAGAAAAAATTACTTTATAGATTTGGTTGCTTTTGAAACATAAACTTCATGACAGAAAGTTCATAAAATGGTTATGTAAATAACCCTATATTAAAGTATAATAGGAATATAAAAAATTCATGGGAAATATATACACCACACAAATTAATTGATCGGTGAATAATCATGTATCTCACAGATATAAGGAGTTAGGTGGGATTCCCTTACCTGATGTCTTGACTCTCTTTGTACTCATACAAGATTCTATTATAATAAATGTAAGATTATTATACATATTTTAAATAATAGTATTATTATATCTAATATAATATATGGTTTTATTATTAACTTATTTTACGTTTTTTGTCAAAAATTTTACATAAATGTTTTAATTCAGGTAATATCTGCTTTGTTCTTTGTATATGTCTTAATTTGTAATATCTAGGGACCTTATACTTATATCATTATTTACAGAATGTAAAAAATCATATAAATATAATTTATATTCATTAAATTTGTATTATATTAATCTATATGATATAAAATTATTAAAATGAATACACCATTCATGAATACTTTAAGTCATACGTACACATTAATGTTGTTTCCAGTTTATTGTCGTATTAAAAAAAAGGGGGTAAATGACATATAAGTATATATATGTAAATAAATAATTATTAAAGTAGAATTATTATACCATTTATATCATAAAATTTCACATAAAATGTCATTAATAGATTCCATTTAGTGTGTGAACGAATCTCATCACTTTGAGGGGCGGTATTCTACACTTCATCAAACAAAATTATCAAATTTACAAAGGCTGTAATGTATAAAGATATGTGATGTGAATAATTACATAAGAGTAAATACATTATAATTATCATAAATGTGATATAAAAATATATTTTATATCATAATTTTTACCATGAGAGGCAGTAAAGGAACAATGAAGATTCATCATTTTTAGAGGCAGTAGTTCGCCTTACACATAAACAGTATGTTTGTTTCCCATTTGATAAATGTGTGTGTATGTTTAGGTATAAATCATATCATAAAATCCAGACATTATATTTAGGATTTTTTTTAGTAATTTAATAATGAGTTTGGAGGGTATGTAGAATGAAAATAAGGTAAAGGAGCCTATGAGATGATGTTACCTCTTTATTTGCTAACTCCTTTTGGTTTTCACCAGAGAAATTCATTGGACTTATTTATTCCCAAAGGTATGATAAAAGGGGTAGTTAAGGTATTTTAATTTTATAATTGGGAATATCTTGGCCTAACTTAATTGGATTTAGACTTTTGAGGAAGTGGGAGGAGGGGAGGCCATTTATTATAGAGGGGGAGTTGCATTCTTGTAAAATTTGGGAAAAGGGAAACCCCGCCCACATTTGTTTTTGAAAGTGGATCCAATAATGGTCCAACATATATATATAAGGGATTATATGGTTAAAATATGACCATAAAATGGATTTTGAACAAATGTTTAGGACATATTATGTCTTATTTTTAGGGTTTAGTGCCTTGTCAAGCTTAATTTCATATTAATCCATGTAATTAATTTTAATTACCTTCACTAATCATTTTTGTATAAAATTAAGTTGATATTATTATAAATTAGAAATTATTCTGATTCCAAATATGGATCAAATTTTGCCCTATTAATTTCATAGAAGTGACAGAAATTAATTTAAATTTAATCCAGCAGACGGGACGAAAAAGTGGGTCATTAAAATAAAAACGTTCAAAAAGATTCTTGGTTTTTATAACCAATTTTAATGGAAAATTGATTCAAATGACTTAAATTAGATAAATTGATAAAAAAATTATCTTACTAAAATTTAAAATAAGTTAAAAATATAATTTATCCTTATAAATAAATTATATGAAAATTTATTTTTTGAGTTAAATTTCAGTATTTTTCATTATTCATTAAAAAATGATAATTCAACGGAAAAAAACAAAAAATCACCGTAACCTAATTTTTATGTTTAAATTTCAAATATTATTTTTATTTTGACATATAAAATTTATATATGTTCCAAAAACTATATTTAAAATATCTTCTCCATCAAAAAGTAGTAAAAGCTCTTTATTAAAAATATAGGTTTTTATGTGTAAAATTGGGGTTATTCTTATCTTATGATTATATAATATATTGTAAGAAAATAAAAAATATTTTATTGAATATTTAATATATATTAAATTAATACCACTTACTAATTTTAATTAATTGAGTTTTTTAGGATATAATTTCTTTGTGATCATAAAATATTTTTCTGTTAAAATATTCCCACTATATTCAATTGGTTCTTATAATCCTTATAACTAATGAATTCATTTTATATTTTTATAAACCATAGGTTTTAATAATTTAGTTAAAAATATTAATAAATTCTATATTAATGGCTTGGTTAAGCCTTAATTTATTAAATGATAATATTTTAATAATATATTATTGTTTAGTAAAACTCTATCTTGCGTGTCACGCAAGCTGTCTAGGAATGCCAGACATCTATGTAATGTAAGCTAACTGTAGTGTTCCGTATAGATAAATATAACCTTTATATATCATTTAGATCAATATTAAAATGGACTTGTGTGTAAAACAATCCAAAATTATTGTTTTAATATATATAAAATTACTATTTTCAGTTTTTTGTGGAATAAATAATATCAAAATGAATGAATAATTTGAAGAAAAATATATTGGGTTGTTACATTCTACCCCCCTTAAAATGAATTTTTCCCTCAATATTTATCTTGTTTATCAATTTTTTAATACTTTAAATTTCCTTTCATAGAAACCCACATCATAAAAATCAATACTTTAACTTCCTTTAGAAAAAAGAATGTTTGAAACATGATAGTTACCCAAAGTAACATATAACTAGGTTTCCAAATTAGAGAAATTAGGTGATAAGAAAAAATATGGACTTGGAAAAAATTGTAAACATTAGGGAGTGGTTGAGGTCATCAATCACAAACAAGATAATCATTCATCAAAATTTTATCTAAAAAATTTCACATTAACTAGGATATCACCTAGGCCAGTGGTAGGAATGAAACCTTTATCATCCTTTGATCTTGGGTTCAAGACCTATGGCCTTTCTAGACATAATGGGTTGTTTCCCGGCAAAAAGGTTGTTCTTTTTTAAAACTGCATTAATATAATTTCCCACATAAATATGACGTACATCCTTAATATAATCTTAATCACTAGATATATTTTTAACTAAGGTTTTCAAAGAAAATGGTAACAACCTAGGTATTTATAAAATATAACTTTTTCATATCTATTAATATTTATAAATAAGATATTAATTTTTTGCTAAAGAGTACACTTTGTTTAATTGCACACTCAATACGCAACAACATGGTTTTTTGAAATCTTATGTTTCACACAACTTTGAGTTATACTGAAAAATAATATAATATTATTATTATTTTAAATAGTAGTTAACGTATAGCTATTGTATTGTTGGGAATGATAATAAATAACTAAATTATAATTATAAATGTTTTCAAAATCTCATTAAATTAATCCAATAAATTTTAGAGGCCTAAAATAATAATAAATCTGATTTTAAGCAAGAAATACTCTAATATTCTTTAAAATGTCGATTTACCACATTTTCTAGAGAACCCTTTTTAAATATATTTTTTGTCATTTTTATATGAAATGTTTTACAAAATTAAATTCTTCTTTAAAATAGGAACATAAAAAAATTAATTTGGATGAAATATTTTTATTTTTCTATTAATGTTCATTTTAAATGAATAGTGAAAAATACTGCATTTTAATATAATTTATTTATATAGTTATATTTTACTTTTAGTTTGTTTTTAATTATAATTGAATTATATTTTTATCATTTATTCCAATTTTTTTCATTGTAAGTAATTTCATCTTGAAATTGGACATAAACGCTTGTCAATCTTTTGTTAATTTTTACTTCTTAAATACACGCTTTTTTATTTTGACAACGAAAATTAATTTTAAATTAATTTCATAAAACTCAGTGTTTTGAATTTGGAAAAATGGATTCTATATTTGGAATCAGTAGGTACAAATTTTATTAATAGGTAACTTTTATGTTTAGAAATTATGAATAGTAACTTCAGTAAATATTTTATTTACCATGGTTAAAGGGTAAATATGGTAAATAAGGGTAAATAAATAATATTATAATAAAAATAAATTACCCTAAAACATTTATTAACCCTATTGGATGAAATATTTCTAACCATGGCAATCCTTGGGTTTATTGTAGGACCCCAAGGAGCCACTTTTGCATGAAAATGACATTTAATTACTTTTAATATAATGCTAAGGAAAAGATATCCTAAACCTATATCTTTTACTAAAACAATTTTTATATCAGGTTATATAACTGATTTATTCAAATATAAATATTTATTATGAATATAAGAAAAACTTCTATATCGTGATGTTTTATTTATATTTTTTAGATATTTAATAAATAAATTTAATTATAATACAATGGTGTTCCATGATTGATTCACTAATAATGGATTCAAATAAATGATATTATATGTGTTAACATAAATGTAGTTTTGATATTTTTATGTCATCCACGAATTTTTTGGTTGACTTTTACATGTTATATTTGTATTAATGATTTTTTTTTGAAGTTACCAAGTTGTTATGGATTTTTAAAAAATTCATGATATTAATAGTTTCAAAATTGACATAATTTATATTTTAAAATATAAAATATTTTATAAAATATTATAATATTCAAAAAAATATATGATTCCAAAAAATATTTATCATAATTCTAAAATTGTATAATTTAATCTTTAATTGGATATTTTCCAGGATTTGGTAACTATTTTTATTCTCAAAGTGTTAAATGCTTGATAAAGCGTTAAGAGTAAAATAATGGGTTAAATAAAAAAGATAAGGATTAAAAAATATCCAAAACATGTATAATTATTATTGGATGATTTTATTTAAATTTATATTTATCTTATGTTATAAAAAAATTAATTTTTACTCATTTATAATCGAAATATAATTTATAATAAAATAATATTTCAAGATATTTGTTAAGTGACCCTCCTCCCTCTTATAAAAGGCCACCACCTCTATCCCTTTCTCACACCTCAAAACCTCCCTTATCCAATAAAAAATCTACCCAAATAAGCTCCCAAAATCTATCTCTTCATCCCATAAGCCTTATCATGGGAATAATTCAATCCAAGAATGTCTTTTAGATTAATTCAAAAGGAGTTAACCAATTTAAGGTAATGTCTTCTCTCAAACTTCAATAATTTATTGTCCTTATCCAACCCCATAAACTCTCCTTATAATATTATTTTATAACAACACCGGTATATTAAACATAATATGATGTTTTTATGTGGATTATTAAAACTAAACTACCACACACCTTCATCTAATGGATATGAACCTACTATTTTTGGGGACAACGAAATATTGTCTCATGAAAAGATGATTGTTCACTTATCTCATAACGCCTCTAATGGTGGCCATTATGATGGAACTGAAATTTAATATGATATTTATGATATTTATTTTATCTCTATACTTCTGTAAATATCATTTATAACATACATTTAATCTTTTCATGTTGTATAAATACGATAATTTAATTTTAAAAGGTGCGGACTACTGCCCCCTCAAAGTGATGTGACTCATTCATGCTATACAAGGAACGTTTAAAGGATGGAATTAATGAAATTATGTAACATATATAACATATATATTATAATTTAATTATAATATTCCTATGTATCATTTATTTTTTATTCTATTAAAAATGAAAAAAATGAAAGTATCATCCATGTGTACATACGGCTTACCATCTCCATGGACAATGCATTTCAATGTCTTATATGAAAATGTTATGGGCTATTATAAAATATATATATAATGGATATAAATACATTTATACTAGATATATAAGATATTTAAATCTTGAATACAATTCTGAACATAATGGGCTTTTCACCACATGGACAATTTGAAATTATAACAAGGTCATTATTTACTCAAGTACCAAACATCGACAAAAAGAACGATATGAACATGAATAATTATATGATTGTTTTAGAAGGGTAATAAGTGATATAAAAGGAATATTAAACATGAAAAATTTTATGAAGAAATTATAATTAAATTAATTTTATTGTTCATGGAGATAAAGAATGAACAAGACAAGTCGGACAAAACGTAAGGGAACCTTTCACCCTCCCCTTCTAGTAAAAGATTTATTTTATGTTATGTATTTAAATTTTAAAAATTTTAGATATGATCTTGTTGATTATTATTACTATAAATTTTATGTGCATGTTATGAGGTTCCATTTTCTCTCTCATCAACTCATTTTCTGAATTTTTAAGTGACGCCATTAGGCTGCCGAATTTTCATAAGAGAACATCTTTACCCAATTTTCATTCTTGGGGAAAATCTTCAAATTTTAATTATTTCGGGCTAGGATTATATAAGAATCAAATTTTGATTTCCTATATTGCATTTATATATTATTTATGTGTACCTGTAATGAATACCCATAATCGATCTATTTTATTTACAAAATGATTTTTTTAAGGAACTTCGTCTCAATCTCCTTTCATTGAGGGATACATTGATTTATAAATGAATTGACTTTATACAATGTATAGACCCCTTTGACATTTAATTTCATTCAAATCTAATTTTTTCTCTACAAATCCTTTTACTAAACAGAAAAGGGACTTTTTCTTTTTAATTTACATGGTGACAATGACCTTTCTACCGCCACGAGCATTATTTGACATTTGGCTTCCTTAACAAGCCATAATGTTTTTAAAAGAAAAATAAATACCATATATTCTTTTTATGTATTTTGGTCTTGAAAACGGTTTTAATAATGGATTAATTAAGTCAATATCTTGAACTGATATCTTGTTATTGCAATGTGTAAATTTTATATTTCATTTATGCTTGTTTTATGTGTTATGATTATGTAATGGTACTTGGAAATCTGATGGGTGATTACATGATAAACCAAATATGGGTGGTTTCCTGATAAAACTAGGGTGGGTGAGATAGATATATCTCTCCAATTCTACGGGTAACATGATGGATGTAAACGTTAATGTTTCTCCTAAGATATTTAGGGAATATTCTGTGATGGGTATTCCAAATGTAACTCCATATGTAGTTGTGAATGCTACAATGTACATATGTTATGGATGGAACAAGGTACCTTTATGATTTATGATTTCTATGTGTTATTCATAAATCATATGATTTCATGAGGTGTGTTAAAGAGATTATGTTTAATGATTGAAAAGTATTATTTTATAGATTGTATATATTGATAGACTAATGTTTTCTTTCCTTATTTTATAACCCTTACTGAGCTTTTTATGCTCATCCCAATTTTTTGAAATGTTTTTCACAGGGAATAAAAATGGGTAATATAAAGGAATAATTCAAGAATATTTCTATAAATAAAATATTTCTTGTTTTATTTAAGGTATTTTATTATTGTGAATGAAATTGGATAGAGTATAAGTGTCTACATTGTAATATTTTGAGATGCAATGTAATATTTATGGCCATATTCTATAAAACTTGAAAATATCCTCAATGTGAATTCTTGAATTAAATTATGATTGTGTAATGTTAGAGGTTGGGGCATTATAGTTGTTATCATAGGTCAGTTTAGATAACTTTAGAGGTGAGGTTGTTATCTGGATGTAAGTAAAGGATCCCATATAACCAGGAGGGTTATTGTCAGGTGGAAACTATTGTAGGGTTAATGTAAAATAGGTTGTTTGAATAAAAACCTAAATAGTGGAGATATAAGGAGGTTGATGTATTATAGTAATTTAAAAGCTTTTATGGCCCTGTAAAGAATTCTTTTTTAATAATAATTTGTTTCATGTTAAAGTGTTGATTCAGTTAAGTAGATTAAGGATCATTTCTCGATATGGAAGGAAATATATCTTAAACAACCTTCTTATCCCTCCCTGATGATTTTATAATCAATATTATGGAAAAATCTTGTTTGAATGATTTTTGAAAGCTTCTTGAGTATTCAGATCACCTGTAAGAAATTGTTTGAGTTATCCAACACCTACTAATTTCGAAAATAACTATATGGGTCATAGTTTATTTTTCATATGATTTCAAGATATCAACTATTCCAACTCTATTTAAATGTGAAATTACATAAGTGGTGTGAACGTTTACATTTTGAAAGTAAGAAAACTTGATAAAGGAGAAAAGGAAACATCCTAAAGATCATAATATCTAGATTCAAGGTATGACTTATGTTCTTATCCATAAATAATGAAGCATATTTGGATTGATATTTGTAAATGATGAGGATATTTGATCTGCAAGAATGATTTATTAATAAATAAGGTGGAAATGCATAGTTAATTGATTATGAATAGAGTTTAATGTGTAAGAAGTCAAAATATATGGGATTCAAGAGTTATGGTAGATTTTATTTTGATGAAATGTTTAAAAGTATTAATTATTTTTTGATGATGGGATTACTTTGGGACGACATTTTCGAATATGTGGAACCGTGATGTTTGATATGTCTAAATGTTTTTCAAGGAAGAACAAATTCTTCTTCTATGGACATAATGGATAACCTTAAGAGTTCATTCAATCTTTTTGTTGAGGTGATTAGTGGTTATTATATTATGGGATGAAAAATGAAAGGTATTAGATAACCTTTGATGATAAAGAAGGGTATGGTAACCTTTGAGTAAATTATTTTATTTTTGAGAAAGTTGTAAGAATGAAATGGTTTTAGAAATAGGACAACCCATAGGATGGTTGAAAACTCGTCACATCCAACATGGCCGCAGTAATAGAACCCATAGTCGAAGGGTGACAAAGGCACATCGCCTACCCATAGCCGACGTGAAGTCCCTTTTTAGTATGACTAATTATTTTTAGTTAAATTATTTTATTGCTCAGGAATAAGTTGATTTGGTGTCTTATGTTTAATCAAATTTATATCCTTAGTATAAGAAAATTATTTGTTGATTAGGTGATAAAGGTTATTTTGGATGATGTTTCATCCTTTTAGAACACTATATGCCTATGGAAAATAGAATAATTTGGTATTTCAATTGAGGAGTAATGGTGGAATTTTATTTTTGAAGAATCAATGTTTTTTGTGTGGACATATTGGGATTTGGGTTATTTAGGGAATTGATTAACCTATCATAGATAATATTTTATTAGGCTTATTAATTTCAATTATCACATGTTAAGAGTATCTGATGTTATTTGGTGATAAATGTTAAGATTTTTGTGGAAGACTATGTGATCAAATCCTTCTGAATTTTGGGATTCAAACATAGTTTGTATTATTTTTAATAATTTTAAGGACAATTGTGTATTGAATGGTATTTGTTTAGCATTGGGAATTTTTTGCTCAAATAGTTATCATAAGTCTATAATTATATTATATACTCTTCAATTGTACATTTGTCTTCTTTTGGTAACTATTTTGATTCTCAAAGTGTTAAATGCTTAATCAAACGGTTAGAGTAAAAAGGGGTTAAATAAAAAAATATGGATTAAAAATAGACAATACCTATCTAATTATTATTGGATGAATTTTTTTTAGAAATATATTCATATTATATTAGAAATAACTAAATTTTGACTCATTTATAATAAAAATAGAATTTATAATAAAATAATATTTCAATCAATTCCTTAAGTGCCTCTCCTCCCTCTTATAAAAGGCCACCACCTCTAACCCTTACTCACACCTCCAAAGCCACCTTGGCTCATCAAAACTCTGTATAAATATTCTCCCAACATCTCTATATTACTCATAGATGCCTTACCTTTGTCATAAGGAAATTCAAGAAGTCATTTTAGCTTAAATCAAAAGGAGTTACGTGATTTAAGGTGATGTCTTCTCTCAAGGTTATACCATTTATTTTCATTATCTAACACCCTAAACTCTATTTATTCCATTATTTTTTTAAAAAAAGTATATTAAATATAATATAATGTTTTTATGAGAATGATTATAATTACACTTCCACACACCTCTATCTAATGGATATAAACAAACTGTTTCTGTTGATGATGAACTAATACCTCGTGAATCAATAATTGTTCAATTATCTCATACCACCTCTCATGGTGGCCATTATTATGGTGTTGAAATTACATATGACATATATGATATTTATTTTATACATGTTCTTCTATAATTATTATTTATAACATACATTTATGCTTTTCATGTTGTATAAATATGATAATTTCATTTGAGGAAGTTCGTACTACTGCCCCCTCAAAGTGATATAACTCATTCATGCTATACATAGAATGTATAAAGGATTGAATTAATAATATTATATAAAATATATATCATAGATTTTATAAATTAATTATAATATACTTATGTATCATTTAGTTTTAAATCCTTTAAAAATGAAAAAGAAATGAATGTAGCATTCATGTATACGTATGGATTACTGTCTCCATGAACGGTGCATTTCAATTTCTTATATTAAAATGGAATGGACATGTATAAAATAAATATATAATTTATAAAAATACATATATACTAGATATATATGATATTTAAATTATTAATACAATTGTGGAGATAATGTAATTTTGACCACATGGACAATTTGTAATTATAACAAGTTCATTTTTGACTTGAGTACTGAACATCGACAAAAAGACCGATATGAACATGAATAATTATATGATTGATATAGATGGGTAATAAGTGATATTAAAGGAATAATAAAATTTAAAAAGGTTCTGATTCATGTATAATTTACTTAATTTTATTATTCATGGAGATAAATAATGAACAAGACTAGTCGGACACAAGGTAAGGGAACCTTTCAACCTCCTCTTCTAGTCAAAGACTTATTTTATGTTATGTATTTAATTTTTATTTTAAAATGTTTGGATATGTTCTTATATATACTTATTACTATAAATTTTATTTCCATGTGATGAGATACCCTTTTCTCTCTCATCAACTCATTTTTTTAATTTTTAAGTTATGTCGTTTGGATGCCAAATTTTTGTAAGGGAACTTTTTAACCTAATTTTCATTATATGGGTCAATCTTATACTTTTAATTATGTAGTTTTATGATAGTCTAAGAAATAAATTTTGATGTCCCATATTGTATTATCACACTGCTTATGGGTAATTATAGTTAATACACATAATCGATCTATTTTATTTACAAAATGATATTTGTAAGGGACTTCGTCTAAATCTCCTTTCATTGATGCATAATTTGATTTATACATAAATTTCATTTATAAAATTTATAATAACCTTTGATGTTTAATTTAATTCAATGGAAATCTTTTATCTATGAAGCATTTTACTGAACGACAAAGGGAATGTTATTTTTTACGTACGCGGTGAAAATGACCATTCTGTTGCCGTGGGAATTATTTGATATTTGGCTTCCTTAAAAAACCGTAATATTTTTAAAAGAACAATAAATACCTTATAATCCTTTTACGAATTTTGTTATAGAACATATATTTGATAATGGGTTAATTAATTCAATATCTTGAACAGATATCTTATGATTTCAATGTGGAAATGTTATCTTTCCTTTATGCTTGTTTTATGTGTTATGATTATGTAATGGTACATAGACATTTGATGGGTGGTTACATGATACACTAAATACAGGTGGTCTAGTGATAAAACTAGGGTGGGTGAGCCTGATATAGATCTCCAATGCATTGGGTAACATGAATAAGGTAAATGATAATGTTTCTCATAAGAGATTTTGGGAATATACCGTGATGGGAATTCAAAATGTAACTTCATGCGTAGTTGTGAAAGATACAATGTAAGTATGTTATAAATGACACAACATACCTTTATGATTTTTGATTTCTTTGTGTTATTTATAAATCTTATGATTTCATTCAGTATGTGAAATATATTGTTTTTTATGATTGAAAAGACTTATTTCATTGATTGTATGTATTAATGGAATAATGTTTTATTTCCTCATTTTATAACCTTTACTGAGATTTTTATGCTCATCCCAAGTTTTTGAAATGTTTTTCATAGGGTATAAAGATGGTTAAAATAATGTAATAATTCCAGAAGATTTATATCGAGAAAATAATTCTTGTTTTATTTAAGGAGTTTTATTATTGTGAATGAATTTGGATAAAGTAGAAGTGTTTACTTTTAAATATTTTGAAATGGAATGTAACATTTAATTCCTAATTCTATAAATCTATAAACCTGAAAATATCCTTAATGTAAATTCAATAAATAACTCAATATTGTGTAATATGTGAGGCTAGGGACTTATACAAACTCACTACATAAATACTTCATCTGAGGTTTAACATGAACTTTCCACAACTAGTTAAGCTTATAACCCTTCCAAAAGTTAAAATCCAAAACATTTGACAAAAAGTCACAAAGTCATCTTAACATTGATCCCACGTATATCACAATGTAGCTCTTGGTTTTCACAGTCCAAACATGTGAATACCCTCATCATATATTCTCTTGAAACATGGTAATGACCTGAATTACAATTAATAATTTTGGAAAACATGCTTACTTCCTTACTCCAAATGTTACTGGATATATTACTTAAATACAAGAAGTTTTCAAATTCATCCATGATGACATAGACCACATTTTAAACCAATAAATAATCATATCCATGGTAATTAATACTATTCAATTTTCTTTATCCAAATCAATAAACCTGCTAACCAAGAGAAAAAAATCTCAACATCTTGATCACATTAAGGGTTTCATTCCCTTAATCAAAATATCACATTTTTATGTCTTCATCACCATTTAAAAAAACATTGTAAATCCTTAATGAAAATTTATACTAAAAATACTTATATATTTAATGATTTATATAACATAATCTTTAAATTCCAAAACATATGTACTTCATTCAACTAGCTTTATTCTTAAACTGTTAATCAGGCTTCATAAACATATTCTTTAATACCTCTTTCCCAGAATATGAAATATGAATCACGTCTTATGGTTCATCAACCTCAATCTAATCACACTTTGTGTGATTAATATAAATAGTACTGTAAGAATTTCACATACCTTTCACATGTTGTTTTTTCTCTCTTTATCTTAATAAGTATAACCAATACTCATACCACCATCCTCATTCTATGTATGATATTTCCACTTAGTAAATCCATTTTCATAATTACCATAATTTTCACATATGAAACATTCAATTTTAAACATGTTCCATATAGTTATCTCAATTGACTGAAACCAGAAAGCATGTTGGGAGAAACACATATCATAGATGAAAACCACGTAATCATGAAAAATTTCTTATAGGATGTAAAATTCATGACACCTACATTATAATTTTTGATACCATAGGTTTATCCTAGGTTATTCATATTCATATTCTATTTAAATCCTTGATAATGGTTTGTGAAGAGTTTGTGAACTTCCAAAGCATATCTCTAGGGAGTGTCAAACTAGGTGTCTAGAAAGGCCCATTGTCGTGTACCAGATTACCTTGAGTCAGTCTCAAGACATCATGTTAGAATTGTTACCCCTAGATACATTTTTTCTAGATAAATTTCCACTTATAGTATCCATACAAGGATCAATTTATAGTAAACCACCCACTTTATCCTTTTCAAAAATTCCAAGACATTCTCTATACATCTCCTTGTCTGTAGACTTATCCTTAGACACATCCTTAGAGCTCTAACTACAGTTTTCTCACACTAGTTTCCAAATTTTAACTAAACCACTGCTCTTATACCATCTATAACAACTCTGTCTTAATGTAAATAGGTATTACATCACTTTTTCAGAATACTTAAAAAACTATAAAAATAGATGCCCAAAGACCGTATTATTCTACTGGCATTGGAAACAAGATAAAAGGTACATTAGTGAGCTTAATTATATCCCACTATGTTCTTCTTGAATATAACTCTTCATATACACATTATACATAATAAATATATTCATAATATAGATAAGAAAATATAAAAAGGGTTGAGCCCATATACTTAGTAAGGGAAAATAGGGAAGACATGTAATCATAAACATGAGCATAAGAGTATTTGAGAGTGATCATAATAGTTTATGTTCATACCCTACATATAAAAGATCATAAACATGAATCATGGAAGAAATCTTAATAGTTTATAATACATGAATCATAAAGAAATAAATAACGTAAACCATAAAATCATAACATAGGAATAAAACATGGAATTATGGAACACACATAAGAATTTAATATTATTTCAATATTAGCCAAGGTTTCATTTCCATAAACATCTGAGTAGTATAGGTTTACTCCCCATACAATCATGGTAGTCATGGTTCACTTTAAATGCCATCTTATTTGCATGAGTTCACTCCTAATAGCATCTTGGTAGTCATAGTTCATTCTCATGGCGATCTTAGTAGTCAAGGATCACTCCCCAAACCATGTTAGTCTATATCATGAGATATAGATCTTTACCCATTTCATTGGAGAGAGATATAGGTCCCACCCATCTCAAAATAAAATCATAAATACATGTTCCCCAATATTATCAACAATAATATCATAACCCATGCAATGAAATGAGTGTCATAAACATGTACTCATATCTTAACCTGTGGAAAAGTGATAGAATCAAAATCATTTCATCAAATCATAACCCATAAAAAAAAGTGGTTTCAAAAGAATATAACCCATGAAAGAAAAAGAATATTTAAAAAACATCATTCCACAAAATTTAAACCGATCAAATAAATAATATGATTGGAAAATTGAATCATTTCGCCATAATGGAATGAGTAACAGAAATATATGTTATCTTATATGGGATATAATTTTGAAATATCTATTAAAAAACCACTTCATGAGGAAATTATGCATTCTCCTTTGAAAATTTATTCTTAAACCTGAAACCTTTTTAAACCCATTTTTAATAAAATAAACATGAAAACTTAAAAAGAAGCATTGGAAACATTTTTAAATAATTTTCCTTTGAAAACTTACAGAGGGGCTTGAAAACCTTTTGAAATCCCTTTTTCCTTAAGAACTTATAATAGAACACGAAAACATTTAAAAAATATTTTAAATTCATTTTTAAAAGAAAATTATCCAAAATTAACCTTTTAAACGTGTAATGGATGATTTAGTGAAATGATAGTCGGTAAATCCGTATATATCGAACATTCCTTTTACACCATAAAAAGTTTATAAAAGTTCCTCGAGCAGAAAAAGGTAATAAAATTAATTTTATAAATAAAATTTTTTAAAAGGTAAAACAAGGGTAAAAATTTATTTTAAATATCATAGTATAATATTATAATATTCTTGTAAAACTTTTTAGAAAACATGGTTTTGAAGGAACACAAATTTACGTCTAAAGAGAGAGGTAACATCATGTTTTCCTAAAAACAATTATTTATTATCAAATGTACCAAAGAGTATAAAAAATGGTACTAATAAATGAATGAACAAATAATAAATCTAGGAGAAGAAAAATCAGGAGTTTTCTTGAAAGGTGGATCCTAATATTTCATTATTGGAAACATGATCATAAACAATCTCGATAAATGGTGAGATTGTGTCAATAAAATCTTACCACATGGTTACTATGAATCACACTCCCAATGTAGAAAAATAAAATTACATGGAGATATAAACTATCATGAAAATAATTATATTCATGTTATAACATTTAAAAGGTAGTTTATACACCTCATGTAGAAATATAGGTGCATAATATGACATGTGTCTCAAAGAAGGAAAATTAAGACAAAATCACTTTACTACTTTGGTAACTTTTGAAACATAAACCCATGATAGAAAGATCATAAAATGGTTATATAAATAACCATGTATTTAATTATAAAATGAATATAATTAATTCATGGGTATTATATTCACCACATAATAGACGTGAGTGGTAAAGGCATGTATCTCATGAAAATAAGGAGTGAGATTAAATTCCCTTACCTTGTGTCTTGACTCTCTTCGTACTTTTACAAGATTCATGTATAATAGATGTATGTTTATTAGAAATATTTTATAGAAGAATATTCTTATATCTTGTAGAATTTATGGTTTTATTATGACCTTATATTACCTGCAATGTAATAATTCTATGTTAAGGGTTCACTTCAGGTAATATCAGTTTTGTTCTTGGCATGTGACTTAATTTGTTATATATTTGGACCTTATACTTATATCATGGTAAAAAAATGTAAAAAATGATATAAATATCATTTATATTTAGTATATATGTATTATAATGATCTATAATATGTAGATGTATCAAATGGAATACACCGTTCATGGAGATGATAGGTCGTATGTACACATGAACGTTGCTTTCATTTTATTGTCGTATTGGAAGAAAGATAGTAAATCACATATATGTATATATAACTATATATATTTATTCCATTAGAATTATTATATCATATATACCAAATAATTTTACTAAATACATCCTTAATACATTCTATTTAATGTGTTAATGAATCGCATCGCATTGAGGGGCGGTAGTCGACAACTCCTCAAACGAAATTATCATATTTACACAAGATGGAAAGTATAAAGATTTGTGTTGTGAAATATTTAAATAATATTATATATATTATATATATCATAAATTTTATATAAAAATATAGTATCCATCATAATGTCTACCATAAGAGGTGGTAAATAAAAAAATGAACAACCATCATTTTGTGAGGCGACAGTTTTCAGTACACATAAAAAGTATGTTCATTACCCATTAGATGGAAGTATGAATATATGTAGGTAAAACTATTTTCATAAAAAATATAATTATATTTATGATACTTTTTTATAATAACTTAATAATTATAGTGGAGGGGATGGATAATGAAAATAAGATAAAGGAACTTGAGGGAAGATGTTACCTCTAATTTGGGTAAGTCCCTTTAGTTTTCACCAGAGGACTTCCTTAGATTACTTTATACCCAAAAGGGAGGATTCAAGAATTTAGGTAGGTATGTTGACGAGGTAATTTTTAATTGAATTTATGATCTTAAGTGCTTTGAGATTTGTGAGGAAGTGAGAGGATATAAGACCTTTTTATAATGGATGAGGACGGGCATTTTTGTAAAATTTTGGAAAAGGAAAATACCACCCACATTTTTTTTTGAACGTGGATCCAAAAAAGGTCCAAATTTTATAAAATGAGTATATGGTCGTATTGTGTCTATAATATGAAATTTTTACAAGATTCTAGGTCATATTAAGCCATATGTTTAGGGTTTAGTTCCTTTTTAAGCTTAATTTCATCTCAATCATTGTAATAAATTTTAATTGCATTAACTAATATTTTTGGTAAAAAACTACGTTTATATTATTATACATTATAAATTACTATGATTCCAAATATTTAATACATTTTTCTAAATTTAAATCATAGATTTTTCATAAATTAATTAAAATATTATCCTATAGACGTGACAATAAAACTGGTATTTAATGAAAAAACATTCAAAAGTTTGCTATATTTTTATAACATATTTAAATGTGAAATTTCATACAATGACCTAAATTGTAAATTTATAAAAAATTATCAAATTTAACTTTAAAATTAATTAAAAATGCAATTGTACCTTATATTTAAATTATATTAAAAGGTAGTTTTGAGTTAAATTTCAGTATTTTTCGTTATTCATTAAAAATGATACTTCCCCTAAAAATACCAAAAATTCACCCTAACCTAATTTTTATTTTTATATTTAAAAAATTATGTTTATTTTGACATATAAAATTTATAAAATTTCAAAATTTTATATTTAAAATAGGTTCTCTATCAAATGGCGATAAAAGTGACTTCATTAAAATATATGTTTTTTGTGAAAATTGTTTTTTTATTGTCTTCTGCCTATCGCATCTATTGGATGAATATAAAAAATATTTGGTTTAACATTTAATATATATATTAAATTAAAATCACTTAGTAATTTTAATAAGTTGGATTTGTTTGGAAAAAATATATTTGTGAGCATAAAAATAGTTTACTATAGTACATAATTAACATGGAATTTTGTATAACACAATCCAAACATAGTTCTTTAATATATAAAAAATAATTATTCTTGTGTTGAATGAAATGAAAAATATCAAAAGGAATAAATTAATTCAAAAAATATTGTGGGGTTACATAATATCTTCCTAATTAAATTTATATCTCACTAGTATCTATTTTTGGATGAAAATGGAATGGTTTTTCTCTATTTTTCAGTTTTTTATCTAGGTTTTATTGGATTAAATTCATTTGATATTGTATTTAGGTTTGGGATTCCTATATTATTCTTGGATGTGAATTTGAACACTCCACATCAATTTGAGGATTTTTCTTGGTGAGAGTCTATCAATGATATTGAGGTAGGTGGCCTATTATTAAATTCACAAAGAATTGATTTTAATTACATGTATATAATTGAAGAACATATATTGATTGTTTAGCAACATCATCTCGAAATGAATTAATTAGATTGGTTAATTAATTAATGAATTGTAGAATTTATTGATTGATGGTGTAATAAAATTTTCCAATTAATGGGATGGTTTAATTGTTTAATTGATGGTATTGTTGAATTTAGTAATTAATATAATGTTGAATTTATTGTTTTATGTGAATTAAGGGATGTTTAATTTAACCTTGAAGGTTCAATGAGTTATTTTATTAAATATTGACAAAGGTTTCAATGATTAATTGTTCATAATATTCCTTTTTATTTAAATAAATCATTATGATTGTTTTGATAAATTTAAAAGGTATACTTTAATGATAATGTTTCATAATATGTTTAATTATTCATAACCTTTATTTATATGAATTGTTTTGTGTAATATTTTTATATTTGTGATATATGCGACGATGAGTTGTAGGATAGGGACTGAGGCTCTCAATACCCATATGTGTTAGTGAGTGTGGGATAGAGACTAAGGCTCTAAATACCCAAATGTTACATTGGAATGTGTGAAATGGATTGAGGATTCAAATACCTATATGTGATAGACTGAGTGGGATATGGACTAAGGCTCTAAATACCCATGTGACATTGAGGTGTGGGATAGGGATAGAGGATCCGAATACCTATAGGGTGTTAGACACGATGTTCTACTCCCATGACATTGGCATTTGATTGGGGTTCCAATTAGACATGATATTAATCAAAATTAAATGATAAATTCTAACCATATAATTGTGATATGTGATATCCCTTGGAGAAAGTTTATAGTCTGGAACAGGCCTATGTAGGTATTGATGGGTTCATTTTCCTTGTGAACCAGGGATATTATGTGTTTAATTAAATAATAATGAAATTTGATAATTCTTTACATTAGTAATTATAATTTATTCTTCATACAAATTAATACACCATAATTGACAAGATATTGGTTTAGAAGTCATCGGTGGTGGCCTACTGATTTGTACTAACACCCTACTCAGGTTGCTTGATTGGTACCCAAAGGACTTCATGTTTACATGATAGGATAAGGTTTAGAGCCCCATGTTAAATGGTTGAGTCATGATGTAGAATGGATGAGGGAACCATACATGGTGTTGGTACCCATATTGGAGTGTTAGTGTTTATTTATTTTGGTTTTTTATTAGACACATGACACTTATTATAGCATGACATATCTACTGTGTAGTTTCAGATATTGTTTTCAGTTTTGGTTCATCATGTGATAGTAGTTTTTTTTATTATATTTTATGGTTTTTGGTTATCAAATTTTGGTTATTGTTTATTTATTTACGTAGTTGTTCGACTTTTATAAAGAGGGAATATTCTCCCCATGTTGATATATTAGACTCTTAATATTATTCAATAGAATCTTGTGTATAGGGAGGCGCGTTTGAGGCCATGTGACCAACTGGATTGGGGAACTAGTGTGTGGTACCAATTTATGGATGTTATAATGTAACCCATGGGTTTACCTCTACATAACCATAATTCACCTCTATCCCAACCCACTGGAAGGAAACATGACCCAGGATTTCCCTTAAAAACATGACTATCTTCCATATACCTATATATAATAAGACCAAAGATAAAAACTCCCAAAGAAAACAATTTGGGTGTGATAACTAAATATTCAAAAGATACCACCATATAATCTATATAATATTTATCCACATGCATCAGTTAGTTATTCCAAAAAAAAATATTTCTAAAAAATTGAAAGAATAAATAATTTTCTATATATAAATCATCCACTCTTTTTCTTTTCAAAACCATTTCATTTTCTCATAGAAAATAAATACAATATAACAATTATCCATGAGTAATAAGGAAATAAATAAATAATTTTTAAAGTATTAATATCTATAATTTGTGAGAAAATGGGTATATAAAATAAAAAGGCATGCAATGTGACGTAAAATCATCTTAAAATGGTCAATGACAACTCAAGGTTATATATATATCTCATATGAATAAGACGATTTTAAGATATGATTGACTCTTATAATATAGTAACCGTGTTCCACTAGAAATGATACCCATTGTAATACATTTCATCATGGAACCTCCCCTAGTGATAGTTAACTCCATTGGGGCTTGTATTTAACTAGTTTTTCCATGTACCCCAAAGTGTCCCCAATGATTTATTAAATTATCATTTTATTCAAGAAATCTATTAATGTTTCAGAAATCATTTTCAAAGGAAAATATTTTACATTTCATTCACATATTTTAAAAAAATTATATAGTTATAATGTACTTCTTCTATGATTGAAAAAAATCCATTTAAAAATAATCATTGAAGAAATTTATCAAATACACCATGTTTATTAAATTACTTTCCATAAAAACCCCCATATTAATAAATTATTTCCATATACATAAAATCTTTAATCACCTGTATAAGATTTAAAATAATTAATTAAACAATTAAAAACCAATATAACCCAATGTAACTCATGTAATTATAAGGTATATACCATAAAATAGAGACACATACCACAACAATGGAGGAAACATTGAGGTCGTCAATTCATTTGATAGAAAACAAAGATACATTGTCTCCATGAGATTAAATCTATAAATAAAATCATAAATTACTCATTAAAACCTCTAGATAATAAAATTATATCCCATTATGGTTTCATCACAAAAAGGGGAAGCGAGACTAAGAGGAGATATAGAGAAAATAGGATCAACCAAGAGATAAACTATACACACCTTGAGGAGATCCACCAAAATTTATCAAGTATGACCAATTATACTAATATAGATATCTATATAGCTTCATGGAGGGAATTTTTCAATATAATTATTTATTTTGAGATGATTTTATGATAAAATGATGATGTTAATAGATTTAAATTTCAATTTAATAAGTTCAGATCTAAGTAAAAGGTCAATTAAACTGTGTGGTAGCCTCTATACCATGTAAACCAAGTCACAAAGTTTCTTATATATAGTTTCAATACTTCATAAATCATTCAAAAACCATTAAAAATACATTATAATCCACAGATCTATTTTTCAAGGTTGTCTCATGGTTTGACTAATTATGTATCTAAACCATTCACCTAGCTGATTTTCCCCAAAACTAAAAATATTTATTTTAAAACTCTTAAAACCCTCTAAAACCTAAAAATGGGATAACATAAGATCAAATTTTTAACATATATATAACATATATGGTATTACATTCAACATCCTTTCTGTAAAAGGGGAAATGGAATTATCGCTCATGCATACGTGTGGGCTACATCCTCCATGTACTGGTAGAATTCATTTTTCATCACTCTCATTTAAGATTGGTTATTATGATAGATTTAATTTTTATATATGATATTTATGAAATAACTATTCTTATCAAATTATAATATCTTTCATATATTTTACTTTTCTAGACATTGAAAAAACATAATGTCACTCGTGATTACGTGTGGACTATGACCTCCACGCAGTGATCTGATATGTTTTCATCAACATTTTATATGAATAATTATAAAACTGAATATGATGAATAAATATTATTCCTATGTTATGATTAATATTTTGTATATGATGAAACCATGACCATGGTGCAAGTATCATAACCATCTAATCGAAGAATCCATGTAAAATGGACAAATATTCTCCAAAATATTCATTTTAAGGATGAATTTGTTAAGAAAATGGATAATTAGAAATTACAATCGGATGAGACATAGTATACTATTTATTAATATAATTTTTTCTTTTTTTGTAAAAAATAATATATTTATTATATAGTATATTTTACTGTGTATGAATTAAGAAAAGACTTGAGGTAAGAGTTTATGTTGAAATCTCGTTTCTTTTCAGCATTATCCATGATAAATTTATATTGAGGGAAAGTATATAGATCATATCCTTTAAAACCATATAATTTCTTATACTCATTTTTTTATTTTAATTTTTATGTACTAATACTATATTCATCTCCTTGTTACTTAAAATGATCTAGATCGTGTTTCTAAATAAAGGTTGATCTTATTTTCTTTTTGTTTTATATACTTTTCGTTTTATGGAAATAATCATAAAAATTATTTTATATATTTTTTTAATTTTAGTTGAAATTTTATATAATGGCCATTTCCCTAACATTTTAGTTTATTTACAAAGGTTTTAGATAATTTATTTATAACTAAATGAATTTTGAACATTTTTTTGACGTTTTATATAAAATTGTGAAAATAAATTTCACTTTTAATGTATATAGTATGAATATATTATCCCACCAAAATGATAATTCGTTGAATTTAAACGTCATTTAAATTTTTCAATGATTATTTTAACAAAAAAAAATATTTTCCTAATATTCTCAAAATTTTTAGTTAAAATGTTATCAAAATAAAAGTATATTATTTTCATGTTTTCACAGATAGGTTTGAATTTTCTTTTAACATTATATTTCATCAATATAAAAAAAACATTAATGATTTTATGCTTCACTAGGTATATAACATTATGAAACTATCCACTTTATTTTTCTATATGTCTTATGATGATGATAACTTAAGGATGATTATATAAAAATCATTTTATTCCCATGGGTTAATGTGGTTATGATGGTACCATTATAAAAACTAGTTCATTTACATGAGATATACTTTGATAAAATTATGAAATGATTATAAAACTTGTCTCCTTTCCATGGGTTATGAAAAAATGATATGATGAATGTTTTTGGATCTTGTGTCACAAATATATATGGTTTTCATTTTGAGATGGGTGGGAAAAAATTATATAGCCATCAATGCATTGGGTAAAGATAGACATCTTCTAAGAAATAAGGAATGGAATGGGAAGTGAACCGACTTTAGCAAGGGAATATATCTAATAAGTTAATCTTAGGGGTGAACCTTCACTACAGAAATGATGGAATAAGGAGTAATCCCAGTCTACTATGATTTTAATGGAAGTGATCCATGAATAAATAAATTAATTTATATTCATATATTTATGCAAAAAACATATGTACTATTATTAAGATATATTCACATTGATCGCGATTGATTATCGATGATTCCACACACTTCTAACTTATGTATTTTGTTATAAAAAATACTTATTCTATGAATTATGATTAATGATATTTAACATATTGGGAATGTTTTTTTAATGTATGATCATATTATTGTACATTTATTCTTATCTTATGCTCCCTTATTATCATTGATTTATATCTCATATGTTTACCATTAATGTTAATATGGGATCAAAAATTCATATGTTTCCATTTCCTAGTTGTGTAGAACGAAATTTTGTTGGGTATGTCTAATAGGGGTACTATATTATAAAAACATTATCGGAGATTTTTAATATTTTTTTATAAATAAGATGATTATATAACTGGTATCCAAAGGAACTATACCTTTATAGTTTTGGGGAACATATTATTATGATATGTGTTGAATATTCATCTAAACATATGTCATATATATATATATATAGAATGATCAGTTCACCACAGTTCGTATCAAAGAAGTATTTTCTTATTTTTTAGATATTATAATTATAGAACATTATTGAAGACCCTACTGATAATACAAACTATAGGATAATGTCCTAAAGATTTTATAAATTAGAGATTGTGTTGATTTCCAATAAAATAAATCTTTTTCTCGATAATTTATTTTGGATGGATAAAAAAGAGATGCACCCAGGGGTGATATATCAAAAATGGGTGGATTGGGTATTAACTTTACCATCGTTGACACATGTTGAGGGATCCTAAGACTATACACACAGATAGAAACATTATAGAGATATTCTTTGGTTAATTTACATTTTTAGAGGCCATTATGAAGGATTAAAATATTTGATTACCATGTATGACAATGTTTAAATAGAAGGTGTTGTATATTGAAAATAACGTGTCATTATATAGACATCTTATAAATTATTTTTTTGAAATTACTTGACTACACACTATGATTACTTTTTCACACACAATGATTTTTGGTCTTAATCAATGGTTTTACCAAAGATTATTTATGATATCACTGAATGTGATAGACAGTCCAATGACCATACTCACAATAAACCAAAAAAATAGGAACTAGAATAAGAAATATTGTGGCTATAATTACCCAAATCTCTTAATCAATTAATGGTAACATGAATCATCCTGATTTCCAAGATGAAAAAATAAAGGAATAACTCATAATTTATAATTTTAGGCAGAAACATACACCTTACATTAGTGGTTCCAATGATTCACTCAATGTTAAGAAATAAATAAATACCACTAAAAATATATTTATAGTTCTCCATTATTAAGAACATTAATAAAATTTCCCTGTGGATTATCATTTGGTAGGAGAAGAAAATAAATCGTAGAATTTTATCAATAATATGAGTCTATATAAATAAATTGACTACATGACATAGAATGAGTTTAATAATGTATTATTCAAAAATTACTTTCCTTGAATGCTTTGAAATAAAATTTAGAGGAAATTTATAGAACTTAAATAGAAGGATGATGAATCCATCGGTACGTATGAATAATCTTTTACAAGACATTCAATCTATGATTTTGGTTTCATCATCCACACTAAAATAAAAATTGAATGATTCATTTGTGTCTTGATAAAAAAATTGAAATAATTTTTATGTAAGAGACTTTCATAGCTATAAAGAAATTTTTTATGTACTCTCATGATGGAAATGGAAATTGGAGACTCTAAGTTTTATTATGGATTTTAGGAATGAAAGAGAAGATTGAATTTTGAGAAATACATAATAATAAAGCCCTTGGATAAAAAAAAATAATCTACACTCATGACAATTGGGAAGAAGAAATCATAGAAGAAATTTTCTTATGTGGTTTGGAAATATTTTAATTGTGGAAAATATGTTTATCAAGAAAAATAATTTCAATATGGTGTGAAGTGCCCAAACAATTAAATAAATTGTGAAAAGGATCAAACAAACATTCCACCCACACTCCGATGATTTAATTTCAATGATTATGGAAATTATTCGAATCAATGCATGAATTTTAATGTCAATGACGAAAATATACATTATCAACCTCTTAAGTGGGTAGACAAAGGGAAATATCATGTGATCTGAGGTGTTGAATTTGGTCATAATAATGAAGTGGTTAATGGTACACTTACTATCCACTCTAGAACTATAAATTTTTTATTTTATTCTATATATAACAACTCTTTTATATTTTAATAATTTTCTAATGTTTTCACATCACCACCTCAACAATTAGATATTGAGTTATTGTTAAAAAAATCATTTTATGAATATTGAATTTCAAGTCTATACCTCATCTATGATAGAGGGTTGGTTGGAATATAATTCTTAAAAATATTTGTATTCTACCTCTTTTGGAATTAGATGATATTTTTGGAATGGTTTGTCTCTCTCTATATGGATCCCATGTCAATTTTTTAGAAAGGGATGTCAAGTGTGATATTCTGAATCAACCTAGGGTTGTTTTCTAGTGGATGTATGAATATAAACTTCTGATGGAATTTAATTACATTGTATAGGTCTTACTACATATTCATGAATGAAATTAATCTCTAAAAGTTTGTGAGAAACTCATCATCAATGATACATCTATTGTTTAGGATTATGTAGATTTATTTCTAGAATATGTGCCTAGTCTTCCCCAAAATTGTGATGTTTAGTTTTCAATAGAACTCATACCTCGGGATACACCTATTTAAATGACTCCATATAGAATTTCCTCGATTGAGTTTCAGGAATTGAATATGAAACTCTTGGAGAATATATATAAGGAATTCATAAGACTTATTAATATTCATGGGTTCAACCTATTCAATATGTTAAGAAGAAAATTTTTTAATGATTATTTGGATTAATAATCGAGAACTAAATAATATCATTATCAAGTAAAAGTATCTTATACCCCATATTGATGAAATGTTTGAGCAAATACATAGAAAAAAATATATTTTTATGTTTAACCATCGCTTATTATATCATCTATTTAGGGTTAATAAGGATGATATATCTAAGACATCATTCTATATCAGTATCATTATTATAAATTAATAGTGATTCCATTTGGACTTACCAATTCCCTCTATGTCTGTGTGAATCTAAAGAATAGAGACGTTAGATATTACCTAGGTCATTTTTTGGAATCATTGTAGATGCTTTTATTATATATTCTAAGATCAGCGAATAACATGAAAATCATTTGATGATTGTGTTTAAGACCCTACAAAAATATAAGTTCTATTCCAAATTAATCACCTGTGAATTATTGTTACAAAATCGTTTATTCCTGGGTTATATACATTAAAATGAGGGTATATGAGTAGATACTACAAAGAAAGACTTATTGAGAAATATCCTAGACCAACCATGGAAACCAAGATATATAGTTTTCTTAGGTTGGCTAGATACTAATAGTTCTTTCATAGTTTTTTCTCGAGGATATCTAATCTAATAACCATGTTCACTCGAAATTCATACATATTACTTCATATAAATATATTTTAACAATGTTCCAAGGATATTAAATGAAGTTTTTTTAGGACCACGGTTCTTATAAGACCCTTTGGTGAAGAATATTTTGTGATCTATAGTAATTCATCAATGAAGAAACTGAGTTTATTCCTCATGAAAATTATATAGTGATAGATTATGCCTTATTCTAACTGAAAATCCCAGAGTAAAATTACTTGAATTGTTATTTGGGGTTAGCAATAATACTTTTAATAGTGAGAAGATGGAGTCTTTATCTTTGTTGTTAAATATGTGATATATATATATTGATCATAAAATTTTGATGTATATATTCACATATAAATAATTAAATATTGTTAAAAGGATATGGATGGTTTTGATTAAAGATTATGACTTTTCAATATATTATTACTCTGAGAAGGATAATATGGTGGATGATACTATTAATTTGAAATACAATGCTAGTTCTCATATGATAAAGATTGAAAGATAAATAATTAATGTGGATATGAAAAATATGGATCTTTAAATCATGATGAAATGGGATAGATCGTTTCATTCCTAGAAGAATGTTCAAGTATAAATACATGTGAGACTTAAAGGGGTGCAGACGGACGATGTAGAACTATAGTATAAGGTTGAAAATGTTCCTATGTTCAACCATTGTTGTGATGGATTGATAAAGTATATAAAATTATTATATGTATCATTAATACTAAAAATGAGTAAATAATAGTGGGATTAATCTCAGATTTTTTCCTTCTATATTCATGTATTAAGTGGGAAGATACATGGAGATATGAAAGAGTATTTCTTATGGGAAAACAAGAAAATGGATATTTTAGAGTATGTATATTTATTCATAGTTTGTTGGAAAGTTATGTTTGAGGGAAATAAGTTTAAGGGGGTTTTATAACATTTACCCACACCAAAATAGAAATGGTAAATTATTACCATGGATTTCATCACTGTAATATCTAAAACATACAAAGAATACAATGTTTTTTGGGTTGTGGTTAATTTCCTTAAAAAAAATATTTCATTACCATCAGAAAAGATTTATATCATGACCACATTACTTGGATATACATTAAGTAAAGTGTAATATTTTCTGGATTACCACATTATATTGTATCTTATTGGGATTTTAGGTTTAAATTGATTTTACTGAGAAGTATTTAATTTGATTTGAATATGGTATTGAGATTTATCAATGATTGTTATCCTAAAAAAATGGATAGTTTTAGATGACCATTATAGCCCTACATGATATGATGGAATTTAGTTCTATGGATTTCAATGGGTTTTCGTATAAAAAGAATCCTTTGCTATAATTTTTATACAACAATATCTTTCACTCAAGAATTTAGACATCTCCTTATAAATATATCCATTGTCGGAAGTATATAACTCCATTGTGCTGGGATAATGTTAAGTAAATATTTCTATTTGTAATTTTTCTATATAATTAATTGGAAGATAATGTTATATCTATTCATAAGCGTGTCAGGTTAGCTCAAAGTTGATATAAAAATTATGATGATAATTATTGGCCGGATCCAGAGTTTCAAGTAGGAGAATAGGTATTCCTATGAACATCTCCTTGAAATAAAGTTGACTTTTAGAATGAAATGAAATCTTTTCCCAAGATATATTAGTACCTTTGAAATTATTTATCTTGTTGATATGGTTTCTTATAACATTGTTCTTAAACCGAACCTCTCTTATGTTCATGATGTGTTTCAAGTATCTCCCATGAGAGTTATATACCTAATCCTTCTCATGTTATCAAATAAGTGGTCATACAACTGGATCACACACTCAATTATAAGGAATAACCGATGTATATTTTGGATTAAAGATAGAAAATGTTTCATATCAAGACCAATCACATGGTTAATTTTTTTGTGGTGAAAACATAAATTTTTTGACTCTACGTATGAACCAAAGGATGTAATGAGACAGAAGTATCATCAAGTGATTATATCAAAGTGATGTAATTTAGAGGTAAAATGATTTTTGTGGGGTGTATAATGTAACACATTAATATTTTATAGTATATTTATCTTAAAATAAATTTCATGTCATTGATATCATTCTTTAGACGCAACATCGAGTTTAAAAAAACTATTATAAACTATTAAATTATTATTATTTAATTTGATATTTATATCCTAGCCATTATATTGTGGGATATGAATATAATTAACAAAAATATAAATAATTAGTATTTACATACTTATAAAATGATTTAATTTCTTTTCAATTCATTAAAAATTAAAATAAAATAATGAAATGCTAAAAAGTGTTATTTTTTCGTAAATTAGTTTTTATGTGTGCAATGTTCTTTGTCATAATAAATTAAATAAATCATTATTTGTCATTAGTTTAAAAAAATATATTATATATTCAAAAAAAATTTAAAATTCATTTTATTATGGTTATTAATAATTTAATGAGAATAAGATCATTTATGCTTCAAAAATTCGTTTTCTTAAAAAAGGGTTTTTATTTCATTTTGTATGTGGATATTATATTTAATTTATTCCACTAATGGGAATTATATTTTATAAAAATGGAATAATTTTTAAATTAATCATATCAAATATATCTTAAGGAGAAAATTTGAAATTTTTATCAAATGATTAATTTCTCATTTAATAGTGAAACAATAATCATCTTATAGAAAAATGTATTTTCCATTACAGTATTAAAAAAGTTTCATTTTTTTGGAATTGATTGTAATATTTAAATTTTTACTTAAAAAAAATTCCAATTAATTTTATTTCAATGAATTTTATGATAAAATATTCTAGAAATATATTTTTATGCATAAAAATTCATTTTTATAGAAAATAGTTTTTTATCACATTTTATGGGCTTATTTTAAAAAATTATTAATATTATCGATATTTAATTAGATAAAATATTCCATATTTATATTCACAATTTATAAATTTTTAATGTGTACAGTTTCATTATTGATCGAAATTAATAGTAAAAAAATAAAAAATTATTTCTACGATTAAGGTTAAAATGAGTTTATCAGGGAATAAACTAAGTGATAAAGGTAATATTTTAATATAAAATTATATAATTATTATTTTTTAAGGATATATATACCCTATATAATCTATTATGATCCATTTTTGATCCATTTTTCTTCAGTAATACATTATTATATTTTAATCTTATAAACAATTTTAAATGTTCCCTCTCTCTCACTTATAAATGGACAACACCTATTTACTCTTTCTCACAATTCAAGATAATTTTCTCTCAACTAATAAATATCCAAGTAAATAAAAAAATCCATCCACATATCTTAAATTTTCTTCTTTTATCATAATACCTTACTTTCATGTCTTAAGGTGTAAGCCAAGGGAGGTTTTTCAAGGAATATGTATAGCTACCCGAATAGCCTAAAGGCCTTATTTCTATTTATTTTTGGATAATCACCCTTTTAAGGGTGTAAGGGGAACCCTTACATGACCCATAGTCCCATGGCACAAGACCCATACACAACCCCATACCTGACCTTAAAGGGCCACGATCTCACACACTAGAAATAACCCCTCCACAACATCTTCATCTTCAAGGTGACTAGCTCCCCACCTTGCATGAATGATCATATATCATGGCCCTATGCAGAGATTCAATGTTCTTAGTACCTATGATAGTTTCTATACCCTCACATTCTTCTAATCTGATTAGCTCTCCTCTGGTGGTTACTATTCATTTCCCTAAATCCTCGTCTGGGCCAGCTCTTATGTGTTCTATCTGATTAGTATTTTATGTGACCCGAAAAAAATATGGATCGAAGGCCGTTGGTGTCCAAAAAGCTCATATAATCTGAAGGCCCTATGGCCCAAAGTCCTTTGGTGGCCCGAAGGCCCTATGACCTGAAGGCCCAAACCGGTGGCCCAAAGGCCCAAATTAGATGAATAGTATCAGCTGCTATAGTACCGGATAGTATCCTTTATAGTAACCGATAGTGTACTTCTATAGAAACCTTGAAATTTATCCCCCCCACCCAAATTTGATCCTGGGTCTCTTGGAAGACATATAGAAGCCACTGCTACTCAGGTACAGGCTTATTGGCTATGTATAACTCTTAAACGAGTTATTTAAAAACTTATTTCTTCTATTAACTCATTAAATCTATTATTTATTTAATAAATAATTAATTCACTAGATTCAATATAATTAACTATTATTATGGTGATTTAGAAACCACCTCCTTTCGATCAAATGGGAAATGGGAATATCGCTCGTGTAAACGTGTGGACTAACTCCTCCACGTAGTGATATGTTTCATTTACCATCACCATAATTAATTATTTTTTATTATGATGGATTTAATTTTTATACATGACAATGGTAAAATAATTATTCTTTTTAAATTTTATTTTATTACCAATCTTATAACCATTATATATGTTGTAAAATGATAATTTCGCTTGTGCGTATGTGTGGACTATCACCATTAAACATCAATGAGAATCATTTTTTCTCACCTATTTATTTTAATTGTTATAAAATTCTATATAAGTAACAAATATGATAATTATTTTATTATTATAATTCCATATATGATTAATCAATTACCTAGGTTAAACTATCATAACCATAAAATAAAAACATGCATGGAAAACTACTTAGTTTTTACAAGAATGTTCATTTTAATGAAGAAATTATTAATAAAACGATGATTAAAAATTATAAAGTAATTGTAATTAGTAACTTATAGATGAATATAATTATATAATTTATTTATATTTATTATATATTTATTATTTAGTAAATTATAATTGGTTGAAGTAATCATTTATGTTACAATTTCATTTCTATTCAGCATTGTCAATGTTATATTTTTATTGAGTTAAATTACATAGATCGTATAATTTAAACACAATATGTAATATTATCATCTATTTATTTCTATAGTCTATGTGTTTTTAACATTTTTCTCTCTTTGATACTTAAAATGATCGATAAAACGTTTTTAAATAAAATTCATCCTTATTTAATTTTTCATGGAATGTCTTTTTCATCCCCATTCGTGATTAATAAAATTACTTTTTTGAAGTTTTTAACTATATATATTAATTTTTAAAAATTAAATTTTAATTACCTTTTACTTAATTTAAAATTTTTTAAGAATAATTTTTTTAAATAATTTTTTTTTTAAAAATCTTTTTTGAATTTTTCATCAAATGCTTGAAAATAATATTCTCTCTTACTATATAAAGTACGAATGGATTTTAACTAAATAATTATATTTTATTATTTTAAATATTATTTTACAATATTTCATTGTTATTTTCAAATAAAAAATTATCAATATTCTATTTATTCTTAGTTAAAATATTTTCAAATGAAAAGGATCATTTCTTCTTGTTTTCAAAAAAATGTGTGAATCTTATTTAGGAGTTTTTTTAATCAATGTCAAATTAAATTAAGGATTTTATACTTCAATGTTGTTATTATATTATGATATAATTCAATTTTATTCTTTGGATGGATTATGATTATAATTATATACGGATGATTCTATGAAATCCATTTCTTTCCCTCAACATAATTAAGTTATGATGAATCATTTAAGATACTCATTTATTTTCTGTGGGTTATACTATGATAAAATGATGAAATGCTTATAAAACTAATTTTATTTCCATGGTTTATGATATTATTATATAATTCATGTATAATTATCTTTTGGAACACATCTGTATAGTTTACATTATGTGATAGGTATACCTAAAAATATATAGCTCTCCAATGCATTGGTTAAAGATGGATATCTCATGATATATTAAGGACTAGAATGGGGAGTGAAATCAGTTTATTAATGGAATATATCCAATAATATATTCCTAATATTAAAACATAACTAAAGAAATGGTGTAATGAGATATGATCCTTATCCATTTAGATAGCCTTGGAGATGATCCTTGACTGAGGAAATTATTTTATATGCTTATATGTATGCCAAAAACGTATGCCTTATTCTTATGATATGATCTCATGGATCATGATATATTATTTATGATTCTTCACAATTATGACTTATGGATTTTTTATTATAAATCATAATTCAATGATTTATGATTAATGATAGTTTAGTAATTTGGTGTGATCTTTAAAAAGTTATATTCATGTTCTCAAACCATTATGCTTATCTTATGTTAACATAAAATAATTGATTGATATAAATTATGATTACCCTTACTAAGAATCTAGGATAACACTTTCTTATGTATTTTCCCCATGTTATGAATAAATTTTTTATGTAGGGTATAACTAAGAATTATATTACGTGAGAAGAACATTATAGTATATATTGAAGATCTTTCATGAAATCTAATGATTCTGTATCAAGTATCCAATGACACAAAACCTTTATGGTTTCGGTTCATGTATTGTAATTAGATTTATTAAATATTCATCTAAAATGATGTAATATATACATATGAAATGCTCAAGTCACATCGCATATTAAAACACATATAACCAAAATAATAAATGTGTTTTTGTGAATATTCTCTTGGAAGACAATTGAATTTTGGGAGTTGTCATATTAATCCAAACATTATTTCAAATATAGTAGGTCTATCTATGTATTTATTTGTATTTTTATAGTCTTTATAAGATGTATTTAACTCTTTAAGGGTTTTGTTTTCACCTATTTTTATTTTTGGTTCACACTTTTTTATAGATGTGTCTAAAATTTTAATCTCCCCTCCTATGACATTATCAATAAAAATATTAACAATGTCAAATTAAAAACTCTAGAATAACATGTGCGGTCAATTTTAGTGCATAAATGTGTCAAATGATGGTTGAAACTCGGATTTAGGAAAAAAATATATTAAACTTACGAAAACTATCCTGAAATTATACAATGTTGAACCATGATATTTTGCATGGGTCCCACATAAAAATATTATTATCCCCTAAAAAATGGCGTAAAGTAACAGCCATTTTTATATTTAAGAGGTTAAGGATATATTTTCAATTTTGAATTTATGGTAACTTTTTTATATGTTATTTAAACTGGGGAATTTTTTATAATTTTAGAAAATAAAATAAAAAAATTAATGAAGTCAATGAAAATTTGAGTTAAATATAGATCAGAATGAATATCTGGAAATTATATTTAAGTAGATTTAACTATGGACTAATTTTAACCCCTCTTAAATCCTCCACTTTGTTTCCTTTTGAATTATTTGATTGTAATATTTAATTCAAAATTAAATAAAATGAGTTTGAAAATTAATTCTTTTGGGAAATATTATTGAATCATTGATAAAATTGCTAAAACTCCTATAAAAGTGATCTAACTACACCAAATCCTCCTTATAGACAAACCAAGGAAACAACACTGTGACTAAAAGAATGACCATACCCAATAAATTTAAATAGATAAAAGCTCCACTTTACAAAAGAACAAGTTCACCCCATGGTGAATGTCATAAATAAGTAAACCCTTTATCACATAAGTGTGGAATTTTCTTCTTCAACTCAACTAAATTCAGTAGATCCATCTTATATAGAGTATTAGATATTGTATTAACATCATAGATGATATCTATGTATAATTTAACTTATCAATCGGGGGTAATCCAGGTAATTCATTGGGAAATAAATCTCCAAATTCTCACACAAATGGTACCTCCTATATTCTATCAAAACCTGTAACGACCCGAATCCGGAGCCCTTTCACTGGTGCCCCGTACCCAGTTCGCCACATAACCTCAAGCGCGTTTCCCCAAATGCCAGCGGCTGCCGACTAGCAGCGAGGGACTTGGTGAGTCAGTGGAGAAACAATGCCCTCATTTGGTAAATTATGCAATGGAAGAATAAGCATAAATAATAGCGGAAGCAATAAATAGCATGCAACAACTGAACTAAAAGTAAAAGCAATGTCTGATATAATAATGATATAGAATATTACATGTATTTATGAAAAGAAATAAGCAAAACAACATGCTGAAATATAACTGAAACCAAAGTACTAAATGTAAATAGAAACTCCAGCAGCATCACGGGCCAAGGCACGGTCCCATGCTCTCCAGGTTCGACTAGAAATCAAGTACCCGAGGTAGAAGGTCCCCAATACCTACCTATACCTGCAACCATATAATCTGTTTGGGCCAAAAAACAGGACCCAAACAGGGTGTGAGACTAATCCCAGTAGGCAACCACCACAAGATTTGTGCCCTACTGTCATTGAGTGATATAGAAAAAGTAAAAGTAAATAAAATCAGTAAAAAATTCTACCAAATACCATTCAAATACATTTAATTTCACAACCAGGGAAAACTAGCAAGGTTTTTAGTCCAAGATAAGCAAGTAACACAACAGGTATCTAAAAAGACTACATAACACAAGCAGTACAAAACCCAAGCTTGTTCTTTGTCTTGGTGGACTCGTCACAACCAACCATCAAGAAAACACACACTGACTCTCTGGGTGGCTAAAACTAGAAGACCCCTATAGTCCTGTCAACAACAATGCACATACACTCTGGGAAACTCTTAGGTCAATTCCCCTATGGTCTTGCAATGATAGCTATAGACCCTATGAGGAAGCACTTACGTCTTATTCCTCCTACGGTCTCGATTTGTGGGTAAACTAAGAACACTCTTGGGAAGAACAATGTCCTATTCCTATAGGTCATGCGTACAAAAGAAAAACCAATAGACCCTCTAGGGAAGAACATAATCATCTATTACCTCTTTGATCTCCCGCACCAGGTTCTCGCAGCCCTGAGCAGTCCAGTCGTGCGTAAACGACTGATATCAACCCTAAGAAAGTTAAAAAACTACTTGTATAATAGCTACCATACTTCAAAATCATTCCAACACCAGGAAACACATGAAATCAGTGATAACAAGTAAACTAAAAATTGCAATGGGGTTGCCTCACAAGAAACACTGCCAAACGGTGATAAACAGCCAAACAGGGGAGGAAAACACCCATTGGGAGATTCTAAAACATGTAACCAAGCATAAATTAGTAGGGATTCATCATAATATAACAAGAAATCTAGGAAGATAAACAATAGGATCAAAATCCTAATCCCGGGATACCCGATACATGGGTATCTCACACTTTTGCAACTGAAACTCAAAGAACTTCAATATAGGGCAACAAACCACCTACCTCAATCCTAGATGATCGATATACATGAACTTAGGCATGTAAATCAGCCTAGAACGGAGTCGATCTTCAAAAATGTATAAAACACTCAACCTCAGATAACTCACACGAGAGGAAGAATTAGGAAACAAGCCTAATGAAGAACCAAGAACTCACCGCTGTGATTCTTCTGCAACCGATGGTGTTTGATTCGGACAACCGGTGACGGATCGGTGGCTCGGAAAGGAAATTGCATCCTTGGACGTTCTGGACGGAATTATGCGGAGAAGAAGATGTTTACCATCATTAGGCGTGACCCTGGGTTGATTAATGAAATAAAAAAAAATACACGGCGTGTACTCTTAAGGAACACGGTGTGTAGTGGGTTTTTCTGTACTCCACCAAAATCGGTCTCCACGTCACCCCTACACACCATGTGTGTGGCCTGGACACGGCCAATCACATGGATTAGAGGTGTAGAGGAGTACACGGCGTGTACTCTGAAAATTTCTTGATTCTCCATTTTTCATTAAGAAGCCCGTAAAAGAGATATGTACCTGAAACCGAAGCTCCGAGTTCTTACAAACATCCCCCCTTAAATAAATTCATCCCCGAATTTTCCTAGCAAGGCGTAGAAGAAAAAACCTCAAACAAATCTGGAAACTGTGATCGCATATTGGCCTCCAACTCCCAAATCTCATCCTGTATACGGTCGTGCTTCCATAACACCCGTACTAGAGGAACAGACTGGCCACAAAGTACTTTTGCACTACGATCAACAACCCTGATAGGATGCTCCTCAAAAGATGCATCTTGCTCTAACTCAACCTACTCGGGTTGAAAAACTTGAGACGGGTATGAGAAATACCGTCGAAGCTGAGAAACATGAAAGACGTCGTGCATAACCTGGTATCTCTGAGGTAACTGCAACCTATAAGAAACCAGTCTGACTCTCTCCAGAACCTCAAACGGCCCGACGTATCTTGGTGAAAGATTACCCTATATTTGAATCCTCTTGTGTCCCATCCTCGATGCGACACGCAGGAAAACCTTATCCCCGACCTCGAACTCCAGAGGTCGTCTCCGCTAATCTGCATAAGACTTCTGCCGAGACTGTGTTATTTCCATCCTCTTCTGAATCAACTCTATTTGTTTTGAGGTCTCTTTAACAAGATGAGGTCCCAGCAAAGTTGCCTCTCCTGCCTCTAGCCTGCATAAAGGTGATCAGCATGGACTACCGTACAAAGCCTCGTACGGTGTAATCTGAATAGTCTCCGGAAAACTGTTGTTGTAGGCGAACTCTTCCAGAGGAATATGCTTCTCCAAAGAACCGCCAAAGTCTAGAATACAAGCACGGAGCATATCCTCAAGCACCTGGATTGTACGCTCGGACTGACCATCAGTCTGGTGATGGTATGTTGTACTCAAAAGTACATGTGTACCCAACGCCATCTGTAGCCCCTTCCAGAAGTGCGAAGTAAAATGTGAATCCTCGTCTGAAACAGTGGAGTGCGAAAATCCATGCAGACGTACAATCTCTCGGATGTACAACCATCCCATCTCATCAACACTGATGGTCTCCTTGATCAGCAAGAAGTTTGCAACCATCATGAGCATGTCCACTACAACCCAAACCGCATCATTTCCTCAAGGAGATCTCGGTAAACCTGTCACAAAGTCCATCGCGACATCATTCCATTTCCACTCAGGAATGTGTAACTGCTGCAAAAGCCCTGCTGGTTGCTGATGCTCTGCCTTCACCTGGTGATAGGTGGAACACTTTATAACAAAACTAGACACGTCCCTCTTCATACCTGGCCACCAATACTGACGGTTCAAGTCTCGGAACATTTTGGTGACACCAGGATGAACTACCCAAGCTGAAGCATGAAACTCCCGCATCAGCTCCTCAAGTATGTCTGCTGAAACCCATACACGTCAATGATAATGTAGCACCTCGTTATCACCCACTATCCACCCCAGAGTTGGGTCTCTATCTGACACACCCTCCCATAGGACTAGGTCTTCAGGGTCTGATAGCTGCCTCATTCGAACTCGATCAAAAAGGGTAGAGGTAACACCTATATAAGAAAGAACCATCTGACCCTGTCTTCCATGCACCTCCAAATGCATCTCGGAGAACAGAGCCATGAGCTGCCACTCACTGCTAGCCTCCTAAACTGCCTGCAATTGAGTCCTCCTGCTCAGTGTGTCTTCCACAACATTGCATTTCCAGGCGTATAAGCAACCTCGAAGTCGAAAAACTGTACGTACTCGACCCACCTCCGCTGTCTCAGATTCAAGTCACGTTGCGTAAAGATATACTTGAGGCTCTTGTGGTTGGTATATACCATGAAATGATCTCCCATGAGATAGTGCCTCCAACAACGCAAAGCATGAACAACAGCAGCCAACTCCAGGTTGTGCGTAGGATAGTTCTTCTCATGCGGCCTCAACTATCGAGATCCATACACGACAACACGATCTTCCTACATAAGCACTTCTCAAGACCGATTCCAGATGCATCACAGAAAACTTTATAACTCTTTCCCGGCTCTGGCAGAACTAGGATCGGTGCTGAATTAAATATCCCCTTCAGCTCCTGGAAGGCTGAGCTGCAAGATTTTGACCAAACATACTTCACAACATTCTTAGTCAAACCCGTCAACAGCGCTGCTAAGCGTGAGAAGTCATGTATAAACCGCATGTAGTAACCAGCCATCCCCAAGAAGCTCTGTACCTCGAAGACATTGTTCGGCTGCTTCCAGGTGACTACTACTCTCACCTTCTCTAGGTCTACTGATACTTTTGTCTCTGAGATGACATGTCCCAGGAATTGAATCTCATCCATCCTAAAGTGGAACATTGAGAGTTTAGCATATAGCTGATTCTCCCTCAGTGTACTCAAAACGATCTCAAGATGGGTTTCATGGTCGTGTCAAGTGTGAGAGTACACCAAGATATCATCCACGAAGACCACGACGAAGGAATCCAAGTAAGGATGGAACACTTGATTCATCAATTCCATGACAACTATTGGCGCGTTCATAAGGCCAAACGACATAACCGTATACTCATAGAGGCCATACCTGCTCCTGAAGGCTGTCAGGGGTATATCTGAAGGCCTAACGCATAGCTGATGATAGCCAGATCTCAAGTCGATCTTCGAGAACACCCTGGATCCTCGAAGGTGATCAAAAATATCATCAATCCTCGGAAAGGGATATCTGTTCTTGACCGTCAACTGGTTCAACATCCGATAATCCATGCAAAGACGTAAGGTACCATCCGCCTTCTTCGCAAACAACACAGGTGAACCCCAAGGGTAGGTACTAGGTCGGATGAAACCCTTAGCCTACAACTCCTCCAACTGCTTCTTGAGCTCTTGCAACTCCGGCGTAGCCATTCTATACGGAGGTATGGATACCGGTGCGGCTCCTGGCACAAGCTCAATCGAGAAGTCTACCTCACGCTCCGGAGGCAAACCTGAGAAGTCTTATGGAAAGACATCCATAAAATGGTCGACTACAGGGGGAAAATCCATCTATTAGGTCCCTTGATCATCCAGATATAAACTACAAATCTGGTCCGTAACTCTACCCAACCCATGATGATCTGGTCCCTCTCTACTTGGCTGGACATCCCATTCGCCCTTGTGAAGAAAACACGCGCCCTCTGGTGACATGAAACTCACCATGTGGCGATAACAGTCGACAAAGGCCTAAAAAGGAACTAGTCAGTTCATTCCGAGAATGAAATCATAACCTGTCATCTCTTGGACATAAATATCCCACACGAAGTGACACCCACCAACCTCAAGGGGGCACTCCTTGCACTGATGCACATTAGAAGTTCTATGTCCCAAAAGAGAGTCTAGTGTCAAGGTTTCCTCAGAAGTAAGGATAGTGAGTCTAAGGCTCTCCACAATGTGCACAGAAATAAAGCTATGAGAATCTCCGGTATCAAAAAGTGAATAAGATAAAACTAAGGCTACTAGGATCGTACCTCGAACTGTGGAAGGTCCAGGATCTTGCTCCCAATGAATCTGCTCTACTGCAAACGTCTGGCCAGTAACGCGGCCCTGTGTAGCAGCCTAATATCCCTGAGCTGATCCCCCTTGAGCCTGAACACCACGTTTGCGACCTCTAACCTAACCTAAACGACCTAAAGGACTCCAGCCCCTAGTCTGTTGTGGGACTGGTAATCCTGCTCCTGAATGAGGAGTAGAAACTGATCCTCCCTCACTAGCTGCTGGAAGAAGAACCCTGCAAAAACGCTGCAGATGACCCATCTCGCCATTGGCTCGGCACTCCACAAGATCTCTTGGGAACTGAGGCTTCTTATGCCCACTATTTCATCACTGATAGCACACCCCCTGGTTTCCAAAAGGAAGATCTTGTCTACCAGAAGATATACCTCGCTTCCTCGAGTCACATCGAGTAGACTCTCGGTGGCGCTTCCTGCTGTCAGTATGAAATGAATCAGCCTTGGATGCTGAACCGCCCTAGTCAACAGCTCTAGTCTCCCTCAGATTTCTTTCTGTGATCAGCACCTGGTTGACTATCAGAGTAATCTAAGTCAACTGGAAAACATTCACCTGTGATCTGATCTCTGGTTTGAGGCCTTCCTCAAACATCCTCGCCAAAAACAGATCGTCATTTCCCAGAACGGGAGCGAAACGTTGTAACTCAGTGAAGCGGTAGGAATAATCCATAACCGAAAGTGTACCCTACTGTAGGTTCATGAACTCCCTCTCCATGTCGCCCCTCAGCGTCGCTAGATATAAGTAGTCGTAGAACGTACGCTGGGAATTGTCCCATGCCCTAGTCTGCGGGCTCCCTGCCTGTGAGACTACATCCCACCATCTCATGGAAGAATCTCGCAGCATGTAAGTCGCGAGATTCACCCGTCTATCTGGGTGTGTCTCCATATGCTCTAAGATAGAATGCATGGTTTCTAGCCATGAATCTGCAACCAGAGGTCCTACATCCCCTGTGAAAGTGGGAGGATGCTGCTGCAGGAAGACTTGTGTCACCTCTTCCATAGACGGGGCAGGATGCTGAGCTCCCTGGATGGTATGCATGAACCTCATGAAACCCTCTCTGAACATAGCATTCGCACCAGTGTTCGGAATCACTGTAGGTGCCATATCTGGAACAATTGGCGGAACTACTGGTAGTGCTTGGTCTTTCGTATCAGGCGTACGGTCACTGCCTGGTTCCTAACCTGCAACTGGAGGAATTCTTGGTGCCATAACCCTGAAAGGACAAAATAACACTCTAGATTTTGGATTAACAAGGATAGAAAACACAAGAGTACAAAATGGGAACAGGAGAGAGAAACACTTAAATTAAAAAACTGAACTACATGGTGTGTATTTAAGATACACGACATTTTTTTTAAAGCCATTTACATGGCATGAAATTCTGCCACCATTGGTCGTGTAACATTCCAGACTACATGGCGTGTTGTCCCAAAACACGATGTGTACTTGGACTCCACTCCCCTACCTAAGTCTGTTTTCATGACTAACCTACACGGTACTCTAAATTCTAAACTACACGGCATGTGCACTAGGCCACAACGTGTAAAATCCAGGCTTCGGCGGCCCGGGTAGCAGGCTACATGGTTGGCCACAAGGCTAACCCCTTACACGGCGTGTTTCGAACAAACACTGCGTGTATAAGGATAGATCACACTGACCTGTGTTGTTCATGACACGGCCGGGTACCAAGGAGAAAACTACACAACGTGTTCTTATAACACACGGTGTGTATTAAACAGGCTCGACAACCCGTGTAGCAGGTTACACAGCCGGCTACACAGTTGACCCCTACACGGCGTGTTACGAACAAACACGGCGTGTATAAGGATGGATAACACCAACCCGTGTTGTTCTTGACACGACCGAGTACCTAGAAGAAACCAACACGGTGTGTTCTTATAGTACAAGCTGTGTCCCTGAAGAAATTCTGACACCCCTTGTTTTCGTTTACACAAATAGTAACACGGTTTAAAAACTACACGGCCTGTATGAATAAAGTACAGGCCGTGTATTCCGGGTTTTTCCAGGCAGTATCTCTGAAACTTCTCTGAATGCTAGAAACACTGAGAAACAACCAGCTATGTGGAAAATTCCAATCCGTGGGGGCCCATACTCCCCGCGAATCATAGCTTGGCATCATAACAAAGCATACAACAAGTAAACCGCATAAAAAACAATGATCCGCCAAATTCCGATTCTCGACGGCCCATAACACCTCCAATACCAGAGCTTGGTGCCCATGCTAAACAGGCTGTAAAAGAAGAAATACATCATCAGTGCAACAAGTATTTCTATCATAGTAACTACCACAACAACATTCATAATCTATCATGTCATCTATCACAATGGCATGAAATTCTAATGCACCCTAGATGGCATGGTAAAATTCATGACAAGTGATTTCCTACCTAGTGCTTATATGATGCATGAGATGCAACACCCTCATCTCATCGGGTTGCAACCAAATAGAACCATAATCAGATAAACTGTAACAACACAAAACATGTGCATCACCCTACGGTGAAATATAATAAACTATAACACTTGCAAAAACTAAAAATTTCAATTACGAGGGAATATAGCTTTTCCCTGTACACGGGTTAATTACTCCCGGGCACAATTAAGTACTAACTACCCATTTCTTCCTATCCCTGGCTATTGTTGCAAAATAGTAAGCAATAGTAAAGAAAGAAAACTCCTCTGATACCACTTTGTAACGACCCGAATCTGGATCCCTTCTACTGGTGCACCGTACCCGGTTCTCCACATAACCTCAAGCGCGTTTCCCCAAATGCCAGTGGCTACAGACTAGCAGCGAGGGCCTTGGTGAGTCAGTGGAGAAACTATGCCCTCATTTGTTAAAGTATACAGTAGAAGAATAAGCATAAACAATAGTGAAAGCAGTAAATAGCATGCAACAACTAAACTGAAAGTAAAAGCAATGTCTGATATAATAATGATGTAGAATGGTACATGTATATATGAAAAGAAATAAGCAATACAACATGCTTAAATACAACTAAAACCAAAGTACTAAATGTAAATAGAAAATCTAGCAGCATCGTGGGCCAAGTCCCAGTCCCATGCTCTCCAGCTCCGACTAGCAATCAAGTACCTGAGGTAGAAGGGCCACAATCCCTACCTATACCTGCAACCATATAATCAGTTTGGGCAGAAAAACAGGACCCAAACAGGGTGTGAGACTAATCCCAGTAGGCAATCACCACAAGATTTGTGCCCTACTGTCAGTGAGTGATATAGAAGAAGTAAAGGTAAATAAAAGCAGTAAACAATTCTACTAATTACCATTCACATTAATTTAATTTCACAATAAGTGAAAACCAGCAAGGTTTTTAGTCCATGATAAGCAAGTAACACAACAGGTATCTAAAAATACTATGTAACACAAGCAGTACAAAACCAAAGCTTGTTCTTTGGCTTGGTGGACTCGTCACAACCAGCCATCAAGAAAACAAACACTAACTCTTTGGGTGGCTAAAACTAGAAGACCCCTATAGTCCAGTCAACAACAAGGCACATACACTATGGGAAGCTCTTACGTCAATTCGCCTATGGTCTTTCAACGATAGCTATAGTCTCTCTGAAGAAGCACTTATGTCTAATTCCTCCTATGGTCTCGATGTGTGGGTAAACTAAGAACACTCTTGGGAAGCACGAAGTCCTATTCCCGTAGGTCCTGTGTATGAAACTAAAACCAATAGACCCTCTAGGGAAGCACTTAATCTTCTATTCCCTCTTTGATCTCCCGCACCAGGTTCTCACATCCATGAGTAGTCCAGTCATGCGTAAACAATCGATAGCAGCCCTAAGCTAGTTAAACAAATACTTGGCTAATAGCTACCATACTTTAAAAGTATTCTAATAGTATCCAACACATGCAATTAGTGATAACAAGTAAACTAATAATTGCAATGGGGTTGCCTCACAGGCAACAGTGCCAAACAGCGATAAACAACCAAATAGATGAGGAAAACACCCATGGGGTGATCCTAAAACATCCAACCAAGCATAAATTAGCAGAAATTTATCATAAGCTAACAAGAAATCTAGGCATATAAACAATAGGATCAAAATCCTAAACCCGGGATACCCGATACATGGGTATCCAACACTTTTTCAACTAAAACTCAAAGAACATCAATGTAGGGAAACAAACCACCTACATCGATCCTCGATGATTGATATACTTGAACCTCAGCCTGTGAATCATCCTAGAAAAGAGTTGATCTGTAAAAACATCTAAAACTCTCAACCTCAGATAACTCACACGAGAAGAAGAATCAGGAAACGAGCCCAAAGAAGAACCAAGAACTCACCGCTGCGATTCTTCTGCAACCGATGGAGTGTGACTCGGAGAACCGGTGATGTATCGGTGGCTCGGAGAAGAAACGACATCCTCGGACATTCTGTACGGAACTTGGCGGAGAAAAAGATGTTTCCCGTCAATAGGCGTGACCCCGAGTCGATTAATTAAATAAAAACAAGTACACGACGTGTACTCTTAAGGTACACAACGTGTAGTGGGTTTTTCCGTACTCCGCCAAAATCAGTCTCCACGTCACCCCTACACACCCTTTGTGTGGCCCGGACACGGCCAATCACACAGCTTCAAGCGGCATAAGAGTACACAGCGTGTACTCATAAAGTACACAGGGTGTACTCATAAAGTACACAGCGTGTACTCTGAAAATTTCCATATTCTCCATTTTTCCTTAAAAAGCTTGTAAAAGAGAACCATACCTGAAACTGAAGCTCCGGGTTCTTACAAAACCATTACCCATCATATATTTATTTATACACATATCCTACCTACTAATTTCATTATTTTTATTTATTTGGGGTAGTTCAAGATAGAGTTCGGTTAGTGGAATCTCTCCTAAAAAAACATTTCATTCCTTGCCTTGCTAATCCTAAATTATTTATCACTATAATGAATTCTATCTTTCTAATTCCTGATCTAATCCATCCCTAAGATTACATCAAAATATTCTATAGATATTATGATTATATTTTAACTGATACAATTCTCATGCATCCAAATTCAAACTATCCAGTGTAACTTTTTTGCAATCAATGTGATAATTGGTGTTCTAACTGATAACTGATTCCTCAGTGTTGTAGGGGTGATTAAATTTTCTTTGAAATAATATACGATATAAATGAATTTTAGACCTAGAATCAAAAAATTTATTATCTAACTTTGAATGTATGATCAAAAATCATGTTATCGCATCATTTAAACCTTCAACATTAGGTTTTTTATAGAAAATCGATGACCATGAACTATATGCCTCTTCTATGGAATATTCAACTAGAAATTCGGAAATTGATTAGAGTAACTTCCCATCTTCTTAGAGTTGAAGAATTATACATTGGTTTCTCCCCTATTTGATTTAGACTTGTGATCCTAATGACCATTCTCTCTAAATTTGAGGCATAAACCTAATACTCGTAAAAAGGTTCCTGGGTGATTTTTCCGACATTTGTTACATGTAAGAAACTATACTCTTTCTTTATTTTCCATCCAAGAAACTTTTTCTGTATGCTGATTATTTATTCTCTTCTTCTCATATTATTCTTTGTAAGAGAACGATTTAGAAAATACATTTTTATTCTTGGTATCACTTGTTATTGTTTATTTATATGTAGAGAAGTTTTGAGATACCAGGGATCTTTGAAGACTAGTCTTTAACGATCTAAATAAGCTATCAACCTTACTTTTAGGGATTTATTGATAATCTACAACATACCTTGATAACCTTGTAAAATTGCTCGTGAAATATACCTTCACAATTTCTTCTATTTTTCATAGGTTCAATAATTTCATTTCTATCTCTAAAAGTTACTCTAGAGGAAAATATTTTTTCATAAAAATCAACTTAATATATTCTATTCCTTTCCATCATCCTCAAATGATTCCTTAATAATTTGAATTAATGGCCGCCATTAGTCAACATCACCTCTTAGACGATACACAACCAAAATGAATTTCTCCCTACCATTTTATCTTAATGTTAATAACATTTTCTATAAATACTTAATACATTGTTAAAAATCCATAGGATTAGTGGTGTGGAAAAATGGTGGATGTTTTTTTAAAAAAAATGATCAAATATAGTGTATCTCTATGGAGGGGAAACTTATTTCTCCATACTAGATTGTTATTTGTCATAACCTTAGTTAACATTCATAGAACATTCATAATTTTCTATATAGAAATATTAACTCCATTATCCTGACTATTCATAGTGTCAATACATTGTGGGTGGTCTTTTATCTAGTTTATGATTCTTTTAGCAGGTCCCATTATCTAAAAAAAGTTTTCAATTAATTAAGAAACATCTAAATTGAATTATATAGAATACTATCAAAACAATTCTAGGATAATATCTATAATTTGTTTTCTAATGGTGAAATATATGTTCTCTACCTATGTTTTCCTAATTTTAGTTCCTAATGACATTACTAAACCTCCCTTTGATACCAATGATAATTTCCACAAAAAAAGTTTTCCTAATTTTGTGGGTTATTTAGTACATTCCAAATTGAGTACAGAATATTAAATTCCAAGGATAAAGGATTAGTAGTCATTAAGAGAATATATACATTTAATTACAACTATACAACCTAAAATTGATCATATTTATTCCACACTGAAATTTTCACACCCCCTCCCCACAATGTATACCCCTCTAGGGCTGGAAATGTGAGAATAGAGAAAAATAGCCTCATGTCCCGACTCCAGTAGGACCCAGGTTGGAGACTAGCATTGAGGGTATAGTAAACACACCGATTTCAAGCATTAACCTCTAAGATAGCACATGAGAAATAGAGATATAAGATATTCACTAACTAATTCCTACTCAGACGAAAATATAAAATAAATCTCATGTACACATATGTAATTTCATTCAAGAACTACAACAACTAAAATAGGTACTATAATTATTAAAGGAAAGTAAAACGACAGTGGCCACGATGCCCAAATAGCTCTAGCTGAACCCCCAAGCTAGTAATAACTATACTGATCTCCAACCTACTCCAAGTGACCTAAAACTAGTTTATATAATGTAGGGTTAGTATAACAGTATACTCAATAAGATTCTCCTTTGATCCTCTTGTGAAAAATTAAAGAAAACATGCTAAAACAATGTGACCAAAAAATTGAAACTTACTCGTCACCTAAATATGTATATTGGGTTCCTAGCCTCACCATGGCTACTCTAACCATGTATCACATAAAATATTATAAAATAAATTGAAGAATATAAAGGGTATCATGCTACCACTTCCCCACTGGTTTTCCACTTTTCCCCAATGTCTCACATCCTGGGCATATCCTTCTAAAAAGGCTAGCCTAAACACACTTGTTTGAAGTACCACAACATGCACCTCATGCAACAAAACCACCACATCTACATACAAAAAGTAACAAGGACGTTTCTAGGAGCCACCACATCTCGTATAAAATTTATCGTATTTCATGTATTATAACTCAATCCATCATTGCTCATACACTGAGTAAGGATCCTCAAGCCATCACATCCTATACATGTTACACCTATAGTAATACATAGGAAACTATACCTAGAATATATCTGTGTAAATAATCACAAGACATTACAACCCTATACACAAATATATGGTGAAAACTAATCATTTTGAATACGATCACAAGTAACTACCAAGAGAAGAGAGTGGGGCCAGAGTGGGTGGTCGTCCCCCCTTCCCCCAATCGGGATGTTGGGGAAAACACCCCCAGGTCTTAGAATCCCTGGGGGTAATTTTTCCTAACCTATAGGGTAGAGTAGAAAATAAAAAACATAAAAATTACAGAATATAATACATATCATAACAATACTATGTAAAAAACCTAGTATTAGATTCATTTGCAGTTAACGTATCTTGGATTCCTGGCTTACACTGCTAATACTAGATATCTTATAATCACACAACCATTTAAAGACAAAAATTATGTCATCTTAGCCCTTTTAATTAGTTTCACATTACCGTAATTAATTCGTTAGACATTAATTATCCATTATAAATTCATAAATTTCATTACAGTAGCATCAAAATAATGTTACATACCCTCCAGGCACAACCCAGCCGAGTCCATGGCTCCTTAGAAACAATAACCTCGGCACTGCATCCCAGAAAGCTCCAACCACATAGGTTAAACATTATTTATTAATTTATTTAACAACATTACCATTATCCATATTCCTAGGAATTCTAGAAAAGCATTCAAAGATAGAAAACACAAGGGGATATACATGGTGAGTAGGTGAGCTACTCATTTAGTCTGTTCCACCTATTATAGGAGTGTACACCCATCCATCCTCGAGAAGATAAACACAGAATACACATGGCATACCCCGCATCTTTATATCATTTGGAAGGAGGGTAATAAAGACCATAATCCTTAAGAATTTGGAAAAAGTAATGTAGATAAAAAAATAAATTCAATATCATCCTCTTTCACATTAACGGGTAAGCCCAGCTTCAACATGTTCCATCATCCTCTATGTCCTCCCTAACACCCACATGCATAAACTGATGCATGTCACCACTCTTGGTGTCAACTGCTACAATGACCATTGGGCCTCCCTACCCCCACATATGACAATAGCCCCCTAGGCTCATCCATACCCATATCACGCCACATCCGGTCCTCCCTGCCACCACAACCACAAGCCTTGAATCCATACCACATCACAAGCAGTAGTAACAAACATAGAAATGTGCTCTCATCCCTAAATAAAGGCATTCATACTTCACATGTAATGATATCTCTTGACTCCAAGCATAAAGAACTTGGACATTACAATTAAGTGGGTAAATCAGACCCAAAAAAATAATTACTTTATCACACAACTAGTTTTTATTACATCTTTAATTAACTGATTCATTATCCATAGGTTACAACTACGAGAAACATAAGCAATAAGTTATTCCAATATATAACAAAATTAATTTAACAATTAATTTAACATGACTTAAATAATTTTATCAACAAGAATCGACATACATTAGGTTCATCAACCAACATGATTAAACATGCTCACATTCATCAATTTGATTATCGTTAAATTACAACAACAACAACAACAATCAGACTATTTAAACATGCCTCTTTATCTTTTATCTAATTAATTATCAATATGTTTTATCATTAAGTACATTACAAATTTCCATCAAGAACAACATCCAAAATCTTGAAAATCATAGATATGACACTATCTAGAAAATCCATAGTGGAAGTTTTATCATGGTATAAAACAAAAACAACACTACATGATAGATAACAATTTCATTAATCTGGTTTATATAATTATTTGGTTAATTTATTTACAACCCAAGGGGATAAATCATAATGACTATAAAATTTCACATAAATAAATATAGAATCATCAAATAACCAAAAAAAATGTTTTTTGATGTTCTTCGCATGTGAATGGATTAAAGAAATGGATTAGGATCACTTCTCCTGCAACAATTACATCCCCTAGAGGATGTCACGGCACAACAGTGCCAACCAACCACCACAAAAACTGTATTATAACCACATAGATCACACACCATCATTTGGAAAAGAGAAAATAGAGGTAACATATTAATGAAACCTCAAGAACGTAGGTAGATCAAACCTTATATCAAAGATAGATTGTTGAGGATTGAAGGAGGGAGCTAGGGATCATTCCTTAAAGAAAGAATCCCCAAAACATTGAAGAGAGGGTCAGCGGGTTTCCTGGGTTTAAGGGAGATCCACTTAAGTTGTAGGTTTTGACAAAAACCAAGAATATAAAATCATTAAAAACATATAGTGTCAGGTCATTACACGATGTGTATCCCCCTTTCACACCGTGTAATTCCTCGAGGTCTAGTTCCATCGAAAAATTCACAGCCTCAATTCTTTATTTTGTTTTTCAGACCCCGAATTATTTCATGCCATGAAAGCTTATTTCATTATGTGAAACAACCCATGGAATAGAATTTCATGTCATGTAATGTTGTTACATGATTTTTAATCCCCTCATTCCATCATTTACTTAACCAAACTTCTCAAAACTTCTTCTGATCCCCCTTTAAGAACTTCGACCTTCAAAAACAGGCAAATGGTGGATCCATGTGGATCTAGTCCCTTAAATAAGATACCAATAAAAACATTATCATTCTCAAGAATCCAAACCAAACCTAGGGATCAAAATGAAATGGTTCATCCGAACATCCACCCAACAAGATACCTCCCAAGCCTCTTGCCACTACAGCAGCTCAACCGATTCAAAAAAGGAACAATGAAAAACCACATGACAACCAAAACCAGCTCCTAAACATTATCCCATGTGAGATACCTCTTAAATCTGATCAAGACACCACAAGTAATAAGATAACATTATATCATAACATAAATGTTCTAAAAACACCAAAGGAACAACATTACAAGAGATGAACTAAACATAAAAAATCTAAGGGTATTGAGCATGAATCTGCGACTCACATTCCCGAGTCCACTCTTACATGCCACAATGCTACCACAAGACACAAACTAAGGGTATATCACACTATTGTAACACCTTATCCATGTGGTCCTATATCTCTACAGGGCGATCCTCAAAGGTATCATCATCATCCACATTGATCTTTCCCCAATCGATGACACGAGAGTCGTCATGAAGATAATGAATAAGCTACAACATGTGAAAAATATAGTGTATCCATCTCATCTATTGTGGGAGTGCTACCTGATACTCCATATCTCTAACACGATTTAACACCTCAAAATGCCTAACAAAAGGGTAGAAAGCTTACTCCCACGAGAAAAGATTCACTACCAATTATGGGGATTCACCTTCAGAAATATGTGATCCACAAAATCAAACATCATATGTCTCATCCTATGATCAACATAGGACTTATGATGATCTTTAACTGCCTTCATACACTCATGAATCACCTAAACCATCCCTGTCATGTTCTATACTAGTTCTGAATCAAGAATTGTTGACTCTCCAACCCTAGTCCATCACAATGGAGAACAAAATGGTTAGCCATAGAAGGAATCAAACAGTGTCATAATGATGCTGGAGAAAAAAAATATTGTTTTTGTAGAACTGTACAATGGGTAAGTTCCTCATCTACAAACCTCAAAAACCCAAAACACAAAAGCACAACATGTCTTCAATATTATTTATGGTCGACTCTGTCTGACCGTCCATTTGCTGATGAAAAGCAGTGATAAGGCATATTTGTGATCCAAAAAGATGTTAGAGTCCTATCTACACCATGGAGGTTAAATGAGGTTCTCGATCAGTAGTTATCATCCTCGTAACTCCATAGAGTCTCACCACCTCATCAAGATACTACCTCGACAGAAGCTCTACTAAGCTCAACTCCTTGGTCTCTATACAGTGGGATGATCTCATCAGATGATCCACTGCCACCCATATAGAATCATATCCTCCCAATTCTAAAGGTAAATTGGTAAAAAATTCCATTTACATATCCTCCCACTTCCACTAAGGAATATCTAACTGCTAGAGAAACCCATCAGGAACACGGTGTTCGACCTTCAACTTCTGGCAGACCAAACATCGAGAAACAAACTCTGCAACTACACGCTTCAACCCAGGCCACTGAAACTGAATCCTCAAATCATATAATATATTTTTCATGATAGGAAGTACCTTTAAAGGTGAACTATGGAAATATTTAAAAACCATATCAAACATCTCCAAAGGAATAAAAATCCTTCCCTGAAGTGACACCCATTTTTTTTCATCCTCATACTAACCTCCAGGGCCACTCCAAAAACAACTGGATCTCTCCAAACCTCTAATTAAAGATCCCCAACTGGGATTCATCAACACACTACTCCATAGATGACTTCACCATCATCTAAAAAATATAACCTTTACCCCAAACTTCACCCATATAGATATGTAATGTTGAATGTTCTTACATTACACTCCCAGAGTCACCCGATTCACGTACTACATCACTACATAAATTCTACTCAGTTCATCAGCTACAAAATTCTCCTTTCCAGGTGTATATAAAATTTAGTAGTCTTAGTCCTATAATAAATCCATCCACCGATGTTTTCACAAGTTCAAGTCATGCTAGGAGAAAATATTCCTCAAGATCTTATGATTAGTTAAGACTAAAAAACACTCGTCGGTGAGTTAGTGTCTCTACAACATTAGATAAAACACCACTACTACCAACTAAAGAATGTTGGTGGCATAGTTTCACTCATGGGGACATAAATTTCAAGACCCATAAGTAAACAACCAATCTATTCTACTTTAGAAAAAAACCTAGCCCCAGACGCGAAGCATCATAGAAAACATCATACTACACTCCTTCTGTTAAAAGGCAAAGAACCCGAGATGTTAACAACAACTCCTTCACAAACTCAAACGCTAGCTGACACTGATTAATCCACAATAATGTCTGGTCCTTTTTGGTCAATGCTATTAGATGATTCACAGCCTGAGAGAATTTGGACACAAACCTCATGTAATATCCTACAAGACCAAGAAATATTCACACATATTTCATTGTCTTGGGGGCTTCCAAATATACAACTACTTCAAATTTTTATGGATCCACAACAATTCCCAATTGGGACAGAAAATTCCACAAGAAACATACTATCAAGCTCAAAACTCAAACATCAACAACATCCCAAATAGAAGTTGTTGACAAATAACTCCCAAAATGGAATGCAGATGCAAAGTACACAAGGATGACATTTATGAATACCACCACAAATTTATCCAGGAACTCAAAAAATAGAGTGTGCATTAAACCCTTTAACATAGCTGGAGAATTCACCACACTAAATGAAATCACAAAAAAACATGTAATTCCCATGACAACAATGAAAATCAGTCTTCAAGATATCCTCATCCTTCACATGCATCTGATGATATCCTAACCAAAAATAAAACCTCAAGAACTAACTTCAACCTTCAGTTGATTGAAGAAATCATCAATACATAGAAAAGGATAATAGTTCTAGGTGGTCACTCAGTTCAAGCAATGATTACTGATACACAACTGCAATTTTTTGTCATCCTTCATCACAAAAAAATGGCACGTCCCATGGTAACATGCTTTGCTGAACAAAACCACACTACAACAGACCATTAATCTATATTTGCAGCTCCCTTAACTCAGAAGGTGTCATCCGATATGGAGATATTGGAATAGGAGACACGCCATTTTGGTCGAAGAAGGAAATTCATGAGGGTGGTGAATTGATTTCTTATAAAAACATTCTGCTAAAAAATTATTTGAAAACCCCTGATTTAAGAAAAAAAGGCATGTTAATAAAAGTAGTAAATTTTTAATAGTTTGATTGTTCAATTAATTTCTCAAGAGATTTATTACTTCTTAGTTATATCAACCTAAAAGATTTAAATAATTTTTTAAACAAATTTACTAAACCGAAACATTTATAAACACTATCCATGACTAAATATCAATGTAAAAATTAGTTTTCTAAATTATGAGTTAAAATATAGTAAACTAAATTTGAAAACCTAGAGGATTAAAACTAGTGGTTCAATCTCAAGTTGAGACTTAATCCAATCTACTTGGTGGTCACCTACCACCATGATATATATATATATATAAATTTTTTGCACACTCTGTATCTAGATTTACACAATATTATAGAAATTTTCTAGTTCACATGACCTCTAGAAAGATTATACATGTGAAATAAAGTAGCCATGTCACACATGACCTCTAACACAGTTGTACCAAGGATATAAAAGGTGTAAAAAAAAATTGTGGGAGTATATCTTGTATTCTTCAGTTCAGTGTAGGTGATTGTGTGTATTAGACAGACATATGAACAGAATGCTCGAAAAGTAGTAAAAATGTGCACAAAAGATCAGACAATTGGATTTTATAATGCTCTGAGAGTTTTTAAATTTTGATCTTGACACTTTGTATATAGAAGATTTGATGATTGAGTCCTCTTCTAGAAAAAAAACTTAAACAGAGTGTTTTGAAGCATTGTATTCTGGTTTTCTATAAATATGATGGTTTGTTCCTTCAGTTATATTTTGTTTGGTTCATAGGTGTTAGAACATTATTGCATAGCAAGCTCTCATTTGTGTTCAATTGGTAATAATGAGAATGTCTGGGGTGTTCTTCTTACATTTGTTCACAGGTTCAGTATGGGTGTTCGTGCGAGTCCTCTACTATATGTCTATGTCTCTTTCATCTCTCATGCTTTTCTATTGTATATTCTATAGCCTAACAATAAGTATGATTTGAGGTAGGTTGTGTATCTTGTACTTATAACATCCCAAATAATATTGTATGCAAAAATCATTAATTTAATCAGTAACATTAAAATACTAAAATATTACCATTAGAGATAATTTTAATTAAAAGAAAATTTAAATAGTTTGTTGGTGACTCTTCTATCGGTGACTCATTCTGATGGTATCTCCATGTGATGATGACTCAACGTGTCGGTGATTCATTCCTTATGTTGTTGATTCATTCCTTCTGTCAATGAGACATTTGCACTATTGCTGAGTTGTCTGTCAGTGAGTAAATTTTTATTGTCGGTGAGACTTATTTCAGTGATTCAGTTTGTATTTTTGACGAGACATTTCAATTTTTGTTGAGTCTTATATCCGTGGGTCATTTCTTCTATTGTTGTCTCAGTTATTATGTCAATGTTAGTGACTCATACTTACCAAATTTTTTATTTTCACAATTTTACAATATAAATGTTAATAGAATGTGTTTAACATTTAATGAATCATAGATAATCATAATAAAACATATCAAAACATGATTTTGTATAGATAAACATGATTGAAATTATTAGATAGGATTTGTGATTATTAAAACCATAGAGGGGAAAACAATACCCTATGGGGACAACAATATCCTATGATCTAACAATATACTTTAAGAACATATGGTGCAAGAGTATATTTGGTTGAAGTATGAGGCTAGATCTACTCTGTGATGATAGGCTGGATCTGACTCAAAACCAGAGAAAATGACATAGAAAATAGAGGAGGTGAAACAAAGGTACTATGAGAGGTTGAAGAGGTCAGTGGTGGTATGAGTGGTGCAGTAGTTGGAACAACTATGAATTCACTCTGAACATAAAGATATTGATTCAATAGATAGATCAAATTTGTGATTATCTTCCCACCGTATTATATTTCCTTTTCAAAATCATCTTTGTTTTCCATGAACTTCTCAAGAAGAGGTGTGAATTCGTTCAATTGTTTAACTTTATTCTTAAATATTGTGTAACTAAAGGAAAATTGATATTCTTTTCAAAATACATAAAGTGACTTGTCATCTTTTTTTGTATAAATCCTCTTGAAGTAATAGTCCACTTTCTCTGTAATCTATGCATTGAATGTTTTAGCCCTCATGGAGTAGAACTGACCATATCATGAACATAGTCACTATTTTGAAAAAATTTTGAAGTGCATCTTGATATGTTATACCTAAAATATCGTGCAACTATTCTCTAATCATATTCCTCAATGCCTCAACATATGGTGAGAGAGAGAGAGGATCTACTTAGATAGATACCCTATATACAATATATCTAACATCCTGTCTCAACTGAGTAAAATCATGAACTTGAAACTGGTAAAAAATATCCTCAAGTACATTCATGATTCTGTCCAAGGTGTCCTATACTCAAAGGTCAAATTGATGATAGTGGAAACCATTCTAGTCAACTCATTTATCACATTCTAATTATCTGTCACAACAGCTTCAATGAAAACAATTACCCTAAGTTACACTTGACAAATAATAGTTTCCAAGAGAATATTTGCATCCCTTTCAATCAATATAAACATGGGAATATGAAAGGAAAATTCTTAATGGTGGAGAAAAGTTCTTCCTTGAATCTTTCAAAATCAGTTACAGTGACATAGTCACTAGGAGGGATCTGATCCACTGATTCTCTTACAACAGGTAAAAAAACCTCATCATCTAAATATTCATAGTCAAAAACAAGAGCTACATATCCAGGATTTCTTTCCCATTAATACATAACATCATCTTATTAAGGGATGAGAGTATCAAGTCTCACTCTTCTAGTTTTATACATTACCTCAGATTGATCTCTTCAATATTAAAGCTCCCCCTCAGCTAGATCTCCTCTAACTTGTTTCTCCCCCTTGGCTTGAGATATTCTTCTAGCATAAACCAAATCGGGAACTATGATTATTTGATCTTGCACATCCCTTTTGACTTAAACTACTTCCTCTTATAAAGTATCAACTACTGAAGAACCCGGAGGGTCTATAATGGGTTCTTGATTCACAGTACTAGCCAGCTCTACGGTAGCATCTTGATCATCACCAAGATGATCTGAATCACTGAAAATTCCATTTATTTCATCCTCTAAATCATTTTCACCTTATCTACTTATATTATCATGTTATTCATTTTCTTCTTCCTCTTCTCCACTACCGGAGCAACTTCCATTTTTTTTTCTTCTTCTCTTCCTAAGACACATTATCTTGTTTCTTATTATTATTCTTTATCTTACGAAACCTCTTCCAAACCACTATAATTTCTTTCATATTCCACACTTCCTGAAACTTCTATCTACACATAACCATTTTCACCAAGATCTGGTTTATCTAAAGGTAAGGCTATAGGTGTACTATGAGATCCATATGACATTCTTCTAAGAGAATCGCCTGTATCTAGGTCACTCCTATAATCAATACGATACCCTTGATCTCTATCTAAAGTAGCAACCTCTTCCTTACTAGTATAAATAGAATTAACATCTTCTGGTCCTTTACCAATATCCGCTAAATCTCTTAGACTAACAGGATGGTCCATTGGGATGAATTGTTTATAAATCTTATCCTCATAACCAACCTATTTCTGTATTTCAAGGGTTCCAATGTATTTTCATCCTCTTTCATATCTCCTTACTCAAGAAAATCCCACTATAAGATGAAACAGTTTCTTCACCATCATCCACACCCCCTTTTACTTGAATCATGGTTGGGATCATCCTTGGGTAAAATAAAGAAATGTTTTTACATTATGGCTTAATCATTTCAATTATATGCATTATCAGATATCTTCACAAGTTCACTTTAACTCCTTTCATTAACAAATACAATAATTATACATCTTCAAACATCAAGGATGAAAATTCCCCTTTCCCGGCACAAATCTAGTGTGGATAAACATAAATAGTATCCTACTTTCACCATCTAGCTCTTAGTTATTGGTCTTATGTGCTCTTCATTTCCAATCAACTCTTTTGGATTTGTCTCATAGAAAAACAGATCACTTGCTGGTGGACTACTTCCCTGATAGTCATCAAATATTCCATCAACTGGAACCTTTAGGCATTCTTCCCAAATACTACAATAAAATGAAATTATACTTCCTTAAACTATAGATTTAATCAAAAATAACTCAATAACTTCTAAAAGAAACTCAGTATTTGTGTAGAACTCTTTCACGAGCTTATGATATAATGGCGTTTCATTATTTGAAAACCAGTTCAGCAAACCTTATGTTTTTAATACCATTAATAAGAGATACTTACTCTATATTATCCATTCTATGAAAACTCCATTCTCTTGTGTTAATGCACGGTTCACAAGAGCTAAATTGACCGGCTGAGATCTTTTCGACTCTCCTTTTTCTTCTTAGTTGAATGGGACTCGTCTCTATATCATACTTTTTTGTACACACTTCCTCATTTCCATTTCTAATGGTATGGTTGATGGTTAGAAGGTGAAATTTCGAGGGTAAAGAGAAATAGAAGAAGATTGTAAGGGTTAAAGTTCATGGAAAAGTAGAAGAGTGGATCAACTTGAACTTATATCATTTAGGGAATTTCAGGTTTTAAATTCATGAACTGGGTTCAAAGAAATAAATAAAACATTTTCGTATTGGTTATAACATAAAATAGATAAAATAGCGGGTTCTATTGGAGTAGGTATGACACTATAGATGTTGGTATAACAGTATAGTCATGTCATTATTGGTGTCAGTATGCAAAATGTGGCGATTTTGGCATGGCATTGTCTGCATGACAAATGTGTCGGTATCAGCATGACATTAACTTAATTAAAAATGTGTTGGCATGAAAAAGGTCAGTGGGACATCACTAGTCTTTTCATCCTAACAGTGTGACAATTATAAATGTTTTAAAAATAGGATTATTAAAATAGGTTACTTATAAATTAATCATCCCTAATTCATGTTTGATGTAATTTATTCATTCATATTTCAATGGCTTCATGAATATGTCAGCAAGCAAATGTTTAGTGCCAATAAACTCTAGTGTTATTTATCCTTTTTGATAATGTTCTTTAAAAAATTTATATCGTACATCAGTATGCTTTATTCTTGAATGAGAAACAAGATCCTTTGAAATGTTTATATCACTTGTATTATCACATTTTCTAGGTATATATCTGAATTAATATCCATATTCTATTAAAGTGCATTTCATCCATAAAATATAAGCACAACAACTACCAATGGTTATGTATTCTTTTGTAGAAGTAGATAATGAAATAGAAATTCTATTTTTACTACAACATGAAAAAAAAGACTTTCCCATAAAGTGACATGTTCAAGAGGTACACTTCCTATATAACTTACAACCACTAAAATCAGCATCATAATAACTAACTAAATTAAAAGGTTTCCCTCTAGGATAGAAAAATCATAAGTTGGTAGCATATTTGAGGTATTTGAAATTTTTTTTAAAAACATTTAGATGAGATTCATTAGGGTTATCTTGAAAATGGGCACATATACACATACTAAACATAATGTTAGACTTGCTAGAAGTCAAGTGGAGTAATATTTTAATCATTTCTCTATAATTTTTTTGATCAATAGATTTACCATTTTCATCAAGATCCAACTTACAGGTGGTACTAATTGGAGAATCACTACTTTTTATACCATCAAATCCAAAACGTTTTAAAATATATTTAGTATATTTACTTTTATTTAAAATAATACCTTCCTTATTTTGAAATATTTTAAATCCAAGAATAAATTTGAGATCCCCGACTAAAATCATATCAAACTCACTTTGCATCATTTTTGAAAAATCAACACATAAATAATTTTGAGAAGATCCAAAAATAATATTAGATATATAAATTTGAACTACTGAAACATCTTTTGAAATTTTTATATAGAGTAGGATCATCTATACCTTCTGTAACCCCTCTGTAAAAAATAAAACTACTTAGTCTATCATACCAAGCTCTTAGAGATTTCTATATACTATATAAAGATTTTGATAATTTAAAAAAATGATTTGGAAAATGAGGGTTTTTTAAAACTAGGGGGTTTTCAACAAAAAAATCATCAACTATATACCCATTTAGGTATGCACTCTTGAAATCCATTTGATATAGCTTTAATTTTAGATGTGATTCATATTAAATAAAGATTTGAGTTCCCTAGAGTCTATAAACTGGTGAAAATAATTCCTCATATTCAATGAATTATTCTTGAATATAAACTCATGCAACAAATCTAGATTTATTTCTTACAATATTACCAGCTTCATCTACTTTATTTATAAATAATGATTTAGTGACTATGTTCAAGATGTCTTTAGGTCTATCTAAAAGTTTCCAAAATTTATTTCATTCAAACAGATTTAATTCTTATTGTATAGCCATTACCCAAAAATCATCACTGATAGCATCATTTATGTTATTAGATTCAAGATGTGAAAAAAAGAATGGATGTTCTACATGATTTCAAAGATAATATCCAGTCGGTGTTCCTTTATCTAGGTATCTAACTACAGTATGTAAAGGATGATTCTTAAGAGTTCTAACATATCTAGGAAAAGAAGGTCTAATGATTTCAGCTTCTTCCACAGGTTCAAGTTCATCGTGACTAGAGTCTTGAGAATTTCTAGAACTGGAAGATTTAGTATATTGGTTAATAGAAAGGTCAGATGATTTTTCATTTATGTTCATATTTAAAAGATCATCCTCAAGGTTTTCTAGGGAGGTATTAAGTTTACGTGGGTTTTTTCATCAAATTTAACATATAGAGATTATTCCAAAAACTTAGTTCTTTTATTATATAGTATAGAGTCTTTATAGTAGATTGAATAACCTAAAAAGTTTCATTTATCACTTTTGGATGAAAATTAGTCAATATTATCTTTTGTGTTAAGGATATAGTCTTTGAAAGAAAATACTTGAAGTAATTAACCTTGGGTTTTCTGTTATTCCATCGCTCATAGAATGTTTTATTAAGGATTGGTACAATTAAGACTCTATTAATTATATAAAAATTTGTATTAACAGCTTCAGCCCAAAATTAGATAGGTAAGTCATATTCATTAAGAATATCCCAGTATATCTCTTGTAAGGTTTTATTTCTTCCTTCCCTAACACTATTCTTCTGAGGTGTCCTAGGGGAAGAGAAGTTATTACTATAGACATTTTTTGAGAAAAAACATTCAAACTTCTGGTTTTCAAACTCATGGCCATGGTCACTTCTTACAGTTTTAATTCTAAGACCACTTAGGTTTTCTGCTATTCTAGCACACATGATTAAATGATAGTAATATTTTGTTTTGTGAGTAAGAAAAGAATTCCAAGTGTATCTAGAAAATTCATCTAATATAACATAGACATAGTTCATCCCATTATTCTTGAAACTATAGATGGTCCAAACAAATCTATGTCAATCAACTCAAGAGGTTGATAAATGGAAAATTATTTCTTTGGTTTGAAATATATTTTATGTTCTTTGCCCTTTTGAAAAGGATTATAGATTTTGTCATTTCGAAGCTCATGTTTGGGTAGATACTTAAATAGTCATTTTATAGTAAGCTTTCTAAGTGAATGAATATTATAGTGTCCCAATCTCTTATTCCAGATCCAAGACTCTTTATGAATGTAATATAAGCATGAAACATTTTTAGAAACTAAAATATCTAATTTTACAACATATACATTTTCATTTCTAAAGGCAGTAAATACTAAATAGTTTTTAGAATTAAAGATATTGATTGGAACATTTTCAAATTTAACATTAAAACTTTCATAGAAAAACTGAGAGATACAAATAATATTATACTTTAATCCATCAATGAAAAGTACTTTGGAAATTAAAACTATATTAGAGTTACTAATCTGGCTAGGGACAATTATTTCTCCTTTATCATTCTCACCAAAATTGACATGCCCACCATCAATCTTTATCAGATTCTTAAAGCATGAATAATATCCTATTATGTTTCTTGAAAATACACTATCCAACAACCATAGAAATTATAGGATCTTTTCGAAAATATTTCCTACAAAAATATTTTAGACATGAAATGATTTTAGTACCCTAATTTGTTTGGGTCCAGTAATATTAGTAATAAGATCTTGGGAACCCACATTTGTTTCATCGGTTTCCTATACATTGTTTGTAAAGTATGAAAAATGGGCTTTATTTAAGACATAAAAACAAGAAATAGTTGATGTTTCATGGCTAGAACTTGCAAAAAAATTTCTATAACTAGGAATAAAACTGGATTTTCCATATTTAGATACAAATTTAGTTTTGACAAAATTTCTTTTTTTAGATTTATATCCAATACCACTAGTGTATTTGGGTGAAATTTTTTTACCAAGAATATAAACCAAGATATTTTTTTTTGGAAAAATTTTATAAATCATTTTTCAATTGATCATTTCACAATGTAATCTCATTGTTTTCTTTAAGAAATTTAGAATTCTATTCCATTTATATGGTAAGCTCATATTCAAAATTTGAGGTAAGAGAATGTTGTTTCTTCAAAGATTTATACTAACTTTTAATTCATTGAATATATCTTCAAGAATTTGTAAATATTCAATCATTTCATCATTAGTCATACTTTTTGAATAAGTTTCATCTCCAAAATAATACTAATTATGTATAGATGACTCAAAGGATACCTTATATGTGTTTTTTATGAAACATCTATTTTCCATGTCATATTTCTCATCATGTGATGATTTTGACTCACATGAGCTGTCCTCAAAAGCACTCTAGGTGGCCTTCATTATCTTCTTGTATATTTTATCTTTTCCCTCATATTTCTTCTTATATGTTATCTTTGGACAATAAGACTTTAATTGACCTCTCCTCTTACATTCATAAAAAATATTTCAATTGATTTATCATTTCATTTAAAATCCTTTTTACAGTTTTCCTTATTATCATATTTTCCTTTGTAGCTAGGATTAATAAAGAATCTCTTCCTTTAATAAAACTTCTTAAAACATCTAGATAACTGAGACATTTCCTTATAACTTTCTGATGGTGAATCTTCATTACGTGTATTTTAATTGTGTTATTGAGTCCTCTCCTTTTCTTTATGTTTGTAAGTAGTGGTTTTTAAAGCCACTGAATTTATCTTCGGTTCATCCTCCTATTCATTGTTTACTTTTAATTCTTCCTAATACATCATAAACTTACCTATCATCTACTTAACTAGAAACATACTAATATCACAAGATTCTCTAATTGATACTGAGGTTCCTCTCTATCTTTCTAGTAGACATCTAAGAATTATCATGATTTTCTCCTTAGTAGTAACTTTCTTTCCTAGATAAATCATAGTATTTACAATTTTATTTAACACAAAATACATATCATAAATAGGTTCATCAGTATTTATATTAAAGTTATTGTATGTAATAGTATATGTCTTAAGTCTCATTTCATTGAAATTAGTTTTTCTTTTATCTGAAATAGCTAGGGTATCCCAAATTTCATGGGTTGTTTTTCATAAATATATCCTATTGAATTTTTTATCTCCAAAAGCACAAAATAACGAATTCATATATTTTTAGTTATTATTACAAGAAATCGTGGTTAGTTCATCCCAAGTATTTATGGTAATAGCAAGAATCTTATATTCATCTACAACAGAATGACAAATTTAAAAACTCATAAATTATAAATGCATTTTCATCTTTATTTTCCACTTGTCATAATTAGGTCCATTGAAAAGGGGAGGTATATTGTTAGTAGCACCTTAAAATATACTATCAATAATAAAAGATAGGGAATATAATTTTTTAAATAGTTAAAATATTAAAACTAATATAAATTTATAGATATTTAAGACACAACTAAAATCATAGTTGAAAAGCATTAAAAATAGTAGGTTAAAAATATCATTTGACACTAAATATTGGTTAGAGTAGAAAAAACAAGAGGGGATAATTGAGTTCCTATAAAAAATCTGTTAAAAAATTTATTTGAAAATCCCCCAATTTAAAATTAAATAGGCCAGTTAATCAAAGTAGTATATTTATAATAGTTTTACTATATAGTTAATTTCTGAAGAGATTGATTACATATCATTTATATCAATCTAAAAGATTTAAATAACATTAGGAAAAAAATTAGTAAACATAAATAGTTATGAACACTATCGAATACTAAGTATCAATATAAAATAGTTTTTTCTGAAATATGAGTTAAAACAGAGTAAACTAAATTTGAAGACTTGGATGATTAAAACAAGTGGTTCAGTCTCAAGCCTGGACATAATCCACTCCACTTGGTGATAACCTTTGACCAAGAGATATATATATATATATCTTAGATCCACACCCTGGATCATGGTTTACTCAATATTATACAAACTATCTCGGTCACAAGACCTCTACCACAGTTCTACATAGAAAATAAAACTTATAGTTCATACTAGACCACTACCATAGTTGTATGTGGGATATTACAGGTGTAATAATATTTTTGTGGGAGGATATCATGTATCCTTCAGTTCAGTGTAAGAGATAGTGTGTATTTTATAGACAGATGCACACAATGCTTGAAAAGTTGTAAAAATGAACACAACCGTGTAGGAAGTAAAAATATAGTGTTTAGAATGATCTGACAGTTTTGACATTCAGATATATACTCCTAGGTTGTAGAAGATGTGAATATTCATTCTTATTTTGTAAATAGAAACAAAAATAGAGTGTCGTGATGCTTTTGGTCCTGGTTTTCAAGGAATATAAACTTTTCTTCATTGGGTTCTGTTTTGTTTGATGTAGAGGTGTTGGAACATTGGTGCACAGAAAGTTCTCATTTGTGTTCAGTCAAAAAGAACGATAATTCCTTGTGTGTTATTCTTACTTTTTTTCCATAAGTTGATTATGGGTGGTCGTGCGAGACCTCTATTTTGTGTCTCTGTCTCTTTCATCTCTCATTATTTTATCTTTTATATTTTGTAACCCAAGAATAATCATGATTTGAGGTAGGTTTTGTACCTTGTACATTTGAAATCCCAATTAATATTGTCTATATAAATCATTAATTTAATCAATAGCATTAAAATACTCAAATATGTCTGTTAGATATAATTTTAAATAAAAGAAAAATTAAACAATATATTGGTGAATCTTCTATCAGTGAGTAATTTTGTCAGTATCTCCATGCGTTGATGACTCAATGCGTCGGTGAATCATTTTTTCTATTGTGGAGTCATTCCTTCTGTTGGGAGGCAATTGTTCAATTGGTGGGGTATTTCCACTATTGGTGAGTCATCTGTCAGTGAGATAGTTTTTACTTTCGATGAGACATCTTTTGGTGAGTCATTTCATACTATTGGTGATACATTTTCATTGTTGGTGAGTTTTCTGTTGATGATTCATTTCTTCTATCAGTGTCTCAATTATTTTTTCAGTGTTAGTGACTCGTATTTAGCATATTTTCTGTTATAATTTTCTTAGAACATGAATGTTAACAAAATGTGTTAAACATATAATAACTCATAAATAATCATAATTAAACATAACTAAACATTATTCAGTATAGATAAACATGATTGAAATGATTAGATATTAATTTTTTTTAATAAAACCATAGAGGGTCCACCAATCTCATATGGGCCAGTACGCCTAGTGGTATTTCAATTCTGAACTCAATCTCTCATCGAGGGGGTAATATAACCTCTTCTAGAAAGACTTCTGGGTACTCTTCTATGACCTTAGGAAACACCAACTACTGAACCTTTTAAAAACTCAACATTAGATCCATAATCAAGGATTATAAGGATGAAACACACCTATGAACCATCTTAGGGTCTCTCTCACTTACAAACACTGTTGGATCTCCATCACCATTGAAGAACGCCACCACTATCCTGAATAAATCCATGATATCCTAAACCAAATACATCCCATCCATGAGGAGGATGGAATTATATGGTTTTATAAATAAAAATAGAAAATCTCCCCAAGAGAAGTGTTTCCCCAACACTATCTCACAGTGTCTATATACTTCAAACAAGTCATCTTGGCCTCCAACTGGCATAGCCAACACCAAGGGCACAAGAAGCCTCTCCACCAAAGGTCCCAAAGCATGGAAATTATCAGAGGATATGAAAGAGTGTTTCACTCCTAAATCAAACATGGCAGGCACCCAAGTATAATACAAAAAAAGGTACCTTGAATGACATCTGGATCGCCTAGCACTGGAACTGCTAATGCATGAAGCTAACCATGACCACTCTGTCCATGTTGATGACCACCTCCATATTTTTTCATTGATTTATGAGAATAGTTAGCATCTTGGGGTTGTCCTATACCTACCTCACCATCTATATGCTGATCCAAAACTATTTCAACCTACTACTACTGTCTTCGATAGAACTTCCTCAAAAGAGGAAACTCAAGTGGAAAACCTGACACACTGTTATTGGTAAGAAAGGTTTAGCACTCTCGATGCTCATGACCTCAGCCTCAAAAAGAAAAACAAGTTAATAATCCCTTGGAATAGGACTGAGAGCCATCACCACTAGAGAAATGAGATATGGATGGTTGGGACCTATCCCCAGATGATCATAAAATGTTGTTCCCTGAAAACTAGGAAACCAATACCATAGATCTTCTTCATGAGGAATCTTGACGATTCCCCTCTCATAAAGATAAGGTTCTAGCTAACATTCTATCGATGATCTCTACCCTCACTAGAACCTAGAGATATGTATTACTCATAAATAGGGTAACCTTTCACTAGATCTCTAGATGAAAAGTCTCTTCGAAATGCATCTCCCTTTCCTCTTCATCCAGCAACATCTTCTAAGCATATTGCATAATGTTCCTGAAACGGATCCCAAAATCTAGCACACTGGATCTCCCCTGCCAAAGGGTAAGATGCTCTTGGTAACTATCCAACATCATGGTCGAAAAAAGATAATAAACTATGAAATTCTATCAGAACATATCTCATGATACTTCTTACTCATTGTGATCCTAGAATAATAAGAACCACCACTTGCTCGATGCCCCACACTGCATTTTTACAACATATGATACCCAGTGATCCTTCTAAGGACTGATCAAACTGAAAGCTATCTCAACCAGCTCCAACTAGTCATCCATCATTTCATATGAAATAGAGCCCTCATACATCTGTAGACTCTGGCACTGAAACTCTTACAGTATCCTCTTCCATATATCTTCATTGTCAACCTCTACTCTATGGTGATCTACTAGTACCACCTACTAAACAACATCTGTGCGAACCTGACAGCGACATAGACCAATATCCATACCTACAAAAGAATAAACATTTAAATCTCATGAACCTAGAATATGGAAGGCATTAACATTAATTAATGGTTTTCTTTTATTCATTTTAGGTTAACGTATCCCAAGGTATACCCATTCAAACATAGATGCAAAGAAAAATAATGCATGATCCTTTCTAAGGTCACTACCCTGCAACAAGTATCTCCTCATTTAGTAGCCACTGTAAACTTAAAGGGTCATACATCATATCATAGATGGACATAAATAACAATTTCTCAGCCATTCTCTAGCGGTTATAAAACATTCCAATCATTAATAACACTATTTCCCTAACATCCCATGAAATCTCAGCTATACCTAACTCCAAATGTAACATCCCAAGTAATTAATGAATAATAGATATTTTTATCTACATCTATTAATGAATTAGATAGTGTTTTAGAGGCTTAAAATTAGAATAAATCCAATCTTAAGCATCGAATACACTAATATTTTTAAAAGATTGTTTTGCTGTCTTTTGATGGAAAACCATTTTTAAATCTATATTTTGACAATTTTATAATCTATATTTTTCAAAATAAACTTATTCTTTATTATTGGGACATTGAAATTTACTTTATATGAATTTTTGGTATTTTTCTAATAATGTTCTTTTTTTAATGAATAGTGAAAAATGATGTATTTTAATTCAAAACCACATTTTAATCTAATTTGTTTATATGATTATATTATCTTTTTAATTGGTTTTAAAGTGAAATTTGAATTTAGTTTTACCATTTAATCCAATGGTGGTCATTGGAATTAATTTTACATTGAAATTGGACTTAAACTACTGTCAATCTTTTGATACTTATTGTTTCATAAAAACACGCTATTTTCTCTGACAGCAGGAATTAATTATTAAATTAATTAATGTAACTTATATGTTTTGAATTTTTTAAAATAGAAATCATTTTTGAATTCGAAATATCAAATATAGCTTAGGGTGAAGTTTTGGTATTTTTCTAAAAAACTTCAATTTTTGATGAATAGTGAAACCACTAAGTGGTACTTAAAAAACTGATTTTTCGTTTAAATGAAATTTTACCACCTCTGTGTTTTGAATTTCAAAAATCCGACATACATGGTTGTCATTAATAAGTAAAATTTGGTTCAATAGGATTAAAATAAATTTTTGATGAATAGTAACTTTTAAGTTTTTAATCACGATTAGTGGTAAGTAGTGCAATTTAAGGCAAAAATGATATTATAATAAAATGAAAATACCTAGATACATGTCCTACCCTTATTGGATGTGTCTTGGCCGACCAAGAAAACCCATGGGTCGATTTTTGGGACCCCATGGAGCCACTTGGGTAAGATAAAGACATTAATGCCTTTTATTTAAAGTAAAAGTAAAAAATGACACAAACATGAGTTGTTTTAATAAAAAAAATTAAATGGGGTTATACAAGTCATATTTTTTACTATAAATATTCATTGGAAATATAAAACTATTTCCTACATCATGGTATTTTTTTATAATTTTTAGATATTAAATAAATTAAATTATTTATGACACCATGATGATGCAGCGATTACCTCATTATTTAACGATTTAAATAAAATGAAAATATAATGTGAAATCTAAGACCTACACTTGTCAAAAACCTATTGTATGGGTGGATTTCGAACCCTTATCACCTTATCCTCGAAATTTATATTTTATGGGACCTTTTTTATCCGAAAATCATTTTATAACAAAGTATCTTTTCTTAACTTTCCAAGAGTACCCCTCCTCTCCTCTTATAAAAGGCCCCCACCTATACCACCTTACCCACACTTCCAATGCCTTTGGCTCGGCCAACCACTATCCATTTTGTCTCTCCAAATCTCTCTCTTACTCCTTGAAGCCTCGCATTGGGCAGAAGTCTTCCCAAGGAAGCCTTTGATATCAAATCAAAAAGGAGTTACCCGTTTTAAAGGTAGTGTTTTCTCTTATCTTATTATGTTTAATTTTGCTTCTCCAACCCTCTAAACTCTTTTTATTCCATTCTTTTGTAAGAGCACCAGTATCTTCAATATTATATGATGTTTTTATAAGAAGGATTCAAGCTACATTTACACACACCTACATCTAATGGTTAAAGAACATACTGTTTCCGTTGATGGAGAATTTCTGCCTCAAGAAATGATGATTGTTCAATATTATATTAACACCTTCAAAGGTGACCATTAAGATGTAACTATATTTATATATGGTATATAATATGTTTATGTTTTACTTAAGATTCTGTATTTTTCATTCATCTCATAACTTTATGGTTTCCATTATGGGTAAACATGATATCTTCATTTTATGAAGTGCGGAATACCGCCCCCTCAATGTGATTTGATTAGTTAATGCCATATGTGGGATGTATAAATGATTCAATTAATGATATTGTATATGATATTATACTGTAATTATAATATACCATTATATAATTATGATTCCATTCCATAAAATACGAAATAGAAATGAAAGTAGGGTTTATGCGTACGTACGGCTTATCGTCTCCATGAACGGTGCATTTCATTTCTTACCTCTAAACGTTATTTAATATCATAAATGCATGTATATACTAGATTTATAATATATATATATATGATATCTAAATCATGAGTATTACTATGGATATAATGGATACATGAAAAACTTGTAATTATAAAGAGTTTATGTTTGACTCAAGTACCAATGATCGATAAAAGGAACGTTATTGACATAAATAATTACATAATGTTCATGACATTGTAATGAGTGATATAAAATGAATAATGAACTTGAAAAAGGTTCTTAAGCACGTAGAAATTAACTCACGTTTATTATTCATTACATTGAAGAACGATCGAGTCAAGTCGGACCTGAGGTATGGGACTTCGTCTCAATCTCCTTTCAATGAAGCATATTTTGTTTTATACATAACTTTCATTTATATAGTGTATAAACCCCTTTGACTTTTACGTTTATCTGAAAGGAATCTTTTTCATACGAAGTGTTTTACTAAACGACAAAAGGGAATTTTTTTGTCGTACGTATGCGGCGACAACGACTTCTCTGCCGCCGTGACCATTATTTGAGTTTCGGCATCCTCTACAAGCCATACCTTTTTTTTAAGAAAAATAAATACCATGTTTTACTTTTATTTTATTTTGGTATTGAAAATGGTTTTGATAACGTTTTTATTATATCAATGTTTTATTGATATCTTGTGATTGAAATGTGGAAATGTTATGTTTTTTATGCATGTTTTATGTGATACGATTGTGTTATGGTTCTTGGGAATTGTATATGAAGACGTGTGGTTCCATGATAAACTAAGGGTGGGTGAGCCCGATATAGCTCTCCAATGCATTGGATAACGTGAAGGAGTTAAACGTTAAGGTTTCTCTGAAATGATTTATGGAATATACAGTGATAGATATTCCAAACGTAACCAAGAGGGTTACTCCCTACGTAATAATTTTATGAATACCTCAAGTTACCTTTATATCTTATGATTTCTTTGATTTATTCATGATTTGATGAGGTATGTTAAAGTGCTTATGTTTTATGAGTAGAGTATGATTTCAGAGGTCAGTTTAGATAACATTAGGAGTTAGAATTGTATTAAATGATTATCCAAAAATATTTTTTATGGTCAAATTGAAATTATATAGCATTTGAAGATTACCATGTTTCTTCATATAAGACATGTTTGTTCAGAATGGTTTTTCGCAGAGGAAATAGGGAAGTAGTGCTAGGAAGGCATATAGAAGGAAATAACCTTCCGAATCAGCATCCTGAGATGGTCGGAATTGGAACTGAACAGTTTGTTGCAGTAATGGCGCAGTTGACTCAAGCGATAAATGGTGGTGGAATCCATGCACGAGATCAGCCAGATCAACCACAGAGGAACATGTCAGTGGTGGAACATTTCATGAAGGAAAATCCCCCATCATTCAGAGGATCATCTGACCCTGTGCTAGCTGAAGGGAGGATTAAAGAACTGGAGAAGATTTTCGATGTCATGTGGTGTTCCGACAATCAAAAGGTTTGTCTTGCTATTTACCGTTTGGAGGGTGAGGCAGATCAGTGGTGGTCGATGGTTAAAAATATCAGGGACGCTGATGAGATTGATGCTCTCGACTGGGATGAATTCAAAGGTATGTTTCTTGAGATGTATTTTCCTAAGGCTGTTCGACTTAAGATGGAAAAACAATTCTTGGAATTGAGGAAAGAGGAAGACTCAGTGGTTTCCTATGAAGAAAGGTTCACTCGATTGGCAAGGTATGCTCCAAATTTTATCCAAGACCTTGATAGTAAAATCAATCGTTTTTACTCAAGATTAAAGCCAAAATATCGAAGGGAATCAGCTTCTCGTGAGTTTAAAAGTTATGAAAAGCTTGTTCGATGTGCTGAGAAGGTGGAAATGGAGTTTGCTGATGATCAAGTGTTCTATAACAACCAACATAAGAAGAGACCGAGGTGGCAGGAGAAAAGAAAGAATTCTTCAAAAAGGTCTGACGGTATGAAAACTTAGTTTCCAGTTTGTGATAAATGTGGTAAAAGGCATGCTGGGGAATTTCTTTTGAATTCTGGAAAGTGCTACCGATGTGGTAAGATGGGACATAAGGCTCATGACTGCACTGAAAAAGATCAGGGTGATGGTAAGTCTAAATTTGATTTACAGTTAGTGAAATGTTTTAAGTGTAATGAGATGGGTCACTATATAAACGAGTTTCCGACAAAGAGCTTGAGTGAGGGGAAGTAGTTAGACTACAAGCAGAAAGGAGTGGTGAAATCCTTTCTAACTACTTCAGAAGATGTTGGTCCATCAAATGAAGTTGTATCAGGTACTTTGTTTGTTTTTTCAGATTATGCCAGTGTGTTGTTTGATTCGGGGTCTACACATTCTTTCATCTCTGAATCCTTTTCTAGTAAAATGGGAATACCATCTCAAGAAATGACTCCTGAACATGTGGTAAAAACACCTGGGGGAAATGTTGAGGCAAAAATAATTTATAAGAATCTTTTTATCCTTATCCATGGAAAGAACCTACTTGCAAACCTTATTGTTTTACCTCTAGTAGAGTTTGATGTTATCCTAGGTATCGATTGGCTCTCTGTTTACCTTGCTAAGATTGACATTAGAGCTAAATAATTTTCTTTTCAGAAAGACTTTCAGTTTGTGTACAAAAATGAACCCTTATTGTTGATAACTTATCAAGAGGCTTAGAAACTTGTAAAAGATGGAAATGAATGTTACCATGCACACATTGCTGAAAACAAGGGAACTATTCAGATTAATGATGTGCCAGTGGTAAATGAGTATCCTGATGTTTTTCTTGATGAGTTGCCTGGAATAATACCAGATCGGGAAGTTGAGTTTACTGTAGATTTAGTTCCTAATGCTAATCCAATTTCAAAACCCCCTTATCGAATGTCTCAAATTGAACTTTTAGAGTTGAAGGAGCAATTGCAAGATTTATTAGAGAAAGGATTCATTCGACCTAGCACATCACCATGGGATGCTCCTGTTTTATTTGTTATAAAGAAATATAGTTCAATGAGACTTTTCATTGATTATAGATCCTTGAATAACACCACTATTAAGAACAAATATCCTTTGCCTCATATCGATGATTTGTTTGATCAGCTCCAGGGAGCTCAGTATTTTTCAAAGATTGACCTGAGATCGGGGTACCATCAGCTGAAGGTGAAGGATGAAGATGTTCTGAAGACTGCGTTTTGTACAAGATATGGCCATTATTAATTTGTAGTAATGCCTTTTGGGATAACCAATGCACCTGCTGTATTCATGGACTTAATGAATAGAATTTTCCATGGGTTCTTGGATATGTTTGTGGATGTTTTCATTGATGATATATTGGTGTTTTCTAAAAGTAAAGATGAGAATGAAAGACATTTATGGGTTATTTTGAAAACCTTAAAAGAAAAGAAATTGTATGGGAAATTCAGCAAGTGTGAGTTTTGGTTGCAAAAAATTTATTTCCTTTGTCACATTGTTTCTAAAGATGGGATACATGTTGATCATACACAAACAAAGGTTCTTGAAGAATGGCCAAGACCCAGAAATGTAACAGATATTCATAGTTTCCTTGGTTTGGCAGGCTATTACTAAAGGTTTGTTAGAAATTTTTCACGGTTATCTAGTCCAATGACTAAGCTAACTCGGAATGGTGTTAAGTTTATCTGGACAAAAGAATGTGATGATTGTTTTTAGGAATTGAAAATAAGATTGGTAAATGCTCCAGTTTTGGAACTACCTTCCAGGAATGGTGAGTTTGTTATCTACAGTGATGATTCATTGAAAGGACTTGGTTGTGTCCTAATGCATAATGATCGTGTAATTGCTTATTTTTCATGTCAGTTGAAAACACATGAGGTAAATTATCCTAAACATGATTTGGAATTAGCTGCTATTGTTTTCGCTTTAAAAATTTGGAGGCATTTGTATGGAGTAAAGTGTGAAATATATACTGATCACAAAATTTTAAAGTATGTATTCACTCAGAAAGAATTTAACATGAGATAGAAGAGATGGTTGGAATTAATCTAGGATTATGATTGTACAATTCATTACTATCCAGGAAAAGCAGATAAAGTGGTTGATGCTTTGAGTCGAAAAATTAATGCTTCATTAACAATGTTGCGTTTGGAACATGATCCTTTGGTTAAGGATTTGATGGACTTTGGCATAGAAGTTTTTGGTGCAGGATGTCCTTCTGTTTTGTTTTAGGTATTAGTGAAATCTTCTCTATCAGACAAAATCAAGCAAGCAAAGAATCAAGATAGTGAGTTTCAGAAAAATGTAGAGCTGGTTCAGAAGGGTAAGTTGCCTGAATTCAACATTGATAATGATTTTGTTTTGAGATTTGGGAAGAGATTGTGTGTGCCTTGTGATTCATATTTGAAGAGAGAGTTATTATGTGAAGCTCATAGTTCTCATTTTTCTGTTCATCCTGGCAGTACTAAGATGTACAGAGATCTACGGGAGTATTACTAGTGGGATGGAATGAAAAGAGATATTGCTGATTTTACTGTGAAGTGTTTGACTTGTCAACAGGTTAAAGCAGAGCGGCAGTTACTGAAAGGGATGCTTCAGCCTTTACCAGTACCAGAATGTAAATGGGAAAAATATATCCATGGACTTCGTTGTGGGATTGCCGAAGACACCTCGAGGTAATAATGCAATCTGGGTTATTGTTGATCGCTTGACTAAATCTGCTCATTTCATTACTATACGAGATACGTTTTCCCTAGATCAACTTTCTCATTTGTATCTTAAAGAGATATTCAGGTTACATTGAGTTCCTCTCTCCATTGTATCTGACCATGATCCCAGGTTCACTTAAAACTTTTGGAAGGGCCTTAAGAAGTCGTTGGGTACTGAATTAAATTTTAGTATAACTTTTCATCCTCAATCAGATGGGCAGCCATAATTAACAATTAAGACTTTGGAGTATATGATACGTGCTTGTTCAATGGATTATCAGGGAAGTTGGGACCAACATCATTCTTTGGTTGAGTTTTCTTATAATAACAGTTTTCATTCCAGTATACAGATTGCACCATTTGTGGCGTTATATGGGAAGCAGTGTCGAACTCCAGCTTTCTGGGATGAAGTGGGTGAAAGGAAGCTAATGGGACCTGAATTGGTAGAAGATTTGGCAGAAAAAGTTTAGCTGATATAGAAACACATGAGAATAGCTCAGAGCAGGAAGAAGAGTTATGCGGATAACCGGAGGAAGGATATATCTTTTGAGGTAGGTGATCATGTTTTTCTCAAAGTCTCACCATGGAAAAGTGTGATGAGATTTAGTAAGAATGAAAATTTGAGTCCAAGGTTCATTGAACCATATGAAATTCTGGAGAGAGTTGAATCAGTTGCTTACCGAGTGGCTTTACCTCTGAGTTTATCTCAGGTACACAATGTTTTTCATGTTTTGATGTTGAGAAAGTATATGCCAGATCCATCTCATGTTTTGAGTCCAGAGGTAGTTCAGTTGGAAGAGAACCTATCTTATGAGGAACAACTGGTCTAGATTCTTGACCACAGGGAGCAAGTGTTACATAATAAGGTTATTCATCAGGTAATGGTTTTGTGGAAAACCCACATGATTGAAGAGGCAACATGGAAATCTGAAAATGCAATGAGTGCTAAATACCCCCACTTATTCGATAAGTAAATAAATTGCGGGGAAACAATTTTCTAAAGGGTAGAATGATGTAACATCCCAATTAAGTAATGAATAATAGATATTTTTATCTATGTCTATTAATGAATTAGATAGTGTTTTATAGGATTAAAATGAGAATAAATTCAATCTTAAGCATTGAATACACTAATATTTTTAAAAGATTGTTTTACTGCCTTTTGATGGAAACCCATTTTTAAATCTATATTTTGAAAATTTTATAAGATATATCTGTCAAAATAAACTTATTATTTATGATTGGGACATTGAAATTTACTTTGGATAAATTTCTGGTATTTTTTTGATAATGATATTTTTTTTAATGAATAGTGAAAAATGTTGTATTTTAATTCAATACCACTTTTTAATCTAATTTGTTTATATGATAATATTATCTTTTTAAATGGTTTTAAAGTGAAATTAGAATATATTTTTACCATTTAATCCAATGGTAGTCATTTTAATTAATTTCACTTTGAAATTGGACTTAAACTAGTGTGAATCTTTAGATACTTATTGTTTAATAAAAACACGCTATTTGCTCTGACAGCGGGAATTAATTATTAAATTAATTAATGTCACTTATATGTTTTTAATTTTTTAAAATAGAAATCATTTTTGAATTCGGAATATCAAATATAGCTTAGGGTTATGTTTTCGTATTTTTCCGAAAAACTTCAATTTTTGATGAATAGTGAAACCACTAAGTGGTACTTAAAAACGGATTTTTCGTATAAATGAAATTTTACCACCTCTGTGTTTTGAATTTAAAAAATTTGACATAGATGGTTTTCATTAAGATGTAAAATGTGGTTCAATGGGATTCAAATAATATTTTGGTGAATAGTAACTTTTATGTTTTTAATCGCGATTAGAGGTAATTAGTGCAATTTAATGCAAAAATGATATTATAATAAAATGAAAATACCTAGACACATGTCCTACCATTATTGGATGTGTCATGTCTGACCAAGACAATCCATGGGTCGATTTTTGGGACCCCATAAAGCCACTTGGGCAAGATAAAGACATTAATGCCTTTTATTTAATGTAAAAGAAAAAATGACACAAACATGAGTTGTTTTAATAAAAAAATAAAATGGGGTTATACAAGTAATATTTTTTACTATAAATATTCATTATAAATCCAAAACTATTTCCTACATCATAGTATTTTTTTATAATTTTTAGATATTAAATAAATTATATTATTTGTGACACCATGATGATGCAGTGATAACCTCATTATTTAACGATTTAAATAAAATGAAATATAATGTGAAATCTAAGACCTACACTTGTCAAAGACCTATTTTATGGGTGTATTTCTATCCCTTATCACCTTATCCTCGAAATTTATAATTGTGGGACTTTTTTTATCCGAAATCATTTTATAACAAAGTATCTTTTCTTAACTTTCCAAGAGTGCACCTCCTCTCCTCTTATAAAAGGCCCCCGCCTCTACCACCTTACCCACACTTCCAAAGCCTTTGGCTCGGCAAAACCCTGTACATTTTGTCTCTCCATATCCCTATATTACTCCTTTAAGCCTCACTTTGGGCAGAAGTCTTCCCAAGTAAGCCTTTGAGCTCAAATCAAAAAGAGTTACCTGTTTTAAAGGTAGTGATTTCTCTTGTGTTCTTATGTTTTATTTTGCTTCTCCAACCTTATAAAATCCATTTATTCCTTTATTTTGTAACAAAAACAGTATCTTAAATATACTAGGATGTTGTTATAAGAAGTATTCTAGTTACACTTACACACACCAACATCTAATGGTTAAAGAACATACTGTTTCCGTGGATGGAGAATTTCTGCCTCACGAAACGATGATTGTTCAATATTCTTTTAACACCTTCAATGGTGGCCATTAATATGTAACGATATTTATATATTGTATATAATATGGTTATGTTTTACTTATTCTTCTTTATTTTTCATTCATGGCAGACCTTTATGGTTTCCATTATGGGTAAACGCGATATCTTCATTTTAGGAAGTGCGGACTACCGCCCCCTCAAAGTGATTTGATTCGTTAATGCCACATGTGGGACGTATAAAAGATTTAATTAATGATATTATATATGATATTATACTGGAATTATAATATACATTTATATCATTATGATTCCATTCCCTAAAATAAGAAATAGAAATGAAAGTAGCATTCATGCGTACGTACGGCTTACCGTCTCCATAAACGGTGCATTTCAATTCTTACCTATAAAAATTATGTAATATTATAAATTCATGTATATACTGGATATATATGATATATATTATATCTAAATCATGAGTATAGCTCTGGATATAATTGATAAATGAACAACTAGTAATTATAAAGAGTTTATTTTTGACTCAAGTACCAATGATCGATAAAATGACCGTTATTAACTTAAATAATTACATAGTGTTCATGACATGGTAATAAGTGATATAAAATGTATAATGAACATGAAAAAGGTTCTTAAGCATGTAGAAATTAACTCATGTTTATTATTCAGGACATTGAAGAACGATCGAGTCAAGTCGGACCTGAGGTATGGGAATTTGCCTCAATCTCCTTTTGTTGAGCCATATTTTGTTTTATACGCAACCTTCTTTTATACAGTGTATAAACCCCTTTGACTTTTGCGTTTATCATAAAGGAATGTTTTTTATACGAAGCATTTTACTAAACGAAAAAATGGAAGGTTTTTGTCATACGTATGCGGCGACAACGACTTCTCCGCTGCCATGACCATTATTTGAGTTTTGACATCCTCTACAAGCCATACCCTTTTTTTTAAAAAATACCATGTTTTACTTTTCTTTTATTTTGGTATTGAAAACGGTTTTGATAACATTTTTATTATATCAATGTGTTATTGATATCTTGTGATTGAAATGTGGAAATGTTATGTTTCCTTTATGCATGTTTTATGTGATACGATTATGTTATGGTTCTTGGCCATTGTTTATGAAGACGGGTGGTTCCGTGATAAACTAAGGGCGGGTGAGCCCGATATAGCTCTCCAATGCATTGGGTAACGCGAAGGAGTTTAGCATTAAGGTTTCTCCGAAGAGATTTAGGGAATATACTGTGATGGATATTCCAAACGTAACGAAGAGGGTTACTCCATACGTAAGAATGTTATGAATGCCTCAAGTTACCTTTATGTCTTATGATTCCTATGATTTATTCATGATTTGATGAGTTATGTTAAAGTGCTTATGTTTTATGAGTAGAGTATGATTTCATTGATTCTTATGTATACATGTACTCATGTTTCCTTTCCATATTTTTATATCCCTTACTGAGCTTTTTATGATCATCCCATGTTTTTGAAATGTTTTTTACAGGTCAAGGGAAGGGTACATGATATGATGATAGTTTCAAGGAAGTGTCAAGAAACAATCCTGTTTTATTTTAAATATGTTTCTGTTGATGGGAAAAAATGAATACTATCATTTATTGTAACCACTTTGTTTAAAGGTGGGATGTAATGCATGTTTTATGATCAAATTCTCTAAAACTCTAAACCTAAAAAGATCCTCAAGGTGTAATCTTGTAATAACTCAAGATTAAGTAAGTTTTAAGGCTGGGGCCTTATACCAAACACCATCATATCCATCAAATAGAACTCGGATACCACTCTATCAGGACCCCCTCCTCAAAAAGTGTACCCCTCCTGGATCGAAAATGTGATAAGAGATATAATGACCCCTGATTCCCTCCATTAGTTGGCCATGGTTTGGAAACTAGCACCTAGGGTATAGTTAACACACTGATTGGAGGCATTACCCTCGAAGAGAACACATGATAAATATATAGATAATACAGATTCCAAAAAACTATTCCTCGGATTACAATATAAATGAAATCACAAGTAAACATATATAATGTCATTCAAGAACTATAAAAACTAAAAGAGGAACTTCAAGTACCAAAGGAAAGTATCAAGATAGCGACGATGAAGCCCAAACAGCTCCTAAAAAACCCCCCAAACTAGGAGTAACCAGACTGTTCTCAATCCTACTTCAAGTGACCTTAAAAATAGTTTATATAACATAGTTTGAGTATAAAAGTATACTCAGTTGGATCATTCTTGGAGCCTCTCGTGAAAAAGTAAAGAATGAATGATAATGCATTGCGAACAACAATTGAAACTAACTCATCACCAAAACAGGTATACTATGTTCTCATCCTCACTATGGCTACTCTCACCAAGTATCGCCTACAAGAGTATATAATATAATAAAGAATATCAAAGGTACCCCGCTACCATTTCTCCACAAGTTTTCTTATTCTCCCCAACATCACACGTCCTGATCATCTCTTTTCAAAAAAGATATCCCGAAGACACATGGGTGAAGCACCACAACATGCAACTCATGAAACACAACCACCATGTCCACATTAACAAAAGTGACCAGGTAGTTTCTAGGAGACCCCATAGCTCATATAATGTGTATCATATGTCAGGTATTATACCTCAAGGCATCACAGTTCATACACTGAGAAATGATCTTTAACCCATCATAGATTATACACATTACACCAATAGCAATCCATAGGAAACTATATCCATAATATATGTATGTGAATAACCACAAGACATTACATCCCTATACATATATATATATGGGGAAAAATTACCACTGTTTATAACAACACAAGTAACTACCCAGAGAAGAGAGTGGGTCCAAAGGTATATTCATCTATCCATCCTCCCATCAGGATGTAGGGGAAAACACCCCGCCCCCCAAGGCTCAGAATCCCCATGTTGTTTGTTTCCCTAAAAAACTGGGTGGAGTAGCATATAGAAACACAAAAATTATAGAATATAATATATCTTACAGCCATAGTATGGAAAAAATAGTCTCAGATTCAACTACAGCTGACCTCACCCGAACTCTCGACTACTACAACTAAGACTGTATATCCTATAAGCACATAACCATTTGAAGAGCTACATTAAGTCATCTTATCCCTTTTAATCAGTTTCATTTTATGTTAATTAATTATTTAGAAATTAATTAACTGTTAAAATTTCCTATATTTTATTACATTATAATCACAATAATGTTCCATACCCTCCCATAATAACCCAACCGAGTCTATGTCTCCTTAGAAACAATAACCATGGTATTAAATCCTAGCAAGCTCTATCCCCATGGGTTAAAAATTATTTATTCACTTATTTAACAACATTACTATTTTCTATATTACCTTGCATTCTATAAAACCATTATAATTTACCAAATGAAATGGGATCAATATAGTGAGTAGATGAGCTACTTGTCAATTCTTTTCAACCTACAGTAGGAGCATAGACCCATCTATCCTTGACAAGTTAAACATTGAAATTTCATGGCATACCTCGCATGTATTTTCTTATTTTGGAAGGATGGTAAGTAAGACCATATTCATCAATAATTTTGGGATGTAAATAAAGTTAATAAACAACAGATTCAACATCAGCCACTTTCATATCAACGGGTAAGCCCAACTTCAACCTATTCTATCATCCTCGGTATCCTCCCCGACACCCACAAATGCATAAATTGATGCATCTCTCCACTCTAGGCATCAAATACTTCCACAAACATTGTACCTACCTTCCCAAACATAATACAACATCCCTCCAAGCTCCTAATCTTAGAATCACATCACATCAGGGCCTCCCAACCACCACAACCACAAGTCTCATATCCAGAGCACATCACAAGTAGCCAGAAAAAACATTGAAATTTGACCTCTTCCCGAAATCAATGTATTCATCATTCATACACAACAATATCTCATAGCTTCAATCATAAGGAAATTTTCCTTTATAAGAAATTGGGTAACTCAGAGCCAACAATGCATTCTATTATCACACAACCAGTTTGTATACCATATTTAATTAATCGATCTATTATTCATAGGTTTCAATTACGAGAAACCTCATAAACAATCTATCAAAAGATATCTCCAAATTCATTAAAATGTTTATTTAACATTACTTTAATAATTTAATAAAAAATAATCAACATGCTTCAGGTTCGTGAACCAATTCAATTAAACAAACTCACATGCATCAGTTTGATTATCATCAAATTACAACAAAAAAACCGGATTCTATAAACATTTCACTTAATCTTTTAGCCAATTAACGATCAATCAATTCTGTAATTAAATTATTTACCAATTTCTATTAAGAATGACATGATAAATCATGAAATACATAGATATCACAATATCTAGAAAATCAAGAGGCATCCTGTTTTCATGGTATAAAACAACAACATCGTTACGTGATCGATACGAATTTCATTAATCCGGTTCACATAATTATTAGTCCAATTTCATTGAGAGACAAGGGGATAAATAGTACTAACTCTACAATTTCACATTACTAAATAGAGAAACATCAAATCCCCTACCTCAAAAGTTTTTTTACGTTCTTCACATGAGAATAATTCAAAGAAATGGATCACGATCACAACTCCCGCAAAAAACTGCATCCACCTGAGGATGTCACGACACAACTACACCAACCAACCACCAAGAGAACTACATTATAAACATGGATATCACATTCCATCACATGGAAAAGAGAAAAGGGAATAAATGTACTGAATAAACCTCAAGAACGGAAATAGATCATACCTTATATTGAATACGGGTTTCTATAGATCGAAGGAGGGATCTAGGGATCATTCCTTGATGAAGGAATCCCCAAAACACTAAAGAGGTGTCGTCAGGTCACATGGGGTCAAGGAAGAGTTTTTATAGCCATAGGTTTTGAAAAAAATTGAGCGACTATAAAACATTAAAAACATACATTTTTGGGGCATTACACGACCTGAAACCCCCTTTCATGTCGTGTAATTCCTCGTGGTCGAGTTTCGCCAAAAAAAATTTCGCCTCAATGCTTTATTTTATTTTTTAGACACCGAATTATTTCACATCATGAACCGTTATTTCAGGACATGAAACAACCCATGAAATAGGATGTCACATTGTGTAATGTTGGTACATGATGTGTAATCCCCTCCTACCAGCTTTTACTTAACTGAATTTTTCTAAACTTATTTTGAGCCACCTTTGAGCACTTCGACCTTCGAAAACATGAAAAGGGTTGATCCAAGAAGATCTGATCTGTTACATAAATCCTTGTTCAGAAATATCACTCCACTTAATTACCTATATAAATTGGTAAACAATTTTTAAATGGTGTGTATAAATGACTAGTAAGGTGGAAACATATAGAAGAATCTAATAAGAGATGAATACGGAATTGGAAACATAATGAAAAAAATTGAAGTGATATTAATGAAAACATAAGTGTAATACATGGAAGACAGATAAATTTGTAAGCACATGTATAAGAAAATATTATGAAATATGGAATTGTATAATTTTGGACATCATAAATTTATAATCAAGGAATTATTCCAATACATTATTCATAATGGGTAAGGAAAATCCCATTACCCTATATTAGTTGTCCCATGAGTCCTACCAGTTCACTGATGGGATATATAATTCTAGGCCTTTCCCATAATATAATATTATAATACATTTCATCACATACTAAATTAATATAGGTTATACATGTTATAATTTTCGAGGGTGAACAACTTTGAAATACATGGTACATTTTTGTAATGGAACTTTCCATACATGATCATCATATATAGAACAATATTTTATATAGATCATAAATATATTTCGCCAAACAATGAGTTAATAATAATTTCTAATTGAGTTCCTTCAATACATTAAAGGAAAATTTAGGGATTCACATTTTCCAAAAAAAAGTACCCAAAATAAAGGATCTATATGATGTTGTAGCTAATAGATACTTATCAAGATTAATGATTTTTAATGTGTTTACGAAATTTTATCTGAAATGGTTGTAAGAAAAATTCACAAATTCATTTTTCCCCAATATATAAATTTGATGTTTTTATTTATTAATGTTATTATAATTATCTATAGAATATCCCTTGGGAGTGTCAAACTAGCCTTATAGTAAGGGTTCTATCACTATGTACCAGGATGAGGAATCGGATATACCCAAAAAAATATTTTCAGGGTTATTACCTCTACATTCATAAGATCTAAAACATAAACTTTTTGTATCCATATAGGGATGTATTTTCATGTAAAATCACACTCTTTTTATTTAACCAAACTGTAGGATTTCTACGACTACGGGGAGGTTTAGGTATAGTAATGGAATTTGAATTGGGCATTATGTGAGTGAAATGAATGATCACATGGTTTATATTTCCTATTAATTGAATATATAATGTCATAAAAATAATGGTATAATAACTTATGGATTAAAAATGAAATGAAAATGTAAATATAAATACAAATGGTAAATAGATAGAAAATCAACCTTTTGGAAAAGTAATTTCTTACAAAAAGGTTATAAGGTTAGTGGTTTGGGTAATTTATCCATGATAATAGTTCAATGGATAGATAATAAAATTAATACATATAATGTAATAATATTAAATGAAAATTTAAAATAGATTAAAAATATTGAAATTCAAATAGGAAATGGAGAGTGATAAATTGTAACCTTACCTCTCTTGAGCTTCTTATTTTGGAACCCACACTTATATCCAACTAAACTCTAATAAAATGATCTTATAACATCTGTGGAGACTTATTGAGAGAGAAATGAATATGGAACTATAAAATCTGTGAGTTGTAATTAGATGAGGGCTCGGTATTTATAGTTGTATTGAGTGGAATTTCAAGGAATATTCCATTATTTATTTTATTATTTCATTCTCCATTAGTTCTCCATTATATCCTTTTGTTCTCTACAACCTTTTTTAATGCCCCAATATAGTTTTTAATTCAGAAAATAGTGAAATATAATTTTAATGGATGTAATGAGTCATGATTACCTAAATATTATGTCATATATTAGGTATTTTACCATATTCTACCATTTTAACTGTATTTTACTATTTCAATCAAAAACTTTGAAATTGCACCCCTTGGATTATTTTTGAATCCCGATTATAACCATTTTATCCACATTATCAAATTCATTCTATAATCACCAACATTTAATATTTTATATTAGGTTGATACATTCATCAAAATTAAACTATAAGAGTAATCATCCAATTAATTTCATAAAGCATTTACATTATAACAGAACTCAACAACATGGTACATAACCTTTAATCACACTATTTTATTCCCCAAGGGAATGGTTTGGAATGGTGTTACATTTATGCGGTGGTTAGACTATCATTAATTGGATGATGATCTCCACTAACTTGAACTTATCCCGTAGACGGTTTCTCTCCAATATCATTTGGTGGAGTTCTATATAGGATTGTTTAAGGGAAAAACGATTGATTCTGACTCCTTTCCAATATTGAAAAATAATCTTCATAAGGGATATTCTTATTGGTAAAGGTTATTTTTCCTCCATTATTTTATAATTAACATTCATCGTTGAAGTTTATATAAACTAGTCTTAATGGACTAATATTAATCATTATACAACAAATAGTTATAATTCCCTATATTCATATTAAACAATGATCATAATTCCCAGTAGGTATATTTACCAACAATCATAGTTACCAATATTCATATTGATGATTATATATAAACCAACATATAAATCCCTTAACTAACTTCTTACACCATTTATATTCCAATGTTTATTGTTTTCTTCAAAATAGTAATGTTTCTTGTATAATTTTTTTGTTTATTTAGTATGATCCATTAGAGTTCATGATTAAAGTGTTTATGTACATTTTTACATGCTTTATGGTAATAGTTTTAGATTTTGTTATCCATTTAATTACTTAGTATTTTTTATAAATATTTGATGTATTATTAGGTTTAGATAATAAATTGTGCATTATGAAACAATCATTTATTGAAAGGTTTGTTTACTATTAAAAAATCATGGGTGATACAAATTACATGTATTGATATTCATGATATCGACACATTTTATCTATATATGTATAGTATTAACCCTATCTAGAGGATTTAAAAACATGTAAGCTTTCATTTCCCATTTTTTATAATTTCTTAAAAATCATTCACAAAACAAGTGGATTCTATATAGGATTTAATTTCCTCTAACTTATACAGTGGGAGAAGTATCAGGTGGACCATTATCTCATGTAAACATCCTTGAGTAAACAAATGAACCACATATAGATGAATCAAAAACAAAGGATAAAAAAATGTTGAGTTCAATAAATATGATTTTGATCCCCCTTAAATTCACCGAACATTACAACATCGATGAGGGAGATGATCACGAAAAGGTCATTTAATTGATGCTTTCGACTTTTTTATAGGACCTCATCAGAGATATATATGAAATTTTTATACTCATTAATTTTATATGAATTCAATTAATTAAAATAATTTGATATTTCATTGGTTGTACTATATTAATGAAAATGTTTAGATAATATTATAATGATTATTTAATCATCTAAATGGCATAAATATAATTCATGTAAATAAAATTCTATATAATATTTAAATTATTATTAGTAGTACAAATTTTTCTTACACATTTTCATAAATACAATACATTTTTATTAGTATCCATTTATTTGTAAAGAACATTTTGAATATATGTAAATAGTTTTATCTTTTATTAAATACAATATCTATATTTATATTATGTGTTTTTTGAAAAGTGTAAGATGTATTAATGAATTTAGCTTTTCAGACTGAATAATTTCATCAAACATCACATTGAATTTAAATAATCACAATGAATTATGGGATTAAATACATTTCATCCCCAAAATTAAAATTATTTATAACCAAAAAATATTTATTTTTTTAAAGACCAAATTAAAATAAATAGGAAATCATAATACTTAAATTATATGTATATTATTTGGAATTATGTTTGTGTAATATCAATGTAAATAACTAAAATATTTGTGTTTAGAATTGTTGTTTTTGTTATAATTTTAACATAAATATGACCTAAATATAAAATTAGTTTATCATTTTGAATTATTATTCTTTATTGTAAAGTAACATTTATTATTGTTATTTATTGATAATTATTTTAATTTTTACAAATTAATATTTATTATTACTTATTAACACTAACTAATAAAAAATAATATTTTATATTATATTAAATATAATTTCTTATTTATAAATTAGTAATAATTTTTATTATTAATTTTTTATAAATTATTCTATTTGATGATCTATATATATAAATTAAATATTAAAAAATGTAATTTTTTTAAGAAATGTGTAAGGGGACTTTGTGCAATCATTAAAAATGTTAGCAATGTGTGAAATCCACTCACACATTTCACAGATGAAAAATGAGTAAGAGGATTCAATGAATTTAAAACTCATTTTTTATAAATTGATTTCACCTAAAACAATTTAAAATTTGATTCAAAAAAACCCTTATACAAACCCTTTCCACATGATCGATGAAACTAAAATCAAAAAAATGTAATTATAAATAACATTAATTAGATAATTTAAATAAATAAAAATATAAAGAATGTTTTTATAAATACTATATCCATATTTAGGTGGAGATATTTTCAACAATATATTGACGAATATAATAATGTATTATATATTATATATTATATTATTATAAGATTAATCAGTGAAACAATATCAATAATGTGTGTTCTAAAACATCGTATAATCGGTGGGAGGATATCTTTAAGTGATTAATTATTATTAATAAAATAAATTAAATAATTAATATGTAAAAATGGATAAATCGTTTTTTCCCAATGTATTATATTATCATAAAATTAATAGTTATTTTATATGGATTGATGTTGGAAGGATTATAGGGAATATAAATTAGGATAATTAGGGGAAGGTTAAAATTATTTGAGAATATTATACATGAATTGTATATTTTCTCTATCCCCTTAATAAATCACTATCATTATTAAAAAAATAATTTATATTTAGCATTGGAATTATGATGTGTTTGCAGCACTTCCCTATGGAGAGGGGATGTTCCCACTGCTCACCCCTCCCCCTTCCAAAGGGGAAGGTGTATTAACTAGTTTCCATTGGATTTTAAATCATATTTCTCACCTTCAATATTTTAACTTATTTTCATAACTTTTCCATCATATCTCTAACCTCCAAATTCCATTCACTCGATTTGGGAAACAATATAATCTTTCATTCTATTAATTTATTGTGGCATTAGAACTCAATTATCTTTTTCTGGTTTTCTAATTTGGATGGTGACAACCAAAGAATAGTGGTTTAGAATAATTCATCAAAATAATTTTTGGATTTAATGATTGTCCTATAATAAAATTACGATTCCCTTTTCACATTCTCAACTGATTTTTAATGTAAGATGACTTTTATTTTTCTTGATCTCAATTTTAGTGACATGTTGATGTATTTTTTTTCTTTCGTCAGATTTACCAATGGATTTAAATGAAATAGAATCATGTTTGTATGATTATTTGTTAATTAATCTCAGGGTTTCCCTTTCTTTTTCAAAACCATTAAATTCTAGAAATTCCTATTAAAATTTTGATTAGATTTTTGGCAACAATAATCGTTAAAATTCACTATTTTAAAAAATATATCCTCATATCTATGTTAAAGTGGATTTATCCAATCCCCTAATTGAATTGGGGTGTATTTAGGTTGGTTATGACTTTGGATGTTATTAAAAGGATTACATTGAATCCCTGGGTGAATATTGTTTTCTCTGTAATAGACCGTTCCATGTTTAGTAGGAAAACTAGCTAGGCCCTTATATGAAAGAATGTATGATTGGATATTTCATGGAAATTTTTCATGAGGATAATAGGATCATAAAATCTCCCACTAATTATTATGTGAATGAAAAATATATGATTTATGAGTATATTATGAGTTGATAAACTAGTGTATAGAGATATGAATATGCTGTAAGGATGGAATAATTGATTAAGAAAGGTATTTCAATATTGACAATAATTGAACTCAATGAAATGAGGAAATTTATTTCTCCCATGGATGGAGAGGCTATAAAATTATGTATAACCTTGATAATGGTAATAAGAAATATATATCATAGTTGATACTAGTGGGTGGTGTGAGTCATATACCATCCCCCGGGGTCCAAGGGTCTTTGATGTAGGGGTTTCAAGAATTGAATGGAATTATTTAGCATAAGACCACGCATCACCTTCTAGTGTAGATGCGTTTTTCTATGAGAAAGGTGTAGAAGTTAGGATACATAATAGTTTTCATATCTTAGTTTAAAGTATCATTGTTAATGAATGTTATCACCAATGTAAAGCTCCAATGTTAATGGTAGAAGAAGAAATCCAAGGATAAGGATGTTGAAGCTAAGAAACTATATCATTTCCACACAATGGGATATTCTTAGTTGTATAAGGATATTCTATGGGTAAAAGACATGACATATCATTTTACAGAATTAAAATTAGATACTAAAAAATAATTTTTTGCATTAGGTATAAATATTGTAAAAATATGGTTTTAACTCAAGATGTTACTTGATTATAAAATGAATAAAAACAAAATATAGAATGTTCTATTAAAATATACCTAATCCAACACTTAACATATCTATGAGGAATGTTGAATTATCATATTCACATGTTAAGTATTCCAAGAATGATAAAAATAGACATATATTAGGAATGTAGTAATTAAAAAATCAATGGATAGGGGCTATGTTGAACAATTATGTATCAAATAATCTTAGAAACTAGGTCCAATATAGAACAATACACTCATGAAAATGACATAGTAATTCACTCCGAATACGATAAAAATGAGTTCACACATGAACAAGGATGTGAAGTAGAACTTATGTTGGATATTTTATTACACTACAAAAAAGAGATGTTGGTAGTAGCGTTTTCCATCAAATTATTAATGGATGATATCAATAAAATTTATAAAACAAAACTACAAGTCAGAATTTATTAGGAATAGTCATCATGGATCCAAAAACAAGAGTGAATTTAGATTCATGTATATAAATATGAGAAGTTCAATATATAATAATTTATAATGAGTTTGGACAAGAAAATTAATTATTGTAAGGAAACCATAAATGGTTTTATGAAGAAGTGTGAATTTTTTAATGGATGGATGTCCACATGGTGTATGGATTGCATTTTTTAATAAATTTCTAAATTATTTCAATGATTTCATATATAGATTGATAATTTTGTTTTAATTATGTTTTTTTTGTTCACACTCAACCCATATATGTTATTCCAAGAATATAAAAATAATGATCATTATAGATTATTTATGGAACAAATACTATAACATAAATTTATATTATTATATAGAAATATGTGGATTGTAATATAGAAACATGCTGGGGACCTTGGAAAAATCACATAGTATATTGATGTAAAAATTTATTAATTTTTCAATTTATCATTAGGCATCCATCTTATAAAAATCAATAGTCAAAATCATTCAATTTTTCACATTGATTGTGATAGAGATATTTTTTAGGCAAACTGAGATCATTAAAGTGGTTTTTTATATATGATAAAATATCTAGTGTTGAAAATAAAATGGATGTGTTCATGAGAATTTAGAATTCAATGATATTACGCATATTTAAAATAAATAATAATAGTTAACTCCCTTTATTGATATAAATAATCTAATATAACAATATAAAATAATATTGATTTGGGTGTGAGAATGTGCATAACAGTTTCATGAATCTGATGTTAATAACGAGCTATGGGGAGATTTCTGTCTGACATGTGATCAAAAGTATAATTATAATCACCTATGTAAAATAGTGATTCAATTTTATTAATATATTTAAGGATCTAATTAAATATATATTGTAATAAATAATACATGACTAGTAATATGTGGTATATAATTGATTTTTTTAATTCACAGAAATTTAATATTAACTGATAATGATATAAGTAACACAATACATTAATTAGAATCATATTAATGATGTAAAATTATAATATGTATGATATTAGATAAATATTATAAATATTTTCACATAGATATATTGATTATATTTTATAATAAATTATGTGGATTATAGTGTAAATTTTGGTTGGGGAATGTTATTTGGTCTGATCATTCCCATCATAATACCCACATTATTGTTCTTTATTATATGGGGTATTTTATATAGAAAATTATTCCTTCATAAAAATTAAATTATCCCACAGTTTTTTATATAAATATGAAAGGATGATTGACTTTTATAATCTCCAAATTCATGATATCATTGATTTACTTATTTGACTATACAGGATTAATCCAGAGAGTCATACTCATTGATGAATAATTTCATCATGATGTAGATCATTTACCATAAGTACATGTATATATTTCTCCAAATAAAAATTAACCATGATAGTTTGTAGTGACATGTTTATTGAAATTAGTCCCATGACGATGTTATAGTTTCATTTGTTGGGTAAATTATGAAACAAAATTTATTAGGATTATGCTAAGGGTGTGGTCATTATGATTATTTTAGATTGTTAAAAAAAATATTTTTATGGTGACTTATTTGAGTAGATAATTTAAAACCCAAGCCTTAATTATAGTATGTTAAGATTATATATTAATATAACTATAATACAATTAATATTTTAATACTTTATTGTATAATAATTTTAATTGTGAAATGATGAATATTGATATTGAACATATATAGTCAAAATAATCTTAAATTTTTTTTTTGAAATTTTTCATTTGAAATTACCATTTATGAATAATATAAAATTTTCATTTAAATACACTTGATTATATCTATAATAATTAATTATAATATTTTTTTATTAACAATTTATTAATTATGAATTTTATGGAGATATATATACGATCATTTAGATAAAAAAATATATTTTTTAGAAAATAGTTTTTAAGGAAAAACATCGTCACATTTTAATTTATTAAAATTATATTTAATTATAAATGATTTAAATTAAATTTAAATATAATATATCCAAATATATGCATTTTATTCAATTTAATTATGATTTCTAGTCATATAGTTAGTATGAGATCATCTTATGCTTTAAAATTGTATTTCTTGAAAACCCATTTTTTGAAATGATTTACAGGCCTATTTTAAAATTAAATTATTCAAATTCTATAAATTGAATTTGATAAAATTTATTCCATATTTTTAGTCACCATAATTAATAATATATAACAACTTCAACCTAATTTTTTGTAATAATTAATAGTAAAAACATTAAAAATAAATTACCACAACTAACGTAAAAATGGGTTTACTAGGGGTTAATCTATAATGATAAGTGTAGAAAATAACTAAACACTTTATTAAACCCCATTGGTTGGTAAAATTTTAAACTTATAATTTACCCTTTTAATATGATCCATTTTGAGACATAATTAAAAAAAAGTGATACAACATTACTGAAAATATTTCAAAAATTACAAGTGTGCCACACATCTCAATGATAAAAGGGCTCCCACTCCCCTCACGTATTCACACCAATAAAAATATAATATTGACAAAAACCAAATAAAATAACTCCTAAAAATCCTTATCCACTTTATATAGGTTATATTATTCCCAAAAGTCTAGCCCTATGGTTCTTAATAAGAGATCCAAATGAGATTCATCTAAGAGAAGGTAATTGTCTTCACCAAGCTCTTTTTTTACTTATTCCTTTACCACATTCAATTATATTTTAAAAATTAATATATAATAACACCATTATCTCCCATATAATTATATTTTATTATATTTATGTCATAATATTAATACATCACTTTCTCCATCAAATGGGAAACAAAACCATTGCTCATGTGTATGGAAGACTACCTCTTTACAAATCGATGTAATCTCATTTCAATCATAGAATCATATGGATCTTCATAATGATGGAAATAATGAATATATATGATACATATGACATGATATATATTATTAAAAAATAATATATCATCTCTTTATTTACTCTTTCTCCCATTAATGGAATGGGAACGTCAATCATGCGTGCATACGACCTATGGTCTCTACAAAGTGATGTGATTATTTTGGAAGAAACATTTTTATAAATGGATGTAAACCTGAATATAATTAAATAATATTATGTTTATAATGTTACTATAATTATATAGTTTATTTAACTGCATCCTTTTCCCATGAATCAGAACTTCCATGATAAAACATTTATAAGAAAATGTAGCAGTTAACTCCTGAAACAATGGTAATAATTAAATATTGTTAATAATCATGTGAAAATATGATATAATTTGGTCATGTACGATATTAAAAATATTAATAAGGTTTTTTTATAAATTTATATAATATTTAAAACCATTTTATTGTATTTTATATAATTTTTATCAAAATAGTATCATGATGTAATAGATTTTGTCTCAATTTACACTCTATTGATACATATCTCTTATTATACACCTATTCTATTTTATGTGGTGTATATATAGCCCCTTTGGGGTATATAACAATAATAAAAATTTATTAATGATGATTATTCTCTCAATTAAATTTAATTTTTAAGGTATTTTAATTTAAAGGTTACCTAAGAGGTAAGAACTGGTTTTATAATCACAATTTTTTGATTGCACTTATTATTTTTAGAAGAAACTTAGAACCTAACCTTCTTAAAATTCATATATTATTTTATACTCTATATATTTAAAGAGATTACTTATTTTTCTTCAAAATTTTCCTCTCTTTGGTACATTAATCAATTAAATAAATATTTAGAGGAAAAAACAATTTTATTTCTCTTTTAATCAAATATATTTTACTTACTTGTCAATATTTTTCAAAATAATTTTACAGAAGACATTTTTATTACTAAAATTTTTTATTAAGGAAATTTTAAGTGATTCTTCACTTTTTAAGAGGTATGAACGAAATATTTATAACTTTTTTAAACATGGTTTCTTTCAACTTTATTTATAAAAAGTACAAAAGAATGTTTTATTTATATATAGGGTATTAACAGAATTCCCCCACCCATAACCATTTAGAAAAAATCTTCTTCTTAACATTCTAAATTTTATAAAAAGAAAACTTTTTAACCAAAGATTATTTTGATATTTCACTTCCATTTTCATTATTTCTCTAAAGGATATGGTATTACTACAAAACCTATATTTTCGATGAACCAATGGTCATCTCTTATATCATATTAATTTTTTGGCCATTAACTTTCTCTTGAAACATTTACTTTTTTATGATTATTGATCATAAAATTTCTCTTAAATATAAATATTATTTTTATCATAGATGTCATGACCCGTCCTCGGGGCTCGTGCCGTGACTACCCCAAACCTGCCTTCTATAGGCCAGGGGCTGGAGACTAGCACCAAGGCCTAAATCCCAGTAAGGGAACACATTGCCTTTGTAAAGTAAACAAGCACCATAGAGTAAGCAAGAAGAAAAAAAGTAAACACTAAGTAAAAGCTGGTACAACAGTAAGTGCGGAAAAGTAAAGGGGGCCGGAAATACAAGCCCAACTGTAAAGTACAACTGAAAGGGGAAAAACATCAACTGAAAAGTAAAGCCGCAACGTCGAGCCGTCCACTGGAAGTCCCACATGAAGGGTGGGTACAGAAAGCCTCCACTGCTCCTCGGGTCCGGCCGACCGCTCCGAGTACGTCCCGCCCAGTGGTCCACCTCCAGGTACCGTCCTGCTCAGCAAGCCTCCACCACGATCAGCGTTGTCCGTCGTCTGCAACCAACACAATGTAGTGCAGGCATAGACTGTGCAGGGGTGAGTATAAGCTACTCAGTAGGGACCCTGAGACCTTTGAAGGTCTCCCAGAATCCACAAAGGATAATCCATAAAGGAAAGATACAATCACGAAGTAACATCCGACACGGCTTAGGTATATGCCCATACATATACCTAGGTCATCAATTCTCACTCGGCTCCAACATCCAAGCTCAAGTACAACCCAGTCCACACCAGAAAGCAAAACGTAAATCCACACAGGATAGCACAACACAATCCACAAAGGAAAGCAAAACCTAAATCCACACAGGATAGCACAACACAGTCCACAAAGGAAAGAAAACAAGGTTTTTAGCACACACAGATATACTTCTTCAAATGATGATAGATATGATCACTGATCCATCTAAGTCGTCAGACCCACAAAGGATCGATAGGTACAAACCCCCGCAATGACCCACAGAAGATCTGAAAAACAAAGGATTGATAGATAACTAACCCCCGCAAAGACCCACAGAGGATCGGGCCCACACAGGAACTGTAGGCTCTTGCCCACACAGGACCGCTGAGAGCTGACCCACACAGGATCGGACCCACACATGATCAGTAGCACTGACCCACAAAGGATCACTGAGTGTTGTAGTCGTCGCCGTCGAATCCATTGAGGATCTCTGTACAATCATCGTCGTCACAGTAGCAGTCGCAGCCAGTCTAGGGTTCCCGCACACAGCAAGCTCGTTCGGGAGGGTCTGCTCCACGAGCCGAGAGGCTGATACATCAACTGACACCTAGCCCAGAGTTTATGTATCCAATAGTTCAGTATCGTCAATAGGAACTCAACTTCGCAGACGGCGCGTCAATCAGACGCCCGGTCTAAGAGTTACTGGCTTTTTCGTCCCAGGGGCCCTGTTGGTTTTTAAGGCAAAACCAACCCGACCGTACTCCACCTGCGTCCAAACCTCGTGCGGAATATTCCAAAAGATCCATCTCACTTAGAGGAATTCAACTATGTCGATGGCACGTCAATCGGACGTCCGAAGCTCAAGATATGAGCATTTCCGCTCCGAGGGCCCGGTTGGATTCGTGTACGAACCAACCCGGCCGAACCCAAAGTATTCCAAAACCTTGAGTGTGATATACCAAAATGACCGTCTCGATCCAAGGATTGTATCGCCGCTGACGGCACGTCGTTCGAAGGCCCGTATCTCAAGATACGGGTAAAAGACAAAAAATGGTCAGAAGACGGGGGGTCTGGGCCCGGACCGACCCGGCCCAACCCCCCTGGGTCGGCCCGAACCAGGATGACCCGACCCAGGTCCGGGTCCCACCCGGTTTGGCGCGGCCCGGCCAGGCCAGGGAGGCCCGGCTCGGCTCGGCCGAGCCGGCCGTGCGGAGGAAGCCGCGGGGCTCACTGCCCCCGCGGAAGGAAGTGTCGCGGCCCCGCGTGGGGCCGCGCTGGATCTGCGGACGCGGCTTTGCCGTGTACTGTGTGTCACCAGACCCGCGCGGACATGGGTCCGCTGGGGCCGCCGTCGCGACGGCTTCGGCTGCGGCGCCTCCGGCCGCCGGCGTCCCGCACCTCCGGTGGTTTCTACGGGCCACCGGAGTTGCTCTGGTGGTCCGATTCCACTCTCGTCTGCGTCGTAGCTCCTCCCAGGTCCCGTTCTTCACTGCGGAATCAACGAATCACCCCTGCGGCATGTTTTATCGTCGCCCGCAAATCCGTACATCAACAAAGAACTGCAGAGGGTTTTCGGGCCGTGTTTTTTGGGCCCACACTCTCCGCGTTAGGTGATAACAATCGGGAATAAAATACTCAAAACATGAATAACAGGACAGGCACAATTTTAATAGAATTAAAATTGAACATGATCCGGGTTCTTTGTTTTTAAAGAAACAATCACGGGAATTAAATATTGTTCTCAAATAAAAATCCCTACCTCGCCCTAGTCATCGAGCGCGCATTCTTCACGGAATTGATCGTCGCGGAAGGAGGTGATCCTCACGTCGCGGAAGGGCGTCGCATCGTCGCGGAAGGGCGTCGCATCGTCGCGGAACATGGCGTCGCATCGACGAACTCCGAGGATCCAAAACATATAGATTTAATTAATACTAATTAAATCCATATTGTTGTTATAATCCACAAAGAATTTAAAAGGAGTGCAACCCCCTACCTTGTCGTTGTCGATCGACGGTTGTCGCGGGGTTGGATTGTCGCGGAAGAATGTCGTGGAAGAAGAATCACCGGCTTCGCGGTACTTGGTGTCGCATCGTCGATCTCCGAGGGCTCGGTGTTCTTCATCGCCCTTCGTCGAAGGCCGGCGTTCTTTGCGTTCTTCGTGTTCTTCACGAAGGGGGATGAAGAACTTGAGGTTTCTGTCAAATCCTCTCAACGAACAACACTTAAGAAGAATAGCATTGGTCTTATTTTATTAACATTCCAACTAATGAAAAAAGAGATAAGTTAAATAACAACCCATTAATTCATAGAATTAATTCAACGAATAAAACCACCCAATTAATTGGTGCGTTAAGAATTTAAGAAACGCATCAGTTGACTTTCATAATGACGGGTTTTCGTGGGGGCGTTACTTAGCAGAAAAGAAACGGTGGGGCTCGTGCGGGCCCCACCCCACAAATATCCTACCAAGAGAGTAGGATATTTTGAATGGTACCCTATCCACTTTAACTTAGCTTCAGCAGCTTTATGTGTCTTTTTAGTGGCTTAAGTGAAATAAAAATAAAGTTGTCGCACCACATTATTTTATTTCTTAACATAAAGCCCAAAAATTAAAAAACTACACCCGAGCAAACTCAACTCCGGAAGAGGTGTTTCTAAGAAAATACCGGCACTGCGATTCTATCGGTGTCCCCAGAATTCGATTCCGAGCACCGGTTCAAAAGTTATAAACAACCGCTCGTCCGTTCACTAAACGTACCCGAGCCAAACTTCGGAAAATGATTTCGGGCACACCGGGCCTCGGAATCAGGTGCCGTCAGAAACCGCGTTCTTGTAAAAATCCAAAGAAAATTAGGAAAAAAAATTCCTTGAATTTTTCAGGTCTTTACATCACACCCACCTCAGGTCTTTACGTCCCCGTAAAGATACATCATAAACTAGGGAAACAAATGTGGGTACTCAGCATTCATTTGAGCCTCCCGCTTCGAAGTGCTCTCTTGGAGGTTCCCGTGCTGCCATCTGATGTGCAAAAGAGGAATCGATCGTCCACGTAGGACCCACTCCTATCGATCCTCGATCTCCACCGGGACCTCTGCAAACGTCGTCCCATCATCCACGTCTAGCTCCCCATGGTCAATGATATGCGTCGGGTTGTGCATGTATCTCCTCAGCTGGGATACATGGAAGACGTCGTGCACCCGGTGCAACTGAGGTTGCTAGAGCCAGGCGATAAGCCACCTCGCCAATTTTGCTAATGACCTGGAATGGTCCGATGAAGCGTGGAGAAAACTTGCCACATTGGCCAAATCTCTGTAATCCATGTCGAGGTGAGACATGCAAGAAGACGTGGTCTCCATCCTCGAACTCTAGTGGCCTCCGCCTCCTGTCAGCGTAAGACTTCTGCCGGCTCTGAGCTGTCCTCATTAGCTCCTGGATGACCTGGACCTTCTCTGTCGTGGCCTGGACCATCTTTGGTCCCACAAGTACTGACTCCCCAGGGTCTGTCAAGCACAAAGGAGATCTGCAAGGTTTTTCGTACAATGCCTCGTATGGTGTCATCCAGATGGTGGAGTGGTAGCTGTTGTTTTACACAAACTCAACCAAGGGTAGGTGGACCTCCCAACTGCGACCAAAGTCGAGGACACATGCGCAGAACATGTCCTCGAGAGTCTGAATGGTCTTCTCTGTCTGACCATCCATCTGAAGGTGAAAGGCGGTGCTCATACGTAGCTGTGTCCCGAACGCCTCCTGCAACCCCTTCCAAAGACGGGAAGTAAAGAGAGCATCTCGATTGGAGACGATAGATGATGGCACACCGTGAAGCCGTACAATCTCCTAAATGTAGACACGCCCCAAGCTCTCCACTGAGCCCTGCTCTCTGATGGGTAAGAAGTGAGCCGACTCGGTGAGTCGGTCAACAATCACCCTGATGGAGTAGTGTCCTCTGGAGGTGTGTGGAAGTCCAGTCACAAAGTCCATAGATATGTCGTCCCACTTCCACTCCGGGACCTCCAAGGGCTGTACCAAGCCTGCTGGTACCTGATGCTCTGCCTTCACCTTCTGGCGGGTGAGGCATCGAGAAAAGAACTCTGCCACAGCCTTCTTCATGCCTGGCCACCAGTGCTATCATCTGAGGTCCTAGTACATCTTCGCCACTCCAGGATGTACTGCCAAAGGGTAAGTGTGAAACTCTCTCAGCACCTCCTCTCGTAAAGAAACTGGTACCAAGGTAAGTCCTCTGAAAAGGATGTCGTGCCCTGCTCCAAAGGAGAATCCATCAGGTTCCTATCCTGAGGATATCTGTGCACGCCGCGTCTCACAGTCAGCGTCCCCACGCTGTGCCTCTCTGACCCGCTGTAGTAGTGGAGGAGTGACTGTGAGAGACTGAAGGAAGGCTGCTCCATCTCTATCCACGAAGGATATCTGCAAAGCGGATAGCTGCTCTGTCGCCTCCTCAAGTAGCTGAATGCTCATCCTCCTGCTGAGAGCATCGGCTACCATGTTCCCCTTCCCAGGAGTATAGACTATTTCAAAGTCATAGTCCTGGAGGAACTCGAGCCATCGCCACTGTCTCAGGATCAGTTCCTTCTGCGAGAAGATGTACCTGAGACTCTGATGGTCAGAAAAGACTATAAAGCGCTCGCTCATCAGATAGTGTAACCATGTCTTCAGAGCGAAGACCATTGCTGCTAACTCCAGGTCATGGGTAGCGTAGTTCTGCTCATGCGGCCTCAACTGACGTGATCCATAGGCGATCACTACCTGCTCCTGCATCAGGACACATCCGAGTTCAGTCCCTGATGCATCGCAGTAGACTACGTACCCTACTCCCTCCTCAGGCAACCTCAAGATAGGCGCGCTGGTCAATCTCTGTCTCAGCTCCTGGAAGCTCTGCTAACATCTTTCTGACCACACAATGGGATTCCCCTTCTTCATCAAAGCTGAGAATGGTGCCGCAACTCTGGAGAAGTCTGGCACAAACCTCCGATAGTATCCAGCTAGTCCCAAGAAACTCTGCACCTCGGTCATGCTCCTGGGTGGCTCCCAAGCTAGCACCGCCTCAATCTTCGCAGGATCCACTGCAACTACTGCCTCAGAGATGACATGTCCCAAGAAGTGGAACTCATGTATCCAGAACTGACACTTCGAGATCATTCCATAAATCTGGTGCTCTCGGAGTGTGTCTAGTACAACCCGCAAGTGATAGACGTGCTCCTCCTCAGTCGTCGAGTATATCAAAATGTCATCGATGAAGACCACGACAAATCGATCGAGGTATGGCTGAAAGATCCTGTTAATGAGGCCCATGAACACCGTTGGAGAATTGGTTACACCAAATGGCATAACCAAGAACTCATAGTGGCCATACCGACATCTGAAGGCCATCTTCTGCATGTCCTCGTCTCGAAATCTGAGCTCATGATAGCCTGACCTGAGGTCTATCTTTGAGAACCACCGTGCTCCATTGAGCTGATCGAAGAGGTCATCAATCGTTGATATTGGATACTTGTTCCTCATTGTCACCTGGTTCAGGTGACGATATTCGACACACAGTCGCAAGATCCTGTCTGCCTTCTTGGAGAACAATATCGGGGAAGACCAGGGTGAAACACTTGGTCGGATGAAACCCTTGCCCTGCAAGTCCTCCAACTTTACCCGTAGCTCTCAAAGTTCAGCGGGGGCCATCCGATATGCTGGAGTGGATATTGGGGCTGTCCCGGGGTACATATCAATATGAAAGTCTACCTCTCTATGAGGAGGTAGCCCTGGAACGTCATCGGGAAAGACGTCCGCGTACTGATCCACCGCTGCAGGAAAACTAGTACTTCGCACGTCAACAGCTCCTAGGATGAGGATAGCCAACTGATGAGTGATGGGTTGTCCTCTCCTCTGCGGAAGTCCATCCTATGCTGCGAAGGCTCCCTTCTTGCCGTTGAAGGTGAACCTGCTCCCGTCGATGCGTACACATCGCACCTTGCGCCTAATACAGTCAATTTGTGCATGGACTGTAGATAACCAACCCATTCCCAAGATGACGTCGTAAGGCCTCGACGCCGCTACAAGAAGATCCCAACCGAAGCTCTCATCTCCTAGACTAAGCTCACACTATCGACACCAGTGTGTAATCATCGAGTCTGCTCTCGTAGGATTTTCTAGCTATAAGGATCGAGCCAACGGCTCTGTCGGAATTTCCGAGCTCTGAAAAAGGGCAGCGGCTATGAAAGAGTGACTTGATCCTGTGTCTATAAGAACTGTAGAAAGGGTGGAATAGACACAGATCGCACCTCGAATCATCTCGGGTGCGCCGTGGTCATAGTCCTCCGCTGCCTGCAGCTGTGCCTGTCTCTTCCCTCCAGCTCCCTGTGGTCGGGGTGGACCTCCTGGTGGTGGTGGTGGTAGAGCCTCAAAGCATTGCCCACCACCTGCTGCTCAGCCAGCTCCTCTTCCTCGTCAGACTCCTCCCTGCGGACCGCCACGGTCGACCCTCTGCCTATGACTGGCTGGCCCCTAAACTGTCTACTGCTCCGCTGCAAGGTGGGTCGGGCAGTCATGAGCCATGTGACCCTGTCCGCCGCATGTGTAGCACTGTCTGCCTCTCGAAAGACTGGCTCCGTGCTATGTGCCCCGCATGGCTGAGCCAGTGTCCTGAGGCCGTCTACGTGAGGGTCTAGTCTACCTGGACCCCTGAGTCATCTGTCGACTGCCTGCTGCGGAAGACTCTGCTACGTGCCACCCTGCGGCAGGTCTCGCTGCTGGAGAAGTCTTAGAAAGAAAGCTCTCGATCAAAAGGGCTCTCTCTAGTACTCTTGCCTGCGTCGGGATGCTGAGGGAGATCAGCGATGCCCTGATCTCGTGTCTCAATCCCTACTCAAAGGTCTGGTCCTGAAAGAACGGGTCCCATACCATGTCGGTCGAGTAGCGCGAGAGATCGGTGAATCTCGCCGAGTACTGGGCGACCGTCAAGCTGACCTCACGCAGTTGAAGATGCTCCTGGATGCGCACCGCACGGAGGGTGGCCGTAAAGAACTCTGAGTGGAAGAGGCCCTCAAATTCTGTCCAAATGAGAGAGGCCTCATCGTGCATCTGGAGCATCAAGCTCCACCATTGTCCTACTGCTGCGTGCAGTAGGCTCGCTGCGAGGATCACCATGAGGTCCACTGGTGTCCTCACTAGCCTCAAAACTCATACCACTGCCTCCGTCCAGTCCTCGGCTGTCTGGGGGTCCGTCTCCCCGTGGAACCTGGGTGGTCTATGGCGCTGGAACTCATGTAGTGCACTGAGATGACGTGTATCATCAGCGGCTGGTGCTGGAAGCATCAGTGGCTTGGCGGGTAGTGGTACCGCTGGTGCCTCCGCTGTCAAAGGGATATGTACCGAGGCCTCGTCGCTTGGCGAGCTGTCGTCACATAGGACTCTCGGAACCCTAGATGGCTGCCATCGTGGGGCCATCCTGAAAAAGAAATAGGTGTGCCATGGTCAGAACAGTATACTTGGTGAGCTGACACAAAGTAATCACAAAGAAAACATGAAACACACATGCAATCAATGTTTTCGTGTGTTAAGTCGGAAATCAGAAGTCAAGGTCCTGGTGTACGGATACCTCGGCCGCCGCACCAACACTAGGCTCCCTGTACTGATAACCACACCCAATATTCTAAAAACTATTGCTTCACATAGAAATGATCAGAGTCCGCGGTAGAACCGAACTCCTCTAATACCAATTTGTCACGACCCGTCCTTGGGCCAGTTCCGTGACTACCCCAAGCCCGCCTTCCATAAGCCAGGGGTTAGCGACTTGCACCAAGGCGTAAATCCCGGTAAGGGAAGGCATTGCCTTTGTAAAATAAACAAGCACCATAGAGTAAGCAAGTGGAAAAAAAGTAAACACTCAGTAAAAGCTGGTACAACAGTAAGTGCAGAAAAGTAAAGGGGGGCGGAAATAAAAGCCCAACTGTAAAGTACAACTGAATGAGGAAAAACAGCAACTGAAAAGTAAAGACGCAACGTCGAGCCATCCACTGGAAGTCCCACATGAAGGGTGGGTACAGAAAGCCTCCACTGCTCCTCGGGTCTAGCCGACCGCTCCGAGTACGTCCCACCCAGTGGTCCACCTCCAGGTACCGTCCTGCTCCGCAAGCCTCCACCATGATAAGCGTTGTCCATTGTCTGCAACCCGCACAATGTAGTGCGGGCATAGCCCATGCAGGGGTGAGTATAAGCTACTCAGTAGGGACCCTAAGACCCCCAAAGGTCTCCCAGAATCCACAATGGATAATTCACAAAGGAAAGATACAATCACGAATTAACATCCGACACGACTTAGGTATATTCCCATTCATATACATAAGTCATCAGTTCTCGCTCGGCTCCAACATCCGAGCTCAAGTACAACCCAGTCCACACAGGAAAGAAAAACGTAAATCCACACAGGATAGCACAACACAATCCACAAAGGAAATCAAAACGTAAATCCACAAAGGATAGCACAACACAATCCACAAAGGAAAGAAAACTGTGTTTTCCGCTCACACATGTATACTTCTTCAAATGATGATAGAGATGATCACTGATCCATCTAAGTCGTCGGACTCACAATGTATTGATAGGTACTAACCCCCACAATGACCCAGAAAGGATCTGACCCACAAAAGATCGATAGGTAACTAATCCCCGCAAAGACCCACACAAGATCGGGCCCACACAGGACCTGTAGGCACTGGCCCACATAGGACCGCTGAGCGCTGACCCACATAAGATCGGACCCACACAAGATCGGTAGCACTGACCCACAAAGGATCGCTGAGTGCTGTAGTCGTCGCCGTCGAATCCACTGAGGATCTCTGTATAGTCGTTGTCGTTACAGTAGGAGTCGCAGCCAGTCTATGGTTCCCGCACACAGCAAGCTTGTTCGGGAGGGTCCGCTCCACGAGCCGAGAGGCTGATACATCAACTAAAACCTAGTCCAGAGTTGATGTATCCAAAAGTTTTGTATCGTCTACAGGAACACAGTGTCGCAGACGGCGCGTCAATCGGACGCCCGGTCTGAGAGTTATCGGCTTTTTTGTCCTAGGGGCCCGGTTGGATTTTAAGGCAAAACCAACCCGACCATACTCCACCTGCATCCAAACCTCGGAAGAGTATTCCAAAAGATCTGTCTCATTTCGAGGAATTCAACGAAGTCGACGGCACGTCGATCGGACGTCCGAAGCTCAAGATATGAGCGTTTCCGCTCCGAGGGCCCGGTTGGTTTCGTGTACGAACCAACACGGCGGAACCCAAAGTATTCTGAAACATTGAGTGTTATATACCAAAATGACCGTCTCGGTCCAAGGATTGCATCACCGCTGACGGCGCATCATTCGGAGGCCCGTATCTCAAGATACGGGTAAATGACCGAAAATGATCCGAAGACGGGGGGTCTGGGCCCGGACCGACCCGGCCCAACCTCCCTGGGTCGGCCCGAACTGGGTCGACCCGACCCGGGTCCGGGTCCGACCTGGTTCGGCGTGGCCCGGCGGGTCGGCCCGGCTCGGCCCGGCCGCGCCGGCCGCTCGGAGGCAGTCACGGGGCTCGCTACCCCCACGGAAGGAAGTGTCGCGGCCACGCGTGGGGCCGTGATGGATCCATGGATGCGGCTTTACTGCATCCTGTGTGTCACCGGACCCACGCGGCCGCGGGTCCGCTGGTGCCGCCGCCGCCTCTGGCCGCCGGCGGCGCCGGTGGATTCCGCGGGCCACCGGAGTTGCTCCAGTGGTCCGATTCCACTCCCATCTGCGCCATAGCTCCTACCGGGTCCCGTTCTTCACTGCGGAATCAATGAATCACCTCTGCGTCATGTTTTGTCGTCGCCTGCCAATCCGCACATCAACGAAGAACTACGGAGGGTTGTCGGGCCATGTTTGTTTGGCCCGCACCCTCCGCGTTAGGTGATAAAAAATGGGAATAAAATATTTAAAACATGAATAACAAGCAAGGCACAATTTTAATAGAATTAAAATTGAACTTGATCCAGGTTATTTGTTTTTAATGAAACAATCATGGGAATTAAACATTGTTCTCAAATAAAAATCCTTACCTCGCCGTAGTCGTCGAGAGTGCGTTCTTCACGGAATTGATCATCACGGAAGGAGGTGATCGTCGCGTCGCGGAAGGGCGTCGCGTCGTCGCAGAACATGGCGTCGCGTCGATGAACTCCGAGGATAAAAAACATATATATTTAATTAATAATAATTAAATCTATATTGTTGTTATAATCCACAAAGAATATAAAAGGAGCGCAACCCCCTACCTTGTCGTTGTCGATCGAAGGTTGTCGCGGGGTTGGATTGTCACGGAAGAACGTCGCGGAAGAAGAATCGCCGGCGTCACAGTACTTGGCGTCGCGTCGTCGATCTCCGAGGGTTCGGTATTCTTCGCCGTCCTTCATCGAAGGTCGGCGTTCTTCGCATTCTTCGCGTTCTTCGCGAAGGAGGATGAAGAACTTGAGGTTTCTGTCAAATCCTCTCAATGAACAACACTTAAGAAGAATAGCGTTGGTCTTATTTTATTAACATGCCAACAAACAAAAAAAGAGATAAGTTAAATAACGACCCATTAATTCATAGAATTAATTCAACGAATAAAACCGCCCAATTAATTGGTGCGTTAAGAATTTAAGAAACGCGACAGTTGACTTTCATAATGATGGGTTTTCACGGGGGCGTTACTTAGCGGAAAAGAAACGGTGGGGCTCATGCGGGCCCCACCCCACAAATATCCTACCATGAGGGTAGGATATTTAGAATTGTACCCTATCCGCTTTAACTTTGCTTAAACAACTTTAAGTGGCTTTTAAGTGGCTTAAGTGAAATAAAAATATAGTTGTCGCACCACTTTATTTTATTTCTTAACTTAAAGCCCAAAAATTAAAAAACCACACCCGAGCAAACGAAACACCGGAAGAGGTGTTTCTAAGAAAATACCGGCACTACGATTCCATCGGTGCCCTCAGAATTTGATTCCGAGCACTGGTTCAAAAGTTAGAAAAACCCGCTCATCCGTTCACTGAACGTACCTGAGCCAAACTTCGGAAAATGATTCAGGGAACACCGGGCCTCCGAATCAGGTTCCGTCAGAAACCGCGTTCTTGTAAAAATTCAAAGCAAATTAGGAAAAAAATTTCCTTGAATTTTTCGGATCTTTACAATAGATATGATCACCTCCTAAAATATATACCATTTTTATATACAATGTTTCTTTATGAATTTTATTTGACATACTATTGAACATATTTAAAAATCTACATTATTTAATCAATATGGGTATTTATTAACAAGTTATGTTGTTTTTTAATTGATTTTATTATTGAATATATGAGGATGGTAGAGGAATTTTAGTGGTGAGCAGGTCTTGGATATAGATAGTCCCTTGATGCATCAACATGTCTCATGAGACAAATCAGTTGGCCAAATAAAATTGGTTTCCAGTTATACCTACCCATAGTTATAAATATTCACAGTGAAAAGGTATTTATGTTATAGATATCATGATTTTTGATATAAATAAATACAATATGAATCATTTACATCATTTATAATTTATTTATTATTATCCATGATATTTTTTCTTCGATATTGTCCATGTAGACATTTCATGACCCAGTAATTGATTAAATGGAATATTTTTTCAATTATTTACATTGTCCTACTTATTATTCCTTATCTAACCATGATAGCTTCCATTATATATAAGCCTTACTAAGCATTTGAGGTCATCATTATTTTTTCCCTTTCCCCGTGATGTAAATAATAATTATTTGAAAGAGTTTAAGGATGTTTAATGTTTTCCCATGATAAGAATTATTTTTTATCACCAATGTAAAATGGGATTCATGTATGTATATTTCTCTCCAAGACTACTAAATAATCATTAATTTAGGATTGGACCCCTTATATCTATGACAAATTAATAAAATAACCACTGAATCTGAGTTTTTAAAGTCGGTTTCATTACATTTGATATCATAGAATGTTTAGTGGAAACATTTGAAACTATATTTAACAAAATATATATTAGGAAACATAACCCTATTATAGGATTTGAGGATATGTCAAATTTTGTAATAATATCGTAAATTTTTTGTAAGGTAGATATTGTGCATTTTTTAAGTAATACATCTCTTTCTAGATACTACAGGTGCACATGGTTTTGAAAAAAGATGAATCTAGGTGTAAAAACCACAAAATGAGTTTGGTTTAGTATATATTGGAAATAATTATATTTCACAGTAAATGACCCTCTACTACATAATTGGTTTGAAACTCCTTGGAGATATGTATTGGTTAATTTTCATATTAGTTACCAACCATTATAAAGGGTTGGAAAATATATATATTATTTAATGATATCCCCAAAGAAACCATGTTTATTATTATGAGATTAAAAATTCATAAATTTTCTATTTATGTTAAGTTTTATATCATATTTATATTAATATATTGTGATTTAAAATTGATAATTTTATGATCTAATCTAGTATCTGAAATTTTTTATAAATGGTTCCTAAAATAAATAATGATAACCACACTCCTGGCCAATGTATAATTTTCCCTACTGGGAATTCTAATATAGGTGGTTTCAGAACTAATTGGATCATAATAATATTATGGTATCTTAATCAGGTTACGATGAATAAACTATCCTAAATGGATAAATTTTTTTGTTCTGCACTTTGATTCTTATATATTGGATCAATCCATGTGATAGAATCCCCCATCATTTAGTGGTACTGCTAATCTATTAGTATCTTAGCAATGAATTAAGTCACATAAAATGTTATTTATAGCCTTAGGATATGACGAAAAAAATGTACTATAAATATATTATCTCCAGGTTGATGTTGATCAATGGTGGTTTTTGATACATAATAGTAAAGAGGAAGATAAAATAGAACACATGGAATGGATATCAGTTAAAGAATCATTCTTCAACAAATATTTCCCTCATGAGAAATGACTATAATGAACATGAATTTCATCAAATTAAAGAAAAATTAATAAGAAATTATTGTAGGTTATGAGGATACCTTTAAAAGATTATCCAGTTACTCTATGAATTACATGCACAATAAAAATTCAAGATTTACCATTTCCTTGAAGGTGTTAAGATAGATAATCTAAAGGAAAAACTTTCTCAATTTTTTCATGATATGATGAAATAGTATTATGTGCCATCAAAATAGAAAATAAATTTTTTAGATCCTATATATTTAAGGGAAATATAGAGAATAATAGGAAATATGAACACCAATAAAAAGTGATCATTTCAAGGAATAATAAGAAGAAAATGAATCAATTTCAGTCATGTGAATATTCTGGATAGAAAGATACATGGAAATTTTTGAATGTCATGGGATTGTGTTACAAGTGAGGTGACCAGAGTCATCTAGATCATGAATATATGTGAAATAATGATACTATTGTTATCTAGTGCTTTAACTGTAATGAATTGAGGAATTATTCAAACTAATGTCCATGTCTATAGGGAATCAACCACAACAACCTATGGGAGAAGTCCAAAATTATTCAATCACTACATATGGGGTTGATGTTCCTAAAGATTTGGTGGTAGTAACTTTAATTATAGCCTGAAATTTAGTTAATTCTTTATTTGATTGTGGATCCACGCACAATTTTATATCTCCCATATTTTCAAATTAAATTAAATATTCCTAAGACCTTAATAATGGAGTTATCATTCCAAACCCCTAGTGGAAATCTCAATGCAAAAATGACTTGTCATGTTGTTCTAATTACGACATTTAAACATTCCATATTTTATGAATTTATTGTCATACCTATGTTTGAATTTTATATAATCCTTAGTATGAAAAATATTTCAAAATATGATGAAAATATATATTATAAAGTGAGGTAAGTTATGATTTATGATGAATATCAAGAAATAATTATCATCAGAGTGGGGAATTTATCATCTGATTCATGTCTATATACACCCCTAGTATCACATTTTAATGATATTTTTATAGGAATAAGAGAAATTGAAATCTATGGAAGAAAAGGTAATCTTAAAATTTATTTTTTACTTTTTTTATAAAAATAAATTGAAGTATTTTCTAAAGAATTTCCAATACATCCACCAAAGAATGAATGTTTTTGAAAACATTTTCCCAAAAATTATATAATATAATTTATAATAATTAGTTTTAAAATAATGTTTTGAATTTATAAACCCATGCTCAACATTAATAAAATTTATGTATCGTTCTTATGAAAATTGTTTTCGACGATTTTGTCTAATTAATTGTAACATTATGAAATGATGTTTTTGATATCTTTTATTGTGATATAAATAATATTTTAATTATAATAAATATTTTAAATTAATTATAATCAAAACAAATATATTATTCAATCATAATCATAAATCTTTTTACTTTAAAAAAGTCTTTTTCAAAAAATAGATTTTTACGCATTTCATGCACTAACGTTATGATTAATCTCTAACCTATATAATGTTATATTGATAAAAATATTATTATATTTAATATAATAATTTTAATATTATTTGATATAAAAAATTCAATTTTAGGCATAACATTAGGATTATTATGATTAAGGCTAGTCATCACGATAATAATGAAACAATATTATAAAATTATTAATTTATTTATATTATGGAAATTTATATCAAAATATTAAATAGAGAAACATTAAATAATAGATCTAATATATTTTATAAAAACATGAATAAATATATTAAAACTAATTTAACTAATAATTAATAATAAATATGCTTAAGAATCTATAATTGTAAAAATGTGAATTTTCTACTAAAACAGTTTTCCAACACATTCTCTATTTTAATTTAAAAATTAATTGTATTGTAGTTAGAAATTGAATTGAATTAAATATAGGTAAAAATTTATTTCATATCACCCAAATTTGGTTATATGGTTAATGTTATATGTTTTAATAAAACAAAAAATCACAAATATAAAAACTAGTTTCCCAGTTTAAAATTAAAAAAGTAATATATAAAAACATAGGGTTAAAAACTCTATAACAAGTTTAAAAAAAATGCATGAAGACAAGGTTTTTCTTTTATAGACCAATATAAACCCTAAAATTAAAATATTTGAAACTCTGGATCTTTTGACTATGGAATAGTTTCATGTAATTAACAAATTATAAAGGATTGTTCCAAAACTGTCATTTCCCATTCTTATAAAAGGGGATCACTTACACCATTTTATAAATTCAAATAACTTTATAATTCCGAGAAAATATCTAAAACTTTAATATCCCTAGAACCCTATCCCAAAAAAAATCCCCTTTTCACTCATTTTTATCCTAATCCCATCAATTTCAAGGGAAATTCCTAGGGAAAAATCAATTCTCCAACATAAGTGTTATCACCTCTTAATATTTTCTTCTTAATCTTAGTCTTACAAATATATTATCACCATAATAATATTATGACCTAGGTTTCTTTTTTATACTAATTTTTTTTTATATTATAGGTATAACCCTTATTTATTCATTTTCCTCCACTTAAAAAAACAGAAGAATATCATCAGTTCCTTGTGCGGACTACCACCTCCACGAAGCGGTGTAGTTTGTTTTTCATTATAGATTTTTATGGATGGTAATAATAGTGGTAATGATGAATAATTTTGATATTTGTCATATAATTATGATCCTTAAATTTCAATTTAATACTCACCTTCACCCCCACTTTCTAATCATAAAAAAAATACTAATCGTGTGTACGTGAGTATTACTTCCTCCATAATGAAACCTTTTTCATCAATCGAGTTAAAGTGTGTTCAAGTTTGTGTTGGTTTAAGAACCTGTGTAAAAAATGCTGTGAAATATGATTATGGATGACTATAGTAACATGAAAAATATTATTATTAAAATATATCTACTAAATTATTATTATTATTATTATATGGATCTGAAAATTGTATATTAATTATTTATCTTAATATTAAAGTAGTGTTTTCATTCGCTAAATTTATTGAAATAATCCATTATCAATTTGGTTTTGACATAATGTAACTAAAACAATTATGAGATGAAATATGAACATTTTAAATCAATATAATTTTTATATTATAGAATTTTTAATTTTATATCAATATTTAACTTAGGATCAAATGTTCGGTAATGATATCATAGCTATTAAACATGCACCTGAGAGTTAAAGTTATTGAAACCTAATAGTCATAATAATTTATAACTAATTAATATACTCATGATAAATAATTAGAGTAAGGATTATAACAGTTTAATATTTATGAGTAAGTTAATGAAATAGGTTATTATGTTAGCTATGTTTTCTTTACAGGAGGTTACAGTGCCATTAACTAAGAAAGGATGTATAGTAAGGGTTTGTTGTATCAATTTCACTTTCATTGATGTGTGATTTCTTATTTTGAACCTAATACTCTATTATGTGGTATATATACAACCCCAATAGATTAGTTATTTATAAATAACCCCTTCTAATGATATATTAATTTTTATTTCAAAATATCTAAAACATTTTCTATCTATATGTTCACTTCTCAAGTTGTAAGGATTTTTCATACCTCATTTTCCTTACCTTGAGTTATGATTGTAATTGTGAACCCCTTCATTATAATTTGAATTATTTTATCTTTTTTTGTATAATATGTTTTTCCCACATTTATTTATATGGATTTAAATTTTTTCCCATCAATTCCATTCCAAAGTATCATTACTTCAAAAAATATTATATTTGTAAGGATTTCTTTGTCTCATATTTGAATCCAATGAGACATGTTTAAGATATACACCATGTTTCCTTTTAAGTGGTGTAAATACTGATCTATTTTCATTTTTTATCATTATTATATTAAATTTAATGATATTAACTGTTCTTTTTTAAGATATATGTCTCATTGGGTAGTTTTTTAAATGTTATAAACATTATAAGGGATTTTCATGACTCAAATATTTTCCTTGAGTAATAATCACTCATAATTGACTATACTCAATCATGATTGATATATTATAAACTAAGAGGATTTTATATTCTATTTAAACATTATTTTCTAGGGAAATAAGGATACACACCAAAGTATTCTTCCTTAATTATTCTACTATTTTGTTAAAATTAATTTTTGTTAAGAATAATTCTCATTTCATTTAATAGAGTTTTCTTCCTTGTATATTTTCCACCATTGTTCTTGTTTACCTAGTGGAAACAAAAAAAATATCCCCAATAATACCATTTTCCCCTTTAATTAATTTTAATGAAATTTTTTTTATTATCCTTTTAATGATTTGGGTTTTCAAACAAAGGTTATTTCAAATTGTTCAAAATATTTTTTCCATATTTTCAAAATAAAAGGTTTTTCCATCCACTCTCAAAAATTTTGATAAAATTTATGTCTTATTAATGTTTTCTTTGTTAAATATTCTTTTTAAATTATTAATTTTTAAATGTATTATCAATTCATTTTTTAAAAAACATTATTACAATTTCAAGACACCATTATTAATAGTTTTTTAAGCAAATGTTTTCAATGTATTTTCACTTATACTATTTGATAGCCAATATGTCTTTTCAAGGATGTTTTATTTGGAAATATTTATATTAATTTTTTTATAAGTCTTTTATTTCCCTTCACAAAAATGTATTTTTGAATGTAATTTGTAAATTGATGTTTTTAAATTGTTTTGTGAAAAAAAAATATTTTCACTTATATTTACCCTCCAAGGATTATCTGTCATAATGAGATGTTTTGATCACCAATTATAGATTATTGTGATATTATTTCATTTTAAAAATTAGATTTTTTATGTTCTATGATTTCTTCAGTTCATGTTAGGTGATGTTTTTGAATTTTTTAAGAATATTTTACATTGGTTATTTATGAGACAATGAGTTTTTGATTTTCATGTGGTGCTAAAATATATGGATTATGAAGAAATGTCGACTTATTAATTCCTATAATGCATTGGGTAAAGTATTATATGTAATTATATAGAAATATTATGTCAAAATGTTAACAATATTCTAGTTTTTTAAAGTCCAAGTGTGATAGCATTAAGATCTTCTCACAATATTATGTGTGAATATGTTAGAATGTAACTAGGTTAAAAATAGTTGATTGTAATGGAATTAATATCTACTCAAAATTTTACATGTGAATAGGTTATCAAGTCCCTGGGTTTTCAAAGGGTTAGTGTGATGGAATTAAAATATTCACACAATTGTAAATGTGAACAGGTTAGTAAGTCACTCGGTTCACAAAGGGTTAGTTTAAAGGAATTAAAATCTACTTATAATTTTATGTTTGAAGAGTTTGGCGAGAATCTATGTTCATAGGAATAATAAATCCTTTTTTTAGTATTATTCCACAATTTCATATAATTTGTCATGTTATATCATGTTTTCATTATTATTCCTTATTTTTATAATTATTTCACACTTTACTATTTTTCTCACATGTTTTATGATTAATGATATTTTTTTAAGCCATGCCATTACTTTTACAATTCCCTAATGATATTATTATGTTATTAGGTTTTGCCATAAATTTTTATGATTATTATCCAAGTTCTAGTGAGTTTTTCATTATGTTATTTATATCTATCTCATATTCTCCTTCATGTTTATGATTTAATAATTTATGATCTTTCTTTTCACTTAATGAGTGTTTGAGCACACCCATTTGTTATGTTTATAATCCCTAGGTTATGAAAATGATTGTGTCTTGTGAGAATACTATAATAGGTTAGAGTGGTATGATTATATAGAAATATTCGCAAGTGTAATAAAATAAGGATTTTTTGTAGCTAATCTTAACGAAATTAAACCTTTTATTCATGGGGTTGTGTGATTGTTGTGAGATGTATTTTTAAATATCATTAGATTAATGTATTATTAAATTTATTCTTGGCTTGATTCACTTCAATAATAATACATGAATGGGTCTATATGTAGTGAGTGAGAATAATGCATGAATCTTCATGGAATTACGTATAATAAATTAGGAGAGGGTTTGAGATAATTTATAGAATTATACACTGATGAAAAACCAAGATATTATGAAGGTCACCACATTATGGATTGAGTTGATGAAACCATTGTTTTTGGAATGGTTACTAAATAATAGTTTATTGTAATAAAATTTATGTGGTATCTAATAAAAGATAATGGAAACTATTTCTTATATATAAGATATCATAATGGATTTTAATTTTTGTATAATGATAATATTGATCTTTAAATATTATTTTAAATTTTTTTTATGTTAGATATGTAATAGAATATTAAAAAAATTACTTGGAGTTGTAAAATTCCAAAAAATATTTTTAAATGTTAATAATTTATTATTATACATTTATAAGTAATCTTGGGAGACAAGGATCATCCTTAGGATCATATATTATGGGGTTCAATCCTTTTTTACTGTTAAAAGGCCATGAATCGATCACCATAATACATAAATATTTTTCTATTATCTCTCTTATATGTTAAAATAAAATTTTTTAATAGGATATGAAAAAAGTTTAAACAATAAATTATTATTAATTTATCATATTAAATTCTAAAAAATTATTTTATTTTTTACTATATTTATATATTAATTTTCCTTAAAAATATGAACACTAGTATTAGAGGAACATCTATTTTATTTAGATTGATTAATATACAAAATAAATAGTAAAAATTTATCATTTTCAAAGAAATAAATCTGATTATTAAAAAATATTGATATATTATATATATTTTCATATCCTTGATGCATTTAAAAATAAAATATGAGTGGTCAGGTGGTTTTTGTAGGTCATGGAAAAACATTTTTTACCTTACTCCTAATGCAACCTAGTGGCTGACTAAGTTCATCTCTCAAGGTATAAGGTGTTGCAGCCTTACTATCTTATCACTAATTGATATTTTTTTGTGTTTTCTATTTTCATCCTAGAATCAATCAATGATAGGTTGTGACAATGTGTGAGTGATGTAAAAAATTAAAATAAAGTTGAAAAATACCATCAACAAGTGTTCATGGGAAAGGGGTGAATCCATGTTTCTACTATTAATAACCTTCATTATGAAACTATATTTTCTTCATCCAATTTACAATGCAATTAATATCGATCATACGTCACAATGAACCACTATTTTTTTTTAATTCTATATAATTTGAAATATCTCATAAGTATATTGAATTTCACTGTTATGGTTTCAAATGATGATCATGCCACAATCACAGATAAATCATCAATCCCCACCCAACTCAATCATTTTTGGTTCATGTATCTAACTCCCTCCATTACATTGGGTATAAAAGAGAACTGGAATAAGTAAGAGATAATTTATTAGCATAGGTTGGAACAATATGAGAATGTCATTAAATATAGTGAATGATTTCCAAATAAATCTCAAATAATTTTCACTATGTCATCTAAATTGAAAATAAATTCAAAAATTAGAAGGAAAAATGGGAGATTTTGGTAATTACAAACATCCCTCAAGAATTTATCCCCTCAATTCTGTTGGAATTGAAAACCAAATACATTCGATGAAAATTCAAAGGGTCTTCCCCATGTAGTTTTTTCATTTGTTTAAAGATTATGTTTAATGTGGATATTTTATTTCATTAATGTGTATATTGAATTTGGTTGTTCCATTTCTTTAATGTGTCTATTTAATTTCTTAATGTGTCCATTTCATTTATTTATGAATACCTATTAATTTTTATCAATTGTAGTCCAAAAATATATGTGATACAAACTTGAAAGATACATTATGGTCTTTTACATTTTTCTTTCTCACATGTCCTGGCTTGAATAGCTAATAAACTGGTATCAGAGGCCGGTTCCAAGGCATCCTCAATTTTTTGAAGATGGCCACCACAAATCAACTATAAGTTTCGACATTGTCTAAGGAAATATATGAAAAGTGGTGCATCTAAATGAATTCATTTTTTGGAACACAAGAATTATGGTAGATCATCACTAATGGGTATATAATACATACTATGGAGGAAGAAGCCTCCATTAGAGATGAAGAAACGAAACCACTCAAAAATTAAAGGATGAAAGACAACAAGCTGTTTTTTCTCCTCTATCAAGGGTTGGATGAATCAATATTATTAAAATATTTTCAAAGCAACATAAATAAAAAAAACATGGAATACCCTTGTCACCATATTCAAGGGTGTCGATCAAGTGAATCACGTTCGTCTTCAAACACTAAAAGTGAAGTTCGAAGTGTTTCCCATGAAGGATGGTGATAGTATCTCTGATTTATTCTTACACTTCATTTTTATTGTTAATAATTTGAAACAAAATAGTGAAAAGGTTAAGGAAATTCTTTTTATTGAAAAATAAAATCAATATTTCACAACCAAATTTGAGCATGTTGTTTTTTTAATTGAATATTCAAGTGATTTGGAAAAACTATCCATTGAATAACTGATTGGATCATTCGAAGTACATAGGAAATGAATGAAAAATAATGTGGGATCAACGATTGAGAATTCCTTAAAGTATAAGTTTACTCTACAAAAACAAAAGAATTTACAAACACAATGAGGTGGTAATCATGCAAGTGGCATAGGGTGTGTATATCATATAATCCATAAACAAAAGAAACAAAATTTTACCAGCTTTCATAGAAGAGGAAATGGTGGAGGTCGATTCATGTGTGGTCGTAGAAACTCAAATAATGTTCAATTCCACAATTTCAGGAAATTCGGGCATTATGCCTCTGAGTGTTGGAGTAAAATAGATCATGATAAATGATCAAACTATGATGAAGAATATCACCATGAAGAAGATTCCACCACACTCCTCACATAAGAAAATTCATGTGAATGACCATATGTATGGTATCTCGAAACAGGTGAAGAAAACCATATGAATGGTAAGAAATAATTTTTGAAGGAACTAACAAAAAAAGTTTCCAGTGACTTCATTTTTGGTGACTCATCAAAGGTAACCATGATTGTAAAATGTAAAATCAAAATCTAGCAAAATAATGGTGATTCAAATTAAATATCTAATGTGAATTACATTCCGAACATAAATTATAATATCATCAGTATTGGCCAACTCTTTGAGAAGGGGTATTTCATAATCATGGAAAAATATTCTTTGTCTATAAGATATTCTCATAGAAGGCATGTTGCTCAAGTACAAATGGTGAATAATCACGTGTTTCCTCTTCATATCTACATAAAGGGAGAGGAGTGTATCTTTGTAATCATGATGAATAACTCTTGAAGAAGGCATTTGCAATTTGGGAATCTCCATTTCAGCGGCCTTAAAATTTTATCCTCATCAAGAATGGTGTGTGGCGTGCTGGAAATTGACGTTCCAAATCATGTGTGTAAGTCATGTACACTTGGTAAGAAATAAAGGATCTCATTCCCAAGTGGAGTGTCCATAAAAGAAAACGAACTAGTTTTGTTGCCTCACACTGATATTTACGGACCACATGAAACACCCTCACGAGGAGGTAATAGGTTATTTATTACCCTACTTGATGATTTTAGAAGAAAACATTGGGGGTATTTCATCAACTAAAGGTCTTCATATTTTACTGTCATTAATGTTTTCATAAATCATGTTGAAGCATAAAGTGGTCAAAAAAAATCAAATTACTCAGATCCAACTAAGGTAGAAAATACAGTTCAAATGCATTTCATGATTTTTGAAAGGAATGCGGAATTAAGAATCAATACACTACATCCATAATGTCATAGTAAATTGGAATTATAGAACAAAATATTCATACAATCCTTAACTTGAAGAGGACCATGCTGAAGGGGAAAGGGTTTCCAAAGAGAATCTTGGTAGAGGCAATTTCATGTACTACATATCTGCTCAATCAGTGTCTCACCAAGAGCGTCAGAAATTTGACACAATAAGAGGGGTGGATTGGTTATAAATCGAGCATGCAACACAGAAGAATCTTTTGGTTTGTTGCCTATTCTCAAGTTCGTAAAGCAAGGAAAATTAAGCTTGATGATCATAGAGAGAATTGAATCTTCATGAGCTATAGTAATGCATCTAAAGCCGACAAGATCTACAATCCACTAACCAATATGTTATTTGTGAGTAGAGATGTGGTCTTTAGTGAGAAAGAATAAAAAAAATGGAATGTTGAAGAATAAAAAAATATGTTCAAGTTGAAATATAAGATCCTGAAGAAATGCATGATCATTAGGAGAAAATTCCCATTTCATCTTCTTCAAGTGCATCATCTGTACACAAGAGTCTATAAGTACATTCCAACACTCCTAAAATATGTACATGAAGTCAAAATTTGTCCAGATCATCCTTACTTATGGTGCCTATAATGTTTAAAAACATAATATACATATTTGATAAAGCCAAAGAGTTAAAGTTTTTAGTCTTGTGTGCGAATAATATGCCTCTAACATTTCAGGAATCCATAAGGGAATAATATTGGAGAATTTATATTGAAGAATTAATTCATTCCATAGAGACAAATAACACATGGGAGATGACTACACTTCTTAATAGGTAGGAAACCATTGGTGTCAAATGGTTGTACAAGATCAATTGAAATTTGGATGGTGAGATTAATCACAACAAGGCAAGGCTCACAAAAAATGGATATATATAGAAGTACAGGGTGGAATATGAAGAATTATTTGCTCCTACTGCTCGCCTTGACAATGTGAGGATGATTATGTCCCTTATAGTTCATCACTGTTGGATAATCTACCAATTGGATGTGAAGTATGCATTCTTAAATTGAATTCTAGAAGAATATATCTATGTTGAGCATCTTGAAGGCTTTGTTGTACAAGGGGAGAAACACAATGTGTATCGACTTCGGAAATCCCACTATGGGTTGAATCAAGCATCATGTGCTTGGAATGCACACATTAAAAACTATCTTTAAGAGAATAGATTCACCCAATGTCAATATATGCATTATTTTTACATCAATAAGAATTATCCTAGAGATATTATTATAGCATGCATGTATGTTTATGATTTTTTGTTTATAAGGAACAACTGTTCGATGTTCGATGAATTCAAGAAGACCATGTTTAAGGAGTTAGAGATGACCAAAAGAGGTATTATGTACTTTTTTATAGGAATAAGTAAATCAAAAAAATGGTGGAATATATATATATATATAGGAATATGTATTCCAAGTAAATGGTTGAAAATTTCAAGTTGTCCAATTGTAACACCATAAAAACTCCTGTAGCAACGGGCTTAAAACTGAAAAAAGATAAAGAAGGAAGAAGCCTTGACTTGAATTTTTTAAATATTCTGATTGGAAGCCTATGGTACCTCACAATCACAAGGATTGATATCATTTATACTATTGGTCATTTAAGTAGGTACATGGAAGCCCCAAAAGAGTCACATTGGGTAGAGGCAAAAGGAATCCTTAGGTATGTCAAATGAATGGTGGAATGTGGTCATTTCTATCCATATAATAATGAAGAAAGGATACTTGGATACTCAAAAAGTGATTGGGGAGGTGACTAGGAACAAATAAAAGAACCACTGGATATGTATTATTTCATGTAAAGACCTCTTTTATATGGAATTCAAAGAAGAAAAGTGCAGTCACCCTATGCACATGTGAAGTAGAGTACGAAGAAGCATAGTCCACTGTTTGTGAAGGAATTTGGTTGAGAAACCTGCTAATAAAGTTGAAGCATCTGTAAGATGGATCTATAGTCATATATTGGATAATAATTCGGCAATCGAACTATCCAAAAATCTGGTGTAGTATGGAATGAAAAACACATTGATACCCAATATCATTTTTTGAGAGATCATTTTATGCATAAAATGATAAAATTGGAGTATTACATACTACGGAATAGGTGGATGATATTTCCAAAAAGGCATTACCAATAAATACCTTCAAACAACTAAAAATGATGCTCAGAATGAAGCTCGTTTTGGTTTGAAGTGGAGTGTTGGAATTGAAAAACAAATACATCCAGTGGTATTTCAAAGTTTCTTCCCCATGTGGGTGTTTCATTTGATTAATGTGTACATTTAATGTGGATGTTTTATTTCTTTAATGCATAAATTTACTTTGGCTATTTCATTTCATTAATGCATTGGTTTCATTTCTTAATTTTCTGATTTCATTTCTTTGTAAATGCTTATAAATTATTGGTAATTGTAGCCCAAAAAATATGTGTAATATAAGCCTGAAATATCCATTGTTTTCTCACCCATTTTTCTTTCTCACTTTTCCAAACATGTATAGAAAATTGGTTTGACTTACATTAGACTTTAGATATTAATCTATATTACAAGGAAAGGGTATCTTTCTCCTTCGGGAAGATAGTTCATAGGGTACAAACTCATTTTGGCATTAAATTGAGTTTGAGGTTCAATCGGTGTCGCAACTGAGTTTTCCTTCACTTGGATCATCAATCTCTGGTCAGGGTCGTGTGGCATCAATGTTTCATCTCTTTCACATCGTCGATATCTATTGGTGATGATAAATTTACAAGAATCGGTGTAGGATCATTGGGTTCTCGAAGCTTGGGGGTTTTTTCTTGGGTTCTTCAAAGGTGTTGGGTGAGGGTGTGGTCGATCAAGAAGATCAACCATAAATAGAGTGAGTTATAGGATCGATTGGTTTTCAGTGGAGGCGGCATGGTAGATTTTTACCCCATGTCCTATGCTGTACATCACTAATTATTACAGTGGTGTGGTCGATTGAGGAATGTGCATACATTTTTTTCAAATCAATTATAGAAATAAAAAAATTAAACATAAATATTTAATACCTTTTCCAAACTAAAAATCAAAGAATAATTTCAAATCAATCGAATTTTCCCAAAAAAATTAATTAATTTTCAAATAATTGTTTTAAATAATATTCAAAAAAATCCACACTAAATGGAATAATTAAATTTTAAAATCAAAATCCATTTTTTCATGCTATAATTCTAGAAAATAATAAATCACTAAAAATATGTTTTGAGTTAATTTATAAGAATTTATAGAATTCATAAATTCATGGAAAATCACACATTTAAACTTGATTTTAATTAAATTATGGGGTATTTTCAATGAATAAAAGAAAATTTTATTTTCAAAATTTTATCCCACATCACTCCCCTACACTTGATCTATTGCACTCTCATGCAGTTTTATAAATGAAATTTATTTATTAAAAATACAAATACAAATATTTATCCTATATAAATTAAAATATAAAACTTATATAAGAATAAATTCATGGGTTCCTCCACTATCAAAATTATCCTGTCTCCTATATGATTTAAATCCACTCCTCGCATCAATTTAATAAATATTTCATGCCCAAAAGTAGAGAAAATTGGATTTAAGTAGAATCAATGTTTTATTAATAAAAAAATTCATTCCTCTCTATTAAGTTTATTAAATAAGAGTTCAATTTTACACTTTAATGACACAACTCAAATTAATTTTCTAAAATTCAAGTGGTATCTTCTTCATTTGGGTTCAATATTCCCCTCACCTGAATAAATTCTTTATTGACTATTATGCACTTTAATGATTTAAAAAAATAATTTTTTATGATCTATGTATGTCTGAAGCACTATCAAAAATCACTTATTATATATGTACAAAGGGATTACTCACATCCTTGGTGCATAATGTCTAATAGATTCATAATAGGATCCAAATTTCTCATTTCTCTCTAGTTTTAAAGGACTTATATAAATTTCTTTTGAGTTCCCCCCTACGGAGTTTTTTTTATAGAGGTCATGTTGCCTCATATTACATTAAAATTTTCTAGTGACCTGAAGTTATAATTTTTATTCATAAAATATATGTTCATTCACTCTACCTTTACTAGTTCTAAGTCAATATATTCATGAAGGTAGTGAAATATTTACTCAGTATTCATCTAATTCATAACATTTCAAAACTAATAAAATTCATAACTCTACTATGAAATTTTAACTATACAATACAACATTCAACAGAATTAATTTTTGATGAAGATAAAAAAAAATATACAAAAGAAATATTTGAAACATTTTCAAGAAAAACAAATATTTTTGTTTTTTGTTTTTTGTTTTTGTTTTTGTTTTTTTAATATTAATTGATGTTTTTACTAATGACATACTAAAAATAGATAGAATATTTTTTATTTACATATTCTGAACTGTTACCCAAAAGCTCTTAAATCTAGTTCTATATTGGTTAATAATCCCCCCCCCCACTGGTTCAAAACTAATCATTTAAATTCTAGTAGAATTCAAAAAATAAGTAATGATTAAAAAGTGTAAAATAGTGGAAACAACCAAGTGTTATTTGATAATATCCTGTCTGAGTTAAGATCTCCCCCGGCGTGCTTGTATACATCCTTGAACTAATATACGATATTCATTCCATTTAGGGAAACCTGTAGTAAAATATAATAAACATAATAAATTTTATTGAAAACAAATAAAATTTCAAAAATAGAGGAGAAGAGAGACTTGGATTGTTCCCTCCAAAGAGGAGTTGTATTTAGACTATCCACAGCTAGATAGTCATGTAGTAATATCTAATCCATATAAGGATGGTGCTAATGTAATTGTAACTGCCACATTTGGTTCCTTCCAAAATTGCTCAGCTTCACTTCTTCCTAGAGATCCCCTTGAATATAGTTCTTTATTTCCATTCCATTATCAGTATAGTACAACTCAAAATATAGGGTTGGAAGGATAATGAGTGAGTCCTCCTAATCATCCAAAACCAAATTTGTATCTTCTACCTCCAGTGGTTACTCCATTAATGATATTTTAAAATATTCTTCAAAGGTAGAGTCAGTAAAAATTTAACATTAGGGAATCATAACAGTGTGAGTTTAGATCAAAATCCCCCCCCCACTTTATTGTCAGAGACTTCTTCCTATATTTATTTATTAGGGACCACAAGGATAGCCTTCTCTATTATAGATCGATCCAGTTGATTTTCATTGTATTTTTTAGGGGGATCTTCTTCTTCTAAAAAGAGATCCTCCAATAACTCTGATAAATATTCAATATTAAGACACATTAACCCATAATAGAGTTCAGTTTTAATGAGATAAAGGTAAAAAAGATTTAAAAAGAAATTAATCTCCCACCAAAGAATAGTCCAATAGTGTATAGACATTTTCTATCTCTTACACTCATTCAGTTTCAAGGAGAGATCTAGCATGCCCCTCTTTGCCTGAATTTCCTCAACATGTGGCAGTTGATGGTCATGATTGATTCAGTTGAGAAAAAATTCTTTCCATGATCATTCTTATACACCTTTTAGAAAATTACCATGGATGTAATACACTACTTTACATGGTAGTGAAATATATTTTCTTATCTCTATTCTCATGTGATCATTTTATTAATTCACTTGATGGGTTCTTGATGTTGATTTTTTCATTGGTGTGATGAATCAGGCTTCTAAATTTAGGCCCTCGTCTGGTGAGCTTGGGAAGTCCTATGAGTGGAGGACCATATTGGGATTGATCTTGCTTTGTAAATTGAATCAAGCACCTGGTGTTCATGAGATTTAATGTTTGGGACTGTTTGTGGGGTGATAATGAATTCTCAATGAACCTAAAAATCAAAATAGAAAGAACAATAAATGAAACATTGAACAAAATTTCAGTCCATATTTGGATTTCATTATTAGTGGGGATGGAATGAGTTCTCTATCAACAATTTCCTTGAGTTTCTTCATGTAATATTCATTAAACCTTCAATGGTTCTTCACCTACAGTTCTTGATCAACAATGATGCTTTGGAGATCTATGTAACAACGAAGAATTTATGTTAAAATAGGTTTCAAACTCAATTTTCAGCATCAATTAGCTTATTCAATCATTAAGCACCAAAGATTTTGGGCATTACTAGGCTTCGTTTGGGATTCTATGGGTGTGTTGATGAGTTTTGTATTTTATCCACCATCAATGTCAACATGAGATCTTTGGTGGTGTGGTGGATCATTAGAGAGCTTCATGAAATTTGAACCATGATCTTCATGTGGGGCGATATCGATTAGAAGTTTTATATATTCTTGAATTGATTACCCTCAGGATATGTGACGCGACATATAGTCTTCACCCTCATGGTATTTTTCTCCATCAAAAGCATGGAAGTTATCTTCTTTAGCTTCAAAAGTTGGTAGAACTTATCCAATCAAAGCAGGCGATTTTGTTTCTTAATCTGGAACCAAAGTGTTGCATGATCAGCTTCTATTCAGCTTTAGATTTCCATTGGGGAGGTTGGGAGTCCATATTCTATTTGAAGATAGTACACAGTGCATGATCTCTATTTGGAATTATTATGAATTTGAGGATCAATCGATCCCATCACTAGGTTCTTCTAAATATGGATCATTGATCGCTTGTTCGAGCGACGCAGCCTCATGGTTTAATCACCTTCATGCCAACGAGATCTACAGTCAATGACAGGTTCACAAACTTTGGTGGAGTTTAATTGGCTTCTCCAAGAAAGAGTGTTTTGGATTATTTCCTCAATGTCTCAAGGTGAGTGTGTGGTTGATTTGGATTATCTTCCATAAAGAGAGGGAGTCACGAAATTGATTGGTTTTCAGTGGAGGCAGCACCACGTTCATTTTTGTGCTTTATCGATTTTTCTAATGGTGTGGTTGATTAAGGGGTGCGGTAAATCTCTTCCTTTTCCAAACATTCAGTTGTGTTCAATACCATAAAAAACATGCAACAAATCCTTATTGGTACAATTTTTGGTTCCTTGAATGACTAAATGAGGATTAGAGGGTAGATTCACATCATTACTTTGAAAAATTCCTGATTCCATTGCACACATCAATAATTTTTTCAAGCACAACCAATTTTTATATAATTAATTAAAAAAAGAAATCAATTAAACATTATGATTTTATACCCTTACAAAAATTAAAATCCTATATTAATTTCCAATCTATCTACTTAAATCATATTTTCTAAAAAAACACAAATAAATTTCAAATTTTAATTTTAATGCATATTGAAACAATTATAGATTTGAAGGAACAATTAAATTTCATACTCAAAATAAAAATTTGGCTTCACTTTTGTTTTCAAAAAATTAATAATTCACAAAATACCATGTTTTTATCTAATTAGAAATTATGTTAAAAATTCACAAACCCATAAAAATCACAAATTTACTTAGAATTTTAATCAAATTTTGGGGAATTTTATATTAATTAAAAAAAACATATTCAAATTTTTACCTCACATTATAGAGGCTTATGATAATTATAAATTCATTTAATACTTTTCGATAATAAAGCATAGAAATCCTTATAAAAATATATATAATCACAAATACTCATATTCTATGTCATGTTCTAAATAAATTTTTTTATGTTTGGTAGAAGAATTATATTTTTATATAGAAAAATAACATATATTAACATACCACATTGAAGATAAAAAGTGTGAAATTTGAAGGTACTACGTGAAACACCATCTAAAAAATTTCATGGTTCTTTTAGAAAGTGTTTTCATATAAAAATAATTAAACTATCTTTAATAAATAAACATGATGTGCATTTATGTATATTTTAGAAAAAAATATTCCTACAAACAATCACAAGTGAAGGACTATTGGGTGATTTACATAGTAAAAATAGTTTTTCTATATTTGATCTAGTTTTTCTATGAATTTATATGTATTATAGTCATAAATTATTTATAAATTATTTTATTAAAAATTTACTTGTACTAATTATATATAAATTATAAAATATATCTAATTATAAAACATTATATACATTTTTATATAATGATAATTATTTCTTATAATAGTTGCTTCTATTAAATTATCTTTAAAAATATATAAACAATGAAAAAATAGTTTTCGCAGATTTTATGAAATTATTTAACAAATACTTTTTTTATTTTAAAATAATATAAATTAATTACACTCCAGAATGATGTTTTCATATCTGAACAAATGATTATGGTTTCTACTTATTAATGAATCATATATTTGAATATAAACTATTTTATATAAATAACATATAGATTTTTAAATATTAAGTATTTTTTAAATGATATGAATATTGGGTTTTCATATTTATATTTAATGAAATGCCTATAAGACACATATATTATTAAATTATTATAAAAATGTATATGATAAATTTTTATAAATATACATTTTGTGCCTAAATATTTCAATCGTTCATGTAATTCATTATTTCCTACTATTTCAAATGTGTGTCTTTACAAAATATGTAAGGAAATAAAACATGTCTCGGGACTCGAACCCACGCTGTATGCCCTAAACCCCTCCCACCCCAACCACCCTGCTCGCCAGTAGGGGGCCATTATTTCCTACTTTATAGATAATTATGATTATAATAAATATATATTATGAATATGTTCATGATTTAATTTAATTATTTTCATTTCTTCTTTCAAATGTTAGAATATACATATACAATGTAACATGTTTGGAATGGTAGATGATTTAGTTTGATTTAGTCATCATTGTGACATATTTAGTTAGAATTTAAATAATAATGGTTGATTCTAATTTTTATATGATAATGGTTAATAATTAATCTGAATTAATGTGTATATTGAGTGTTTATCTATTGATAGTGTGACATTGGTTTGTAAATCACACCAGAGAGGGAGTATTGTTTATGTTCTAAAATGTACAGATATTCTACCTTCCACATTGTACTAACATCTGAGTGGATTTTTGTTTCATATGATTCATATTTATTACATGAATATGAATTATATAACATATAAATTTGATGAATTTGGATGTATATACATAGCTAGAATTAATTTTTTTAGTGAATGAATACCAACCACCTTTTGTATAAGTTGTTATATGTTAATATACATGGATGATAAAAAAATATTATTAAATATATTTTAAAAGGAATTCTAATTTGAAATTCATTTTTTTCTTTTTTATTTTTGTTTCATTTAATTTATTTATGTTAATTTGATAATTTGATATTTTTAAAAAATTTAGAAATATTTGATGTAAATTTAAGAAAATAAAACTATGATTACTACTAAACTACATCAATGTTCTAGTGTATATTGTAATATGAATAAAATACCAAAATGATCATTTTTAGAGTTAATAGTACTAAAGAGTAATGTAAAACTATCATGAACATGTCCTCATAATAACATGCACGATATTTTGCATAGAATAACGAGGTTTGATGATGATGGAAGATATATCAGAAGTATATCGCCCTATTTATTTCTCATTTTAAGAATAATAATTATAAAAAAATATTAATCAAGATGAAATAGTGATGTTTCATTCAATATGGAAAGAAGACATAGAGTTTATCTTTTCACTTTATCAATAATGTGGTAAAAATATAGTTTTTTCATCTTTTATATTGGAAATTACATCGTTGTTTAAGAAACCATGTTATTGTTATCTATAATTTCAAATAATTAGGTGTTAAATTTTTTAAAGAGTGATTTGGTTTTTGACATTTACTCTTTCACTTTTATCTTCCAAATGACATCTTCTTCAATTTCAATCCTCATGTCTTGTGTGTTTCAATTCAAATAATTTTTTACCATTTTATTTTAAAAACAATTAATTAATTATTTCGTTCATATGTCTTAGTTCATGATATGAAAATTTCATTAATGATTGAAGATCATTCAACCATTAGTGTATACTCTCTTATGAAGTAAAATGTAAATAGTTAATGGATTGATTCATAAAATTTTCTAAAAAACATTCATAATGAATTTATTTTTTTAGATGTTTTTTGAATCAATATCAATTTTATTCCATGATAATAATTTTATAATGAGATTTGTTAACTGAGGAAATCTTAGATGTTTTTATTGTCAAACTAAGAACCCTAATTTTCATTGATTTTTTGTAACTATTTTTAAATAGTTATAAATTTATTTTTTAAAAATATTTGATCATAAATTATAGATTAATATAAATAAAAAAATATTTTTTATAATATTTAAAATAATTACATTGAAAAAACCTTAAAATAAATATATTTAAAAAGTATATGAATGATTTATATAACATATATTGATTTATAAAAAATCAATTGAAATTAAATTCTTACCTCGTGTCTCTTTAATTGCTTTTAAATATTAAAATTTAGTATTTATAGTTGGATTTTGATATTTCTTGTGATTTTTATTAAGGATAAAATTTTTTTAGAAATAGTAGTTTATAATAATTTCCATTTTTATTATAGCATCAACCTCACAAATCCTCTATAAAACACCATAGAAAGAATAGTTCTGAATATAGTTTAATAAATTTTTAAATCAAAGTATCATTAGTTTTTATGATTCTCTCTTCTACAACATGTTTTTATACCATTGTTGGGGACATATGGTAATATTTAAAAATTTCAAAAAATAAGTTGAATTAACCTATGCCTATTATTTAATTTTTTTTATTATTATTTATGTTCATTTTTAATCATGTGGGTGTGTTTTCTATTCCGTTATAGGTTTGAAACTACATGAATATAATATATATATATATATATATATATGACCTAAGAAAGGACACATCATTTGAGAAATCCAATACATTATAATCTTGATTTTTAATGGTTCACTATTAGTCCCATGTAAGTATTCTTAACATAATAAAATCATATGATTATGAATTATAATCCTTTATACTTTGCCAAAAATGATCACTAAAAAGTTGTTCGATAATATCTATGTGGGAAATTAATTTTGAACTATGGTTTACCATTCATTTATAATGGTGACAAAATCGTTGTTTAAATTCCCTTCTTATAAAAACACATTGAGATCAAGTTGATCTTACACTATATAATTCAAAACAAGAGATAATTTTGAATAATTAAATGTTGGGACCTCTATTTCGAAATATAAAGCTTCATGGAGATATGTGATACATTAAAAAACATTATTCTCAACATATTGTATAAAATTTAATTTATTATATTTTTTTAGTTATAGAGAAAAATATTAGACAACGAGCTTAAAAATCATTTCCATTACAAAATGAGACTTGTTGGATATAAAATATTTAGATAAATAGTATCCACCATTAATAATGGTTACGATGGTTAATGAGAATACAAAATACATTGAAAAAGATGAAGAATCCTTATTCCTGGCATTTGACAGATTCATGGAGATATTGTGTAGATTCTGATAATATAGATTTGATGTTTGGTTCCATGTGAAAGCATTTTATTATAGTTTAAAAAATATTTTGACCTATGATTATTTCACCCATTGAAGGAGGTTTGATATTTTAAACCAAAAATGTTTAATGATTCCCCCTAATGAAATTTCCTATAATTGTAGGATTATGAAATTTTGTCGAGGGGAACAAAATATCGGAATTCATTAAGCGGCTGAGATTACCAATGTGGATATCCATGTTTAAGCATTATTGAAGGTTTATTATTTTTAAATATTTTAACCTATAACTAAAATAATAACTAAAAATGAAATATTATATGAAAAGTGTTGAGATCCATATTCCTTACATGTGTATCCAAATATATAGTGATAATCATATTTTGGATTAAAACATTCCAATTAAAATATACATCTAAAATATTCTTTTTTTTATAATATGTGAGGCAGATTAATCCAAATAAAATGTCAGTCTAGAAACAATAATATAATTTAGAAAATTTAAATTTAAACCAATATCCACCAAGATATAACACTCAACAACAAATACCATCATCATTTTCAAAAAAAATAAGCTTTAAGGCCATCATTTAATTTTTCAAAACAACTATTCCATACATATTTTTTTTTGAAATCAATATATCGATGAAATTCCTAATGATTATACTGAAAAAAAAGATTAAAATATGATAAGAAAATATAACACTATTATGAATCAACAAGACAACATCATTACTATTGAGGACAACATGGTCAAAATTCCACCCATATTTTTAATGAAATTACCTAGTGAACTAAAAGTAACAAAAAAAATTGAAAGTTGTAACACTTACCGATAGAGTAGAGTTTTAGTAAATAAAGTAAAATTTGTGATTTAATGGTTTGGGAATGGATTATGAAAAAAAATTATTATGAGAAAATGAAGGAATAAAATTATGAAAAAATAAAAGGTATAGATGAAGTTTATAAAACAATTGGAGCCTAGAGATCAATTCACGTTGCTAAGGAAATACATGACTCCTCACCTATACTTGAAAAAGATGAAAAATAGAGGGATTTAAAGTCAATACAAAAATATCATGGTAATATTCAAGAAAATATACAATAACCAACCAATTATGGATGTAATTTATCATATTTTGGTTGATGTAAAATTATTGAAGGATCTCTTTACAATTAAATATAAAATATAGGATTTAATAGTAATGTGAAGGTGTTAGGAGTGATTTGAATTTATAAAAATGAATATTTCCAAAACATTTTGTGTTTTGAGAATATTTAGCATATCATGAATAATTCTATGGAAAGTCACTTTGAGATTAGGGATAAAAGTTTGACATGAGCCTCAATGTGTACATTAAAATCATGTAATAGATGAAAAAAACCAATATGATTTTTATATAAACTAAATTAAATTTTAATGAAATACCTTGTTTTATTATTTGTTATGAGATCATTTTAGAGATAAATGGATATTTTTCCTCCATAGTTTTTATTTATTGGGTTGGAATAAAAATTTGATATTCTCATTCCCCTTTATAGATAAATCTTTTCTATAGGGATTTTATTGATTTATGGTAATCAAGTACGGATGATATTTAGAATTATTGATTATTAAGTCAACATTGTTCTTATTAAAACCATCAAATATGTAGTATAATATGAGGTCTTTCTTGAAATATTCAACACTACAGATCACTTTACTATAGTAAATCTACTATAAATTCAATATATTACCCAACCTTTTTCCAAAACATTCAAAAAACATATTAATTGGTCATTTCATTAAGTGGTTATATAAATTATGCTAATAGGGGTATTCTAGTGACCAATATTTCCATTTTTGTAAAATAAATAGATATAGGGGCATATTAGATTAATTTTTAAAAACAATGGGAAAAGGTGATTCATATGTAACATATTTTCATGGTTCATTAAAATATGGAAATAATTTTATGTAAGTTACAGTTATTTACATAGTTTTAGTAAACCATAGGATTAGGGGAACTTTTTAGCTCTATATTAGAGCTATGGAAATTGATACCACCTATTTCGACAATGTAAATATTATTGCAAATGTTTTTTATTTTACTAGTTATCTAAAACCATAGAGATTAATTTACAACCATGGAAGATATAACCATGGAAAAAAATCATGGAAATAGGTTTTAAACATGGATTTGGAGACTATTTATATTATTTCAAAAAATATAAATATGGTTTTTTTAATTAATATCACTGTAATTTAGAATGCCAAGGAAAATATGATTGATCTTATAAAAATATATGATGGGAAGAAAAGATATATAGGATATTTTAAAAAAATATTATAATTACAAAGATGTTCATTGGACTAAAATTTTATCATTTTATAAATACAAAGAGTTGTTTCATTCAGTAGTGTATCTAATGACGCTATGAAAAATAATCCTCAAATACACAATGACTAATTCCTTATTTGAGGAAAATGATATATTATCTATGATTTTCAATGCATAATTTTAGAATAAAATATTAAAACTATGAAAATGATAAGGAATATGAAAGAGGTCAAACTTATGATATTTTCAACACTAGGGGAATTAACACCCATAATTTCTATGAAAACATTATTAATAGATGAAGGGTGTATGCATGTATTTCATCTATAATAGATATTAACACGCCTAGTAAAAGTTGTTTTGTAAAGAATATTTGATGGAAGGGTGTATGACCATGAACAAGAATGAATTAAAGGAATTTCATTTAACGAGAATATTATATGGGTATAGGAATATTAATTTCCACTCACTATTATATATAAAATACCTAAAAGGTTATATGATTATCGGTTTTAATTTTGTATGCATTGTTACTTAGGTTAAAACCAAATATATATTAACCATCTTGACTAAGCTAATATGTAATTTCCTTATATATTTAAATCATTTTCATATTGATACATTTATTTTCAAATTCATAATTCCCCCAAAAAAATTTAATAGTGTAAGATGTATTTTTTCAGTATATGGTAAAAAAAATTACAATTTATTGATAGTTTTTCAAATACATGCGATTTTTCGAAATAAACCTTTATAATCGTGATTCGGTACTTCAATGGTAAGAGGGAAAGTAAGTATTACTTTATTTGGAAAGGTTCTATTTCAAGACTGGAATTGAAATCTCCCAGGGATAAAAACTTTTTCATATATGGAAGATAGTTTATCTAGAAAAGAAATTGATATGAGATTTTTCTAAGCCTCTTAGAGAGAAAATGATTCATAGGGATCATTGATATGTTACACTTTAAAATCAACTTGATATATAATTTTTCAAAATAACTTATCCACCTACTCAACAACTATTGATGAATATTTCCTTAAATGTTGATGATTAATTATAATATTCTATAATTTATAAAAAAAATGTACCATATAACCTTATTATGATAACTAATAGTTGGGATAACACCCTTCAAATCATTTATGATGCTAGAAAATAAATTATGGGAGAAATAGTTTTGCAGAAATTTAATCATTTTTTACCAATATATTATGTGAGGAACACATTTTCTATAACTAAATATGTTAAATTAAAAATTTTAAAGAAATAAAATAATTTTTATTTTGTTTTTATCTATAGAGATCACATCATGTACTCTCCATGTTACTAAACCCTAAATATCATACTAATTTGAAATATTTTTTAATAAGTAGAATACTAATTTATGGCTAATATGATGGATCCTTTTATTATATGAGTTTTACATCAATATAAAATATATTATGTTCTTATATAATGTGGTGGGAAAGACCTTGTTTGGGTGAACATTTAATAATTCATATGAATAGGATGAAATTGACATTGATGGTGAGTTTCTAGATAATCAAATTTTCACAAAAATTTAGAATTAATTCCTTGGATTATCATAACATTTTATAACTTTGCAAATAGTAACATCTATAACCACTTTAATTATTGCGGAATGAAATAATTTTTAACTGATAAAAACATTTTTTTTGTGATAATACATTATTATTTGATTAATGTTTTTATATATTCAATAATTTATGTGTGTGGATACGAGGTGAAAAACATTTAAAGCTTTTTAATTCATAAGATAGCAATAGAAATGAAGGGAATAACTAAATAGTGTATAAAATCATATATGTTTAATATTATATCCCAATATCCGTAATAATGTATGGAGATATGTGATATTGTAAGAATGATTCTAACAACAAGGGAATTTTTCAAATCCAAAAAATATTCACCAAAAATTAATTATAGATGTCAAAGTGTTTAATGTATAAGGATTATTTTCTATACCCCCCTTTAAAAATCCTTCAAATAAATTTATATTCATGTGTATATTGATTATGTATCCATGTTGGTGGATGAAAAGTTAACAATAAAAAACACTGAGAGTTCAATATTATAATGTTTAAAGAAAAATGTGTATACATAATTATTGATTCCTTGCATATTCATTAATAAAATAGAATCTCACCTAAATAATCACTTTCTAAGTTGATTTTTCAAATTATATGAGGAAAAATACATCATTCAAACCCCTTAAAACCATGAAAAATTGAAAATTTGGAACTATCAAAACAAGATATTAATTAAAATTTAGATAAAATATAGATCTTAAATCAACAATATTTTAGTAAAAATCATCATAAAGAATTATGAGTGTAATGAAGAACTTTTAAAACACATATTGGTGTATTAAAATCCAAGCTAATTTTGGTTTTTCATGAAACCTAGTGGTGTAACAGAAGAATTAGTCCTATTAGTCTATGAAAAAAATGAGAATATGTATTTGAAATGAGAAAAATTGAGAAGATTTTTATAGTTATATGAATTGATTGAAATTTGGATGGATGTTTATAAAAACAGTTGAATTTAGTATGAAATATAAAATGAATTGAATGAATTATTAATAAATATAAGTTAATTAATTCTTGTATAAAGGATAATTTTTAACTATTATATGAAATTGTTTCCATGAAAATTGATGTTACATTGGCCAGGTCTATTAATTATGATTAAATCATACTCTAATTAAGAAATTAAGATTCAAAGAGATCATGAACCATCATTAATGTTTGATGTAAAATGATTAAGACAACATTTGAAAGACCTATTTGAATTATTTTTTCCCCACAAAAAAATTATTGATGAAAACAACATATGTCTTCATCCAGACTATAAATAATAGTTTAATAGGGTGGAAAAAATTTTTACTTTATAAAATCAGAAACCATTATTTAGGAAAATTTAATCAGTTTTTATTATTTGCTTGATTAAATTAAAATTTTATTTTATTTTTTATCTATGTGATAGTTCAAAGGAAATCTAAACTCCATCCAAACCCTTTGAACTAAAAGGATAAAAAATTATAGACGATGGTGATCATAAATAGTTTTTATTGGTTCGGGAAGGGAAATATTGTTTTAATATAAGAAAAAACATAATATGTTAAACACAAAACCACACTTTTTATGATGCATATTATCCTTAGAAGTGAAATGTTACTTAATAACCCAAATCATAGCCATTTAATTTATTATTTTTCCATCCAAAGTATATCAAAGAGATTTAATCATTTTTTGGCACAATTCAATACCATATTCTTCAAGGGCAACATAAAATATATGAAAACCATGATATTACAAACCTTTATTAAACCCTTACCATTTTATAAAACCATAATCCCAAAATATAAACCCATCCATCCCTCAACAGTTTCACATAATTTTTATATACCCCACCTATAAAAAAATCAAGAACACCTAACCATTTCATGTTTTGATAAATCTATTTATTCTATGTATTTTTTAAATTTTCATTTATGAATAGTGACCTATAATACAAGTGTGGTGAAGTAATTAAACAATTTTTTATTTCACTCTTCAATAATCATGATTAATTTCATGTTCTTTAACATGATCATATTTTACTATCCTATAAAAACATTTATACATAAACAACATGTTTTCACATAACCACCAAAACCTTGGAAACAATGTTATTTACACATAAACTATATCATCTTGGAATTTTGAAATTTTAATAGTATATTATTTCCACATTAAATTATTATATTTATGTCATCTTCATATTTTTACAATAAATACCAAAAAAATATAAATGAAAAACTACATCTTGGTCTGACTATAAGAAACTACGAAACATAAACCCTACTATTTCCCTTGAATGTAAGAGAAAATCATGTCATGGTCTGACCAGGTAATTTATAAAACTCGCAAATTAAAAAATTAACATCCCAAATAATATTTCATGGTTTACACCAACATCCAATCGAATTTTCTAGATTATGAAATTAAAATCAGGGAACCTAATGGTCGTAAACAATTTAACACAATGATACCAATCAACAATTTATTATTTCAAGGGCCCCTAAATATAAAGATCATCTACTAAGCCCGATTATATCATATTTTCCACCATAAATCCCTAGTATTTATTTCCGCACCTCTATACCCATTAATTTACCCAAACCAATGTAGAGCCTTTTTTACCATCCAATTTCACTTTATAACACATTGTATCCCTTACATTCTTTAGAAAACTCATGCATTACCAGAATGTGGCACAAAATAGTTATGGATATTAAGGTTATAGATATAGAAGGATTATTAAATGGTTAAATACCACACAAATAATATTACAATCTATGAAATTTATTATTTCTAGACAACAAAATCTCAACCCCTAGTGAATAGACCCTAAAATAACCCTAAATCTATCAAAAAATATATAAGCAATTCCCTTTCTATCTCATAACCAATAAAAAAATAAAAATATAGACTTAAAACTATTTATATAAACCCATTATAGTTACATATACTTAAATGATTCATAACCATTGTGTGGAACCTGATAAAAATGTAGTGAAAGGTAAAAATGTGTTGGAATTAATTATTCTAGGAAAGGTGTATATGGGTAAGATGTTAGCATTATTATATATAAATATTCTTAGACAAGAAATAAAATCACATGATAAAATAATTTCAATACATTTATAAAACATTTTTTATTTGAATATGGATACTCATATAATGTTAATTTTAGTGTTTTTAGACATATTGAAAAATAATCATTATATGGTTATGTGTTTATTAGTGGGGAATTCAAGTAATAGAAACATGGAAAATTATTTAATGAGTGTTTTTATTTATGTCAATAAATTTACCAAATAAATATATAAAAATATTTTGTTATAGATCCATCATAACATTCTCCCTTTATAAAAACCAAGTAATTAACAAGAGATAACATAACATATATTTATACTAGAATGTTAAAAAATTATCAATTCATAGACCCCATGATTAGAGTGATTCATAAATAAATCTTGGCTTCTTGAATAACCAGATGGGATACTCAAATAATGGTTAATCATTTAATTTTTTCATTCTATATTGTGTTCTAGAAACACCCAATCCAAATGTAGACACGGTATTGATTCTCAACATTCAAGGCATAAATCGTAATCAAAATTAAAGTATTTTAAGAGGCTATATGACCAACATTATTGAAATGTTATAAAATTAATTTTATTTATATCATATAATGAATTCATATGAATAATATTATTAATTAGTTATATAACATTATATAAAACATTGTTTGTTACTAAGGTGGGGGATAAATATTTATTAAATAATGCAACTCCATAACAAAAATATCATAAAAAAGAATATGGGGATCTATATTATAATATAAGAAATAAATATTTCATTGAAACTGTAATAATATAATTCATTCCCATTTATTTTATCATTATATTGAAAAATATATATTTACATTGACTACAACCTCCATCACATCATATAATCTCAATCCCACATACACAAAACCATCTATAGATAAAAATAAAATAATAATAAGTGAGAGGAATTCCATATGTTGGATAAATAAATACCACATGATATATGAAGAAATTGATATTTTTATAGTAAAACTCCTATTCAAATAAGTCTAATACTCCTTTGAGTGATCATCACAATGTACACTTGAATGGATTCATATCTTAGCACTATATGTTGAGAAAATGTTTCACCATAGGGAACTTGTTTTTGTACTAATCTTTTATTATATTATTTTTCATTGTATCTTGGGAGAAATCATATGATATATAAATTGACATTATAATAAAAGGTGAGCTTATAATATAAAAATGTTGTTTCTTATTTACTCTATTTTTCTTCAACTTATTCTATTGGTCTGATACCTCTAGAGAAATTGTCTGATATAAAAATTTTAACTTAAATGGTATTTTGATACCACTATAACTATTAAATATTATTTATCAATTATTTAATATTATATCAAACACTTCATATTATGTTATTCTTCATTCATTTCATCATATCTATTAATTTTTTCTTAGCATATTATCTTCATTAGTACATACAACCTCATGAATGATATCAACCCCTTAAGCCTATATCACATAAATAGATATTAGAATCATTTAAATACATGTGGATATGGGTACTTCTTATTATCCTCATGGTAAGGGAGTTAGTTGATCTTGATAAACCATCCAATTTATTTGATCTTTATTTTAAGCCTTGTTAATGGTTATTTAGGAAATTCCACTTGTATATATTTCACTCTAGAGATGAGATTTATAAATCTTCATCTTTAATTGCCTCGGTCCTAAAACAATAATGGTATTAAACCCACAATTACATGTTTCATATAATGATACAATGTTCGTACATCCTCCCTCGTGCTTCATCTGGGTTAAGAGAACTCCTCCACTAACTTCTATCTATTTTCTTGTGGACTGGTTTGCGAAATCACTAAGGAGTTTTTTTATGTTAATTCTTTTATATTGACATTAAAGTCACATTAAAATTTTCTATATTTGGTGGGTATTTCCTGATATGTCCATCCATATTCATTGAAATTTGATTAGTACCCTTAATTTTTTTAGATTTTTCTTCATTCTCTCCATGAGGCTTATTATGTGTACAACATCAGTGGTTCATGGGACACCTATCATCAATCTCTATTTTTTTCCTATAAATTACTGAATCTATTCTCTTACTTAAATTATTTTCATTAAATTTATTGTCTTCTTTTATTTTTAATAATAAAAATTTAATTCCTATTGAATAATTTAGTTTTCTTGAATATTGGACGGGTTAAATCAAAGTAGAATGTAAAGAGATTTCATTCATTTATTCTTGTTCAATTAGCAAAGCTAATTCCATCGAATTTGGCCACATGTTTAAGAATTATTTAGGCACATGATTAGCCACTAAATGAGGATAATATTAATTGTTATCAAATATAATATTTATGTTCTTTATTATTCATCAACACCATTTTAGTGAATTTTAAACTTTGAACATCATTTCACATTATGATTGTAATTCCTTCTTAAAATGCACTATTATGTGGTACATTTTTGATCATTAAAGTACCCAATGATTCATCTAATTTTAAGGAATATAATGATAGATATTTTAATATGATATTTTTGGGAAATTTTTCTACACTTAAATATGAACATGTTTGATTCAGGGATCAATGGATAATTTATAGAAAAAAATGGGGATATTTTGTGATGAAAGGAAACAATTCTGGAGAAGTCATATTGGACACCCGCCCACTGATGATACTGTGGGGCCCAAAATACAGGCCCAATGGATCCAAATTTTAGTTTGTCTCTAGAATACATGTATAGGAAGAAATCACTCTTTAGGATACAGGGTTATGTCGGCCTCCATGGTGGTCATCAAAGTGGCCCAATTTGGAGATAAAATTCTGGGACAGATTCTGCGGCCCAGAAAACAATCCTACCAATATGATCATATCTCGGAATCAAAAACTCCAAAAGGGTCCAATTTCTACAGGGTGTTAGGATACATCCGGGTATCCATTTCGGTCTTCTATGTCCCACTCTGATTTGGCCATCTAGAAGTTCTTACAAGCGCGTATGTTCGGTGGATGAAAGCTGGATTCCACCTCGGGTCAAGTGTGAAAAAGTCCAAATTCCACAAGCTTTCCACCACACTAGGCCTACCATAATCAAGTGGGATGCTTTGTACTATTTGAGGCTCGACCCAAGGCTCCCAAAACGCCTATTTAAGGCATTGGTGGTGGAGGATATTTTCATCGTTGATGCTTTGTTCAATTGTAATGTTATGATGCGATTTTGTTGTCTCAAGTTTGTCTTTCACATGTATGTTGTTCAATTCACTTTAGTTTCTAAATAAAAGTTATTCTTATCCTCTTATTCAATTGTTATTTATATCACTTTGATACCGTTGGATCAAGGTGATAATTTATTCACACCAAACCTTGTGAAATTATCACACAACGGTGGAGTGATTGTAATTTTATTGTGTTTTTTTACTTCTCCATTTCTTCCCTCATGTGTCTACTTTCCGCTTCCATTGAAACCATAGAATCAATAGAGGGATAACCCACTTATGGATTTATCCAAGGGAGTATCAAGGGGTTGGATTTTATGTTATTTATCACCCCATTAATGTCTAATCACTTCTTTAATTGAGATTTTTATTTGATGATTTTTAAACTCCATCGTCCTTGTTGAATTTAAGGCCACACAATTCAAGTGCTAATATGAACCTTAACCTTGAAGTGCTCAAAAAATTGATCCTTCAAGTGTATAAGTGATTAGTGTTATGTTTTGTTGGTATAAAAGTAGTAAGTGATGAAGTTGTCTGATCTCCTTAAATGAACTCAACTCAAATATATGAAATTTAAATAAATGAAAAGGGAATATGTCCAATCTACCCCAAGTGATAACCTAGGATCAAATCATTCTTTTTAAATTGAATTAACTTAAGTCTCTTAGAGTTACTTGAAACCCATATATAATCAACCAAATTTGGCCAATTCATAGCCAAAAACATTCCATATTATTTATGTGTCTATAGGTTTCTTCTTAGGTCTCTGAGTATTTTACAACCCAAGCCAAACTACAAGGATCGTCTTACCTTATTCTCTTGGGTAAATTTGAGCATGAATCAAATTTTAACGTCGTTTCTGGGGTCCCGTGTAAGTCATCTAAACACCCATTCTATTCTTCCTCATTTCTTCTTTTCTCATCCAAATTATCTTATCTTTTCCCTTTCTCAATTTTTTTTGCGCATGTCCGCCTACACCCGTGATCAATCAAACCGTCTAGTTAGGGTGGATAGTCTAAGGGATGGGGAGTCAAGTACACCAAGGGAACTCTTTGCATTAGATCCTAATATTCCTAATACTCTAAATTCAGAAATTGAGCCTATTTCAATGGAAGGTCTTCAATGAAACCAACTCATAAACCCGAGTGGGAACCAAAATGGAAACCCAAATGAGGCAGCCCCAAACTTGTGGAAAGAAATTGTCAATCCATGAATGACTACCTCAAACCATCCTAGACCAATGCCCCCTCTTGCATTAGACACAATTACCTAGGAGATTCCAACTACATCATTAAACCCTGTGTCCTAAACCACCTTCCCACATTCCATGGAATGGAGTCCAAGATTCCATACCTTCACATTAAATGGTTCAATGACATTGTAGAAACCATGTGTCCCCCACATCTACTAGAATCAGATAATATGAGGATATTTCATTTTTATTTATAGGATAGAGCTAAAAACTGGATAAACAATTTGAGACCATCATCCATCAACTCTTGGGACCAACTACAAAGATTATTCTACAAAAAATACATTCCCCACCACAAAACAATTGCACTTAAATAGAGTATCCAAAACTTTTTTGAGAAAGAGGTAGAGTCAATCTATGAAACATGGGAGAGATTCAAGGGCACTCTAAACATGGTTCCTCACCATAGTTTTTCTATTCATGAACAATTGAGAATTTTCAATGAAGGGTTGGTTCCGGGGAACAAACAATTCATTGAAATGATGTGTAATGGAACCTTTAAAAACAAATCCCCAAATGATGCTTACAAGTATCTAGAAAGCCTTTCTGATAAAAACCAAACATGGGTAACTTCACCTTATGCTAAAAAGACACAAAGAACTACTGGAATTCATACACTTAGATAAGAGGAAATCCTTAGGGCTAAACTCGCAGCACTCTCTAGGAAGGTTGAAGAATTAGACCTTAGGAAAGTCCATGAAATCTAAACTATAGACCCTGTTTGCACAATTTGTGACAAACATGACCATAAGGCAGACAATTTCCCAACCATTCCATCCATCAAGGATGTTCTTTTAGGAGGACCCCCAGTGGAATTAAATTCCTTGAACTTTTGAAAGCCTCAATACCAAAACAACTTCAAACCAAGGTATAATGACAACTCGGGCTTCCACTGGAAAGATAACCAACAACCTAGCCAACCACAAGGACAAAGTCCATACCCCCATCAGAACTACCAAACCCAAAACCAGTTCTAAACCCAACCTATCCAATACCAATAGCCACCGATACATTTTCAAAAAACCATCCCACCTCCAAAATATCCCCCTGGGATAAACCAATCTTCTCAAGCACTAACCCAAGCTGTTCCACAAATCCTACTAGAACAACTGTGGAAACAAATGGAGATAATAAACTCGGAAGTCTCTTCCCATAAACAAGAACTTCAACCCATCAAAACTGGAAAGGAACCCATTCCTACTCAGGCGGTTCCATCCTCAACTTTAAGGGGAGATTCATGTTGTACTCAAACAACTCATGAACAACTGAAGGTTGTGACTGTTTTAAGAAGTGGGAAATCAATTGAGAATCCTAAAAAACTAATTCAGAACCCACTTGAAGATTCAAAATTGGATGAAAATTCAAATGAACCAAATGATCAAACTGAAAAACATGATAACATTTTCAAAGAAACAACTCTTCAACAAACAACTCCACAACCAGAACCATTTCCTCAATGCATGAGGGGGAAAACCAAGCCTGAGTTGAGTGAAAAACTGAGATAAATCTTATCACATGTCAAGTTGAACATTCCCCTCAATGATGCAATCCAAACCATACCTTCCTACTCAAAGTACCTTAAAGAATTTTTCATTTTTAAAAGAAAATTTTCACATAAAAACCAATTCCTTTTGGCTGCAAATGTGAGTACTACCATTCAAGGGACCATTCCTCCTATGTTGAAAGAACCGTGTTTCCCTTACATCAATGTTGAACTATGAGAGAGAAGAGTTGTCAAGGCCTTGTTTGACCTAGGTTCTAGTGTCAATATCATTCAATATACTGTGTACTTCCAGTTAGTCCTAGAAGAACTCCAACCCACATCTGTCACACTTAAACATGCTGATCATAGCATTAGGGTTCCAAAGGGTATTTTAAAGGATGTTCTGGTAAAGGATGAAAACATCATCTATCATGCTGACTTCATTTTCCTTGAGAACCATCCAAACTTAAGAAATAAGGAACAAACCCCAATCATCCTTTGTCTTCCTTTCCTTACAACAATCAACTCTATTATCTGAGTTCAAAATGGGAACATGACCATAACCTTTGGAAACATGAGTCTATACTTGAACATCTATAATGCAAGCTCAAAAATAGGGGATGATGTGGTCATTCATGAAGTAAACATGATAGGAAGCATTGATAATGAATCCCTAGAACATCAATGAATATTTGATGGTTGTTTAAGTTAGGATGAGATTGATTTCCTTTGTTCACATGAAGTATGTTTATCTCTTTGGCTTGAATCATTCTCAAATTTCTCTTATGATGAATTCATAGGTCCAATAGTCAGTGAAAACTTTCAGCAAACCACATTCATGGAGACCAATCAAACTTCCTTCCATAAATCTGTTCAAACCAATCTTGGAGCTGGAAATTCTATATCTGGGGAATCATTCCTAACTGAAAATATAAAAAAAAGAAATTGATATTGATCCAATGTCCCAATATTCTGCTGAAATTATGAACCAACCTGATCTTGAATTGAAAGAACTTATCACTGCACTCAAGTATGACTTTATAGGGGACAATAAAACACATACTATTGTCATTTCTTATTCTCTTGAAGACAGTCATGAGAGGATGCTTCTAGATGTCATTATAAAACATAAGAAATCCATTGGCTGGACCCTATCTGATATTCCTCGGATTAGCCCACTTATCAGGACTCATAGGATTGTTCTGTAATCTGATTCAAAGCCATGTCTTCAACCTCAACGGTGACTCAATCCTAATCTCATGGAAGTAGTGAGGAAGGAACTTCTACAATTGTTTAAAGCTGGTATCATCTATCCCATAGCTGAGAGTGAGTGGGTGAGCCCAATCCAAGTGGTTCCCAAGAAGGCAGGAATAACAGTGATAACAACTAAGTATGGAGAGATTCATCCAACTAGGGTGAGTAGTGGATGGAGGGTCTGCATAGACTATAAGAAGCTAAACTCATTCACTAAGAAGAAACATTTCCCCTTAACATTCATTGACCAGGTCCTTGAAAGAGTGACAGGTCATGCGTTATACTGTTTCTTAGATGGGTACTCAGGGTATGATCAATTTGAGGTCTCCCTAGAGGATCAAGGGAAGACTACAATCACATGTCCATTTGGCACCTTTGCTTTCAAACACATGCCCTTTCTGTTATGCAATGCCCCTAGAATCTTCTAGTGGTGCATGATGGGAATCTTCTCGGACATGGTAGTGTATTTTCTTGAGGTCTTCATGGATGACTTCTCTATGTTTAGGGATACATTTGAGGGATGTCTGAGGAATGTAGAGAGAGTCTGGTCAAGATGTGAAGAAAATAATCTATCCTAAACTGGGAAAAATGCCATTTCATGGTTAAAGAGGGACTAGTTATAGGCCATCTAGTCTCATGTAGAGGGATTGAAGTTGATAAAACCAAGTTTGACATCATTCGTCACCTTCCAGCACCCATAACGGTCAAGGAAGTATGGTATTTCTTAGGACATGCTGGTTTCTATAGAAGATTCATCAAGGACTTTAGTTCAATCTCCCATCCCCTTTGTGCTCTACTAGTAAAGGATCCTCTATTTGTTTGGACAGAAAGTTGTGTGGATTCATTATCAACCCTCAAATCCTCTCTCACCTCTCCTCCCAATATGAAATCTCCAAACTGGAACCTTCCTTTCGAACTTGTGTGTGATGCCAGTGACTTTTCTGTAGGAGTTGTGTTAGGACAACGTTGTGATAAAACTCCTTATGTCATTTCCTATGCAAGAAAATCCTTAAATGATGCCCAAATCAACTACACCACTACTGAAAAGTAGTTACTTGGTATTGTGTTTGCCTTATATAAGTTTAGGTCCTACCTCTTTGGATCCCCCATCATTGTGTTCACTGACCATTCTGCACTAAAATACCTCTTCCAAAAATAATATGCTAAGGCTAGACTGATTAGGTGGGTCCTTCTCTTACAAGAATTTGACCTCACAATCAAGGATAAAAAGGGTGTTGAAAATGTTGTAGTTGATCATTACTCTGGGATGGAAGTCAAAGATAACTCAAATCACCTTTCTGTTTCTGATTCATTCCCTGATGAAGACCTATACTCTGTGAGTAACTTCCCTTGGTATGACATCATAGCCAATTTCTTAGTTACAGGAGTCATCCCAAAATTATTAGGGACTCATGCTCGAAGGAAATTCCTTTCCGAAGTTAGGCACTATGTGTTTGATGATCCATACCTCTATAAGTTCTGCCCTGACCAAGTCATTAGAAGTTCTGTCCCAGAATCTGAACAAGATTCCATCCTTAAATTCTGTCATAGTGAGGCATGTGGAGGTCACTTTTTTTCTAAGAAAACATCTACTGAGATTCTTCAGTGTGGTCTCTTCTGTCCCACCCTCTCAAAGGACTCCTACACATTTTGTCAAAGTTTTCCTAGGTGTCAACATGTAGGGTCCATCACAAAAAGGAATCAAATGCCACTCACTCCCATCTTAGTGGTTGAAATCATTGACTGTTGGGGAATTGATTTCATGGGTCCCTTCCCAAACTCTTGGGGATATCATTACATTCTCTTAGATATTGATTATTTCTCAAAATGGTTTGAGGCCATTCCCACAAAATCCAATGATCATCAGACTATGATTAGATTCGTAAAAGAAAACATATTCTCTAGATTCGGAATACCTAGAGCTATCATTAGTGATCATGGAACTCATTTTTTCAATCATCCATTCTCATTACTCCTGGAAAAGTATGGTATTTCTCACAAAGTATCCACTGCGTACCATCCTCAAATCAACGGTCAAGCTGAGATAGAAAATAGGGAGATTAAGAATATTCTTGAAAAAACAATCAATCTTTCTAGGAAGGATCAGTCCGAGAAACTCTTGGCTGCTCTTTGGGCCTATAGAACCGCATATAAAACCATTTTAGGAATGTCCCCATATAGGTTGGTTTATGGTAAAGCATGCCATTTTCCAGTGGAGATTTAACATAAGGATTTTTGAGAAATTAAGAAAGTGAATTATGACCTCTCATTGGCCGAAACAAAAAGAAAATTATATCTCAATGAACTTGAGGAACTTAGGATGGAGGCTTATAAGAATTCAAGGATCAATAAAGCTAAATTAAAAGCCTACAAATCTCGAAATCTTAAAGGAAAACACATTGTATTGGGTAAACCAATTCTTTTGTATAGTTCTAAACATCATCTACACCCGGGAAAGTTGAGGTCCGGATTGTGAAGCCTATACATAATGCATAAGGTGTACTCCAATGGGGCTGTGGAAGTTCAAGATCCCACCAATGGTCAAACCATTAAATTTAATGGTCATAGAGTCAAACCATTCATTGAATCATTCCCAAAACATAAAGTAGATGAAGAATTGTGTGAACCCACCTTAGATGGAGAAAATAATTAATCAATTAGGGGTCCAAGTCAAGCTAATAATGTAAAAAAAAGCGCTACATGGGAGGTAACCCATGGTTTTCAAGTTTCCTATCATTGTTTTTTTAATCAACTATATATTTTAAATAGGATTAAATAATCATTTCTTTATTTAATAAAAAAAACATTGTTGATATGTTCTTCTCTTATGAGTATGGATGGAAATGAAATGGGAGCACCATATTCATCTATGTCACATGGTGTGATCCCTGAGTAATACCTTACCCAAAAATTTAAAAGAAGACATTGTATCGTCAGTTTATTTTATTTTATTTTTGTTTCTGTAGGTTAAAAAAATTAGACTATTGACATGTTCTTCTTTTATGAGTATGGATGGGTATGAAAGGGGAGCACCATATTCATCTGTGTCACGCGATGTGATCCCTGAGTAATACCTTACATAGAAATTTAAAATAAGACAATATATCATTAGTTTGATTTTAAAAAAACAAAAAAAATTAAAAATTATCAAATATATAAAAATGATGATGCTAGGAATTAAATTAGTCAGTGTGTTGTTTGTTTTGTCTAGTTTGTTCTTCTTTGTATGGTTCAGGAAATATTTTGGGTCATACAAGTTCAATCAAGGAGGTGCCTACATCCCCCAAGAGATCAAAGGACTAATTTGGAGGAGCAAGAACTTCAACTTCAACCACCAGGTGACTTCATTCCATGATCCTCATATTTCAATTTCTTTTTTGGAATTCCCTTCTCTACCTCTACTCCTTCTAAATTTTCATTTCTTGAAACACTGGGGACAGTGTTGTTTTACGTTGGGGGGGAGATGAAATAAAAAAAATTGCTTTTGTGAAAAAAAATGATTTGAAAAAAAAAATCTGTGTAAATGGAAGGAAAAAGTCATTTAACTTTTAACATGGTAATACACATTGCACACATTGAAACTGAATATCAAATAATTTAGCATGACTCGATTCTGATTTTAATCCCCGCATAATTTTATGAGCATAGATTTTGGAAAGTGTGGTTATCCAATGTGATATTTCGTTGTTTATATTTTCATCCAAATAAAAAAGAATCACAATTCATGTCATTTGGATAGTGGAGTATTAGTTTGAGTTCATGGGGTCCCCCAATTAAATATAATAGTTTTGGTGACCATTTTACTTTTAATATGAGTATTCAATAAACAAATTAAAAAAATAATAAATTTGTGTGTATAGTAATGAAATGACCAAATGTGTGGCTTTCAACATTTAGGGATCATGACTCCATAGTTGTCTGGCCCAGAGTTAGTAATTTTATCTCTATTTTTAGTAATTTGAATTTGTTTTTGAATGAGTTAAGTCGAGATGATGCCCGAGTATGTGGGCCTCACATGGTGCCCTAAAGTATTTGAGCCTAGGAGTCATCAGCAATGTCTCGCTACAGGGGTCGACTCTTTTGAGAGCAATTTCAATTACCATGGAAAAATTGCAAAAACAAAAAAACACAAAAAAATAAAAAAAAAATTGAGTACTAATCTTAATATTGAAATTTGATTCCACCTAGAGCTTCCATTATTCCCTTCTTGAATAAAGATGAACCCACATGTCTAACGCGATGCACAACACATCATCACTCTTAATTGATATTGGATGAATTATGGAGATGAATTTGAACAAAAGAATGGGCTTGGGATTGGGATCTGTTAATGAAACTACCTTGTATTAAAATATTTTTATGGGTTTCATGACTGTTTGGTATAATGGTTTTTGTTTATCATTGTGTATTTCAATGTTTTTGTAAAATTGAATTCAAATTTCATATTGTTGAGATATATTTTGCTCGAGAATTGAAAAACTCAAGATGGGGGTGTGATTAGCCACTAAATGAGGATAATATTTATTGTTAATATATATAATATTTATGTTCTTTATTATTCATAAACACCATTTTAGTTCATTTGACACTTTGAACATCATTTCACATTATGATTGTAATTCCTTCTTAAAATTCACTATTATGTGGTACATTTTTTGAACATTAAAATACCCAATGATTCATCGGATTTTAAGGAATATAATTATAAATATTTTAATTTTATAATTTGGGAAATTTATCTACACTTCAATATGAACATTTTTTATTTAGGGATCAATGAATAATTCATGGAAGAAGATGGGGATATTTTGTGATGAAAGGAAAGAATTCTGGAGAAGTCAGATTGGAAACCAGCTCACTGATGAGACTGTGGGGCTCAACATAAAGGCCCAATGTATCCAAAATTTCATGGGGTTCTAGAAGACGTGTATAGAAACATATAATTCCTCGGGATATAGTGATAATTCGGCCTCAATGGTGGCCATTAAGGCATCCCAATTTGGCGATAATATTCTGGGCCATATTCTGCGGCCCATAAACCAAATTCTACCAATATGATCATATCTCGGAATACACAACTCCAAATTGGCCCAAATTTTACATGAGGATAGGAGAAATCAGGGAATCCATTTTTGTTATCTATTTACCACTCTAATTTGGCAATATAGGACATAAAAGCACATCTTTTCGGTGGATGAAAGATGGCTACCACCTCGGGTTAAGTGTGGAAAAGTCCAGGTTCCACAAGATTTCCACCACCCTAGGCCTACCATAATCATGTGGGATGATTTTTACTATTGGAGGCTCGACCCAAGGCTCCCAAAATTCCTTTTTAAGTAAGTGTTGGTGGAGGAGGTTTATATCTTTGATACTTTGTTCAATTGTAATGTTATGTTACGATTTTGTTGTCTCAAGTTTGTCTTTCGCATGTATGTTTTTGAATTCACTTTAGTTTCTTAATAAAAGTTTGTATTGTCCTCTTATTATATTTTTATTAATATCACTTTGATACCTTTGGATCAAGGTGTAAATTTATTCACACCAAACCTTCTGAAATTATCGCACAATGGTGGAGTGATTGTTATTTTATTGTGTTTTTTACTTCTCCATTTCTTTCCTCATGAGTCTACTTTCCGCTTCCATTGAAACCATATAATAAATGGAGGGATAACCCACTTATGGTTTGATCCAAGGGAGTATATAGGGGATGGATTTTGTGTTATTTATCACCCAAATAATGTCTAATCACTTCTTTAATTGATATTTTTATTTGATGATTTTTAAACTCCATCGTCCCTGTTGAATTTAAGGCCACACAATTCAAGTGCTAATACGAACCTTTACCTTGAAGTGCTCAAAACTTTGATCCTTAAAGTTTAAAGGTGATTATTATTATGGTGTGTTGGTATAAAATCAGTAAGTGATGAAGTTGTTTTATCTCCATAAATGAACTCCACTCAAATATAAGAAAGTAAAATAATTGAAAAAGGAATACGTCCAATCCACACCAAGTGATAACCTAGAATCAACTCATTCTTTTAAATTGAATTAAATTTAGTCTTTTAGTTTTCCTTAAATCCAATATAAAATCAACCCAATTTGGCCAATTCATTTCTAAAAACATTCCATAGAATGTACGTGTCTATAGTTTTCTTCTTAGGTCTCTGAGTATTCGACAACCCAAGCAAAACTACAAGGACCGTCTTACCTTCTTCTCTTGGGTAAATTTGAGTGTGAATCAACCCATGCTCAATATTTTTTTCTTGTGAAAACTCTTTTCTCATAATAAAATTTTCATAATAGAAATTAATTGGTAAATTTGATTGGTTATTCAATAATTCCTCTTGTCCAGGTAACCGATTCATGATCTTTTTAGCTGTATGACTAGAAATTTTACACATTACACACATATATTTACCATGATTATGATTATGAATTTTTGAAAACCTATCATGACCATTGAATTTTTCTTCTTGGATTTATTGTACCAAAGTAATATTTTTATTCTTATCATATATTGATTATATATTTTTTTTCAACATGTTCTTATTAGTACTAACATTCCTTGATATTTTATAATTCTATATAATTTATTCTTTTATGAAATAGAAGGACCTTCTTTTCTTAGTTATAATAAAATCATTAACAAAATTATTATTTTATGTAGTTTTTTAATCATTTTTATTCTGATCATTCATAAAATAAAACATACTTTCATTTACACTTAACTTCTTATATTTTGATCTTCTCTCCTTAGTAAATTGTGATTTTTTCTTGATTATTACTAAATAACACTCATAATAATGATGTAATGTTTTATTTCAACAGTTATTGAGTATTTCATGTTATAAATTTATATATAGAGAATATCATTTTTATTTTATATGTAAATTGTATCAACTCAATAATATTTACAATTTTTTCATATTTTATCCCTATAATTAAATTCCTTAAATATTAATCATTCATGGAAATAAAATTACAGCACTATGGGTACTTGTGTATAAACTTACGACAGATTCAATATTAACCAATACATACACTTCATTTTCTTGTAGAAATAGTATATATTGATTTTATTCCATTATGTTATTAAATAATATTATATTTTATCTAAAACTCTTTGAGGATATTCTCCTATTGGAAATCAAATTAACCTCTTTTGATAATGTTGTATGTTTTTTTGGATTCTTTTCCACCCATATTTTTCCATATTTATATTTATTTCCAGTATTAGAAGATGATACCATATTAGTATAAATATATTTATACAATAACTTATTTACCCTTTTCCCTGATTATATAGGAGACAAATTAGGTGACCATATAAATCTATTTTTATCACTATAATAATAATTTTTGTAATTACTTTTTTCCATGACCTTACGGGAAAATAATTAGTAGATATTTTGACTATATTTTTTCCTACCTTGAATATTATTTTAGTAAATACGTTGTTCTTATTATTTTGGGAATACATATCATGTATAGATTCTAAATTTCTCAGTTTTATATCTCGTTTAAAAATATTGATTTCGATAGTTTTATTCTAAACATATAATTAGCCTAACAATTATTTCCATTAATTTGACATATTCTAAATATTATCTACATGATTTTTATATTCCTTTAGAAATTAATTGGGATGTTATTATCTCCTATTTCATTTAAACTCCCTTTGGTATATTTTATTTTTCATTCTTAATTTTAATTATCCTTATAATGCTGATAATTTTTATTTTGTCTCCCCAATTTTTTATCTGAATGTATCTTTTTTACAAGAATTTATTTGATTAATTATTCATACCCCTTGAACTTATTTCCCAATTTTAACCCTTTAGAGCCTAATTATAATATCATGAGACACACTCATAAGATTATATGGTGATTATATATTCTCTTGAGACTCCTCTTCAGTGACTTTACAGGAATCATCAATAAAGATAATACCACCTAAAAATTTACTTCCAGATCCATAATATTCTAAAAGATCATCAAGGATTATCCATTTATAAATTTACTATTAAAGTGACTAAATATTCTAATTTCATTCATTATTAGTTTAATCCATCTTTTCAATTTCATTGGATTTCTCTAAAATCTCATAATTTAACTCTAGAACTTTTTTCGAGTTCAAATGACCATCTAATTGATCTATGAACTCATATTTAATTCAAACCATATATCTTTTAAGTTCATATAAATATTCAAAACATTCATTCAATATTTTTATGATCCTCTATTTTTTATTTATTTTCACATCTAATTATTCTATGTCCCCTTATAACTGTAATTGAATATCAATTACACCCTCTAGTTTATTCTTCTATTTAACTATTTTTTATTTCTTCTCATGATATTTCTATTCTTACTTCTCTTAAACTTTTTATTCTTTCACCTTTTACATTAATTAATAGTGAACCTTATAAATTGATAACACTTCTTCATTATTACCATAAATAATATAGTTTGTTAAAAAAAGTAAAACATTTTTTCAATGATTCAACTTATTGTAACACAAGACACCCTAAGTGGGGTTGGTGAATCAGGTTATAGAGAAAATAAAAAAAATGTTTATTATATTATAATCTTGTTATATTGTTAGTTTGAACCATGTTAAAATTTTAAATCTTAATGATTCAATAACCAATGCAAACAAAATTATGTAGGAATGTAATCATTCAAAAACATAAATATTTTATATAGTTTACCACAAAGAACTATGTCAAAAGAAAATAAACTGATGATGTGTCTATGTGAAAATATAAACTAAGAAATACTAATTTTATGAATATAATGTTTTTTTTGTGGTCCATCAATTCCAGGAACACTAAAATTATAATATTTAAGGTTCAATCACTCATAACCTAACATAAACACCATCTTTGTTACTTTTTTCATTGATTTTATGAACTATGTGGTATATTTATAGACTTTAGGTCCTCTTTAAGTTCATCATGGAATGCATGAACTGGTTATATATTTATCTCTATTTTTAATCATTGTGATTTAACATATATTCCTCTTCTTATTCAGGCCTCATGGATTCAACTCCTAATGAATTAAAGTTATGTGTTTTTTGTCTTCATAATTTTACAACACTTTATTTTATATGATTATAATTCCATGAATGGAATTATATTATTAGTCACTCAATATAATAAATAAAGATATCTTATTGATAGAATCATTTTTCACAAGTCATATACCTTAAAAATCATCCCATATTTATATACTAGAATTCCACAATGTGTTTATTTTATACTATCTCAATTTTATTATATTTCATCTAAATTCAATTAGATTTATTAGTATAATCCTTATTTTATTGTATTTATTTAGTCATCTAGAACTTATATATCAATTTTTAATATAGTCTTTATATTTATACTTTATTTTTATTTATCAGTGCACTTTCTTCATGATAATGAAGTAATTATTTTCATATCATTCATGTACCTCAAAGTATGTAATATTTTCATCTTCTTTCATGAAATACTATCGTTATATGTGTAAAAGCATCACATATTGAATTTTAAATATAAAAAATAGACTTAAAGAATACTTTTTTACCATTATATATGGTATCCCTTCATTATTTTTCTTTGTATAGTTAAAAATGCACTGATACCTCTAATAAAAACTTCTTAAATTACTCATAAAACTTAGATATTCTTTAAGAAATATATCATTTCTCATAAACATATTCACTGAATGATCTATAAAGAGGTGTACTTTGAAACTAGTAACCACTCACTTCATGAAAAAATAGGGAATTATCCATTATTCTTCACTCTTCTCACTATCGATTTTGAGATCTCATGATTTTCTCATCCTTTATACTTAGTTTATTCTAATATTTATAAACAAATATCATTGATTTACTCATCTGAAAATCACGGTCTACCATCCATTATATACCCTTACTTTTATTTCCTATTTTCCATACCTATAAACAAAATATTAATATTTTCCAAACAAATCTAGTATTCCTAGCATGAATTCATTACTCCATTTTTCATTTCCATCCTCGATCTCATTGTGAATCCATTCATAATATGATCATTATCATAGTTATTTTCATTGTAAAGGTTCAAATAACTCAATTAATTTTGGGCATGGTATATAACTATTAATAAAAATCTATTTGAGACATGTTGAAAAGATATACGATGAATGCAGAAAGAAATTTCAATGCATATTTTCACTTAACTGAAGTAGGCCTGACAATAACTCCTAGAACAAACCCAACATGGAATGATGTAAGGGATGACACAGACGATGTATCTTAATTCTAAGAGTTCGTATTTTTAATTGATTAATATTGTATTTTTTAATCTCAATACCATATTGGAAACCCATAATACACGCCTCTAATTATAATGCATGAGGCGCATTATCCAACGTTCATTAAGTCGCTAAATATTTTCCTATTGAAATGAAATTCTGCTACAAGTTCATTCTTTCCAATGCTTACTCATGAATTTTCTAATGTTCTCTATTCACTAATGTTACCCCCTTATATTGATATTTTTATACATAGATTTTAAAAATTATAAACATATGGAATTAAATTCCCTTTTATAGATAAACCATCTTTTCTACAAATAAACACACACACACATATATATATATATTCAATTTACTTATATATTCAAAATATCACCATGTAACATTAAGTGAAACAAACCTTTAAGTTATGTGTACTCAAACAAATCTTATTTTAGATAAATCAATGCTTCTTTCCATGAATGTTATGAATGAAATAATAATATCACCTAGGAACTTATAGTTTAATATCATCAATTACTTCACCATACTAGTCATTCCTTAATATATATTTTAAACAAATATAATATAGATGCATGGTTGTAATAGATTGATACTTCCTTGTCCCCAATATGGTTTAGGTCCCCCAAACAACTTATATATTTTTAAAATACCTCTCTTATGTGAGTTGTGTGTCCTCTATACTTGGATTCAGGTACTCTCATAACTAAAGTGTTTCACTCAATGAGGTATTGGTCCTCCATCGTGGTTGGTTACTCCCATGATATATAAATTCCTTGGAATGGTGTGAGTACCTAAATGTAGTTTATATATGTGAGGTGGGTTTTAATGTAGGGTACATTGAATTCTTTGGTTTCTTTTTGTGGATATTTTTTTATATGGGATGTCTAAATAGGGATAATTGACATTTATTTTGTAATTATTCTAAAACAATATATGATATTCTAATTTCTATTTTGAATTTGAGCTTACTGGTATTCCATTCTATTCTTTATGGGTTTGGTTAGTATTAATAATTATGTATATACTCAACCCTACATAGAAGTTTCACCCACATGTGTATTATCTTTTACATGTGATCAGAATTTTAGTGGAAATCTTGTTGGAAAAAGTGTCAATTGAGTAGAAGCATTGTGTTACCCTGAGGTGATAGGTATAGGAATAATTGTTTAGGTTGTTTATGTTATGGTATCATTATAACATTTTAGTTGTGTTGGGTTAGTTTTTACCTTTGGGATATTAGGCCTTTTCATTAATGGATTTTTCATTATATCACAAATAATTATGGATAATTTGTTTTTTTATGAATTATACATTATAGTTGAAATTTTTTCTAGAAAATATTTATATATCCTTTATAGATATTTTTTCGTATGGGTTCTGTAACACCCCGAGATTTTATGAAAAATATTCTTTTAATTAATGTCTTGTGTTGTATTCTACACCAAGATTACCTTGCGCTATACGCAACACCGTATTAGCTTGTAGTATACGCAACACTATTCTTGGACCGTGTTACACAGAATTTTGATAATAGTTATTCTACGCAACATTGAGTATATATTTATATATATATATATATTAAATATATAAATGAAATATGGTTGGATTCTGTTATACGAAACAAGGAAGGATTCTTTCACAACACGCAACCCTGACTTGGCTTGCATTACACGCAATCACGACCTTCCTCGATAGCGTGTGTTGTACGCAATACCGGGATTTAATAAACAATGTTATATTATTATAATATTGTCATGAACTAGCCGTTATGAATATTATTAACTAAATTTTGAATTTTATAACATTATTATTCATCTTACACATTTCTAGAACATGGTATAAGAACAAAATAAATTTTTCGGGTAAAATAAGTATTTTTCAAAAAATGCATTTTTACCGCCTTTTGATGGCGCACCCACTTTAAATATAGTTTTTGAAATGTTTATATGTTCAATTTGACAAAATAATATTCTTCTTTTGAATCAGGATGTAAAAATTTACATTATATAAAGTTTTGATATTTTTCTGACAACTTTCATATTTTAATGAATAGTAAAAACACGCTATATTTTAATTAAAAACAACTTTTTTCATCGTAATATATTATGTGGTTAAATTATAATATTGAATGGTTTTAAAGTATATTTAGAATATATTTTTACCACTTAATATAATGTTGGTCATTGGAAACAATTTTACAATTAAACCGAACATAAACAAGTGTCAATCTTTTGATAGTTATTATCTCTTAAAAACACGCTTTTTGTTTTGACAGCAGGAATTAATTTTAATTTAATTTCTGCCACTTCTTTGATTTGAATTTAGAAAAATGGATTCCATATTTGGAATCAGGATGTTCAAATTGTGTAAATAGATAACTTTTATTTTTAGACATTTTGAATAATTACTGCGGTAAATATTTTATTTACCATGGTTAAGGGTAAATCCGATAAATAAGGGATAAAAAATAATATTATAATAACATTAAATTACCCTAAAACGTGTATTAACCCCATTGGTTGATACATGGTCGACCATGGGCATCTTTGGGTCGATTTGGGGACCCCATTGATCCACTTGTAAGTGATAATGAAACTTTATTTTAATTAAGTTAAAATGAATACAAAATTGACACAAGCATATATCTTTTAGCAAAACAATTGTTACATAGGGTTATATATGTTGTATTTTAGATTATAAATATTCATTAGAAAGATAAAACGATTTCCTACATAATTGTATTTTATTTGTAATTTTTAGACTTTATATAATTTAATTTATTTATGACACAATGATGATGCAATAATTATCTTATTAATGAAATATTGATATAATTGATTTATAAACACCAAAATAAATGTAATTTGAGACTTTTTATGAATTCCACTAATTTTATAGGTTACTATGATATATTAATGTTGATTTAATTAACTTGGTTCGAACATTTAATTCTGTTATGACTTTCACAAAAATCATATATCAAATAGTGTCAAAATTGACACAAAATAGTTTTTAAATCAAATATTATATTATTAATTGTTATTTTATTCCTAAAAATCTATGGTTCGGCCAAATGACTTAGATAAGGATATATATATTAATAATAAACAATTTGGGGTTCGTTTGGCATGTTATAGTAAGTGTATTAACCATATAGTGAAATAAAACAAAAGACACGGTAAAAGTTAAATTATTTAACTTGGAGTTAAATCTAATTGATAAGGTTAAAATAATATCCTAAACTTGTCTAAATTCTATTGGTTGATAGGATTTCGACCCATCCCCACTTTAGCTTCGAAATAAGACCCTTTGGAACCATTATAAACCGATTTTGACTTTAATATAAAATAATATTTTGAGATATTCCTAAGGTGCCCCTCTCCTCCCCTATAAAAGGACACCTCCTCCCCCTCCTCCTCACACCAATTTGAGCACTCAAGCTCGGCCAACCCCTGCCAAAATCTCTTCTCCACTTCCCTAGAAACATCCTAGAGGTTCTTGTATTCTTCAAAGACCAATTTTAGTTCCCTAAGAGGAGGTCTCCAAAAGGCGCTTCAAAGAAGAGGTAATTAGCGTTACCAATTCTTTCATCTTTATTTCTTCTTCCACTTCTTCTTATTAGGTTGTTTCTTTATGAAGTAATAACATCAGTATCACTCATATACTGATATGTTATTATAAGTATGAAACAACCCTATTTCACCATCTATCCATCCTATGGAAAAAGAAATCACCGCCCGTGCGTACGTACGGAATACCGTCTCCACGCCGTGGTGTAATCTATTTTCCACCACCACCTTACATGGATGGGTATAATGGTGTAAAGAATAACTATACATAGTTATTAAAACATCATATTGATTCTGATATATTGTATAATCCACTCCAATTCAATTCAATTTTTATGGAAATGATATCATCGCTCGTGCGTACGTACGGACTACCGTCTCCACGACGCGATGAGATTCATTCTCCATGTTAACCATTTAAGAATGATTATAAAGTATATATAAGAAATAATAATGAAATATATGACATTATAAAGCTACTGGATTTATGTATATATATATATATATGTATGTCATCTACTTACTTCCATTCAAGACAATAAGGAAAGGAAAACAGCGTTCATGCGTACGTACGGACTACCGTCTCCATGAACGGTGTTTTTCATTTCATTTATCTATCTTATATATATATACATATACTGAATATATATGATATATAAATCATATTTTATATTCTGGAAGTAAGTAAATCATGATATAAGTAATAATAATGTCAAGAACAACAAGTCAAAACACCTACGATAAAATGAAACGATTTTACCCAAAACGCTTCTTTAACATGGAATTTACAAAAGAACGGGTAATATAATGTTATAAGTGAACCATATATGATATCATAACAATGAATATGATTCTGGAATAAGTCAATAACATTATTTAAACCATTATACAAGAGCTTCGGACACGTACATAGCAAATCGGACCTAAGGTAAGGGAAATATCACAATCTCATTTTATTCCGAGATTGTTTATTCGTAAGTATTTACTGGGGTTTATTTTATCATCCACATCCATGTTTCCTCAATATGTAATATTATTTCCATCCAACTACAATGGTTTAAATCCAATTTTACCCTTTGGTTAGTTTTTAGTAAAAGATATGAAAGGAATCTTTTGTCGTTTATCGTACGAGGTACATTTTGACTTTTTCGACAAAAGTACAAAGAATGTTTTTTTAACTTATACGGCACGAACGGATTTATACTGTTTTATAAAGCCTTGTTTTCATGAAGCTTCCTCTAAAAGATTTCATGACTATTTTCAATAAAATCTCTTTCTTTTAAAATTTCATGATGTTTTGTGAAAAGAAATTGATTTTGAAGAAGAAAGGATATTTTCCTCAAGAATTCAATTCAAGTGTTTTATCAAAATTATTTTCCATCTAAGATAATAAAGGGTTCTGTTTCTATCCATATTTTTACATTGATTGACTATGTTGTGATGGAATAATTCTTATGAATTCCTTTATCTTATATGAATGGTTTTATGATGTCATGTTGTTTAATAATCCCATTTTTATTACATGGGTTATGAAATGATGTATGACTTATGATTTTGTGGAACACATAAGAATGGTATCATTATGAGATGGGTGGGACCTTTATCTCCCTCCAATGCATTCGGTAAAGATTTTATATCTCATGAGATAGACATGGCTGGAATGGTAGGTTATACCGGTTCAGTGAAACAGGACTGAAACGAGGGTTACTCGATTCAGAAAGGGACTTTGTCCACAAAGATAGTCTTGGCAATGAGTCTTGACTAACAAGAAATGATTCTCTATGATTATGTGTGAATGCCACAAAGTTTCATGTTTTATGTTATGATTATTTTGATTACATTTCACTGCCATGATTTACCCCATGTTATGAAATTATGATCTCTTTTGCAGGTTAAGATTTCCAAAAGTTATGTGCTTATGTATATGATGTGATTGATATTTCTTTTGTTTACCCTTACTGAGCATTTGAGCTCACCCTTTTATGTTTACTTTTCCCCAGGATATAAAGAAAGGTTTTAGGTAAAAAAAAGGGGATGACCTTTATGGGAGATGTTGAAGAACTTTCACCACGATTAGAAGATTACGTTCTGAGTTTCCAAAGACACTAAACTATTACGGTCCTTGTGTGTGTGTTTTTGTTATGTACTAAGTATTCCGCAAATGTAATGTAATGTCCATGTACGATAAGCTTCGGGTCTCTACAGTTGGTATCAGAGGAAAGGTTTAGTCAACCTTTGGAAACTAGGATGCGAAAACGTTAGTGAGATCCCTAGAAATATTTCTACGGTATGTCTAGGGATGTCCCTAAGGTTAAGTATACGTATAGGTTATAGTACTAGAACTACGCTAACGATCATAGAATTAAACCTAAGATGTTAGATATTGAGGGTGCTCCCCCTTTACTATGTTGTCTTCCCTAGCATGATTTCGCCTCTCACAAAATTCTTTTTGTGTTTTAGTTAATGAAGGGAACCAGAAGGAATTCGGTTAACATTGAATCCAATGGGCAAATTGGTGACTATGAGCAACAAAATTGTGTAATGCCTAAAGATAAAGATATTGTGATTATGCCGAATCAGTCATCGCGATATATGATTAACAAGGTGAAATTTAGCGGTATGACAAATTCATCAAAGAAGAGGAAGATAAACTATTATGCATGTTTGCATGTTGAGGAGCATAAAGAAAGGAAGATTGAGATTTCTAAAGAAGGGAAGAAGAACCTTGAGGAATACCTCAAATGGAGGGACCGATGTTATCTGTGTGGAGAAAAGGGTCGCAGAGTGACAGATTGTTATGGAGTTCAATGTCTTATTTGTGGAGAACATAGGCATTACCCAACTCAATGCCCTGACCTAAAAAGATACTTCTAAATCAAGGAAGGACTTCTTCCAGGACAATCATTGAAGTGGATGGACTGAAGTGTTTATGTATTGGTATTCATGAATAATGTTGTTGAGGTACATTGAAATATTTATGTATTGGTATAATGTGGTATTCAAAGTGATTGGGATATTTTTAATAAGATGATATGCGCATAATGAAGGGAAAACGAGAAAATGAAATGTTTAACAGTATTCATGAGCTCATGATTGATATAAGGACTAAGTGATATCATGGTTTGAGTATATAGAATTTTGGGGATTTTGGTATGTGGAAAGTGTTAACTTTTAACTGCATTCAAGTTTTCACTAAGGTTCAATGGGTATTCAAGAGAATACATGATTAAGGACTTTGAATGTTTGGAATGTGACCAACAAAACATATCTTAAGATATATGGGGATCAACGATGGTATTAAATCTCTGGTAATCGTTTTTACTATGTTATGAGAATGGACTGCAGTATTATGGATAAGCCTAAAGATTGGAATGGATTATGTTGGACATAAGTTAGTATTGTTTAAGGATTGAAGTTTTTTCGATATTATTGATGGGATGTTATAGTAATATAGTTTTAGAAAAAGGACAACCTGCAGGACGGGCGACAGCCCATCGCTTCGGACAAGGCTGTGGGAATCGAACCCACAACCGAAGTGCGACTGGCCTTTATCGCCTACCACTGGCCTACAGGAAGTCCCCGTTTAGTAGAAACTAGTTTTATTTTATTAAGCGGTATGATATATGAAGTATAGATTCATTTTTGGAACCATATACGATTAATCTCACTATAAGATGGACTTATATCTTTTGCTAACCCTTTGTTTGAAATAGATGGAATGACCCATCCTTCTATCACATGATCTGCTAATGCTTCACGAATAACAAATTCAACTTCATTTCTTTATGATATGAAGTGGAAATTGTTCAATTCACGAACAACAGTGAGATTGTAACAAAATCATGTAAGTATTTCTTTTAATTCATCAACATTAGGGAAATGATCTTGAAAACCAAAAATGTTGTCCTAGTGCTCTTATATCTGATTAATCAGATGGTACCTTAGATCGGCCCAAATTTATGGATTTGTGATTGTTGGCTTTTCCATAGCCATGTTCTCTACCACACTCCATCAGAACATGATGGTTAGATTTCTCTTCCATATCCATATTTTTACCTATGTGGAAACCCAGCGATTAGTTTATTTGGGTAATCGTTACATTTCATTCTTTAGTTTTTAAAGACAAGTTTTTGTATTCCTTTTTACGATGTGGGATTCTATTAAAGAAACATTCGAATAGTAAACCATTTATAATCCCGACGAATTTTGAGGGCGAAATTCATTTTAAGGGGGGTAGAATGTAACACCCCGAGATTTTATGAAAAATATTCTTTTAATTAATGTCTTGTGTTGTATTCTACACCAAGATTACCTTGCGCTATACGCAACACCGTATTAGCTTGTAGTATACGCAACACTATTCTTGGACTGTGTTACACACAATTTTGATAATAGTTATTCTACGCAACATTGAGTATATATTTATATATATATATATTAAATATATAAATGAAATATGGTTGGATTCTGTTATACGAAACAACGAAGGATACTTTCACAACACGCAACCCTGACTTGGCTTGCATTACACGCAATCACGACCTTCCTTGATAGCGTGTGTTGCACGCAATACCGGGATTTAATAAACAATGTTATATTTTTATAATATTGTCATGAACTAGCCGTTATGAATAGTATTAACTAAATTTTGAATTTTATAACATTATTATTCATCTTACACATTTCTAGAACATGGTATAAGAACAAAATAAATTTTTCGGGTAAAATAAGTATTTTTCAAAAAATGCAGTTTTACCGCCTTTTGATGGCGCACCCACTTTAAATATAGTTTTTGAAATGTTTATATGTTCAATTTGACAAAATAATATTCTTCTTTTGAATCAGTATGTAAAAATTTACATTAGATAAAGTTTTGATATTTTTCCGACAACTTTCATATTTTAATGAATAGTAAAAACACGCTATATTTTAATTAAAAACAACTTTTTTCATCGTAATATATTATGTGGTTAAATTATAATATTGAATGGTTTTAAAGTATATTTAGAATATATTTTTACCACTTAATATAATGTTGGTCATTGGACACAATTTTACAATTAAACCGAACATAAACAAGTGTCAATCTTTTGATAGTTATTATCTCTTAAAAACACGCTTTTTGTTTTGACAGCGGGAATTAATTTTAATTTGATTTCTGCCACTTCTGTGTTTTGAATTTATAAAAATGGATTCCATATTTGGAATCAGGATTTTCAAATTGTGTAAATATATAACTTTTATTTTTAGACATTTTGAATAATTACTGCGGTAAATATTTTATTTACCATGGTTAAGGGTAAATCCGGTAAATAAGGGTTAAACAATAATATTATAATAATATTAAATTACCCTAAAACGTGTCTTAACCCCATTGGTTGATACATGGTCGACCATGGGCATCTTTGGGTCGATTTTGGGACCCCATTGATCCACTTGTAAGTGATAATGACACTTTATTTTAATTAAGTTAAAATGAATACAAAATTGACACAAGCATATATCTTTTAGAAAAACAATTGTTACATAGGGTTATATATGTTGGATTTTAGATTATAAATATTAATTAGAAAGATAAAACGATTTCCTACATAATTGTATTTTATTTGTAATTTTTAGACTTTATATAATTTAATTTATTTATGACACAATGATGATGCAGTAATTATCTTATTAATGAAATATTGACATAATTGATGTTATAAACACCAAAATAAATGTAATTTGAGACTTTTTATGAATTACACTAATTTTCTAGGTTACTATGATATATTAATGTTGATTTAATTAACTTGGTTCGAACATTTAATTCTGTTATGACTTTCACAAAAATCATATATCAAATAGTGTCAAAATTGACACAAAATAGTTTTTAAATCAAATATTATATTATTAATTGTTATTTTATTCCTAAAAATCTAAGGTTCGGCCAAAGGACTTAGATAAGGATATATATATTAATAATAAACAATTTGGGGTTCGTTTGGCATGTTATAGTAAGTGTATTAACCATATAGTGAAAGAAAACAAAAGACACGGTAAAAGTTAAATTATTTAACTTGGAGTTAAATCTAATTGATAAGGTTAAAATAATATCCTAAACTTGTCTAAATTCTATTGGTTGATAGGATTTCGACCCATCCCCACTTTATCTTCTAAATAAGACCCTTTGGAACCATTATAAAACGATTTTGACTTTAATATAAAATAATATTTTGAGATATTCCTAAGGTGCCCCTCTCCTACCCTATAAAAGGACACCTCCTCCCCCTCCTCCTCACACCAATTTGAGCACTCAAGCTCGGCCAACCCCTGCCAAAATCTCTTCTCCACTTCCCTAGAAACATCCTAGAGGTTCTGGTATTCTTCAAAGACCAATTTTAGTTCCCTAAGAGGAGGTCTCCAAAAGGCGCTTCAAAGAAGAGGTAATTACCGTTACCAATTCTTTCATCTTTATTTCTTCTTCCACTTCTTCTTCTTAGGTTGTTTCATTATGAAGTAATAACATCAGTATCACTCATATACTAATATGTTATTATAAGTATGAAACAACCCTATTTCACCATCTATCCATCCTATGGAAAAAGAAATCACCGCGCGTGCGTACGTACGGAATACCGTCTCCACGCCGTGGTGTAATCTATTTTCCACCACCACCTTACATGGATGGGTATAATGGTGTAAAGAATAACTATACATAGTTATTAAAACATCATATTGATTCTGATATATTTTATAATCCACTCCAATTCAATTCAATATTTATGGAAATGATATCATCGCTCGTGCGTACGTACGGACTACCGTCTCCACGACGCGATGAGATTCATTCTCCATGTTAACCATTTAAGAATGATTATAAAGTATATATAAGAAATAATAATGAAATATATGACATTATAAAGCTACTGGATTTATGTATATATATATATATGTATGTCATCTACTTACTTCCATTCAATACAATAAGGAATGGAAAACAGCGTTCATGCGTACGTACGGACTACCGTCTCCATGAACGGTGTTTTTCATTTCATTTATCTATCTTATATATATATACATATACTGAATATATATGATATATAAATCATATTTTATATTCTGGAAGTAAGTAAATCATGATATAAGTAATAATAATGTCAAGAACAACAAGTCAAAACACCTACGATAAAATGAAACGATTTTACCCAAAACGCTTCTTTAACATGGAATTTACAAAAGAACGGGTAATATAATGTCATAAGTGAACCATATATGATATCATAACAATGAATATGATTCTGGAATAAGTCAATAACATTATTTAAACCATTATACAGGAGCTTCGGACACGTACAAAGCAAATCGGACCTAAGGTAAGGGAAATATCAAATCTCATTTTATTCCGAGATTGTTTATTCGTAAGTATTTACTGGGGTTTATTTTATCATCCACATCCATGTTTCCTCAATATGTAATATTATTTCCATCCAACTACAATGGTTTAAATCCAATTTTACCCTTTGGTTATTTTTTAGTAAATGATATGAAAGGAATCTTTTGTCGTTTATCGTACGAGGTACATTTTGACTTTTTCGACAAAAGTACAAAGAATGTTTTTTTTTAACTTATACGGAACGAACAGATTTCTACTGTTTTATAAAGCCTTATTTTCATGAAGCTTCATCTAAAAGATTTCATGACTTTTTTCAATAAAATCTCTTTCTTTTAAAATTGCATGATGTTTTGTGAGAAGAAATTGATTTTGAAGAAGAAAGGATATTTTCCTCAAGAATTCAATTCAAGTGTTTTATCAAAATTATTTTCCATCTAAGATAATAAAGGGTTCTGTTTCTATCCATATTTTTACATTGATTTGACTATGTTGTGATGGAATTATGCTTATGAATTCCTTTATCTTATATGAATGGTTTTATGATGTCATGTTGTTTAAGAATCCCATTTTTATTACATGGGTTATGAAATGATGTATGATTTATGATTTTGTGGCACACATAAGAATGGTATCATTATGAGATGGGTGAGACCTTTATCTCCCTCTAATGCATTGGGTAAAGATTTTATATCTCATGAGATAGAAATGGCTGGAATGGTAGGTTATACCGGTTCAGTGAAACAGGACTGAAACGAGGGTTACTCGATTCAGAAAGGGACTTTGTCCACAAAGATAGTCTTGGAAATGAGTCTTGACTAACAAGAAATGATTATCTATGATTATGTGTGAATGCCACAATGTTTCATGTTTTATGTTATGATTATTGTGATTACATTTCACTGCCATGATTTACCCCATGTTATGAAATTATGATCTCTTTTGCAGGTTAAGATTTCCAAAAGTTATGTGCTTATGTATATGATGTGATTGATATTTCTTTTGTTTACCCTTACTGAGCATTTGAGCTCACCCTTTTATGTTTTCTTTTCCCCAGGATATAAAGAAAGGTTTTAGGTATAAAAAGAGAATATCTTTATGGGAGATGTTGAAGATCTTTCACCACGATTAGAAGATTATATTCCGAGTTTCCAAAGACACTAAACTATTACGGTCCTTGTGTGTGTGTTTTTGTTATGTACTAAGTATTCCACAAATGAAATGTAATGTCCATGTACGATAAGCTTCGGGTCTCTACAGGTTCATTATGTTAAGGCCTGTAATTTATGTGATAGGAATACTCAATTCTTTTCACAAACCCCTATCTAATTGGAGGTTGAATTTGGGTGTCACACTCAGCATACTATAGGCCTGAGATGGGTGATGGTGGCTTGGTTCATTTCAAAATCCAACATGAAAAATATGGTGCATGTACACATGCCTCTTTCCATATCAAGCCTATATAATCACAACAAAAAACAAGATCAAACCAACACTTCAAACATGAATAAATATCTCATCTGTAATAAATAAAATCAATAAGAAAAATCAAATAACCCTCATAACATATAATTTCAACAGGATATGTGTTCATGAATCACTATTCAATGGTGTGTCAAATGCTCGATCACATTCTTATCCCTATACACTAGTTTTCAAATAGTAAGTAAATGAAAAGATTCAATGATATAACTTTTAATTCCGTGAAAAAAGTCACATAAACAAATAACATAGAAAGTGATCCAATATACCTCATGCATAAATCCTTGTCTTCTATAAGTTACATCTAATGATGATCATCTGTATTGAACATTGGAGAAGTTATAATCACAATAATAATTCTATGAATGATATTAAATAAATATACATATTTAATAGTATATAATCAACGTAAATATGTATCGAATTAGAACCAAATCATCCCATAAAAAATAAAAATAACCCATGATTTAGAAAATAAGGTGTACATTCAAATAGTCATACATCTCATAGATCTATCATTTGTCCAATCACATAGATCCTTACCACAACCCAATTTCTAGTCCTTAAAAACTATTCATTCCAGTTATTTTATGAAACCTAGGACATAAAACAACATGAGATCAACATGCACACCGTAGTTAATGTAGGGTGTGTGAGAAATACATTTCAGTATAGTCTTACTATGTTCTCCAAATATACTCAATCAGAATCATTAGAACACTTGAAGACACTAAATGAATTGAATATGTGGAATAAAGGAATCCACATTGAGTCATCTTGTTCTAAACAAGCCACCACGACACCCCAAAATAGCTTGCTTAGTAAATATTGATGTAATTATACATCTCTCACAAAACCTAGAACATTATCCATCAATAGGGAATGGGTACCCATATATGTCTCATCCACAATATTCTCACTTTGTGTAGGGTCTCATACTGAATCCAAGTATTATATCATGCCCCCAACTACTAACCTCTCACTCAGGGTGTGTTCTCAAGCCACATATCATAATACCACCCTATAACTTAGTATGAGGGCCCATCACACATCATATACCACATATCATAACTCCACCCTCTCACTTATGGTGAGTTCTCATAAAACATAACATACAACATCTCATGGATCCACCCTGTCATAAGGGGTGAGGTTTCATAACACAACTTTGAACTCAAACCTCTCACTAATGGTAGGTCCTCACATCAAAGTAATATATATTTTTTGTCATAGAGTTTGTCTTTAATTACCAAACCTAACATAAGACTTCTCACTTAGGTAATGTATTTATAAAAAAACTATTCATCTACCTTATCACGTAGGGTAAAATTATTGCAAAATATCTCAACCCATTCACACTCCACGGTGTACATAACGAGGTCTTAGCTATTTCTTATCTCCTCATTCCATCTACATGCCACATATAAATGCATGATGTGTGTTAGACACTAATAACCTTGCCTTGAATATAAATGCATAAAAATTCTAAAACATATCCTTGAATTATCACATTTATATTCTAAATTTAATAATGCAAGTACATCATTCCTAACACATTGATAATCATATCTCATCTATGAAGAAATTATATAGTACATTCATGTTCTCTTAGAATTCATGCTTCGAGAGGGGTGATTTTATGTGTTTAAAAATCTAATAATTTCTCCCCCTCTAGATTATATGTAGTGAGGAGTTTATATTCTATGAACTAATTATAGTAACAATAGAAAAAAATATTAAAAACTGAACTATTTAGAAGATAATATTTAATCTAATATATAAAATCAAAGAAAATTAAAAGGAGAAAATTCAAAAAATAATAATACATTGTTTATCCAAATTAATCATTAAATGATATAAATAAATGATATGTCAATTCCAATAATCGAAACTATTTACTTTTACTACAAAGTGGAAGGTAAATCAATTCCAAGACCAAAATGATATGTGTTCTAAAACCATCGGATTTTCCCAATCAAAAAAAACATAAGTGAGAGTTTTTTTTATTCGGGTTAACAAGCTTCAGTAGTAGTAATCTCATATCCTAGATCTCCACTTTGTTTAGACAAACACAATGTGCTATTTCCTTATCCCTAATATTTTTTTTAATAATTTTCATTGATGTAATACATCATTCCCTGATAAATATTCAATCATAAGATGATCAAAAGACAATTATTATGATTGGAAACATAAAAATTTTACAAGAAACCACACATAAATAGAAGATCTAAGATTACCCAAATAACTAAAAAAATTAGAAGCTCACATGTCACAAGGTTCGTGAATAACTCATAAATTCCTTCACTTTAGAAAGTCCTTGTATCTATTCTTTGATGATTCATTATACTATTTATAGACATTATGTGTATGTAACTCACAATGATAAACATTTGAACTTCAAGTAATACTATAACTTGAAACAAACTTGAAATCTCCAACATGATATTCTAGTTGAATTAAATTATAAGACTTCATAATGTTCTGCATGGTATGAGGAATGGAATTAGTTATACAATGTAATTAATATTTTAAATATACATAAATATCTTAAACAAAATGAGCATGTTAACATAATTAAAATATTAATCATATTGAGACCTTAAATATGGGTAATATAGAATATATAATTTAGTAAAATTAAGCCATATGTTAGACCTAACTCGGTCTTTTCCTAATGATCTAACCCATGTATTTCACACCACGGTGTCCCCACGAACAAAAAGTGATAATTAGATCCTGGTTATTAATGGATTGGTCAAACTCTTATTTCAATTCCATCAATAACACCCTACTCTTATAAATAAGAAACATCCATCGCTGAACAAGAACACCCAAGACACATGGGTGGAATATGGAAAAACCATTAGAAGAAACTGATTCTGAAATACCTATAATTTGATTCCCATTTCACCTCTCCCATGAGGATCTCTCAAATTTTCTATTATAGGGAACCCTACATATCATGTTACATCAATACTTGGAGGAAATATCTATTTTTTTCAAACACTATGACCACTATCGAACTTTATTGGAGGGGGTCCACTAATAACCATAGGTGATATGTATGGGAGTCTCACCCATCGCTTACATGCTTATTCCCCTCAAGCTTATTATACTGGACATAAGTGGCCAAACCTATGCTATCTAAAACTCATCCTAGAAATTATACATACCCTAATCCACTCATAAACATTACTAAAATAATATACTATCAGTTCGAAAGGCACAAGGTGATTTTAAGTTACTCAATGGTCAATGGAGCACTTACTTTGTTTCTAAGAGGCACTAAACCACCAAATTTTTCTATAAATGGTGATATAATACGATTTTTTATTTATCTAATTACTAATCCCAAACATTTATACACAATAATATGGTAATGTGCATATGGTAATGTTTTATAGGGATCACATACCTTCACATAGGAGTTACCATCAACAAGCAATGGTCGACATGCCTCATCCAAACCTAATTCAATCCATAACAACATCCTAAGAACTTATTTTAAACACAACATGAAAATAATTAATTATAAAGAATTATAATTAATTATATAGTTAATTATAATAATTAAAATTAATTACAAAATGAAGCACTGGAGAAATAATGACCAAAATCCCATCGAGCGGACACAACCTATCAAATCCATTTCCAATGACATGAAGAATTTATTTGGCACACCCATGACACATCGAAAAAATCACTATTAACCAGTATCAAATCAGTTGTAAATTTAAAGATAAAAAGGTGAAATCTCACTAGATAGTGATAAAAAACTAGAAAAATGAGAAATAAATATCACTTTTCCTCCCTCAACACCCCTGATAAACCTCACATAAAATACTATTTTGGGACAATTAAACCATTATATTATTTAATGTTCATTCAAACACTAGACTCTAAACACCATATATTATCACCTACAAAAATGAAAGAATAATTATGGAAGGATTTAGAGTTTATACCTTTAAATTACCTTAAAAAACAAGCTTATTCCCCCCAATCAATGGAAAATGGGAGAGGGATGGAGAGACAAGGGGAGGCCCCCTTTCTAGTTTAGTGGCTGGGGGAAATAACCCCCCATGTTTTGGTATAAAACGGGTTTGGAAATTACCATTATTCTCCTATGAAAAAAACCATACCAGAACCAATCGAGTTCCCATTCGTCCTCTACTGAGTGCCTTTTAACCCACTGGAGACCATGTGGATGTCCACTAGACACCTGTTGAATCTCTAATCACTACATCACCACTACCTCAATAACTTGATACCTTGTATATTTTTTTGGGTACTCAGGGGTAACTATAGTAATTTTTTAGTTTTACTAGTAGTAAATACATCCCATGATTTCATTATTTTCTTACTTGAGCCTCATAAAAATACACAAACATATCCAAACACACATCATGGAGGTTCTCCTACTCAAAAAAATCAATCATTATTTTAAATATGAAAATTTTCCTTAGTCTTAAACATAAATATCACATTCCATCTAAAATAAATGACACATATATTCATGAGTAATTATATTCCTCCTAAATCTCATCCATGGATCACAAATATTCTTATCCTTGGCAACACACATGGAATATAATGGACTTTAACCTTATTTTCAAATCCTTAAATTGAATTTGACATAGAATCAATGCTTCAATTTGCTACCTATAATAGAGTTTACATCAAAGCTTTACCTTTTTACTGGAATCATAGACCTCTACTATTATCTCTTTACTATGAATCTATTGACTATCGGAATAAATACCTTATGAGTACTGATATAAATCATCATATTTGTAAACAATGTCCTAGATAACACCATAATAATTTATTGGGAACTTAGGAAAAGATAATTGAGATCATATTATATTCAATTTGATTCAAGTAGCATAAACTTCTGACAAAATAGAAATCGTGTTCCTCGTAATTTTTGAACTGTTATTTATTCATCATCATAAATTAACATCAGTTACATGATCTTGATGAGCTTTTAGTAATTTATTTTTATCCATCAATACATAAAATTGTTTCATCAAACTAGATACCACGTCATTAATGAATCAATACCTTCACCATTTTATACAATTAATAAATAGTGTTCATCCATTCTTATATATATTAGACACACAATTTTACATTACTTGATATAGACCCCAATGGGACCCAACCGTGTTCTCTATTAAAATAATCATGATGGATATTCGCCTCAACCTTATTCAATTAAAAAGATTCCAATACATTTTATTCTTCATTAAAAAAGATGATATTCATTAGCTCAACACATCTAATTTGAAATTACATAACTTTAGAGAGTTTTATCTCTCTAATAAATATTGGTTCCATTGATTGACAATTCATCTACCCTTATTTATTCACAGTCTAGGATTAGTCATCTGAGATCTCTACTCCCATTTATTATTACATAACTAAATTGATTATGGAGATAATGTTCACTATAGGTAAATATATTATTTCATTCCTCAACACCTTTGATATTATTATTACATAATAGGCTATATTAAATTTGTAAATGTCAGAGTGGATTCCAACAAAATTTAATTTCATTTATATACTCTCATATATATACACATTAATTCCCAACATATTTCCCTTGAGAAGTGTGGAAATGTAAAATTCAGTACGTATCATTTATGTTTCCTATGATCATTATACATGTGTAATTTATAAACACATTTAATATACAGTCCATTCATAAAGAATCCAATTAAAAATCCATTATTAAAATCAATTTAAACATTCATAAATCAATTCAAATTTATAATTTCACTTCTATAATATATTAATATATATTTAATATTTACCTAAAACACATATAAAACATTATATATTATTTGATCATTAACCTGGAAAGTGTTATCTTAAAATATATTTATCATTAAACAATTAATTTTATTATCTATAAACACAATTTTTTAAATATTTATATTTAAATTTATCATCCAAAAAACAACCATAAATAATGTTCAAAAAAATTAATTATTGAACACTTAATCCATTAAATCACAAAAAAAAGAATTTTTAATATATTTTATCAATGAATATAGGATTTTACATTGATTAAATATCTATTAATAATTAATAATAATTATCCTATTTAAATAAAAAATTATCAATAATTGATATGGGATGATATGTGGAAACCATGTAGAGATTATGCAACATTAATTTACCCCTCACTAAAAACATTATTTTTCTCAAGAAATTAATACAACATACTCAGTATCATCAAAATTAATCTCAAGAATGATAAAAATTCATTCACCCAAAGAAGTAATTTTCAAAATGTATTTTCATCCTTAAGATAAATTAATTTAAAAAAATATCACTCTCTAAAACGAATGATCTTTGGAGATGTTATTATTTTTAATTTTAAAATTGAAAATAAAATATAGAATTAATGAATTATATTGAACCATAATCTTTTTATATTAAAATTTTCTACAAACATTATTTTTTCCTCCAGGGATGATCATAAAGCCTTTACACACTATACAAATTAGTGGTTCCTGGACCGACAAAACACTAAAATACCTCAGGTATGCCTCCCCATGTGCTAATGACTACCAATTAGCAGTAAGGTTAAAATAAGATTTGTTGGAGAGACGATACCCTAATGGTCAGATTGAAACAAAAATGTTAAATAAAGGAAATAGAAAATATCATATAACAAAAAAGGGAAACATCGATACAAAATCTAATAACAAATAATAAACCATGTAGTATCTCAAAATAATGATATAATATATTCAAAATAGAGCATGTCATCAATCATATATAGTTGGTGTAAAACTGAACAAAAGGGGTAAAAAAATCTATAAGACTCAAAAGTGGCCCCAAATATATCCTAACACTCATCCCCCACCTCCCACCTAGAATGAAATCATGAATTAGTCATAGGACGTTTTCCCTTATCCCTAAATACCACCATAAAATCTATCCAAGTACCAAACATTAGCCCAATAATGGTGTGATCATAACTCTGTAGGCCACCACAAATGAAATCCCTAAACAATCCAATCTAAAACAATAAGTGAATTTGATGGACTGTGTATATAAACAATTTAAAGATCTATAATGGTAAATAAATAAACAAATATATGAACTTTGACTGTATGGAGACACCTAGGGTTAGAAAAACCTTCTTCACCCATTTTTAATATGCCTCTGAGCACATTGTGGAGACCATTCCAACCTAAAACTCCCAACCAGGGGTAATATACCATTCCCAATTTCAAATCATATCCCAAGGGTAATCTTACCACTCCTGGGACCATGCGACCAAACGGGGCCATTGTCACCCTAGATTTAACTATGAGACTCCATGTCCACCAAGGACTATGTTCAACACAAGTTTAACCATTATTTCTCACATCTAATTAGGGTCCATGTTCACCCCAGGTTAAACCATTAACTAAAGATCCATAATTCACCCAAATCATGCGAATATGATTTATCTAAGGCATGTTCAATCATTTTCCTAATACTAATAAAGATTTCCAATATAAATGTGATTAATTTATATTTACCAATTTTTTTACCAAAATTATGAATCTTTTATTTAAAACTATAAAACCATTTCAAAACACTTATTTAGGGAAATAAGTTCCAATTATGAAATTCTTTTTAAATTACAAAAAATAATCACAATACCAAACCAAGTTTCTAATTCCAAAGGCATAGTCTAGGAGTCATAAGCACAAATAAGGGTTCCCATTATCATAACCTTTTCTTTTAACAAGATATTTTTAAGAGTTTTATATATTTATAAAGTAATGGATTGAGACTTTGAAAAAAAATTATATTCGGGTACAAAACAAGCTAATAAAAAATTACAATATCATAGGAGAATGTAGTACGATAATGGAAAAAGCATTGGTAACACCTTCCTTGGGTATAATAAGGGTAACATGCCTAATTTTACCTTTTATTCAGCTTATAATAGAATATATCAATATAGTAGAGAAATGATATGAAATATAGGAAAAAATACCATAAATTTAATAAGATAATAAATGGTGATAGAACCCCATAAAAATAGATAGTGGATTGATATCCTTACCTAAAGGTTTCCAATTATATGAGAGGAATGAAATTATACTTAAAACTAATGGATAAGATCATCTTAAATGTATAATAACTAAGGGAGGAGTGGGGAATTGATGCATATTGGCCAAGGGAAATCCTCATCCAATCCTATAAAATCAACCTTAATAAAATAAAACATTTAAAACACAAAAAAATCCCTACATTGATGTTTTAGAACCTGAATTTTCATTTAGACCATAAATGAATCGTTATAGGGGTAAAATCCCCCAACCATGAAAAATCATAGTGTGACACTTAATATTAAACCATGAATGTGTACCGCCTAAATTTTCTAAAACTATATTCCATCAGAATTCCCCAAAACTAACATTAGTCCACTCCTAAACCTGGAAACGCTAATACTTATATAAAATGAACATGTTTCATAAAAAATTAAATGAATTTATACCTTGGACAGGGTTGGGGTTTTAAATACTCACTCTATTAGCCCATATAGTTTAAATACTTGAAAGGGGGTGAATTAGAGTATGACGTATTAATATGACTACCCCTTCAGATATTATTTCATTGTTAAAAAACCTTCTTTTCTACTTCTCCTATAAAAATGAATGAATATAAATTAAATCATTCATGATAAATAACAATTTTACATAGATCATCCTAACTGTGATGTGTTTAAGGAGAATAAAATGATGATGTTTCAATGTACCAAATCATGTAAGGTTCACTACAAAAATACAAGGGTTAGGCTATATGACTTCTATGCCCATTCTCACTGCCCTTAAAAAGTTTTTGTACAACTCACTACTTCCCAAGGGTCACTCCCTAAATATCTTTATCTATATCACTACCAGTGTAAAGGATCAACTTCTTTCTATTCTTTTTCTCACTACTCTGTAATATATTAAAACCCAGTTTATAGTCATGTAGGTCCCTTAATTATCAAAAATGATTACATCCTTAGTTGTAGATAAATTCTCTATTGAAGTCCCACTTTCATTTAGATGATGAATATCACTTTAACAAGGTTTATGTGTCAATCCCTTTTCAAAACCTTCATTATTATCACTTCCTTAATGAATCACACTTCTTTAATAAATCTCAAATGGCCTTCATAAATCAGCCTCTTTTTGTGAAGCTCGCATTTTCAAAAAGCTCAACTAATCTCTGTAAATCTCAAAAAAATTTGTCAGCTTTTATAACCTTCAAGAAATTCAATACTTCCACGATGCTCACAATTATTAGTCAGTGTTTGTAGTTTTCTATAACTTAATATCTTGGAGAAATTTTTCATGATAACTACTATTTTGAACTACCTTGATGAATCTGGATCCTTAGAATCTTTGGTAAGTCTTTCTTATTTTTTGAAGGGGGTAGAAGACTATTTATAGAAATTTCCTATTATTTTTTAATATTCTATCCACATCATCACCATATCACGGTTTTCTCCCATTTAATTCATGATGTTCCCTATCATCATTAAGCACTCTGGGAATTTACCCTTCGGAAAGATTCTCATAGTCGTGGTTATTACCATAAAATATTCGCGCATTCATAGTGACCCATAACATTCTAAAATCCAATATTCATAAAACTCATGTCGTTTCAATATTTTTACAACACCTTCAATAAAATATAACTTTTGAAATGATACACATCCCCTAAATTAAAAACCATAAATATTTGTTAAACACTGGGAAACGGTGTCACCTTGTTTAAAAAAAATCTGTACAACTTCTTGGGAATTCATTACTTTGTCTTGTATCATTATCAAAATTCCTAGTCAACAATATCTCTGGACCTACACAACATTCATTGGAAACACACTTTTTCACCAAACACAATCAACCTAAAACACTTCCAACCTACCTTGAGGGATTTTTTCCTAACACACCCCAAATATAAACCCATCCTTGAGATAATATATAATGTCTCTTTAGCTACCTTAAGAAAGAGCTCCAACTGTAACGCCCTGACCCGAGTTACCTAGAGTCGGTGCATTATTTTAATACATTGGAATGATTACAAGGAATCAAGTCTTGAAGGACCGATCAGTTTAGCAGTCTTGGAAAATAAATTACATACATGAATGTTACATTACACTTCATAACATACAAAACAACATAAATAATCTATTATGAACACCATTATTCCCTTGGCTTAACCCTGCATATCAATCAGAATACACTTCTTGGAATCCTGGGAAGAATAAAACATAGAAAGGGGTGAGCCCAGATGCTCAGTTAGGATAACAATACAGCGGAAACATTCATAAAAAAGCATAAACATTTAAGGTAATGTATAACTAAAACAAAAGCCTTTTAAACATGAAATTCAGCATAATATGGAAAAAAACAAAATGAAGTAATTCCATTTACTTATTCACATGGATATTCTACTAGTCGAATAATCACATGCAATATCACTAACCACTTTCATAATGATGGAATGCATAATGGAAGACTATCATAACCACATAGTCAAGACCTTATGCCAAGACTACAAATAATATTATGTCAAGGCCTTATGCCAAGACACTAGTTTGTCTCATGAGACCTACCGATGTATTGAGGAGCTATAGAAGGCTCCACCCGTCAATTATTAAGTCCAATACATTCATCATATGAATAGGTTTAAACATAACATAATCATTCGTATTAAAACTAGAATATGAAATGTCAATACTTTCTCCATAAACCATGAATTGTAAAAAAATAACACATCCACAGTAAAACATATCAAAAAACCTTAAATACAATATGGATGATTTGTATCATGATAAATCAACTTCAAAACAAGTTTAAAATCCATTAATTGATTTTGAGATAGATCAAAATGATTTCTAAAACTCTTTGAGAGAAATACCCCTTTTCATGAAAACATTTGAAAGTGACAGAATTTTGAAAGGGAGATATTTAAAGGAATTTTTTAATCAAAGTGTCTCATACCACTTTGAAAATTTTGAAAGGAATTAACTATTTAAAAACATTCATGTCCATATAAATAAATCCTTAAAACCCATTTTGAAGACATGGACATTAATAAGGAAGATTTAGAAAAATAAATATTCAAAACATTTGAAACGGTGTTTTAGTAAAAAAGTCCCTTAAAATTATCCCATTGAAAACTCTTTCATGAAACATGGACATGGATAATAAATATTTCCCATTACATACTTACGTAAAAACAACCTCGGATAATAAAAATATTATGAAATTAACCCTTTCCCATTTGGTAACATACGAAACATAATCCCTATGAAAGAGGTATCATACAATGAATTTGTAAATACACATATATTAAAGTGTATTACACAAAGAATACAATTATGGTCAGTACATACACCACATAAAAGGTAATAGTGGAAATATGGCACGAATCTCACGGGAATAACGAGTGAGATGAAAACCCATTACCTTGCACTTTCCATTATTTGGGGGTACGTTTAGCCTCATGTATGAAGACCGTAGTATGTTATTAAATTTTACCTGAACCATATTAATATTAATGATATCATACATTATTCATTTATGACTTTTTACTACCCATTTAATAATAATTTCCATGTTAAATTAACATTTCGGGTAATAATCGCTTTCTTTATTATATGTGTTTTAAATTGTTACTCTTGATTGTATCCCTTAGATCATTATTTATATAATTCAAGAATATAAAACATGATTTATATATCATATATATTTAGAATATAATTATGTATATTAGATATTTATGTGAAATGGAAAACACCGTTTATGGAGATGGTAGTCCATACGTACGCATAAACGTTGTTTCCGTTTTCATAACGTATTGAACAGAACTAAGTGAATAAAATATATGTAAGTACATATATATATATATATCCAGTATAATTATTATTTAATATATTACAAACATATTAGTAATATATTTTTTTACAATCGTCGATGAATGGTGAATGTGGAAAATAATCTCATCGCGTCGTGTAGATGGTAATCCGTACGTACGCCCGAGCGACAATATCATTACAATAAAGGTGTGGAATTTGATGGTATATTAATTTTACATAGAAATTATCATGTTATTTTAATTATTTATAAACATATTACTCATCATTATATCCATCCAAATAATATAGTTTTGAATAACTAATTACACCACGGTGTGGATATGGTAAGCCGTACGTACGCACGCATGGTGACATTATCATTCATAAGCTGGATAGAATAATGAATATAGTTGTGCAATATTTAAAATAACATAATATTATATATAATATACTGTAGTTATTATTTTATAATGGAAATAACAAATAAAGAAGCAGTGGAAGAAGAAAGGAACTTGAAAGAGGGTGGTGAAAACATTACCACTTCTTTGGGTTCTTCATTTTGATTTGATCAAAAGGGATATTTAGGTTGGATTTATGATCAATCTAAGGCCTCTAGGTTTAATTGAGAGACGTTTATAGAATATTTGGTCAGGGTTCGGCCGATCCAAAAGGCTTTGAAGGTATTAATTTTAGAGAAGGTGGAGTGCCCTTTTATAAGAGGGGTGAGGGGCACCTTTGGAAAAGCTAGAAATATTATTTTATAATAAATTCATATTCGGTTTATAATGTCAACAAAGTGGATTATTTAAATGTTAAGGTGGTTATAGGCCGAAAAACACCAGGTTTTAGATAGGTTTGGGTCACTTTATTAACAATATATTTTAGTTTTAACTCTTAGTTAATTAGTTTGACATTTACCATGTCTCTTTGTATTTTTAAATTATATAGTTAATAAACATACTATATACTTCCAAGAGACCCCCAAGTGGTCCATTAATGATACAAATATCATTATATAAGTACTTTTGTAACAGCCCAAGATTTTATAAAAAAATATTCTTTTTAATTTTATTAATGTCTTGTGTTGTACGCTACACCAAAAGGAGCTTGCACAACACACATCCTTGACTTGACTTGCATTACACGCAATCGCGACCTTCCTCGATAGCGTGTGTAGTACGCAATACCGAGTTTCACTAAACAACGATATGCTATAAAAATATTATTAAAACTAGCCGTTATGAATAGTAATAACCACTTTTTGAAATCCAGTAAATCTTATTTTTCAAAATGAACTTTATTTTTGGATTCGGAGTATCGAATTTAGCCTAAGGTGAAATTTTGGTACTTTTCGGATAACTTTCATATTCTGATGAATAGTGAAAATTACTAAATTATAATTAAAAACAACTTTTTTAATCGAAATAATTAATAGTGATAAATGATTAATTTGAGTGGTTTTAAAGTATATTTTGAATATATTTTTACAATTTAATACAATGTTGGTCATTGGATGTAATTTCACATTTAAACTAGACATAAACAAGTGTCAATCTTTTGATAGATATTGTTTCTTAAAAACACGCTATTTGTTTTAACAGCGGGATTTAATTATAAAATTAATTAATGCAACTTTTATGTTATGAATTTGGTAAAATAGACTTCATTTTTGAATTCGGAATATGAAATATAGCTTGGGATGAAATTTTGGCATTGTCCTGAAAAACATCAATTTTTGATGAATAATGAAACTACTAAGTGGTAGGTTAAAAACTGAATTTTGCATAAAACTTAATTTTACCGCTTCTGTGAATGGAATTTCGAAAATCCGAGAGACACGGTTAATATCAAGGACTAAAATGTGGTTCAATGAGATGAAAATAATTTTTTGGTGAATAGTAACTTTTTACTTTTTTTACCACGGTTAATAGTAAATAAGGTAACTAAGGGTAAATATGATATTAATATTACCCTAACACATGTCCTAATTCTATTGGACAAGTTTAATTCGACCAAAAACAAACTTAGGAATAAAATATGACCATTTAGGCCCACTTGGATTAGATTAGGACATTTATTATTAATTTATTTAAAGAAGGGTTAAAATAGTTAAAATCAAAGTTTAATAAGTAAATCATTTTTAATATGGGGTTATACATAAGATAAATTCGACTATAAATATTCATTAGAAAGCTAAAAAGATTTCCTAAATGATGGTATTTTATTTGTAAATTTTAGACATCAAATAGTTTAATTAATTTATGACACAAAGATGATGCAGTAATTATCTTATTTATGAAATATTGACATAATTGATGTTATAAACACCAAAATAAATGTAATTTGAGAATTTTTATGAATTCCACTAATTTTATAGGTTACTATGATATATTAATGTTGATTTAATCAACTTGGTTCGAACATTTAATTCTGTTATGACTTTCACAAAAATCATATATCAAATAGTGTCAAAATTGACACAAAATAGTTTTTAAATCAAATATTATATTATTAATTGTTATTTTATTCCTAAAAATCTAAGGTTCGGCCAAATGACTTAGATAAGGATATATATATTAATAATAAACAATTTGGGGTTCGTTTGGCATGTTATAGTAAGTGTATTAACCATATAGTGAAAGAAAACAAAAAGACACGGTAAAAGTCAAATTATTTAACTTAGAGTTAAATCTAATTGATAAGGTTTAAAATAAGATCCAAACATGTCTAAATTTGATTGGTTGATGAGATTACAACCCTATATCATCTAAGCTTCGAATATGAGTCATTTTTGGAGGTTTTTAAGTGGGGTTAGATTTATTATAAATTAATATTTTTAAGAATTCCTAAGGTGCCCCTCTCCTCCCCTATAAAAGGACACCTCATCCCCCTCCTCCTCACACCAATTTGAGCTCTCAAGCTCGGCCAACCCCTGCCCAAATCTCTTCTCCACTTCCCTAGCAACATCCTAGAGGTTCTGGTCTTCCTCAAAGACCAATTTTAGTGCCCTAAGAGGAGGTCTCAAAGAGGCGCTTCAAAGAAGAGGTAATTACCGTTACCAATTCTTTCATCTTTATTTCTTCTTCCACTTCTTCTTATTATGTTGTTTCATTATGAAGTAATAACATCAGTATCACTCATATACTGATATGTTATTATAAGTATGAAACATCCTTATTTCACCATCTATCCATCCTACGGAAAAAGAAATCACCGCGCGTGCGTACGTACGGAATACCGTCTCCACGCCGTGGTGTAATCTATTTTCCACCACCACCTTACATGGATGGGTATAATGGTGTAAAGAATAACTATACATAGTTATTACAACATCATATTGATTCTGATATATTGTATAATCCACTCCAATTCAATTCAATATTTATAGAAATGATATCATCGCTCGTGCGTACGTACGGACTACCGTCTCCACGACGCGATGAGATTCATTCTCCATGTTAACCATTTAAGAATGATTATAATGTATATATAAGAAATAATAATGAAATATATGACATTATAAAGCTACTGGATTTAGGTATATATATACATATGTATGTCATCTACTTACTTCCATTTCAAGACAATAAGGAAAGGAAAACAGCGTTCATGCGTACGTACGGACTACCGTCTCCATGAACGGTGTTTTTCATTTTATTAATCTGCCTATTATATATATATATATACTGAATATATATGATATATAAATCATATTTTATATTCTGGAAGTAAGTAAATCATGATATAAGTAATAATGATGTCAAGAACAACAAGTCAAAACACCTACGATAAATGAAACGATTTTACCCAAAACGCTTCTTTAACATGGAATTTACCAAAGAACGGGTAATATAATGTCATAAGTGAACCATATATGATATCATAACATTGAATATGATTCTGTAATAAGTCAATAACATGATTTAAATCATTATACAGGAGGTTCGGACACTTACAAAGCAAGTCGGACCTAAGGTAAGGGAAATATCACAATCTCATTTTTATCCGAGATTGTTTATTCGTAAGTATTTACTGGGGTGTATTTTATCATCCACATCCATGTTTACTCAATATTTAATATTATTTCCATCCACCTAAAATTGTTTAAATCCATTTTTACCCTTCGGTGAGTTTTTAGTAATACGTATGAAAGGAATCTTTTGTCGTTTTTCGTACGAGGTACTTTTTGACTTTTCCGACAAAAGTACGAAGAATGTTTTTTTAACTTATACGGCACGAACGGATTTCTACTGTTTTATAAATCCTTATTTTCATGAAGCTTCCTCTAAAAGATTTCATGACTATTTTCAATAAAATCTATTTCTTTTAAAATTGCATGATGTTTTGTGAAAAGAAATTGATTTTGAAGAAGAAAAGGTATTTTCCTCAAGAATGGAGTTCAAGTGATTTTCAAAATTATTTTCCATCTAAGATAATAAAGGGTTCTGTTTTTATCCCTATTATTACATTGATTTGATCATGTTGTGATGGAATTATTTTTATGAATTCCTTTATCTTATATGAATTGATTTATGATGTCATGATGTTTCAAGAATCCCATTTTTGTTTCATGTGTTATGTGATGATGTATGTTTTATGATTATGTGGCACACATAAGAAAGGATTCATTATAAGATGGGTGGGACCTATATCTCCCTCCAATGCATTGGGTAATGACTTTATATCTCATGAGATAGACATGGCTGGAACGGAAGGTTATTTCGGTTCAGTGATACAGGACTGAAACGAGGAGTGAACTCGGTTCAGAAAGGGACTTTGTCCACTAAGATAGTCTTGACAATGAGTCATGACTAACAAGAAATGATTTTCCATGATTATGTGTGCATGACACAAAGTTTCAAGTTTCATGTTATGATTATGGTGATCTCATTTTCACTTCTATGATTTGTTCCATGTTAAGATACTATGATCTCTTTTGCAGGTTATGATTTTCAAAAAGATATGATATGATTTTTATTTCTTTTGTATACCCTTACTGAGCATTTGAGCTCACCCTTTTATGTTTTCTTTTCCCCAGGATATGAAGAAAGATTTTAGGTAAAAAAAAAGGGAAGATCTTTATGGGATATATTGAAGATCTTTCACCACGATTAGAAGATTACGTTCTGAGTTTCCAAAGACACTAAACTATTACGATCCTTGTGTGTGTGTGTTTTTGTTATGTACTAAGTATTCCGAAAAAGTAATGTAATGTCCATGTACGATAAGCTTTGGGTCTCTACAGTTGGTATTAGAGGCAAAGGAGGTAGGAATGTATCCGATCCTTGGGAACTCTCACATGTGAGCGTTGGACGAAGCATGGCTCTCCGCCCAAGGGCTTCATGAGGAAATGGCTGCCACTGGCGATGGTGGTGTGTCCCGCCCAGGGGGTGTAGCCGCCCATGGAGTGCCCTGATAGGTATCAATTGTAGTCCACTGGAAGTAATTCTAGACCGCTACAGTTGGTATCAGAGGAAAGGTTTAGTCAACCTTTGGAAACTAGAATGCGAAAACGTTAGTGAGATCCCAAGAGATATTTCTAAGGTATGTCTAGGGATGTCCCTAGGGATAAGTATACGTATAGGTTATAGTAATAGAATTACGCTAACGATCATAGAATTAAACCTAAGATGTTGGATATTGAAGGTACTTCCCCTTTATTATGTTGTTTTCCCTAGCATGATTTTTGCCTCTCACACTATTCTTTTTGGGTTTTAGACGATGGCTGGAACCCGAAGGAACCGTGTTGATCAATGCAATGGACAATGCAATGATTGCCCTCCTGAACAAACAAATGTTATGGGAGATGGATTGCAAAATCTTATTGCTATACTTACACAAGCTATGAATCATTCTGGACTTCCAAATGAGCAGAGAAGGGAACAATATTCTATTGAGTCCTTCATGAGGCAACGTCCACCTTCTTTCAGTGGGTCTTCTGATCCACTTGTGGCTGAACAATGGATCAGTACTACTGAAAAGATATTTTCAGTTCTTCAATGTTCTGAACATGATAAAGTCATCTTAGCAGTATATCGTTTGGAAGGTGAAGCTGATCAATGGTGGAATCTTATCAAGAATACAAAGCCAAGAGATGAAATTGAGTCCATGGAATGGGACGAGTTCAAGAACTTGTTTTTCAGTAAGTACTTCCCTCGTATTCTTCGAACAAAGATGGAGAAAGAGTTTCTTGAACTGAAGAAAAGGGACGATGAATCTGTTGGTACCTATGAAGAAAATTTTACAAGACGTGCAAGGTATGCTTCTGGAATTATCATCCAACCTGAAAGTAAAGTTGATCAATTTTTCAGTGGCTTAAAACCAAGTCTTCGAAGGGCATTAGCTATAAGAGACTTTAGTAGCTATGAATAAATTGTGCGTTGTGCTATCAAGGTAGAAATGGAAGTTGGTGTTACATATCCATCTCATAGTTTTGACAAGAAACGAAAGATGGAGTTCAAGGAGAAATCTCAGAATAATGGTGAAAAGAAGATGAATGTTTCCTTATGCACAAAGTGTGGAAAGAAGCATGGTGGAGATTGTCTAAAAGGGACTAGAAAATGTTTTAAGTGTGGAAAAGAAGGTCATCGAGCAGCTGAGTGTCGAAGTAATGGAAAAAGGGTTTCTAATGATGTGAATAAAGCAAACACTGCAGAGAACGCACCGCCAACACTTCAATGCTTCAAGTGCAAGGAAATGGGGCATTATGCTAATAATTGCCCTAATCCAAGGGTTAGTGATGATCAACATGAGCAACCACTGAAGGCAAAGGACAAAGGGAAATCGCATGCGATCACTATTGGCAATGTTGAATATGACAACGATGTGGTGGAATGATTAAGTGTTTATGTAATGGGATTCCAAAATAATGTTGTATCATTGAGTATTGCAATATTTATTGATGTGGTATTCAAAGTGATTGAGATATTTTTTTGGAAATAAGATGATATGCACATAATGAAGACGAGAAAATGAAATGTTTAATAGTATTCATGAGCTCATGATTGATATAAGGACTAAGTGATATCATGGTTTGAGTATATAGAATTTTGAGGATTTTGGTATGTGGAAAGTGTTAACTTTTAACTGCACTCATTTTTTCACTAAGGTATTCAAGAGAATACACGATTAAGGACTTTGAACGTTTGGAATGTGACCAACAAGACATATCTTATGATATGTGGGGATCAACGACAGTATTAAATCTCTGGTAATCGTTGTCACTATATTATGAGAGTGGACTGCAGTATTATGTATAAGCCTAAAGATTAGACTGGATTATGTTGGACATAAGTTAGTATTGTTTAAGGATAGAAGATTTTCGATATTATTGATGGGATGTTATAGTAACGTAGTTTTAGAAAAAGGACAACCTGCAGGACGGGCGACAGCCCATCGCTTCGGACAAGGTTGTATGAATCGAACCCACAACCGAAGTGCGACTGGCCTTTATCGCCTACCACTGACCTACAGGAAGTCCCTGTTTAGTAGAAACTAGTGTTATTATATTAAGCAGTATGATATATGAAGTATAAGCCCATTTTAGGAACCATATATGATTAATCCCACTATAGATCGACTTATGTATATAAATTTTGCTAACCTTTTGAGACAGATGGAATGACCCGTCATTCTATCACATGATCTGCTAACACTTCACGAATAACAAATTCAACTTCATTTATTTAAGAGATGAAGTGGAAATTGTTAAAGGCACGAACAACAGTGATATTGTACCAAAATAAAGTAAGTATTTATTCTAATTCAAACTTTAGGGAAATGATCTTGAAAACCAAAAATGTTGTCCTAGTTCTCTTATACCTGATGAATCAGATGGTACCTTAGATCGTCACAAATTTATGGATTTGTGATTACTGGATTTTCCATAGCCATGTTCTCTACCACTCTCCATCAGAACATGATGGTTAGATTTCTCTTCAATATCCATATTTTCACCTATGTGGAAACCCAGTGATTAGTTTATTTGGGTAATCGTTACATTTCATACTTTAGTTTTTAAAGCCAAGTTTTGGTATTCCCTTTTACGATGTGGGTTTCTATTAATGAAACTTTCAAATAGTAAACCATTTATAACCCCGACGAATTTCGAGGGCGAAATTCATTTTAAGGGGGGTAGAATGTAACAGCCCAAGATTTTATAAAAAAAATATTCTTTTTAATTTTATTAATGTCTTGTGTTGTACGCTACACCAAAAGGAGCTTGCACAACACACATCCTTGACTTGACTTGCATTACACGCAATCGCGACCTTCCTCGATAGCGTGTGTAGTACGCAATACCGAGTTTCACTAAACAACGATATGCTATAAAAATATTATTAAAACTAGCCGTTATGAATAGTAATAACCACTTTTTGAAATCCAGTAAATCATATTTTTCAAAATGAACTTTATTTTTGGATTCGGAGTATCGAATTTAGCCTAAGGTGAAATTTTGGTACTTTTCGGATAACTTTCATATTCTGATGAATAGTGAAAATTACTAAATTATAATTAAAAACAACTTTTTTAATCGAAATAATTAATAGTGATAAATCATTAATTTGAGTGGTTTTAAAGTATATTTTGAATATATTTTTACAATTTAATACAATGTTGGTCATTGGATGTAATTTCACATTTAAACTAGACATAAACAAGTGTCAATCTTTTGATAGATATTGTTTCTTAAAAACACGGTATTTGTTTTAACAGCGGGATTTAATTATAAAATTAATTAATGCAACTTTTATGTTATGAATTTGGTAAAATAGACTTCATTTTTGAATTCGGAATATGAAATATAGCTTGGGATGAAATTTTGGCATTGTCCTGAAAAACATCAATTTTTGATGAATAGTGAAACTACTAAGTGGTAGGTTAAAAACTGAATTTTGCATAAAACTTAATTTTACCGCTTCTGTGAATGGAATTTCGAAAATCCGAGAGACACGGTTAATATCAAGGACTAAAATGTGGTTCAATGAGATGAAAATAATTTTTTGGTGAATAGTAACTTTTTACTTTTTTTACCACGGTTAATAGTAAATAAGGTAACTAAGGGTAAATATGATATTAATATTACCCTAACACATGTCCTAATTCTATTGGACAAGTTTAAGTCGACCAAAAACAAACTTAGGAATAAAATATGACCATTTAGGCCCACTTGGATTAGATTAGGACATTTATTATTAATTTATTTAAAGAAGGGTTAAAATAGTTAAAATCAAAGTTTAATAAGTAAATCATTTTTAATATGGGGTTATACATAAGATAAATTCGACTATAAATATTCATTAGAAAGATAAAAATATTTCCTAAATGATGGTATTTTATTTGTAAATTTTAGACATCAAATAATTTAATTAATTTATGACACAAAGATGATGCAGTAATTATCTTATTTATGAAATATTGACATAATTGATGTTATAAACACCAAAATAAATGTAATTTGAGAATTTTTATGAATTCCACTAATTTTATAGGTTACTATGATATATTAATGTTGATTTAATCGACTTGGTTCGAACATTTAATTCTGTTATGACTTTCACAAAAATCATATATCAAATAGTGTCAAAATTGACACAAAATAGTTTTTAAATCAAATATTATATTATTAATTGTTATTTTATTCCTAAAAATCTAAGGCTCGGCCAAATGACTTAGATAAGGATATATATATTAATAATAAACAATTTGGGGTTCGTTTGGCATGTTATAGTAAGTGTATTAACCATATAGTGAAAGAAAACAAAAAGACACGGTAAAAGTCAAATTATTTAACTTAGAGTTAAATCTAATTGATAAGGTTTAAAATAAGATCCAAACATGTCTAAATTTGATTGGTTGATGAGATTACAACCCTATATCATCTAAGCTTCGAATATGAGTCATTTTTGGAGGTTTTTAAGTGGGGTTAGATTTATTATAAATTAATATTTTTAAGAATTCCTAAGGTGCCCCTCTCCTCCCCTATAAAAGGACACCTCCTCCCCCTCCTCCTCACACCAATTTGAGCTCTCAAGCTCGGCCAACCCCTGCCCAAATCTCTTCTCCACTTCCCTAGAAACATCCTAGAGGTTCTGGTCTTCCTCAAAGACCAATTTTAGTGCCCTAAGAGGAGGTCTCAAAGAGGCGCTTCAAAGAAGAGGTAATTACCGTTACCAATTCTTTCATCTTTATTTCTTCTTCCACTTATTCTTATTATGTTGTTTCATTATGAAGTAATAACATCAGTATCACTCATATACTGATATGTTATTATAAGTATGAAACATCCTTATTTCACCATCTATCCATCCTACGGAAAAAGAAATCACCGCGCGTGCGTACGTACGGAATACCGTCTCCACGCCGTGGTGTAATCTATTTTCCACCACCACCTTACATGGATGGGTATAATGGTGTAAAGAATAACTATACATAGTTATTACAAAATCATATTGATTCTGATATATTGTATAATCCACTCCAATTCAATTCAATATTTATAGAAATGATATCATCGCTCGTGCGTACGTACGGACTACCGTCTCCACGACGCGATGAGATTCATTCTCCATGTTAACCATTTAAGAATGATTATAATGTATATATAAGAAATAATAATGAAATATATGACATTATAAAGCTACTGGATTTAGGTATATATATACATATGTATGTCATCTACTTACTTCCATTTCAAGACAATAAGGAAAGGAAAACAGCGTTCATGCGTACGTACGGACTACCGTCTCCATGAACGGTGTTTTTCATTTTATTAATCTACCTATTATATATATATATATATACTGAATATATATGATATATAAATCATATTTTATATTCTGGAAGTAAGTAAATCATGATATAAGTAATAATGATGTCAAGAACAACAAGTCAAAACACCTACGATAAATGAAACGATTTTACCCAAAACGCTTCTTAAACATGGAATTTACCAAAGAACGGGTAATATAATGTCATAAGTGAACCATATATGATATCATAACATTGAATATGATTCTTTAATAAGTCAATAACATGATTTAAATCATTATACAGGAGGTTCGGACACTTACAAAGCAAGTCAGACCTAAGGTAAGGGAAATATCACAATCTCATTTTTATCCGAGATTGTTTATTCGTAAGTATTTACTGGGGTGTATTTTATCATCCACATCCATGTTTACTCAATATGTAATATTATTTCCATCCACCTAAAATTTTTTAAATCCATTTTTACCCTTCGGTGAGTTTTTAGTAATACGTATGAAAGGAATCTTTTGTCGTTTTTCGTACGAGGTACTTTTTGACTTTTCCGAAAAAAGTACGAAGAATGTTTTTTTTAACTTATACGGCACGAACGGATTTCTACTATTTTATAAATCCTTATTTTCATGAAGCTTACTCTAAAAGATTTCATGACTATTTTCAATAAAATCTCTTTCTTTTAAAATTGCATGATGTTTTGTGAAAAGAAATTGATTTTGAAGAAGAAAGGATATTTTCCTCAAGAATGGAGTTCAAGTGATTTTCAAAATTATTTTCCATCTAAGATAATAAAGGGTTCTGTTTTTATCCCTATTATTACATTGATTTGATCATGTTGTGATGGAATTATTTTTATGAATTCCTTTATCTTATATGAATTGATTTATGATGTCATGATGTTTCAAGAATCCCATTTTTGTTTCATGTGTTATGTGATGATGTATGTTTTATGATTATGTGGCACACATAAGAAAGGATTCATTATAAGATGGGTGGGACCTATATCTCCCTCCAATGCATTGGGTAATGACTTTATATCTCATGAGACAGACATGGCTGGAACGGAAGGTTATTTCGGTTCAGTGATACAGGACTGAAACGAGGAGTGAACTCGGTTCAGAAAGGGACTTTGTCCACTAAGATAGTCTTGACAATGAGTCATGACTAACAAGAAATGATTTTCCATGATTATGTGTGCATGCCACAAAGTTTCAAGTTTCATGTTATGATTATGGTGATCTCATTTTCACTTCTATGATTTGTTCCATGTTAAGATACTATGATCTCTTTTGCAGGTTATGATTTTCAAAAAGATATGATATGATTTTTATTTCTTTTGTATACCCTTACTGAGAATTTGAGCTCACCATTTTATGTTTTCTTTTCCCAAGGATATAAAGAAAGATTTTAGGTAAAAAAAGGGAAGATCTTTATGGGAGATATTGATGATCTTTCACCACGATTAGAAGATTACGTTCTGAGTTTCCAAAGACATTAAACTATTACGATCCTTGTGTGTGTGTGTTTTTGTTATGTACTAAGTATTCCGCAAAAGTAATGTAATGTCCATGTACGATAAGCTTTGGGTCTCTACAACTTTGGCTGAACCTTAGATTTTTAGGAATAGAATAACAATTAATAATATAATATATGTCTTTAAAAACTCCTTTATGTCAATTTCGACACGATTTAATAATTGATTTTTGTTAAAGTCTTAACAACTTTATAAATTCGAAAAAAATTCATTTAAGCAACCCTAACATGTCATATTAAACAATTAAATTCGTTTATTCCATAAAAACGTCAAAATTATATTTATTTTAATATTTATAATACCAATTATTTGATTCTTTCATTAATTAGAAAAATCTCGCATCATTATTGTGTCATAACAAAATTTAATTATTCAACGTCTAAAAATTATAAATAAAATAAAATTATGTATGAAATATTTTTTTATTTCTAATTAATATTTATAGTCGAAAATATAACATATATAACCCTATATAATAATTATTTTTCTAAAAGATATATCCTTATGTCATTTTTGTATTTACTTTAACTTAATTAATATTAAGTGTCATTATCACTTACAAGTGGCTCTATGGGGTCCCAAAATAGACCCAAAGATACCAATGGTCGGAAATGTATCTACCAATAGGGTTATGACACGTTTTAGGGTAATTTAAAATTATTATAATATAATTTTGTTTACCCTTATTTACCAGATTTACTCTTTAACCATGGTAAATAAAATATTTACCAAAGTAATTATTAAAAATGTCTAAAAATAAAAGTTAACTATTTACACAAATTTCACTTGCTAATTTTAAATACGGATTTCATTTTTTGAAATTCAAACCACAAAAGTGGTAGAAATTAATTTAAAATTAATTCCCGTTGTCAAAACAAAAAAGTGTGTTTTTAATAAACAATAACTATCAAAAGATTGACACTTTCTTATGTCCAATTTAAATGTGAAATTACATCCAATGACCGAAATTAGATTAAATAGTCAAAATATAATCTAATTATACTTTAAAATCACTAAAATTAATAATTTATCCCTATTAATTGTTTCGATTAAAAAAGTTGTTTTTAATTTAAATTTAATAATTTTCACTATTCATAAAAATATGAACGTTATCAGAAAAGTACCAACATTTCAACCTAAGCCAATTTTGATATTACCATTCAGAAAATGAAGTCCATTTTTAAAGATAAAATGTATAAAATTTCAAAATGTGGGTATTACTACTCATAACGGTAAGTTGATTGGTTGTGATGTGTGTTAGATTTCGAAGTTGCGTACAACACACGCTACTGTATTATTCAAAGAGAAGCGTACCGTGGAAGATTGAGGTGTTACATTCTACCCTCATACAATAAATTACATCCTCACAATTTGAAATTATTTTTCAAAAATAAAAGGTTGAAAATATAAAATACCTTTGGGAAAACCCATATCAGAAATTAGGTTAATAAAATTTAGTCTTAATAAGAGGAAAAGGGAAATGAAAGGGTCAGCATCAAATTATGATCTCAATTAGGAGAACATTGGTGGAAATTAGAGACATATAATTGCTGAAAAAACATAAATATTTATAGGTAGTGATTGAGGTCCTCAATCACAAACAAGTGTAAAATTGTGGGCCTTAAATTCATCGATCTATGGTGATTTAAAATGCCATCGGTTCAACAAAACATATGGTATTAGGTTAACACATTTTTGGTTTTAAGATACCTAAACTAAATTATAAGAATTAATTTTTTCATAGAATAAGATAAGAAGAAAAATATATTCTTGACAAGTAGAGTCTCGTCCTTTAATTAATTTCTACCACAAACTCATCTTTCACTCTAAAAGATAATATAACTTAAAAATAATATTCTATTTATCCTATTCGTATAGGGTTCAAAAAAATTAATTTATAATTCATCTACCAAATTTTTTAAAAAAATACTACATTATTCAATCCAGTACATCACGTGGGCTAGTGGTAGGTGATACACCCTTATTGCCCTTCGATTGCAGGTTCATGTCTCACGGCCTTGCCGGACACAACATGTTGCCACCCAACATCCGGGTTGTCCTTTTATGGCAATCAAAAAATAATCTCAAACTAGAATTATCCAAAATACTTCTGTCCAAAATCACAGTCCAAAATTTATGAGGAAGCTAAACACAATGAAGATCCTTTTTGCCACTTAATAACATTTGAACACCTTCATCATGTATTCTTTTAAAACACTGCAACATCTCGAATTACCATAAAACCTTATTGATTACATTCATGGTACCTTATTCCTTATAAAATACTAGATATAATCCTTTTATCAAAAAATTTTGTAAACTCCAACAATTATGGAATATACAAATCATTAATCAGTTTCAAGGTAGTCAATAATATCCAATATAATTTATCCAAATCAATCATGTATTATTCCAAAATCACTACCGTAGTATTAGATCCATATTATGGTTTATCTTTCTCTCAACCATATAATTTCCAAAAATTTAACCTGCTATTGAGTTACTTTTCTTGGTTCCAACCAATTTCATGTCCTTAATAAAATAGTACTGCAGTACAATCCTTATATACTCCATAATTATTATTACCAGTATATTGTTGATACAACACTCAAATGACATAATTTTCTAATAACAACATAAGAACTATAATCATTCCTCCTCATATCTTGTAGTATCATAACTTGATTATTATCTAATAGCATCATTTGCGGAATACTCTGATGATTTTGAAATTGGTTCGTGTAGTGTCCCAACTCCTTGCAGATGAAGAATTATACATTTGAAACCTTTTTCTCACCCTTGCAGTCACGTACATGGTGTCCTTTTTCTCCAAACTTATCAGAAACTCCCATTCCCTTCAAGAAATTTCCAGGGTGTTTCTTCCAATAGTTATCACATATGGGAAAATTCTTCTTTTCCCGCTTTCCTTTTTCCATATTTCTATCTTCCATCATTTTCTTCTCTTTCTTCCCTTCAAATCCAAAAGACTAAGAGAATTTTTTACTTATCTTATTAACACATGATACTATTTACTCATATGTTGAGAATACATGGGAGACTATTTCCCTTATAAATTTTGGCTTAATACCATGAAAAATATTATCCTTTTTACTCTTTGGATCATACGTATTGCTAGAGTTCACATTACTTCTACTGGGCGCCATTTCTATACAATGGCATAAACTAGGTCAGTTTATGAATTTCAATGAATAATTACAAATTTGTAAAATACCTAACGTAAATTGAACAGTTTATGGGAATAATCCATAATCATACATATGTTTTCATTGAGGAAATATATACTCATAAACCCTTCATAATGATTTGTAATGAAAATGAGAATTATCCTAAGCATATCCCCCAGGAGTGTCGTAACCAAGAGTTCATCAAGGCCCGTTGTCGTGCACCCGTTCCCGTTCGAGTCTAGCTCAAAGCGGTGTTTTTGTGTTTTACACATAGATACATCTGTGCCAGAGCCGCCTCTACCTTCTCATATCCAGACAGGGATTTATTTTCTTGCAAACTCACAAAATCTCTACATTACCAAAATTCAATGAATTTATTATATACTAATCCTCAAAGTCTATCATGGTTCTATGTTTTCTAATCAGAGTTTATCTAAATCTTGCTTCCATGGTTATTTATAAACTTCCTATGATACCAACTGTAACGCCCCGACCCCAGTTACCCAAAGTCGGTGCATTATTTTAATAATTTGGCATGATTATTAGGAATCATGTCCCAAAGGACCGATCAATTTAGCAGTGTGGGAATATATATTACATACATGAATGTTATATTACACTTCATAACATTCAAAACAACATAAATAATCTTTCATGAATACCATCACTCCTTTGGATTAACCCTTCATATCAATCATAATACACTTCTTGGAATCCTGGGAAATATAAAACATAAAAATGGGTGAGCTCAGATGCTCAGTAAGGATAACAATACAGCGGAAACATTCATAAATAATCATAAACATTGAGGGCAATGTATAACTAAAACAAAAGCCTTTTAAACATGAAATTCAGAATATATGTCAAAAATAAAATGATGTAATGTAATTTACTTATTCACATGGATATTCTACTAGTCTAATAATCACATTTAATATCACTAACCACTTTCATAATGATGGAATGCATAATTCCAGACTATCAAAACCACATAGTCAAGGCCTTGGTCCAAGACTACAAATAAGATTTTGTCAGGGCCTTGTGACAAGACACTAGTTTGTCTCATGAGACCTACTGATGCATCTAGGAGCTATAGAGGGCTCCACCCATCACTTATTAAGTCCAATGCATTCCACATATTAATAATTTTAAACATAACATAAACATTCATATTAAAACTAGCATACGAAATGTAAATACTTTCTCCATAAAACATTAATGGTATAAAAATAACACATCCATAGACAAACATATCACAAAACCATAAATACAATATGGATGATTTTTATCATGATAAATCAACTTCAAAACAAGTTTAAAATCCATTAATGTATTTTGAGATAGATGAAAATGATTTGTAAAAATCTTTGAGAGAAATGCCCCTTTTTCATGAAAACATTTGAAAGTCAAACAATTTAGAAAGGAAGAAATTTAAATACATTTTTGAATCAAAGTGTCCCATACCAATTTGAGACTTTTTAAAAGAATTAAATTTTTCAAAACGTTCATGTCCTTATAAATAATTCCTTAAAAACCTTTTTGAAGACATGGACATTAATGAGGAAGATTTAGAAGAATAAATATTTAAAACATTTGAAGTGATGTTTTAGTAAAAAATTTCCCTTAAAATAATCCCTATTAAAACTCGTTAATGAAACATTGACATGGATAATAAATATGTCACATTATATACTTACATAAAAACAACCTCGGATAATAAAGAGATTGTGAAATTAACCCATACCAATTTGGTAACTTACGAAACATACTCCCCATGAAAGAGGTATCACACAATGAATATGTAAATTCACATAAATTAAATTGTATTAAACAAATAATACAATTATGGGCAGTACATACACCACACAGAAGTTAATAGTGGCAATATGTCATGAATCTCACGGGAATATGGAGTGAGATGAAAACCCCTTACCCTGCACTTTCCTTTAGTCGAGGGTACGTTTAACCTCCTGTATGAAGACCGTATTATGTTATTAAATTATATCAGAACCATATTAATATTTATGATATCATACATTATTCATTTATGACTTTTTACTACCCATTTAATAATAATTTCCATGTTAAATTAACATTTAGGGTAATGATCGCTTTCTTTATTGTACGTTTTTTAACTTGTTACTCTTGATTGTATCACTTATATCATGATTTAAATACATACAGAATATAAAACATGATTTATATATCATATATATTTAGAATATAATTATGTATAATAGATATATATGTGAAATGGAAAACACCGTTTATGGAGATGGTAGTCCGTACGTACGCATAAACGTTGTTTCCGTTTTCATAACGTATTGAACGAAACTAAGTGAATATAATATATGTAAATATATATATATATATACCTCTATTAGAATTATTATTTCATAAATTACAAACATATTAGTAACAAACATATTAGTAATATATATTTTTATAATTGTTGATTATTGGTGAATGTGGAAATGAATCTCATCGCGTCGTGGAGACGGTAATCCATATGTACACACGAGCGACAATATAATTTCAATAAATGTGTGAAATTTGAGGGTATATTAATTTTAAAGAGACATTATCATGTTATTTTGATTATTTATATACATATTATTCATCATTATATCCATCTAAATAACATATTGTTTAATAACAAATTACACCACGGCGTGGAGACGGTAAGCCGTACGTACGCACGCATGGTGACATTATCATTCATAAGCTGGATAAAATAATGAATATAGTTGTGCAATATTTATAATAACATTAAAGTATATATATGATACTAGAGGTATTATTTTATAATGTAAATAACAAATAAATATGAAGTGGAAGAAGAAAGAACATGAAAGAGGGTGGTGAAAACATTACCTTTTCCTCGGGTTTTCCTTTTGATTTGATCAAAAGGGCTCCTTAGGTTTGGTTTATGACCAAACTATGGCCTCTAGGTTTAATTGAGGGAATTTGAGAGAATATTTGTGCAGCGTTTGGCAGAGCCAAAAGGCTTTGAAGGTATGAATTTGAGAGAAGGGGGAGTTCCCTTTTATAAGAGGGGTGAGGGGCACCTTTGGAAAAGCTAGAAATATTATTTTATAATAAATTAATATTCATTTTATAATGGCTCAAAAGTGAATTATTTATAGTTTAAGGTGGTTATAGGTCGAAAACCACTCAACCAATATGTTTTAGATAGGTTTGGGTAACTTTATTGACCATATATATTAGTTTTAACTCTTAGTTAATTAGATTGACATTTACCTTGTCTCTTTGTATTTTTATATTATATAGTTAATAAACCTACTATATACATCCAAGCGACCCCCAAGTTGTCTATTAATGATACAACTATAATTATATAAGTCCTTTGGCTGAAACTTATATTTTTAAGAATATAATATCAATTAATAATATAATATTAGTTTTAAAAATCATTTATGTCAATTTTGAAACAATTTAATAATTGATTTTTGTTAAAGTCATAACAACTTTATTAATTCGAAAAAAATTCATTTAACCAACCCTGACCTGTCATATTAATCAATAAAATTCTTGTATTCTATAAACACTTCGAAATTATATTTATTTGAACATTTATAATACCAATTATTTCATTCTTTCATTAATAAGGAAAATCCTGTATCATTATTGTGTCATTACAAAATTTAATTATTCAATGTCTAAAAATTATAAATAAAATAAACTAATGTAGGAAATATTTTTATATTTCTGATGAATATTTATAGTCGAAAATATAACATATATAACCCTATATAATAATTATTTTTCTAAAAGATATATGCTTATGTCATTTTTGTATTTACTTTAACTTAATTATTATAGAGTGTCATTATCACTTACAAGTGGCTCCATGGGGTCCCCAAATCAACCCAATGATGCCCATGGTCGGAAATGTATCAACCAATAGGTTTGGGACACGTTTTAGGGTAATTTCATATTATTATAATATAATTTTGTTTACCCTTATTTATCGGATTTACTCTTTAACCATGGTAAATAAAATATTTACCAAGTAATTATTAAAACTTTCTAAAAATAAAAGCTACCTATTTACACAATCTGGAACTCCTGATTTTAAATATGGAATTCATTTCTCTTAATTCAAACCACAGAAGTGGCAGAAATAGATTTAAAATTAATTCCCGTTGTCAAAACAAAAAAGCGTGTTTTTAATAACCAATAACTATCAAAACATTGACACTTGCTTATGTCCAGTTTAAATGTAAAATTTCGTCCAATGACAAAAATTGGATTAAATGGTAAAAATATAATATAATTATACTTTAAAATAACTCAAATTCACAATTTATCACTATTAATTATTTCAATTAAAAAGTAGTTTTTAATTAAAATTTAGTAATTTTCACTATTCATCAAAATATGAAGGTTATCAGAAATGTACCAAAACATCACCCTAAGCCAATTTTGATATTTCTAATCAAAAAATGAAGTCCATTTTTAAAGATACAATGTATAAAATTCGAAAAATTGGGTATTACTATTCATAACGGCTAGTTGATTGGTTGTGGTGTGTGTTAGATTTCGAAGTTGCGTACAACACACGATACTGTATTATTCAAAGAGAAGCGTACCATGGAAGCTTGAGGTGATACATTATACCCTCGTTCAATAAATTACATCCTTGAAATTTGAAATTATTTTTCAAAAATAAAATGTTGAAAATATAAAATACCTTTCGGAAAACCCATATCAAAAATTAGGTTAATAAAAATAATCATAATAAGAGGAAAAGGGAAATGAAAGGGTCGCCACCAAATTATGATCTCAATTAGGAGAACATTGTTGTAAATTAGAGACATATAATTGAAGGAAAAAACATAAATATTTATAGGTAGTGATTTAGGTCATCAATCACAAACAAGAGTAAAATTGAGGGCCTTAAATTCATCAATCTATGATGATTTAAAATACCATCGGTTCAAAAAACATATGGTATTAGGATAACACATTTTTGGTTTTAAGATACCATCACTAAAGTATAAGAATTAATTTCTTCATAGAATAAGAGAAGAAGAAAAATATATACTTGACAAGTAGAGTATCATCCTTTAACTAATTTCTACCAAAAACTCATCTCTTACTCTAAAAGATAATAGAACATAAAAATAATATTCTATTTATCATATTCCTATAGGGTTCAAAAAAAAATAAAAAAATAGAATTTATAATTCATCTACCAGAATTTTTAAAAAATACTACATTATTCAATCCAAGGCATCACGTGGGCCAGTGTTAGGTGATACACCCTTGACGCCCTTCGGTTGTAGGTTCGAGTCTCACGGCCTTGCTGGACGCGACAGGTTTCCACCCGACCTTCGGGTTGTCCTTTTATGGAAATCCAAAAATAATCTCAAAATAAAATTATCCAAAATACTTCTGTCCAAACTCATAGTAAAAAATTTATAAGGAAGGTAAACACATTGAAGATCCTTTTTTACGCTTAATAACATGTGAACACCTTCATCATGTATTATTTTAAAACAATGCATCATCCTGAATTACCATAAAACCTTATTTATTACATTCATGATCCATTATTCCTTGTTGAATACTATATATACTCCTTCTATCAAAAAATGATGTAAACTCCAATAATGATGGAATATACAAATCATTAATCAGTTTTAAGGTAGTCGATAATATCGAATATAATTTATCCAAATGAATCAAGTATTATTCCAAAATCACTACCTCGGTATCAGAACCATATTATGGTTTATCTTTCTCTCAACCATATATTTTCCAAAAAATTAACCTGCTATTGAGTCACTTTTCCTATTTCCACACAATGTCAAGTCCTTAATTAATTAGTACTGCAGTACAATCCTTATATACTCCATAATTATTATAACCAGTATATTGTTGATACAACACTCAAATGACATAATTATCTAATAACAACATAAGAACTATAATCATTCCTCCTCATCTGTGGTTGTATCATAACTTGATTATTATCCAATAGCATCATTTGGGGCATACTCTGATGATTTTGAAACTGGTTCGCATAGTGTCTCAACTCCTTGTAAATGAAGCATTGTACATTTGAAACCTTTTTCTTACCCTTGCAGTCACATACATGGTGTCCTTTTTCTCCACACTTATCACAAACTCTCATTCCCTTCAAGAAATTTCCAGGGTGTTTCTTCCCACAGTTATCACATATGCGAAAATTCATTCTTTTCCCTCTTCCCGTTATCCATATTTCTTTCTTCCATCCTTTTCTTCTCTTTCTTCCCTTCAAAGACATAAGATTCAGAGAATTTTTTACTTATCTTATTAACACATGATACTATTTATTCATATGTTGAGAATACATGGGAGACTATTTCCATTCTAAATTTTGGCTTAATATAATGAAAAATAGTATCCTTCTTACTCTTTGGATCATACGTATTGCTGGAGTTCACATTCCTTCTATTGGGCGTCATTTCTATACAATGGCATAAACTAGGTCAGTTTATGAATTGCAAGGAATAATTCCAAAATTGTAAAATACCTTACATAAATTGAATAGTTTATGGGTATAATCCATAATCATAAAGATGTTTTCATTAAGTAAGTATATACTCATAAACCCTTCATAATTATTTGTAAAGAAAATGAGAATTATCCTATGCATATCCCCCATGAGTGCCATAACCAAGAGTGTAGCAAGGCCCATTGTCGTGCAACAGTTCTCGTTCGAGTCTAGCTCAAAGTGGTGTTTTCGGGATTTACCCCTAGGTACATCTGTGGCAGAGCCGCCTCTACCTATTCGTATCCAGACAGGGATTTATTTTCTTCGAAAACTCACAAAATCTCTAAATTACCAAAATTCTAGAAATTTCTACTATACTAATAATCAAAGTCTATCTTAGGTTTATTGATCTAATCAAAGTTTATCTAAATCTAGCTTCCAAGTTTATTGCTAAACTTTCTATGATACCAACTGTAATGCCTCAACCCCAGTTACCCAGAGTCGGTGCATTATTTTAATACATTGGCATGATTACAAGGAATCAAGTCCCGAAGGACCAATCGGTTTAGCAGTTTGGGAAGATAGATTACATACATGAATGTTACATTACACTTCATAACATACAAAACAACATAAATAATCTTTCATGAATGCCATTATTCCCTTGGATTAAACCTTCATATCAATCACAATACACTTCTTGGAATCCTAGGAAAAATAAAACATAGAAATGGGTGAGATCAGATGTTTGGTAAGGATAACAATACCGTGGAAACTTTCATAAATAAGCATAAACATTTAAGGCAATGTATAACTAAAGCAAAAGCCTTTTAAACTTGAAATTCAGAATAATATGGAAAAAATAAAATGAATTAATTTCATTTAATTATTCACATGGATATTCTACTAGTCGAATAATCACATGTAATATCACTAACCACTTTCATAATGATTGAATGCATAATGCCAGACTATCATAACCACATAGTCAAGGCCTTGTTCCATGACTACAAATAAGATTTTTTCAAGGCCTTGTGCCAGGACTCTAGTTTGTATCATAAGACCTACCGATGCATCGAAGAGCTATAGTGGGCTCCACCCATCACTTATTAAGTCCAATTCATTCCTCATATGAATAAGTTTAAACATAACATAAACATTCGTATTAAAACTAGCATACGAAATGTCAATACTTTCTCCATAAACCATGAATGGTATAAAAATAACATATCCACATTCAAACATATCACAAAACCTTAAATACAATATGGAAGATTTTTATCATGATAAATCAACTTCAAAACCAGTTTAAAATCCATTAAAGTATTTTGACATATATGAAAATGATTTGTAAAACTCTTTGAGAGAAATACCCCCTTTTCATGAATACATTTGAAAGTCACAAAATAATGAAAGGAAGAAATTTAAAGACATTTTTAAATCAATGTTTCCCATACCACTTTGAAAGTTTTGAAAGGAATTAACTTTTTAAAAACATTCATGTCCATATAAATAAATCCTTAAAAACCATTTTGAATACATGGACATTAATGATGAATATATAGAAGAATAAATATTTAAAACATTTGAAGTGATGTTTTAGTAAAAAAAATCCCTTAAAAAAATCCCTTTGAAAACACTTTCATGAAACATTGACATGGATAATAAATATGTCACAGTAGATACTAACATAAAAACAACCTCGGATAATAAAGAGATTGTGAAATTAACCCTTACCAATTTGGTAACTTACGAAAAATACTCCCCATGAAAGAGGTATCACACAATGAATATGTAAATACACATAAATTAAAGTGTATTTCACAAATAATACAATTATTGGCAATACATACACCACACAGAAGTTAATAGTGGCAATATGGCACGAATCTCACAGGAATATGGAGTGAGATGAAAACCCATTACCTTGCACATTCCTTTAGTCGAGGGTACGTTTAACCTTCTGTATGAAGACCGTAGTATGTTATTAAATTATATCAGAACCATATTAATATTTATGCTATCATATATTATTCATTTATGACTTTTTACTACCAATTTAATAATAATTTCCATGTTAAATTAACATTTCGGGTAATAGTCGCTTTCTTTATTGTACGTGTTTTAACTTGTTACTCTTGATTGTATCACTTATATCATGATTTAAATACTTACAGAATATAAAACATTATTTATATATCATATATATTTAGAATACAATTATGTATAATAGATATATATGTGAAATGGAAAACACCGTTTATGGAGATGGTAGTCTGTACGTACGCATAAACGTTGTTTCCGTTTTCATAACGTATTGAACAGAAATAAGTGAATAAAATATATGTAAGTATATATATATATACCTATAGTAGAATTATTATGTCATAAATTACAAACATATTAGTAATATATATTTTTATAATCGTCGATGAATGGTGAATGTGGAAATGAATCTCATCGGGTCGTGGAGACTGTAATCCGTACATACGCATGATAGACAATATAATTTCAAAAAAGGTGTGGAATTGGGTGGTATATTAATTTTACAGAGACATTATCATGTTATTTTCATTATTTATATACCTATTACTCATCATTATATCCATCCAAATAACATAGTGTTTAATAACAAATTACACCACGGCGTGGAGACAGTAAGCCGTACGTACGCACGCATGGTGACATTATCATTCATAAGCTAAATAGAATAATGAATATAGTTGTGATATTTTTATAATAACATCACAGTATATATAAGATACTGGATTTTTTATTTTAAAATGGAAATAAAAAATAACGAAGCAGTGGAAGAAGAAAGGAACTTGAAAGAGGGTGGTGAAAACATTACATTTTCATCGGGTTTTCCTTTTTATTTGATCAAAATGGCTCCTTAGGTTGGATTTCTGATCAAAATAAGGCATATAGGTTGAATTGACGAATGTTGAGAGAATATTTGGGAAGGTTTTGGCCGAGACAAAAGGCTTTGATGGTATGAATTTGAGAGAAGGGGGAGTACCTTTTTATAAGAGGGGTGAGGGGAACCTTTGGAAAAGCTAGAAATATTATTTTATAATAAATTAATATTTATTTTCTAATGGCTCAAAAGTGGATTGTTTCATGGTTAATGTGGGGATAGGTCGAAAACCACTCAACCAATAGTTTTTAGATAGTTTTGGGTCACTTTATTAACCTTATATTTTAGTTTTAACTCTTAGTTAAATAGATTTGACATTTACCATGTCTCTTTGTATTGTTATATTATATAGTTAATAACCTTACTATATACTTCCAAGAGACACCCAACTGGTACATTAATGATACAACTATCATTATATAAGTCCTTTGGTAGAACTTTATATTTTTAGAAATAGAATATCAATTAATAATATAATAGTAGTTTTAAAACTCTTTTATGTCAATTTTGACACTATTTAATAATTAATTTTTGTTAAAGTCTTAACAACTTTATTAATTCAAAACAAATTCATTTAAGCAACCCTAAAATGTAATATTAATCAATAAAAATCTTGGATTCCGTAAAAACTTCCAAATTATATTTATTTTGACATTTATAATACCAATTATTTGATTCTTTCATTAATAAAGAAAATACCGCATCATTATTGTGTCATAACAAAATTTATTTATTCAATGTCTAAAAATTATAAATAAAATACCATTATGTATAAAATATTTTTATATTTCTAATGAATTTTTATAGTCGAAAATATAACATATATACCCCTGTATAAAATTATTTTCCTAAAAGATATATGTGTATGTCATTTTTGTATTTACTTTAACTTAATTAATATAAAGTATCATTATCACTTACAAGTGGCTCCATGGGGTCCTAAAATCGACCCAAAGATGTCCATGGTTGGAAAGGTACCAACAAATACAGTTAGGATATGTTTTAGGGTAATTTAATATTATTATAATATATTTTTTTTACCCTTATTTACCGGATTTACTCTTTAACCATGGTAAATAAAATATTTACCAAAGTAATTATTAAAAATGTCCAAAAAAAAATTTACCTATTTAAACAATTTGGACCTCCTGATTCTAATTATGGAATCAATTTTTATAAATTTAAACCACATAAGTTGCAGAAATTAATTTAAAATTAATTCCCGTTGTCAAAACAAAAAAGCGTGTTTTTAATAAACAATAACTACAAAAAGATTGACACTTGCTTATGTCAAGTTTAAATTTGAAATTACGTCCAATGACCAACATTGGATTAAATGGTAAAAATATAATCTAATTACACTTTAAAATCATTAAAATGCATAATTTATCACTATTAATTATTTCAATTAATAAAGTTGTTTTTAATTAAAATTTAGTAAATTTCACTATTCATCAAAATATGAAAGTTATTAGAAAAGTACCAAAATTTTACCCTATGCTAATTTTGATATTCCTAATCCCCAAATGAAGTCAATTTTGAAAGCTAAAATGTATAAAATTTCAAAACGTGGGTATTATTATTCATAACGGCTTGTTGATTGGTTGTCGTGTGTGTTAGAACTCGAAGTTGCGTACAACACAGGCTACAGTATAATTCAAATAGAAGCATATCATGGAAGCTTGGGGTGGTACACCAACCACTAGAAATTAACATAAAACTATAGTTATTATGTATCCTCCTGATTACACTAATGCTTCCAGAGTATGTATATAAGAGATATAGTCTTACCATAGAGGGTATTTTCACTACTGTCCATGATACACACTGAAATTTACTCAAAGGAAGCTTCCTCATCTAGATCAAACTCATCAACAATGATAACATGAGATAGGTTAGGGTGATACTATACAAGATGAGAGATGTAGAAAAAATCATTAATTATTACAAACCTCTATGGGATATCTAGTTGTTAATCCATATGGATGACTCTTGACATATCCTTAAATGGTCCGATGAACCTTGGTTCCAACATTATCTACCTCTAAATATAAAACTTACCCATCCTTAGAGTGAAGTACAAGAAGACCCTGTTATCCACCTCAAACATGAAGGGGTTTTGTATCTAGTCAATATAGGATCTCTTCCTAATTTTAATGGTTGATAGCCAATTCTAGATCAAAATAATATGTTTATAGGTCTCTTACACTAGGCTCGACCCAAGCATCATAGACCCAACATATTCCAGTTAGCATAAGGTTGATCGGAATGAACAACCATATGAGGCATCAAATGAATCCATCTAAATAGAGTAATAATAGATATTATTGTATTAAAGATCATCCAAAGATATATAAATTTTCTAGAAACTACCGAAATCAAGCACACATGACCAGAGAATGTCCTCGAGAACCTGAATGATATGCTCCAATTTCCCATACATCTATGGATGATGAGTTGTGGTCAAATTTACCAATGTTCCCAACACCTTCTGGTGTCCCTACCAAAATATCAAGGGAAGAAGGGATCTATACCAGATATGATGTCCAAGGAACCCTGTGAAGTTGTACAATCTCCCATACATATAAATTTTAAAGATCATAATCTATAGAAAACTCTTTAATGGATAATAATTGGGATACCGTCTTCATATGATCAATGATAACCCAAACTCCATCATGCCCATATGGAGCCCTCGGTAGTCCCATCACAAAATCCATATTTAAATCATCCCACTTCCACTCTAGAAAGGGAAATGGTTGGATAAGGACAGTAATTTGTTGATGCTTGGAATTCACCTTCTAGTAGGTGGATGAACATCCCATCTCAAGGAGTGGAATTCCGTCATCAATTCCACATGCATTCTTATGGGAATTATAAATCAGCCATAGATATACAAAATCTAATATTCATAATGTACTAATAATTGGAGGTCTCCCCACTTTATATACCTTACCTCGTCATAAATAATTATAAATTATATAATTTTATCTCTTTCACCATGTTGAGTATTGAGTAATTAATAGATATTGAGGAAAAAATTGCCTTTTCCTGGTACTCCTTGATTTAAAGAATCATATATACAAACAGGGTCATGATATACCACTCAGAACTAAGCTTCTAAAAAACATTTGTTTGATATTTTCTACTAAAATCATATTCCCCCACATTCCCCTTCTTGAGATCGTAATCCATCTCGAATTCAGACAATTGAATGTATTCAACCCACCTCATCATCATGATATTTAGTTCATACTTTGATAATAGGTATTTTAAACATTAATAATATGTACGAACAACAAACTTTCACCCCATGAGGTAGTATTGCTTACATCTCAAGGAATATACCACTATAGTAAACTCAAAATAATGGGTTGGGTAGTTAAGCTCATGTGGTCTAAATTATTTGGAACAATAATAGACTAATCTCCCATAATGTATAAAAACAACACCTAGTTCAACACCTTATGCATAGAAAATTGGGGGTTCTCTATAATAGGATTGATAATGGTTAGGATCAATGCATAAATTAACCTATTATTCATCCCTATAATGGTTTTATCACAATCAATAGACCAAATAAACATAAACCCTTTCAAAATAATCCCCATAAATGATGATTTCAATTGGGAGAAGTCCAGAATAAATCTATGGTAGTATCCATCTATCCCTAGGAATATAAAAATACTGATAACATTCTTGGGCCTCTCCTATGAAACCATGAAATCAACCTTATTAGGATCCATATAAACTGCTACCTCATATATTATAGGGCCTAATAAATGTACTTTATCCAACCAAAAAATAATTATGGATAATTTGGCATTAATTTATTGTCCTCAAAGCATGATCGAAACAATCTTAATATTTTTAGTATTCTCATCTCTAGATGTGAAGTACACTGAGATTTAATTAAAAAATAAAAAAACAAAGGGGTACATATATGGATGAAAAACTCTATTTAATATAACCATAAAGATTGTGGGTGTGTTCATTTGCCCAAATGACAAAATGTGGTCCTCATAATGACAACACATTTTATGAATGGATATACATAGAATGAAATATGGTCATACCATGATCTGGTAGTACCCTGATTGTAAATAAATATTGGAGAAAACTCAAGTTACTTTTTTGTCGAATAAGTAATTGAGTCATGGGAGAAGATATTTCTTCATAACTGTAACCTGGTTATGTCTCTGATAACCCACACATAATATTAATGAACAATCCACCATATCAGAATAAAATAAATCACCCCAAGGTGACATGATCATTCAAATGAAATCATTTTTCTTCGGGTATTTAAGGTGATATTCCCATTAATGAAGCTCTATCAGTTCGATACCATAAGTAGGGATTGAAATATGCATCAAACCCAGAAATTGATTTATTATAAACTCGATTCCACAGTTTAGTGTTAATCTAGAGAAGTCCTCAAGAAATACATCCATGAATAATAAACTATAAAAGGAAAGATATTCTGATGATTCTATCCCTCATCCAGGATAAGAGTAGAAACCTGGGTAGCGATGACACCTAGCAACTGATGGTTCATTCCAAAATGACCAACAAGGACATCCCACTCTCCCACATTCTTGAAGTTTCCATACTCATGAGATGTATAAGAAATTATATGTTTACAATAGTATAATTTAACTAAATAAAAAATGTATCAATCCATCCCTTGAATAACATCAATTCCATCCATCTCTAACATGAATAAGACCTAGTGGAAGTGGCATTCACCGATGACTATAGCATAAATAAAACATTTCTAAAGGCCCTCCAACTTCATGACCAAGGATTTTCAATAGAGATAATTTTATATATATAATGCACTTCCAAACCCAATACTCATATGAAATAGGATAATATGAAAGAGTTTTAATCTCTTGTATCAAAAAGGGAAAAGGAAGGTGTATATGAAACCAAAATCATACATCGAACAGTCAATGGAAGAGCATCCTTCTCTATCATAATAAGTTATACATCATGCAACAGTCCATCCCCATTACCCTCTACTAAAACATTATTACCTTGAGTCATATTCCACTACTAACCATTCTTTCCTCTACCCTAATCTCCACAGACACCACTACAGCCCAATCATCCAGTAGATTCCCAACTGTTGTGGCATGGTATCCACCCTGTCCCCTCAACATTATGATGTTCCCAATCCCATACAAATAACAACCTTTTTTCTCTTCAAACATGTTTCAAATGTCCTATATTCCAACAAAAATGGGAATACCATAGTTATCAAGAGAATTTGGATATCATGTGTCCCTCATGAACACACTAATAATACTGAACCTCAATACTCCTGTAGGAAGGGTGATAAGAGTCACTAGCGTGCCTGGACTAACCACCACTACCATAGTCTGCATCACATGATCATTGCTTCTAGATACCAGAAGATCTATGAACACTATCTATTAGTCCCTATGAGGATATTCACTAAGTATGGTGAACCTCAGTAATATTCATTCCAATAAACATGGATTATTTCACTATATCTAAGAAGGAGAAAAATGATTCATGTTCACTTGAACCTTGATCTCATAGAAAAGTATATCCTAAATGTGTATGAACCTTGCATCATTTTCACCATATAAGATCGAAACAATCTTTTGTAGCTCCATAAAATAGATAATATAGTCCATAAGTTTTTGTCCCCTCATCCAATCGTAAACTTGCAAACGCTATCTAATCATAGAGCCTCTTTAACTAAGTGGATGGAGAAGTATGTTTGAAAATACATCCACGTTAGTAAAATATGATACTAACCCTATAAAAGGATGTCCCACTATCGATGAATTTCCTTATGAATCATTTAAATATCCAACTTCACTATTTTTCCCTATAGGGTCTATAAGCGGTCAAAAATATTCTTCATAGACTCAATTCATAGTTCTTACACTTCTGGAACACTCTCACTAGTAAATATTAGAGGGTGATAATATTGTAACTCATGGTTAATAACATACATGGTTAGAGTATTTTGAAAAGGTAACCTCTCTTCAAATTGTATTACCTATAGGAGGCTGTCACGGAGATGATCATATACAACTGGTATCATAGATTCCAGAGGTTATTGTCCACCCACTAGAGGGGAATGCACACCCCCCCCCCCCCCCCGCCTCTATTTTTGAGACCCTATCTATATGTGGATGCATAGTTTTATAAGGAAGAAAAAACTTCCCATAAAAACATATATAATATGAATTTATCAATGATATAAGTAGGATGGGATAGGCACAAAAACCCATGCCCTTGAATGTTATATCATAACTTTCCATTCACCATTTTCTTAAGAAATCTAACAGTGTAATTTTATCAATATTTATGAAGGCCTCATACTCATAATATTTAGATTTACAATTATTACATTTTTCAAGGTTTTAAATATCCATGTTATGGTAAATTTGACTGCCATTAAAAATTTATTAGAGAATAAACCTTATAGGTTTCTTATTGAAACTTTATTTTACCATTCACCAGGAACCATCCATTTATATACCTTGTTATATCAAATCAATATTCATGAAATTATCCAAGTGATATTTCACTAAATCCTTATGTGGGAAAAATATATATATTTCATTGCTAACACTTTAAATAGTCTAACCCCTTTTAACAATTGGAGGGTTCATATATTAATATATATATATAATAAGAAATTAAAAACATGAAAAAATGACACTGAACACTACATTTATAACATAATGAATGAACTCTCACACACTCATATTAAACCATACCAAGAAACAAAAATCAAAAGAATCAATATCAATAAAAATCAAGTGTTCTACTCAAGGTGTAGATCAAAAAATCATAAAAGAACATGTAATAACCATAATACCATCCCTGGTAACTCAAAAATTCCCCATATACATGGGTTAGATACTCCCAAGAACATTCTTATCACTAATCTCCGAGATTTTCCTAGTCTATTTTCTACCATCCTAACCAATATTAAATGAGAAAATCATTATTTGATACCACTTTGTAACTTCTCACCACCCCATACCATTGAGCATTTCCTAGAGTAGTGTAATGCTTCAATAGCTCAAGCACTCCTCCACATACTCTAGAGGCTACTAACTATAGAGGAGGGTATAACTAGATTCCTTGGAGAGACTATAACCTCGTGGTTAGAGTGTACAAATACTGGTAAATAATGGAAATAACATACATCATATAAAACCCTAGGGTAACATCAATACAAGATCCATTAACAAAACAAAACATATGTGAAATTCAAAAAAGATAAAATAATACATTCAAAGGGAAACATTCCAACAATAATATACAATAGGTACAAAAGTGAAAAAAAGGGGATAAAAATCCAAAAGGCTCAAAAGTGGATTGAGATCTACCTCAAAACCCATTGCCTAGTTCCATAATAGCACCTAATCATTAATTAGTCATAGGGAAAATTCCATTGTACATAAAAATATCCATGAAATCTTCATGGGTACCAAACAAAAAACTGAGTAAAGTGTGAGTATGTCTCATTAGGCCACCAAAAATGCCATCCCTAAATAACCCAATAAGAAATAATAATTGCATGAAATGGTTCCATTTATATGAATAAATTAAATAAGTATAATAGTAAATAAATAAATAATAAAATCTCTAAACATAGGCTCCATGGTGACATCCAAGGATGGATCCACCTACTTTGCCCAGTGTCGAATTTCTTTGAGCACATCATGAATACTGTTCCAATCCAACAACTCATGGACAGGGGTAATATGACTATCCTTAGCTAGTATCTGGGGGTAATATACCCAACCTCAGATCCCTGCGTCCAACTAGGGTCAATGTTCAATGTGATATTAACCATGAGTATCTCTATCCACCAAGATTTCGTGTTCACGCCAAATTTTACCATTATTTCCTACATCTTCGTGGGAGGTATGTTCAACTTATGTTTAAATATTAACCAATGATCCATATGTAACCCAAACTATGAAAATATGATGTATCTGTGGAATGTTACATCATTTAACTAGTAACAATAAACATTTACAATACATATGTGATTAATTTCCTGTTATAATTTTTATTAGTGAATTCCAACAGTATTTATTTAAATGAAAAAAAACATTTCAAAATAGTTGTAAGGGAAAAAATGTCTAATTAAAAAATCCATGTTCAATTACCAAAATTAGTCCCAACCCAAAATATGTTCTATATTGAAAGGTTATATTATAATGGTTATAATCCCAACTAAGGGTTACTATAATCCTACTATATATTCCTTAACAATAATAAAAAATTTATCAGTTTTATAGAATACCAAAATCATGGTTTAAGACATTGAACAAAATTTACAGTAAATTATGGAAATAAGAGTATATCACATTGGAATAATGTAAGAGAAAATAACTTGAATATGGGATAACACTTGGGGAACACCTACCTTAGATATAATATGGATTGTATGCCTGATATTGACCTTCATTTGGATTAGAATAGAACATATTGAGTTAGTGTAAAAAATCATGGAATAATAAGGGGGAAATACTATAAACGTTGTAATACAAAGAAAAAGTGGTAGAAGCCTAGAAAAAGAGACAAAATGCTGAGATCCTTAGCTCGAGGTTTCCAACACCACTGATGGAACATTATATTACTAAAAACAAGGGAGAATTTCCTCTTGAAGGGAGAAGAACCAAAGGAGGATATGGGTGTTAATGTATACTAGCCAAGGAAAATCCTCTTATAATCCTATAAACCACCCTTAGTAAAATAAAACATTAAAAATCAATAAAATAAATACAGATAAGTTTTATGGCATGAATTTAAATTCAGTTTTGAATGAGTCAATATAGGGAGGTTAAATACCCTGACCCCAAAAAATCACAATATAGGACATAGTGTCACACTATGAATGTGTACATATAACAATTTCTATAAATATAGGTCTATAAAAATTACACAGAAGCCATCTTGGGCCAATATCATACCTGGAGACACATGTAATTAAATAAAATACACATGTTTCAGCAAAAAATTAAATACTTATGTACCTAAAAAATGTTTGGGTTTTACAATGATAAACACACTACTCAGTAAATAATATTAATTATTTAATGATAAAAATTAATTAAAAAAGACACAAAATATCACAGGATGAGAAATTTAATGAAATGAAAAATATCTCGACACAATTAAAATAAATTCACTCATAAAAATCATATGAACACATAAGTTAATTATAAATTACGAGTTTAATTTATATATTAATTAAATGTAGGATTTCAAAGTAAAATACAACTAATGAAAGACAAATTCAATTGGAAATGTAAAACATACTATAATAATTAATGTAATATAGATTTTTGAGAGAGTAGTGTAAAAAAGGTATCATAATAATTACATAGGAAAAATTAATTTTTTGAAAAACAATAATGAAAAAAACACCTTAACACTTGTAAAATTTTCCACTCATATGAACAAGAAAAAAATATATTAAAATAAAAAATTCACGTAAATATTTAAAGAAAATTTTTATATTTACAAAGGAATATTAATTTATAAGCAATATATACCATTCCTTCGCACTTTTTTCAACATTTTCCATGATTTTGACCAAATAGTGGATTATTTCACCAAACAATTCAATTTCAAAAATGATTTTCTAATTAAGTAATCATAGTGCGATTATATAGAGTCATAAGATATTAAAAATAGCATATTATCTATATTTTTTTTATTATTCATCAGGTTTTTTAATGATAATGATAATTATTGTCATAATTAACAATTTTCATTAATAAAATATACAATAATCATACACAACACTAATTTTTAATGACAATCAAGAATAATAATCATATTTTATACAAATAATTTGATGTTTGAACAAGTTGATATTGTTTAATTTCCCTCACACTTATCATACATCGTATATTATGAAATTAGAAAATTTAATATATTTTCGTGGAAATAGAAAATTTGAGTATTTATTTGTGGATGGGAACATATTTTAAAATTTTACTTTCACATTGTAGATCACATTTCACTTTTAGTTTTAATTATCATTTTATTCAAGGTGTACAACAAATCAATTATAAGTACATGGTAATTTCAGTATTATTTCAAATGTTTAATCACCAATCCACTAGGATAAAATTAAAATTTAATTTAAGTATAAAGTTTGACCTTTTCTCCCATTACTCATAAAAAAACCTATATAAAACAGATACATGATCCAATAAAGAAATAGTTGATTTATATATTTGCTATAAGTGGATAATTAGAATTTATTTCAAATTTAATAAATAAACATTTCCCAAAATTTTTTATTGTTTCAAAAATATATGATTAAAAAAAATATCATAAAATACGGTATTATTTTAAACTATTCCTTCAAAAAAATATTCTATATTCACTGTTGATGTTCTAAAACAAGATTTTTTACCTCAAAAGTGGGGTTACATGTATTCCTATAGGAAAATATTTCTTCGAAATACTCCAATATCATTGAAAATAGATACATCATCATCCTCTAGTGGTTAAAATGAACTGATATATTAAAAGGATGTTGAAAGTCTACGTTTTAAACAATAAAAAATGTACTCTGTTGCATTTAAAAAAAAATCATCACACTCAATATATTTTAGTTTATAAGTTAAATCATTTTAGAAAAAATTTCATTATTTAATAAACTTGAATTATCATATTCAACATGAAACGTTATTTTTTCAAAACCAATTTCATGTTTAAAAAATAATCTAATTCTTCAAATAATTTATTTTCAAAATGTTGAATTTCCAATTTAAATTGAATGATTGAATTTATTTTAATAGAAATATCATCTATTAAATATATAATTTCTATTAATGAGTCATTTCATACATGCTGAAAGTCATTTAAAAAAAGAAAAATACCATTTTTTGTGGTGAGAACATGTATAGATATTCATTCACAATAGTTAAATTCATCTTCTATTTGAATATAAATATTATATAACAAATATTTATGTTCTAGTTTATCATTTTACTTTTTAATACCCACTCATTTTTCATTATAAAAATAAATAAAAATGAATGGAAATTTTATCCTTTACTCACCACCATTTTTACATTAAAAATGAAATTATTTATAAATAATCATTTTGAGTGATTATAATAGTATCATAATTTTAGTTTTCTTGTTTCATAACAGATTCAATCCATTTAAATATGTTTTTACCATGTAAAATTTTATTATATTAAAATAACATGTGAATATGTGATTTTTATTCAAAATAAACATTATTTTCACCTATAGTATTCTCACAATGGAACACTAATGAATTAAGTGTTGGTTGAAAAAACACTTCCTTCTTCACATCATTCTATTCACATGAGGAGATCTATAATGGTATTAATCATATATATTTTATACTATAGAACTTATTAGAAATTAAATGTTTAAATTCTTTAATAATAAAAAATATAAATCCTATATAACTCCCTTAAGAGTATTAGAAAACAACTCTAACTAGTGGAATTTTATTTGGGGAAAGATGAGAAGGATTATAAGTGGGTAAATCTATATAGTTCCTCAATATATATTGTATTTACTTTTTCATAATTTTGATAAATTTATTATATTACTACTTTCACACAATGTTCTTGTACTACACTAAACCAAAATACAAGAAGAAACATAGATAATTCATAAATTACCTTGTCTAAAATCTCAAGGATCGCAATTTTAAAATCTTCATTAGTGTCTATCATAAATTCAGTAAACTTTTCTCATCATAACCTGAAATATAAATTATCCTAATAATTTAAATTAGCACTCCCTAACCCAAAGGAAGTTATTTTTCCTCAATATTCATTTAAATATATAAGGGTATAATAATAAATATAAGCATAATATTTCATAAAATTCACACAAACAACTATCAAAGACTCATAGGTATCTGTTAGAACATGTAAGATTTGTGAGTGATTTTATTTCATATAAAAAAATACCATAATGATGAAAAAATACAAAAATAAGTTTTAGACCATAGTAATAATTAGTGGTTCATAGTGAAATTATTTGTCTATGGTTTTTTCAGTTTAATAAAATATAAGATTTTTTTATTAAAACTAGTATATATATTCCTTGACAATAATAATGAGATTTAAGAATGATATTTTTTCATGAATCTATTTCAATTATATTCTCATTACCTATGCATGTAATATAATGAAAACCCCTTTGGTTAATCTCTTAGGAATACAACCAAAAAATTCTGAATTTCACATCATTATATATATTTATATAAAATTCAACTAGAAACATGTAATTGTTATTTTAAAAAGAAAATTAATTTATAGTTTTTATATATATTCATGATGATTAAAAAACAATTTATTTAATTTAAAAATAAAATTAGAAATTATAAAATAAGATTATTTTACATTTAAATAATTTTTTATGTTGATCATTATTCATAAAATGGAATTATTCTCGTCAAACGCCTTTAGTAATATTTTCAACACCATTCACAAAACACATATTCTGATATAATAACATACCTTCTACACTTGTGACCTCAATATAGATGATAAATACTTCTAATATTCAGATCTATACTTGTGTCACAAAATTTAATAGTTCTACATCATCATTAGACTATGTAGTGGACTGTGCTATTAATAAGAAGTTGAAAGTATGATTAAAAATTAAATAATTATTAAAAGAGAAATAGAGACTACCAAAAATCAATATCACCTTAAATACTTTATAAATGTTTTAGTTAAGTACAAAAATAACATAAAATGTGTTATGAACTAAAAATATATATAATAATCTCCCTTGAAAATAGATAATTAATTATCCATTACAGTGGATAAATTTTGTTCACAACACAAATATAGAGAATCCAATACATCTCTTTGATTAGAACAATAATACAACTTTATAGTTCCAGAGATATAGAGAGAATTAAATAATACAATCATCCAAATGAGGAACCAAAACAAAGAATATTTTTTAAAATAGACTATACGTTATATTTTGACGAAATAGAAAATATTTTTGAATACCATCATTCAGTATATATGTTGTTCTATGTGTTAGTCCATATATATTATATTATCTTGGAATGAGTTAATATCATATGATATTAATAGAGTCAGTAAATACTATTCTCATATCATGTAATTTTGTATAGGATGAATCTGGATATATTTATATTGTTAGCTCAATCTTAAAATAATTATAGTTCATCTCTTTTGTTTCATATCTACACGGTTTTAACATTTTTTATTTGTTTTATTTTACACCATTGAAAAAATATCCCCCTTATTGAGCAACATTTAAGTCATTATTTTTCTTAATTTTATTCATACTTATATTGGATTCAAGGAATCGAGTTACTTATAGATTTTTAAACTTCAATTATTTATTAATAATGAGACTAAATATTTTTTAAAATTTTCATTACACTTTTTAATATTTTATTCATTTTTTCATTATTATTATTATTTTTAATTTTTTTGTAAAATCATCATCTCATGCTATATTATCCCTCAATAGAGGTTATTAGAAAAACAAATATAGAATTTATTCAATTATTTTTTCCTGATCTAAACCATGAGTTATCCTTCTTCTTTTCCCTAGCTACATAGAACCATTCTCTTTGTCATCAACCATTATTCATAATCCTTTAATAGGATTGATCACCCAAAACAATCTGTCAGTCCATTACCTTCAATAAGGTTTTCAGAAAACCTTCATATTTAGAAAGGAACCATAAAACTCCACCAGCATTACTTCTTTAAATATCAAAAGTTTTAATCTTTACATCCACAAAGAATAGAGCACCTCGTCTCCTTATATTGAATTTTGAGATGTAAGGAATGATACTGACAACATAATCATCTTGTATCCTCTTTATGTTGTATCACATCCCTAGAAAAGAAGATTTGTGTTCCCCTTATTTGTTAAAATTTTGTATGATAATCATAAAAAAATACTTTAGTTATATGTTATTGTGGGACTTTCAATCAGTTGTTCATATCCCTTAAAATCTAGATCTAGTACATCGAAATTAATTCCAATTCATTATCAAAGAAATGAATTCTCCATTTTAGCTTATTCATCACCAACAATAAACTTTTCTTCTATGAATCACACAAGTATATCTATCCTTTATCAATAAATACTTGGGCGCATCATAGATTTGATCTCTTTAGAACTTAGCTTAATATATCATAGATTTAACCTCCTACAATTCATCTAGGTCCAATTATTTTATATCTTTAGTGATATTGATGATCCACATTAGTTCAATATGTCTAATTAAATATTCCCTTAGTTTAGAGTGATCTACTTAACAAATGATTCTTGGTTCCTCTAATCCACACAAATGATCCCCTGCATTAGCCATATTCTCCAAAGAGTTTTTTGTGATCTTTATTCTTAGTTATTAAATAATTTATAAATTTTACATATGATTTCCCTTAAACTTTTTATTATATATGAACTATCATAGATATACACATCACACAGAATTTTGATTCAAATTCAATGTGTTTCATTTATGCTACCCATAATACTTATATATACATTATTGAAAAGCTCATTTGAAATAAAATAGATCAATGAGAAATATAAATAAAAAATACAATTCCAAAAATCAATCTAAATATTAATAAATTATTTTAAATTCAAAATTCCATTTCAACATCATAAAATTTTATATATTAATTTTAACATGTCACAAATTTCAAAAATTATTTATTATTCAATCACTAATCCTAAAAAATCATAATATATATATATATATAAATAATTTAATAATCATTAAATGAATAATTTCTAAAAAATGATATTTTAATTTAACATAAAAAATAGTCAAATATGATGTTAAAATTTCTTTTTAATATTTAAATATAGAATATTTAATCAATTTAAATAGAATTAATACATTTTTTTATATATTAAAAATGAATATATTTTTTCAAAAAGATTTAATAGCTATCGAAAAATTATAATAATTACCTAATATTAGAAAAAAAAATTGTCATTAATTGATAAGAAAATATATGTAGCAAACAAAAAAATATTGTGTCACATCAAACACCACTATAGGAAGTATCTACCTCAATTTAACCTATATAATACATAACAATGTCTACATGCACATGAATTTTATTATATATGGTGTATGAAATCACCCAGTAAGATATGACCAAGAACTAATGAGAACCCTTTTAATGTCAAGGGTTAAAGTCTTGTTAAAACTCTAATTAGGAAATAATTTTTCATGTTCTATTGAGAAATAAAAACTAGAAACATATAATTTTTACACTATAAAACCATTCCATTTTAAAAATTCACATAAGACATTATGAAATTGAGACATATTTTACAACAAAAATAAATCATAATTTATAATAAGATTCATAGAATATGGAAAATGCCAACTAAAATAATAATGGCATGGGATAAGAAACTAGGATAAACGTCGAAAACTAAATGAAACATATTATTACAAAACATTAGAATACATTCTCAAACCTATTAAGGAAAAACTAAAAACTCACCCTCAGATGAATTGATAGAATAATTTAATCATGATGAATGTATAACAAACATACCCCCATGCCCTCACCAGAAAAAATCTCGAATAATGTGTGAAATTCTATATAAGGACCCCTAGCTTGAGTTAAATAACATCTAAAAAAGAAATTGTCTTTAATTTCCCACTTTATTCTTAAGGCTCCCTCATAAACCATCATTAAAAAATAATGTAATTTAAGTACTAATTTTAAAATATACTCAATCCATAAACCAATTATCCTTAAAATATACCCCATCAACAATTTTAAGTATAATAATCCACATAATGAATCAAAAATTTAAAATAGATTACAAAAATGTGAATATGTAAACAGGCATAACCCTATGAAATAAATATATAAATGAATGGGAACTTAACCATTAAAGTTAAAGGAAACTATGAAATCAAGGAACTATACTTACAAAAAATGTTATCAATTTTTTTTAAAAATAATTCTTCAGATAAAAATAATTCTTTGCATAAATTTATCAAATAACTTGGGGGAGTCAAAATTCCCATTGAAATAATATTATTTTGAAACAATGTAAAATCCCATTAGTTTATGTTTAACATTGAATTTGTTTTTGAAAAAATAATAAATTCATCATGAAATAATTATTTTTTATTATGTTACTATGAAATAAATCATTGAAGTAATTTTTTTTAAAAAAGATATTTCATTTGAAACACCTACCTAAATCATTGAAATTTATTCATTTTCAATAAAAAATAAGGTATTAGGTGGATAGATACCATTTTAACCATAAAAAAGGAACACATTGATTAACCCTACCCATGTTTTGGACTAGGTCCCCAAATAAAACTAGGAGAGACTAATGGAAAACATAAAAGAAGAAGATGATATGAGAATATGGGATGATGAGATGGAATAGAAGAGATTAATTTACTATGAGAATCACAAGATATGGGGGAGAAGAACTGTATAAGGATTGAAAGATTATAGAGTGATGTCTATGGTGCATTCTGATAGAATATTTATGAACATGGAGGAGGCGACATGAAACCCCAAATAAAAACAATGAAAAATATAGTAAATAGGTTTTATCCTCAGATCACAAGGTTTTACAACATGGTTTTATAGTCTATTTTCCAACCATGAGACATATTTTTTATTCTAATAACTTCCCCTATGCATTTTGGCTATACAATTGATATTAAAAATGCACCAACCATAAACCTTTCAACATCCACTAGAATTTCATGTTTTTCAAATTATATTCTTCAAAAAAATTATAAATAAATACATTTGAAAGATAAATATATTCTAGCAACATTGGGTTATAATATTTTACTTTAATTCTAAATAAAAAATTATTATATAACAATATATATAATTCAATAACAATTAATAATAAAAAATATTATTTAGGTTATGATTGGATATAGACTCAATTAATATATGAATAATAGCCTTTAATGATAGAGAGTCAAGTTATAAAAAATAATTAATTTATCAATGATATAATGTATTAAAAAAAATATTAAAGTCTAAATATTTCTAATTGTACTAGTTGATAAAAAATTACTTCAATGTCACAACAATGATTTTATGGAGTTTCATCATCCCCCAAACAACCTATGATAGAACCAAAAAGAAATCCAAAATTTGACACCACTTGTAAGGATCATTTGGGTATTTATGAATATAGATATTTAAAATACACTAGAAACCATTTCTGAATTTAATCATTTCGAATAAAAAATTCCATTATTCTTGCCTTGAGTTTTTGAAAGTTAATATTCTTTCACCCACATCTCATATTGTGAAATTATCTTAATTGAATTAATTTTCTAATATAATATTTAGAAAGCACCATGTTTCTACAAAATTCGCAACTTTTTGAGGTGTGGAAACTACTAAGTGAGAGGAGGGTGGTATACCACTTTTAATGGTTATGGATTACAATATATATTATTCCAATAAATCATAGAGATATACGTAGACCCTGTACAATTTATTTTTTCCTAACATTGACACATATAGAAAGTTTTTTCAATACTAAAAATGTTAACTGATGCATGACTGTTGTGATATACCAATAGAGGCCCCTTTTTCAATACTAATTTCCAAACTATTTTAATGTCCCTAGTATGATTCACCTACCTCATTACTGATCTGGTTATCCATAAAAGTAAATCAATTATCCATGCATAAAAGAGGCTACTAACTAATTATCCTTGTTGATATGAGATAAGTCTTGAGACTATACCAATAGTTAAAAATGACCACAAAATATAATGAAAAAAATATTAATTAATAGTCATCATATAAAACATCGATATAATGATAAACATCATATACATATTCCATTAAAAAGTAAATTTCAACCACCATGGTATAGTAAAACGAGATAGTATAAATATTATAATAGTATGAAACTATAAATAGGATCGATTATAGTCAAATCATCTATATAATGGTTCAAAATTCAAGAAAAGTAAAAGGAGGTAGCTAACAAACCAGTCCTGTGATATTGTCTAGACTCATCTCATAAATCCAACCCAATATCCAAGATAAATCATCTAATATAGTAGGTCCCTTTCTATTACTTTGGTCATAAAAATTAATTATGCTTGAGTTCTACGGAATTTGGGAAGGATGTGAGTAAAACATAGTAGGCCACTACCAATTGTGTTTTTAACAAGACCCCTAAACACAGGTGTATGATTGATATAGAATTATAATAAAATAAATAAACAATCAAATGATCCATAACATCATTGAATGATTTTCAAGAAAACCATCTATGACCATTCGTACTTCAAAAAGTTCTAGAATGGGAAATTTACCCATGGACTAAAACCTCTACGATTATAATGATATAAAACTCCTTGTATCATATTTAAGATGAATAATTTATGAATTTTATTTGGACTATGTAATTTATGCATCAACATCACTACAAAATGTGTATGGACTATCATAATTAATATATTGATGATGAATTATACATCTCTTGGTAAATGGGGCATCACTAACTCATGTGTATGATATGACACCACTGACCATATTTAGGTGGAAAGTATACTATAGATACATATCATAGTAAGATTATACACTACAAACATGAAACTCGATTTGTGGATGTGACACCAACAATATAATAATTTCAACTACATAATATAACACCTCCAACCACCATTAGGCAGATGATGAACCAACAACACCATTCTCTTGGTCAAAAATAGGCTACTACTTTAACCTCCTCTTTGGTGATTTATAGACATTTTCTCTCTCATTATGGAAGATATAAAATAAATAAATATTTTCAGGTGGATGAAGAACCACCCTCATCACATCATAGATTCTAATGGACACCAAAAAAATACCAAAGGTGGGTGATGCACCACCACAAATTGACTCAAGGTGGATCAGTTTCCATCCAACATAAGGAAAATTATGGATCATTGACATAGTTTGGGAGGATGAGATACAAAAAAAAATTAAACTCACAAATTTGATGTGGTTCTACTTATTCATGAAGTGTTTATGATATAGAACATGGAAATTATTATTGTATAAAATTCATTATTACAGTCCTTCAAAATGAATTTATAATCATTTATGCAATAATTGTTTTGATCTTAATCCACTATCATACTAAAATTTTCACAACTATACTAGAACACCCCTATTTCTATGCATTTTTAATCCCTTCCTTCAACACAAATGAATGTATTATATCAGCACATGAATCACGTAAGATCAATTTTCATGCATTAATAAACTATTTTATGTCCAAAATCAATGATTCATAAGATAACCTGCAAAGAAAGTCATTAATGACAATGACATAAATACACATCCCTCAACAGTCATACAATGGTTTTAATAGATTGGAAAGATACTATATGAAATGGTAAATAAAAATTTAATCAATTTAAATGTAATATACACAATGGATAGATTATTATATTTCACACAATGCATACTACACAAGTAAACACCAACGAGAAAGAAAGGGACCACTATATCAGGTTTATCTGGATCCTATATATCCATAGACACCAGTAAATTAGCCTCAATTAGTTGAAATTATAATACTATAATAACCATTCTCATTAGGGATTGATTATAGATTCATATAAAATAGAAATAGAAAACCCAAATATAAGGTAGAGGAGAGTTTGACTCATCCATAGTACTCCCTAATGAAAAACAAAACATTATTCCATCTCTGAACTAGGATGATAAAATACTATTGGAAGAAAAATGTGAGAGGGATATGAAGATGGGTGTGTTCTCTTCCCCTCACCAATAATGTGTATAAAACATCATTTAAAAACATTTTAAACCATTTAAATTAATTTAATTACAATTATAAAAAACTCATATCTACATAAAGATCGATGGGCCTCCACCAGAACTCTTATGGGACTTTAATGGACCTCTGGTGGCCTAACGTGTTTTTAGGGAACCCCAATAAGATTCATAGTGGATATTAAAGTTATATATACCTCCACCATTAGATCCTTAGTGAACTATCATGATACTTCAAGTAAGAATCATATACTTTAAAAACTCCCACTTCCAGTTCTTTTTCTCAAAACATGATCCCAACCCTCATTCGACCCCTATATCATAAACATTTTGTCAAAACATATATGATTTGGTAGAAATTAAATTGAATTCATAACATTCACAAAAGTTAGATGATACCCCCCATTGTGTAACAGATCATTCCAAATATTCATTTCCATATATCACTGAGTCTCATCAGTGATGAGCTCTAGCCACTGTACCAATATATCAGACTCCCACTCCCAAAAAACATATTGAATGTTCCTATTGTAACACTAAATGTATAAAAATAGGGTTAATTTATTTTAAGGATTTTCTCACTATTATAAAACAAATGAATAGATTTTTCATTGAATTATTCATTATGTTTCATCTATATCTCATCACATTACATCACCTTAAATGTTCTAGGAGAGTATCTTCCAAAATGAGATATGTGGAATATTTCTTGTGTGGAACTATATCCCTGTGGAAGTACTAACTAATAAACCATGATAGATATCATCTCAATTTCCTTAAATGACCAGATTAATGTAACACCACAAGTTTCAGAACATAAATTTAATATTGAATGCATGAAACAATAAGTCTCTACAAAACATAAATTTTTATAACCTATCCAATAAACATAATTTTCCACCTCTGTGATATGAATTTCGAAAAACTGACATACATGGTTGCGTTCAGTAAGATATTTAGAGTCTAATAAGACATACTAAATATTTGGTTAATAATAACATACCTTTATGAATAAATACATACCCATATGAGTAGTAATGAATAGTAATAAATATTGAATTGGACAAAAAAATAGAAACTTCACCCATGAATGTATAAATACAATTTAGACGTCTTAAAAGTGGAAAATTGATCACAATATAAGTATTGGTATTTTTTGTGTGTAATAAATATTTTAATTGAAATTTTATTATTAATTCAATAATTTAAAATTGAAATGTATTTTTATAAAATTTAATCATAAATTTTTAAATATTATCTTATGGTCATAAGATAATTTGATGGGACCCTAATTAATTTTTCAAGGTGTTATAAAATGAGTTATAGTTTTAATGTCGTTTTTTTGGAATAAATTATTATTTTATTTAAAAATTAAATTAAAAATATTTTCAAAAATATTTTTAAAAAATGGAATTCATTTTTTAATTCCTGATGTCAAAAAAATTGTTAGGGTGATTTTTTGGGATTTTTCTAAAATACATAAATTTTGGGTGAATAATAAAATTCGATAATTTAAGATAAATGCTAAATACATGATTTATTGTGTCATAGGTTATTTAAGGCTGATATAAAACCACTTGGTTAGAACTCACATGAACACATTACATTTCATGGTCACTATAATCAATACTATTGGTTGTATTTGAAAAAATAATAAAATAATGATTAAGATATTCAAAAATTACTCCTCTCCTCCACCATACAACCCCCCCCATCACTCCCTCTTCTCTTCACTCCTCTAAATGAATCTCCTCAATTTTTTGTCCAAATTCCTTACCCTAGTCTATCTGAATGTCTATAATCTATTTTTCTTTCCAAAAGTCCAAAACCCCTTCCCTTAATGAGATTCTCAAGGAGGAGGATTCAAGAGGTAAATTCACATTCTATTTCCTTCAATTTCATTTCAAGTTCCCGTATATTGTTATCCTATCATCACCTCCTATTCCCAAATGACCCTGATAACTCCAATAAAATCTATATACTATAATTATATCATTTTAATTTCATAACCATCATAAATATGCTTACTATCTCTCTCTCTTTTATTTTTTAAACGAAATCATCATCTGTGAGGTTCCAATTTACAAACTTCGTGGACGATGAAGTTTTGTTCTTCAATTTCTACTTAATTTCTTTTCATGAAACCATATTTATGGTTGAAAAATACTATAATTTATTTATTATAACCTAATTAATATTCAGTAACTAGTATATATACATAATATTAAATCATATGACCAAAATAGTTCCTAATAATCAAAATACCTCTAAAATAATATAAGTGTTTGCCATTAGTATTTCATCTAATGATTAATCCACATTATATGTAACCAAATTATATAAATGACCATTAAAAACTATTTATTTTGATAAATAATTCATAAATTTAATTCGGGGTATTTACATCCATTCCACATGAACTCTATTACTTAAAAACAAGGGAACCGATCATGAAAACCAAGGAAAAGAACACTCTGGAATGACAGAATTGAATATTATAACTTATCAATAATGACATAAATGAACTAAAAAATTATGATAAAAAAATAAATTTCTAATAGGTTCTTAATTAACTTATTAATAAGTACAATTTCATATTACAGGACCACAATTTCAAGAGCAGAACCCATTCGGTCTTAAGGTAAGGGTTTTCCACCCGAACCATCATTTTCATTTGGGTTACTTTTATTGTCTAATTACCTCAACGAAATTATTATGTATTATTATTTACTCCTCATAAATTATGTGTGATTTTTATATATATGTTTACTAACTATAATCCTTCTTTATTTTATGGGGATTTACACATTTTAAAAGAAACATTCAAAATTATTTCTAAAATACAAGCTCGATTCATGGGAATTTCTCAAATTCATACCTATTTTCAAAGGAACTCTGTAATATGTTTCCAGCTACCATTATATTTCTAAAATCACTCATTTATTTATAAATATACTATATTACTTCGATTTTGTTTTTATACCATTATTTTTCCAAAAGAACTCTTCTTTTAAAAATAAAATAGTATTTACCACTAGAATTACTCAATGATTTTATAAAAGTATTTTCATCTATTTCAACACTATTGTTGATTCCTATATATTATTGGGATTAATATTTTATGATATAATATACCATATTTAATTTTATGGTTTATTACTTGTTTTATTGTTGATGTTTTATCCTAAAACCATTCACCAATTTACACTGAATGGTTAGTGTTTAAGCATATTGTTCAGGGAAATTTATTTACATTTCATATGTTAGTTTCAATAGGAATGTATATGTTTTTTATGTTTATACCCTCTCATATGATGAATTTTTTGAATAATTATGTGATGGGTGGGTCCCATTATAGCCCCTTGATGCAACGGTAGGTCTCATGAGACAAATAGAAGTGGACATGGTCGAGGCTTTTCACATTTAGAGATATAGTTTGGCCCAAGGAATTAATCATTTTTAGAAATCTTGACTGAGACCTTGATGGTATATTTCATAATTTCTAGAATATGCACTTCCCTAATTATGAATCAAGTAATTTAAAGATCATGTGGTTATTGTACTAGAAGAATACTCATGATTATGTTTTATTATGGAATTATTTACTCAGCTCATTTTCCTTCCATAATGGGTTCAAGTTTATTATTTATAAAAGGAATGTGGTTTAGATTATTAACCATGCATAATGTTTATGTTTATATTATCTTTCTATTTATCTCTTACACTTACGGAGTGTTTGAGCTCACCCATTTATTATGTTTTATTTTCCAATGATATGAAAAAGTAAATTATGAATGACTTGAAGGCATAATCTAGTAGGTGTGGGTGTTTCTAATCGAATTAATTAGTGTAGTTTTTACTTTCATGATGTAATGTTGATTTTATATATGTATCTTGTTTACAAATATACTAAACTAATCCTTCCTTTGAGATACTAATTTCTTGTAATCACACCAATGTAATGTAATAAGGCACCAACTCCGGGCAACTGGGGTTGGGTCTTTACAGTTGGGGTCAGAGAAAGTTTAGTAGTAAACATGGAAACTAGATTTAGAAAACATAGATTAGTGAACAAAACCCAATGATAGTATTTGAGGATAAACATACAAGAACATACTAGTATTATGGTAAGTTTTATATTATTTGGATATTTCAAGGAAATACATCCCTATCTGGATATTACAAGTGGACGTGGTTCTAGCACAGATGTACCTAGGTGTGAAAACTCTTACAAGGAGTTTCAGGCTTGACCTGAGGTATCCTGGTACATGACAATGAGCCTTATTGTGCACCTATTTTTACACTCCTTGTGGATATTCTTAGGGTGATTCACATTTTCTTTACAAGCCATTATGATGGATTTAAATGTAAATTTCTCCTCCAAGAAACATTTTTTGTGATTATGGGATTAGCCATGCATAGGATTTCAATTTATGTTATGTATTTTTCTAATTTATGATTATATATAATGATTCCAAACCAAATCTAGTGTGTTCCACTATATATAAATGTCACATAGTGGAAGAAATGGAAACCGCGTGAATAGGCATATCCCATTTAATGATTTCCCTCCAATGTAAGATAATGATGTTGGCTCTAGAGCTGCAACTAGTATGGAGAAACTTATAACTATACTGGGAAAACTTACTCAAGTTATGAACAATACCATTACCTGTATAGCACATCTAGATCCACCACATGGTGGATCTTTATTAGATCGCATTATGTGACAACAACCTCCATCACTAAATGGGACTAAAAACCAATTTTTAGCTGAGCAGTGGATAAGTTCCCTAGAGAAGATATTTCTCGAATTGGGATGTAACGAAAGAGAGAAGGTCATCCTGGAATTTTATCGTCTATAAGAAGATGTGGATTAGTGGTATCTGTAAATCCAAAACACAAAGGATTAGGAAGAGATATAATATATATAATATAGGAACATTAAGGAAACTTTACTTGAAAAATACTTTCCTCGTGAATATAGAGCGGATATGGAAAGGAAGTTTCTGAATTTGAGAAAAAAGAAGATGAGAATGTTTAAAAGTATGAAGATAACTTCACATGGTTATCAAGACATGTTATGGACTACATATTAAATCCAAGGAGAAATATTGATTTATTTTTTTATGGCCTAATTCAATTCCTTCGATGATAACTGGTCTCCCAAAGTATCTCATCATATCAAGATATAGTTTCATGTGCTATCAAGACAAAAAATAAATTATCTAAGTCTTATAACATTAAAGTAAATCCAGATTAATAGAGGGTTACTGAAAACTCTATAAAATGAAATAAGGAAATGGGGAATAAGGGAAGAGTTGAATTTCTTCCATTTGATAATTGTGGAAGGAAACACCCTGGTTCCTACTTAAAAAGAAAAGGTGTATGAAAGAAATATGGATAGAAAGGCCATCTTACTGGTGATTTAAAGGGGAAGAAAGAATATATTAATGTTCTATGATATAATTGTAGAGAGATGGTACACTATGCTAATGATTTTCCAAAACGTCAAAGAAACATTCCATAGAAAAGGCCAAGGGAGAGGGACAAGATTATGTAATCAAAACTACTGATATTGAAGTTTCTAATGATGTGGTGGTAGGTACTTTAATCATTTCCCCAAACATAGTCAATGCTTAATTTTATTCTGAATCATCTCATTATTTCATATATTCCTAGTTTTTCAAGAAAATTATATATTATTAATTTGATTTAATAAGGTAGTTGTCAGTAAAAACTCCTAAGGGAAGTATCATTACAAAAACGTTGTGTCAATAAGACACCATTATTTAATATAAACATGATTTATCCACTGATTTCATTTTCATACACATGATTGACTTTGATATAATATTTTATATGGATTTTCTTTTTAACCAAGATGCGAAAATTTATTACAAGAAGAAGGAGGTTACAATTTTTGAGGACGACATGGAATTCCGAATCATTAGAGTAGAATCTTCTCCATCTGATTCTCATCTATTTCCACCCCCAGTAAATCTACAAAATTAAATTATTGGGGAAGAATATAATGCAATAAATATGTGTGAGGAATATAATGTTCAAATATAGGATGTGCCTATTGTACAATAATATGTTGATGTCTTTCTATATGATTTACCTGGACATCCTTCAGAGTGGGAAATTGAGTTTTCCATTGACTTAATTACTGATTTGTTGCCCATATCAAAGACCCCTTATATAATGGCCCCTGTGGAATTAGTGGAACTGAATAAACAACTTGAGTAATTGAGTGATAAATTATTTATTCTCCATAGTGTTTCTCCACGAGAAGCCCCTATTCTTTTCATTAATAAGAAAGATGGATCTATGGGGTTTTGAATTAACTATAGGGAGATCAATGCTATAATAATAAAGAACAGGTATAACCTACCCCACATTGATGATTTATTTGATCAAATTCATGGAGCCCAATATTTTTCGAAGATTGGCCTTTGATCTGGATATCATTAGTTTTGTGTGGGAAGAAAAATATTACAAAGACATCATTTCAAACCTGGTATGGGAATTAAGAATTTACAGTAATACCTTTTGGACTGAATAATTAACCCTCTATTTTCACAGATCTAGTTAATAGAGTTTTTAAGGAATATCTTGATTAATTTTTGGTGGTATTTATTTATGATATATTGGTATACTCCAAAATATATGAGGATCATTAAAATCACTTGCACACTATTCTGAAGACTTATAGAATAAATGAATTATATGGGAAGTTTAGCAATTGTGAATTATGGATTCAATCATTTTCCTTTATTGGAGAAATTATCTCTAAGGATGGAATATCTGTTGATCCTGTGATGAAACCGGTTGTTCAAGAATGGCCTACTCCAATGAACATAACAGAGGTACTTAGTTTTATTGGTTTAGAATGTTATTATCTGTGTTTTATTCATAACTTCTCCCATTTATCCAAAAAAATGATCATTATTACACGCAAAGGGGTCAAGTTCATATGGAAAAAATAATTTGAGGACTGTTTTTAATAATTGTATAGGTGATTAGTGAATGCTCTGATCCTAACCCTACCATCAGGGAATTATGGGTTTGTTATCTATAGTGATTCATCAAAGAAATTTCTCGATTGTGTCCTTATAAAGAATGATAGGGTTATTGCCTATGCATCAAGGAAATTAAAAATTCATGAAAAAAACTATCTTACTCATTATCTTGAGTTATATTTTGTGATCTTTGCTCTAAAAATATGGAGACACTATCTCTATGGTGAAATATGTGAGATATATAAGGATCACAATAGTCTAAAATATATCTTCTCACAGAAAGAACTTAACATGAGGAAAATTATATGGCTTGAACTACTCAAGGATTATGATCATACCATACACCACCACCTAAGAAAGGAAAATAAGGTAGATGATGTTTTGAGAAGGAATTCTCATGGAGTTCTCAAAAAAATGTGGATTGACAAGGATCCATTGTACATGGATCTAGTGAGGATGATTATATGAATTATCAAAGAAGGAGAAACATCATTGATTTTTCATTTTTTTCCCAACCATCATTATTATAAAGGATTAAAATATCTCAGCCTAATGATGAGAACCATCAAAATAAAATCAATGTTGTGAAAGAGGGGAAGTTTGTGAACTTTTTATGTGAAGATGGAATTCTGAAATTTGGGGTGTGGATTTGTGTTCCTGCTATACCTGAGCTAAAAAAGGAGTTATTGTATGATTCCCAAAGTTTGAATTTCGCTATACATCCTGATAGAACTAAGATGTATATGGATTTAAAAGGAACATTTTTTGTGGGAAAACATGAAGAGGAAAATTGTGTATTATGTATCAAGATGTTTAGTCTGTCAACAAGTTAAGGTTGAACGACAATGTCCCAGAGGATTCATGAAACCTCTACTGATTCCAACAAGGAAATGGGATGACATCACCAGGGATTGTTTCATTAGATTACCCAAAACTACATGAAATAAGGATTCAATATGGGTAATTGTCGACTGACTTACAAAATTTGCACATTTCCTCACTATAAGGGAGGATTTTCCACTAGAGTACCTAGAAAGACTCTATATCAATGATGTTATGAGAATTCATGGAGCACCTATATCAATTGTGTCTAATCGTGACCCCTGATTTACATATAAATTCTTTAAAAGTCTTCAAAAAACTTTGGATAATGATATTCTATTGAGTGCTTCTTACTGCCCACAAACTGATGGGAAAAAATAAAAGACAATATAAACCTTAGAAGACATGTTGATTTAATGTTCACTTTAAGTCCAAGCTATGTGGGATCAATACTTACCTTTAGTGGAGTTTTACTACAATACTAGTCTCCATTAAAGTATTCAAATGGCACCATATGAAGCATTGTACGGAAAGAGATTTCATACACCAACTTGTTGGGATTAAGTTGGAGAAAGGAATCTTGTGTACCAAGAGATTGGGGAGTAAACAACAGTGAAGGTAAAGACTATTCAAGATCATATCAAAGTAGTTGAAAGAAAAAAAAATAGTTATGATGATAATTGAAGGTAGGACTTAAAATTTCAAGGGAGAGATCATGTTTTCTTGGATGTATCTCCATGGAAGGGTGGCATAGGTTTTGGGAAGAAATAGAAACAAAGACAAAGGTTCATAGGCCCTTTTGAAATTATGGAGAGAATTGGATCTGTTTCATATTATTTGGTTATGCCACCTAGCCTTTCTAAAGTACACAATGTGTTCCATGTCTCATTTTTTGAGAAAGTACATGATGGACCCAATGCATGTCCTCACTTCTGAAGGTATAGAATTGGAACCTGGCTTATCATAATGTGAAGAGCCTATTTGGATTATGGAAACTATTGAATATTTTTTGAGGAATTTGATGACTCGACTTGTAAAGATACATTGGAAAAATCATAAAATCGAAGAGGAAACAAGGGAACCTGAAGAGTTTGTGAGGAATAACTACCCACATCTCTTTTTGATGTAACATTCTTGAAATTTCAAGGATAGAATTTTTGTAAGGAGGGGATAATGTAACACCCCAAGTTTCATCACATAAATTTAATATTGAATGCATGAAACACTAAGTCTCTATAAAACACCACCTTTTTTTAACCTAGCCAATAAACATAATTTTTCCACATCTATGATTTGATTTTTGAAAAACTGACATATATGGTTGCATTTAGTAAGATATTTAGAGTCTAATAAGACAAACATAATTTTTGGTGAATAATAACATACCCTTATGAAGAGTAATATACCCTTATGAATAGTAATGAATACTAATGAACATTGAATTAGAAAAAAAAATAGAAACTTCACAAATGATTGTATAAATACAATTTAGACATCATAAAAGTGGAAAAGTAATTATAGTATAAGTATTGGTATTTTTGTATGTCATAAATATTTTAATTAAAATTTTATGATTAATTTAATAATTAAAATGTAAATGTATTTTCATAAAATGTAATCATAAATTTTTATTTTGTTATCTTATGGTTTTAAGATAATTTTATAGGACTTTTATTAATTTTTCAATGTGTTATAAAACGAGTTATGGTTTTAATGACGTTTTTTCAAATAAATTATTATTTAATTTAAAAATTAAATTAAAAATACTAAGATAATTATTTTCTAAAAATGGTGTTCAGTGTTTAACTCTACATGTATAAAAATAGTTAGGGTGAATTTTTGGTATTTTTCTAAAATACATGAATTTTGGGTGAATAGTAAAATATGATAATTTATTATAAATTCTAAATACATGATTTATTGATTCATTGGTGATTTAAGGCTGATATAAGACCACTTGGTTCGAAATCACATGCACACATTACAATTATTGGTCAGAAGAATCAAAACTATTGGTTGTCTTTGGAAAAATAATAATATAATGATTAAGATATTAAAATTTTACTCCTCTCCTCCACTATAAATATCCCCCCATAACTCCCTATTCTCTTCACTCCACTAAGCCTTGATGCCCCTCATATATCTACCCAAATACCCTTCCCTAGTAACTCCCCACATCTAGGAGATCTTGGCCTTTCCAAAAGACCAAAACCCCTTCCCTTAAAGAGATTCTCAAGGAGATGGATTCAAGAGGAAAATTCACATTCTATTTCTTTCGATTTCATTTCAAGTTCCATTATATTTTTATACTCTCCTCAAATACTATGTACAAATGACCATGATAAATCTAGTATCATCTATATACTATAATTATATCATTTTAATTTAATAACCATCATCAATATTCTTACTCTCTCTCTCTCTTTTATTTTTTAAATGAAATCACTGTCCGTGAGGTTCTAATTTACAAACTTTGTGGATGACGATGTTTCGTTCATCAATTTATCCTTAATTACAGGACATGAAACCATTTTTATGGTTGGAACAAACTATAATATATGTATTATAACAAAATTAATATTCATAAACCAGTATATGTACATAATATTAAATCATTTGACCAAAATAGTTTCTAATAATCAAAATATTGCTAAAATAATCTATGTGTTTGACATTAATATTTAATATAATGATTCATCCTAATTCCATGTAACCAAATGATATAAATTACCATTAATACCTATTTATTTTTATAAATAATTTTTAAATACAATTATGGATATTTACATTCATTCCACATGAACTCTATTAATTAAAAACAAGAGAACATATCATGAATACCAAAGAAATGAACACTTCGGAACGACGAAATTTAATTTTATAACTTATAAATAAGGACAAAAATAAACTAAAAAATATTATAAACTAAATAAATTTCAAATAGGATCTTAATTATGTTATTAATAAGTCTAATTTCATATTCTATGACCATAAGTTCATGATCAGATCACATTCGGACTTAAGGTAAGTGTTTTCCACCCAAACCTCCATTTTCATTCAGGTAACATTTATTGTCTAATTACTTCAATGAAATTATAATTTATTATTATTTACTCCTCATAATTTCTTTTTGAGTGTTATATATATGTTTACCAACCAGAATCTTTCATTATTTTATGAGTATTTATACATTTTAAAAGGATCTTTCAAAATTATTTCCAAAATACAAGCTCAGTTCATGGGAATTTCGCAAATTTTTAACTATTTTCAAGGGAACTATATAATCAATTTTTAGAAACCATTATATTTATAAAATAACTCATTTTATTATGAAAATACAATCTTACTGTTGTTATCGTTTTATACAAATATTTTTCCAAAATAACTCTTCTTTTCAAAATAAAAGAGCATTTATCTCAAGAATTGCTCAATGATTTTATAAGAGTATTTTCATCTGTTTCAACACACCTGTTAATTATTATGTATCATTGTGATTTATATTTTATGATATCATATAACATATTTTATTTTATTGTTTATGAATAGTTTTATTGTGGATGTGCTATCCTAAAACAATTCACCAATTTACTCTGAATGGTTAGTGTTTAAGCTTAATGTTCTGGGAAAGTTATTTTCATTTCATATGTTAGTTTCAATATGAATGTATATGTTGTTTATGTTTATCCCCACTCATATTAAGAATGAAATGGTCTTATTATGTGATTTTTGGGTCCCTTTATAACCCCTCTATTCATCGGTAGGTCTCATGAGACAAATAGACATGGACTTGGTCGAGGCCTTTCCCATTTTGAGTTATAGTTTTGGATGAGGCCTTAATCATTTTTAGATATCTTTGTCGAGTCCATGATGGTATGTTTCATTATTTCTGGCATATGAACTTTCTTATTTATGAATCTAGTAATTAAAAGTTCATGTTGTTATTGGAATAGTAGAATACCCATGATTATGTTATATTATTCCATTATTTACTCTGCTCATTTTCCTACCATAATGTGTTAAAGTTCATATTTATAAAGGCATGTGTTTTCAATTATTCACCAGGAATAATGTTTATTTTTATGTTATATTCTTCTATATTTATTACTCTTATTGATAATTTGATATCACCCCTTTCTTATGTTTCATTTTCCCAGGATATGAAGAATGTAAATTATGAATGACTTGTAGGCATAATCTAGGAGACATTGATGTTTCTAATAGAATTAATATGTGTTGGTTTTCCTTTCATGATTTAATACTGAACTTGTATATGTATCATATTTCAAAATCCACTAAACTATTAATTCCTTGAGGATACGACATTCTTGTAATCATTACAAGGTAATGTAATAAGGCACCATCTCTAGGAAACTAGGGTTAGGTCTTTACAATTAACCTGGTTAAAAACTTCACCAATCGTTGAATACAACAATTTCCAAATTAAGGTGCACCTATAATAATACCTGGAAACACACCTCAAAATCTAAAGGATGAAATTTCCATCCATTAAAATATATATTCCTTATCCTAATAGTCACTAAAAACTTTCAAATAAGTTAAATATATTTCAAACTATCCTATAAGTGTCTTTTCCCAATAACTGCTCATTCCCCTACCTTTGAAAAATATAATGGTGATTAGAAAGACCTACCAAACTAGGACTTGAGTGGTTTTATATGAATGGATTATTAATAATATTTTTTATATTTGAACACTAATTTCATGATATAGTTCTCCTAGGAACCACAAAAATCAAGTATGCAAGCCCATAACATTTCCTCGAACACCAAAATGGTGTTCTCTAACTGTCTTCTAGTCTAATGATGATAGGAAGTGATCAAATACACATGGTTATCAAGATCTTTCTACAACCCCTATAATAATAAGGATGTAAAATATAAATCTTGGTAATAATTTATGTTCTTATGAACCTACTAGATATACACTATACCCCATACATATAATCATTCTAACTCATTAATGGAATTTTTTTTCAGATCTATAGGAAATGTGTAGCCATCACTATTCATTCAATAAAAACTCTTACCATATCACTTCACTTAAAAAACCTTGGAAATCCTACCACAAACTACACGATCATGTCATCTCAGTTTTATTAAGGGATACTAAATAAGTAAAGAAGACACATGATTAATTAATCATAATACTTCACTTGTTGAATGGAGAAGCCTTTAGAAACTAACCCTTATATGTCCTTTTCTATAAGGACTCGGCCTTAAACATTACTTTTTATTGAATTAAATGAATAATTCACCTTGAGGATCTTTTTAGGTTTAGAGTTTTAGAGAATTAGGACATAACTATTATATCTCAAAGATTACAAAGTAGACACATATACTCAGCTTCCATTTTTTTCACAAAATAAAAACTCTTTAATAAAAGATTCATGTCTAGTTCCTTGTTTTAGACAGCCTGACATTTCCCTGATCTCATCCTTGAACCTATTCAACTATATGTCCTGTGAAAAACATTTCAAAAAAACTTAGTATAAGCATAAAAACCTCTGTAAGGGTTATAACAATACGGAAATAAAACATTAGTCCATGTATACATAAGAATAAATGAAATCATACATTACTCATAAAACATAAGCACGTTAACATACCTCATGAAATCATAAGATTTATGAATAACTCATAGAAATAATAAGACAAAAAGGTAACTCGAGGCATTCAAAACATTCATACGTAGGGATTAACCCTCATGGTTATGTTTGGAATAACCATCACAGTATATTCCCTAAATATCTTCGGAGAAACCTTAGCATTTAACCCCTTCGCATTACCCAATGCATCGGAGAGCTATATCGGGCTTACCCACCCTTAGTTTATCACAGAACCACCCATCTTTATAAACAATGCCCAAGAACCATAACATAATCATATCACATAACATAAGCATAATGTAAATATAACATTCCCATATTTCAATAACAATATAACATTTTAAGATATTGAAATAATGAATCCATTCTAAAAACAATTTTCAAAACCATTTAAAACATTTAATAAAGAGATTTTTGAATCAAAGTGTCCCATACCACTTTGAAATATTTTATCATTTTAATCCATTAATATCCAAATAAATAAATCCTTGAAACCATTTTGAAAACATGGATATTAATGAGAAATATTTATATGAATAAATCATTAAATCATTTAAAACGATATTTTAGTTAAAGGGTTTTTAACAAAATGAGAGAAACTTGAATACAATATTTGAGGAATTAAATTTAATGAAAACATTATTATATCATGAGAATAAAGGGATTCATGATGTAATATTCCAAAGGACAGTATATACACCATATAAGAGTTAATTGGTGCATAACAACAATGAAGTCTCAATAGAAATGTAAAATGAGATGAAATCCCTTATAAAGAAGGTATCCTTAAATTAAGGATAAATCAATCTCATAATTATGTGTGACAAATATAAATACACCCAATATAAGTGTATATTAAGTGTAAAACAATCCAAGGACATTCACACATATTCAAAGGATGACATATTCAATAACTACATGTTGAACCCAAAGAAATCGAAATTTGGTTAAGAAGTCCCCTTGGTAAAATTCGATAGCCTAACGGCGTCACTTTAAAATTCATAAAATTAGTTGATGAGAAATAAAATGGTATATCATCACTTGGACATAAAATTTACATCAATAAGGATATAGAAGAACATATCCCAAAGATGTAAATTAAAAGACATAACAAAATAAGTCTTTTAAAAAGAGGAGTGTGAAAGGTTCCCTTACATATTTGGGTAGCATTCGAAACCTACACCCCATGAAAGAAGGGTCCTAAAATGAATATTTAAATACCCATAAATGAGAGTATATTATAAAAATAGTAATGTAATGGGTAGTAAATACACCACACAAAAGGAAATAGTGGCAAATGTAGCATGAATCTCACGGGAATAAAAAGTGAGATGAAAATCCCCTTATAAAAATTCGGCAGCCTAACGGCGCCACATAAAACCTTCAAAAAATGGATTGTGGAGATAAAATAGGGTCTCTAATAATATTAACATAAAATTTAAAGAAATATTAATATAAAATAACATCCCCCAACATAATAAAGAGGAGCTTAAAGTAAGTTACATAAAAAAGACTACTTAAAAATAAAGAGAGAGGTAAGATCTCATACCTCAAGTCTGACTTGTCCTGTTCGTTTCATTATATTCCTGAATAATAAACTTTGGTCAATTTATAATTTCTTAAGGTTATACTTTAAATATTATTATTCACTTCATATCACATATTATAATGTTATTATAATTGGTTAATAATGTGAGTCCATATCAGACGTTTTTGTCAATGTTTGGTACATGAGTCAAAAATGAACTTGTTTGAAAATGATTGTCCATTTAGTTATAATTAAATCATCTACAGAATAGTATTAATTATTTAAAAATCATATATATCCAGTAAATATTAATTTTATACTATTCCATAACATTTTTATATAAAAAGAAATGAAATGCACCGTTCATGGAGACGGTAGGCCGTACGTATGCATGAATACTACTTTCATTTCTTTTTCATATTAATTGAATTAAAAATAATTGAGATATATATATATTATAAATACAGTATAATATATATATATTTGTCACATAAGTTCATTAATTTCATTATTTATATATTCAATGTATTGCATGAACGAGTCACATCACTTGAGGGGTCGGTAGTCCACACTTCCTCGTATGAAATTATTGCAATTGCACAACATGAAAAGCATAATGGTATGTTTTAAATATAAAATAATGAAGCATATGGGAAACATAAATACCATATATATCATATATAAAATACAGTGACATCATAATGGCCACCGTGAAAGGTGTTAAGAGAAGATTGAACAATCATCGTTTCGTGAGGCAGTAATTCGTCATCCACAGAAATAGTATGTTCTTTAACCATTAGATGGAGGTGTGTGTAAGTGTAGCTCAAATACTTAACATAATAAAATCCTATTATATTTAATATACTTTTGTTGTTACAAAAGAATGGAATAAAAAGAGTTTAGGGGTTTGAAGAAGCAAAATAAAAAAAAGAACACAAGTGAAGACATTACCTTTAAATCGGGTAACTCCTCTTGGTTTGAACCAAAAGGGTTTCTTGAAGAGAATTAGGCCAAAGGTGAGGCTTAAATTATGAAGATAGGGATGTGGAGAGATTAAATGGGAAGGTTTTGGCCGAGGAAATGACTTGAGAGGTGTGGGTAAGGTGGTAGATGTGGGGGCCGATTATAAGAGAAGAGGAGGGGCACTCCTGGAAAATTATAAACTATTACTTTATTATAAAATGATTTTCGGATAATAAAGGTCCCAAAACGATATATTTCGAGGATAAGGTGATACGATTTCAAAATCCACCCATCCAATAGGTTTGCGACAATTTTAAGACTTATATTTCACCCAATCTTCTCATTTTATTTAAATCGTTCATTTATGAGGTAATCACGGCATCATCACGGTGTCATAAATAAATTAATATATTTAATGTCTAAAAATTATAAACAAATTTCATGATGTAGGAAATAATTTTATCTTTCAAATTAATATTTATAGTAAAATATATGACTTTTATAACCCCATGTAAAAATTTTCATAGTAAAACAATACATGTTTGTGACATTTTAAATTTAACTTTAAATAAAAAGTTATTAATGTCATTTTCCTAACAAAGTGGCTCCATGGAGTCCCCAAGTTGACCCATGGATTTTATTGGTCGTCCATGACTCATACAATAAGGGTAGTACATGTTTCAAGGTCATTTCATATTATTATAACATTATCATTACCTTAAATTACACTAATGACCTTTAATTGTGATTAATAAAACTTAAAAGTTATTATTAACCAAATAATTATTTTAATTTCATTGAACCACATTTTACTTCTTAATGAAAACCATTTATGTCAGATTTTTTAAAATAAAATCACAGAAGTGGTAAAGTTACATTTAAATGAAATATCAGTTTCTTTAACTACCACTTAGTGGTTTCACTATTCATAAAAAATTGAAGCTTTTCATAAAAATACGAAATATTCACCCTATGATATATTTGATATTCAGAATTCAAAAATTATTTCTATTTTAAAAAATTAAAAATATATAATTTTCATTAATTAATTTAATAATTCATTCCCGCTATCAAAAAAAATAGCGTGTTTTTAAGAAACAATATATATTAAAAGATTGACACTAGTTTAAGTCCAATTTCAAAGTGAAATTAATTACAACATCCACCATTGGATTAAATGGGAAAAATCTATTCTAAATACACTTTAATCTCAATTAAAAAGATAACCTATACATATAAATAAATCAGATTAAAAGGAGGTTTTGAATTAAAATGCAACATTTTCACTAAAAATGATCATTATCAGAAAAATAACAAAAATTTACACAAAGTAAATTTTGATGTCCAGATTCTAAACAAGGATTTTATTTAGTCAAATAAAACATATAAAATTTTCAAAAGTATATTTAAAAAGGTTTCTCCATCAAAAGGTAGTTAATCGACCTTTTAAAAAATATTAGAAGATTTATGCTTAAAATTGGATTCATTTGCATTTTAAGCCGCTAAAATTTATTAGATAAAAGTAAAAATATTTGACAAACATATATAATCATTTTGTAGTTAGTTTCGTTCATTCCCGCCATTACAACGACTAGTCATTAACTACCATTTAAAATAATATTATTTTATTATTAGAGTGCAAAGTAATATTTCAAAGAATCATGTTGTTGCATATTGGGTACGCCATCGAGCATATCATTCCCTTTAAATTAATATTAATATTTTATTCACAAATATGAAAATTTCATATTATTTATTTACCTGGGGTGTTACATCCTTCCCCACTTTTGGGAATTGCGTCCTCGGAATTTTAAAATTGGGCTTGGAAACTTCATTGAAAATCCCACATCAGAACAAGAGTCAGTAAAACTATCACATTAAAATAAAGAAAGAGAATTACAAAGGTTGTAACATCCCAAGGAAGTAATTAATAATATATATTTTTATCTATGTCTATTAATGAACTAGATAGTGTTTTAGAGGCTTAAAATGAAAATAAATCCAATCTTAAGCATGGAATACACTAATATTTTTAAAAGATTGTTTTACAGCCTTTTGATGTCAAACCATTTTTAAATATATCTTTTGACAATTTTATAATCTATGTTTGTCAAAATAAACTTATTCTTTATGATTGGGACATCAAAATTTACTTTGTGTGAATTTTTGGTATTTTTCTGACAATGTTCATTTTTTAATGAATAGTGAAAAATACTGCATTTTACATCAAAACTGCTTCTTAATCTAATTTTTTTATATTATTGGATTTTCTTTTGAATTGGTCTTAATGTGTAATCTGAATATATTTTTACCATTCAATCCAATGGTGGTCATTGGAATCAATTTCACTTTGAAATTAGACTTAAACTGGTGTCAATCTATTGATACTTATTGTTTTATAAAAACACACTATTTGCTATGACATCGGGAATTAATTATTAAATTAATTAATGTGACTTATATGTTTTGAATTTTTTAAAATAGACTTCATTTTTTAATTCAGAATATCAAATATATCTTAGGGTGAATTTTTGGGATTTTTCTGAAAAACTTCAATTTTTGATGAATAGTTAAACCACTAAGTGGTACTTATAAAAACCGATTTTTCTGTTTAAATGAAATTTTGCCATCTTTGTGTTTTGAATTTCAAAAATCCGACATACATGGTTGTCATTAAAATGTAAAATGGGGTTCAATAGGATAAAAATAATTTTTTGGTGAATAGTAACTTATTAAGTTTTTAATCGCGATTAGTGGTAATTAGTGTAGTTTAAGGTAAAAATAATGCTTTAATAAAATGAGGTGAGCATGACACATGTCCTACCCTCATTGGCTGTGTCATAGCCGACCAAGACAAGCCATGGGTTAACTTGGGGACCCCATGGAGCCACTTTGGTTTGGAAATGACATAAATAACTTTTTATTTAATGTAAAAGTAAAAATAACACAAACATGACATGTTTTACTAAAAAAATTGTTACATGGGGTTATACAATTCATATTTTTGATTATAAATAGTAATTGGAAAGCTAACAAGATTCCCTACATCATGATTGTTTTTTTATAATTTTTAGACACTAAATAAATTAAATTATTTATGACATCATGATGATGCAGTGATTACCTCATTAATAAAGGATTTAAATAAAATGGAAAGATAATGCAAAATATAAGACCTAAACATGGAGAAAACCAATTGGATGAGTGTATATCGAACCCTTATCACCTTATAATTGAATTATATCAATGTGGGACCTCTTTAATCCTAATCTCATTTTAAAATAAAGTAACTTATCTTTACTTTCCAAGAGTGCCCCTCCTCTCCTCTTATAAAAGGCCCCCACCTCTACCTCATTACCCACACTCCAAAAGCCTTTGGCTCGGCCAAACCCAGCCCATTTTGTCTCTCCACTTTCCCATCTTACTCCTTGAAGCCTCACTTTGGGCAAAAGTTCTCCCAGGGAAGCCTTTGAGCTCAAACCAATGGGAGTTACCCTATTTTAAGGTAATGTCTTCTTTTGAGTCCTTTTGTTTTATTTTGCTTCTCCAACCCCCTAAACTCTTTTTATTCTTTTCTTTTGTAACAAATCCAGTATCCTAAATATACTAGGATGTTGTTATAAAAAGTAATCTAGCTAAAATTACACACACCTACATCTAATGGTTAACGAACATTCTGTTTCCGTGGATGGCGAATTTATGCCTCCTGAAACGATGATTGTTCAACATTATTTTAACACCTTCAAAGGAGGCCATTAAGATGTCACTATATTTATATATGATATATAATATGTTTATTTTTTACTTAAGATTTTGTATTTTTCATTTGTGGCTTACCTTTATGGCTTCCATTATGGGTATACGCGATATCTTAATTTTAGGAAGTGCGGACTACCGCCCCCTCAAAGTGATGTGATTCGTTAATGCCATACGTGGGACGTATAAAGGATGGATTTAATGTTTTTATATATGATTTTATACTGTAATTATTATATACCTTTATATAATTATTATTTCTTCCCATTAAAGTATGAGATAGAAATGACAGTAGCATTCATGCGTACGTACGGCTTACCGTCTCCATGAACGGTGCATTTCATTTCTTATCCCCAAATGTAATGTACTATTATAAGTGAATGTATATAATGGATATATATGATGAATGATACATATAAATGATGAATATAATTCTGGAATTAAAATATACATACCTCTAATTTAGTTTTAATTCCATTAATATGACAAAGAAATGATAGTAGCGTTCATGCGTACGTACGGCTTACCGTCTCCATGAACGGTGCATTTCATTTCTTACCTCTAAATGATTATGTAATATTATAAATACATGTATATTCTGGATATATATGATATATGTGATATCCATATCAACAATATAATTCTGGATATAATGAACATTTGACCACACGAACAACATGTAATTGTAAGAAGTCCACTTTCGACTTAAGAACCAAATATCGACAAAACAAACATTATTAACTTAAATGATTAAATAATGTTTATAACATTGAAATAAGTGATCTAAAAGGAATAATGAACTAGAAAAAGGTTCTTAATAATGTTGGAATTAACTCAACTTTATTATTCAGGACGTTAAAGAACGATCGAGTCAAGTCGGACACGAGGTAAGGGATCCTACACCTCTCTTTCTTTTTAAGTACTCTCCTTTATGTCACTTATTTTAAGCTCCTCTATGTTATGTTGGGGGATGTTATTTTTTATTACTCTTTCTATAAACATTAAGTTAATATGATGATATACCCTATTTGATCTCATCAACCCATTTTTTAAGTTTTATGTGGCGCCGTTAGGCTGCCGAGTTTTCGTAAGAGATATTTCATCTCACTTTTATTCCCGTGAGATTTATGCTACATTTGCCACAATTTCCTTTGAGTGGTGTATGTAATTCCCATTATTATACTCTTTGTTTAATATACATTCGTTTATGAGTATTTACATCAATGATTTAATGTCCTTCTTTCATGGGGTGTATGTTTTGAAAGATACCCAAGTTGGTAAGGGAACCTTTCACCCTCCTCTTTTTTAAAAGACTTCTTTTGTTGGGTCTTTTAATTTACATATGGTTATGTTCGGATATGTTCTCATATATCCTTATTGATGTAAATTTTATGTCCAAGTGATGAGATACACTTTTTATCTCTCATCAACTCATTTTGATGTGACACCATTAGGCTGTCAAGGCAGCTTCTTAACCCAATTTCGATTTCTTTGGGTTCAACATGTAGTTATTGAATATGTCATCCTTTGAATATGTGTGAATGACCTTTGATTATTTTACACTTGATATCCACTTATATTTGGTGTATTCGTTTGTCACACATAATTATGTAATTGATTTATCCTTAATTTAAGGATACCTTCTTTATAAGGGATTTCCTCACATTTTACATCCCTATTGAGACTTCATTGTTGTTATGCACCAATTCACTATTATATGGTGTATATACTGTCCTTTTGAATATTATATCATGAATACATTTATTCTCATGATATTATAAAGTTCTTATTAAATGTTATTCTTCATTTATTGTATTCAAGTGTCTCTAATTTAGGTAAAAACCCTTTAACCAAAATATCGCTTTAAATGTTTTAATGATTTTCTCTTATTAGTATCCATGTTTTCAAAATGGTTTTAAGGATTTATTTATATGGATATTAATGGTTTAAAATGTTAAAAGCTTCAAGGTGGTATGGGACACTTTGATTCAAAAATCTCCTTATTAAATGTTTTAAATGGTTTTGGAAATGGTTTCTTTTTGAACGGATCCATTATTTCAATATACTAAAATGTTATATTGTGATTGAAATGTGGAAATGTTATTTTTCCTTTATGCATGTTTTATGTGATACGTTTATGTTATTGTTCTTGGGCATTGTTCTGAAAATGGGTGGTTCCGTGATAAACTAAGGGCGGCTGAGCCCGATATAGCTCTCCAATGCATTGGGTAACGCGAAGGAGTGAAACGTTAAGGTTTCTCCAAAGAGATTTAGGGAATATACTGTGATGGGTATTCCAAATGTAACCAAGAGGGTTACTCCCTACGTAAGAATGTTATGAATGCCTCAAGTTACCTTTTATGTCTTATGATTTCTATGATTTATTCATGATTTGATGAGGTATGTTAAAGTTCTTATGTTTTATGGGTAAAGTATGATCTCATCCTTATGTATATATGTACCCATGTTTCTTTTCCATATTTTTATATCCCTTACTGAGCTTTTTATGATCATACCATGTTTTTTTGAAATGTTTTTCACAGGTCAAGGGAAAGGTACATGATATGATGATAGTGTCAAGCAAGTGTCAAGAAAGAATCCATGTTTATTTTAAATATGTTTCAATTGATGGGAATGAATAATACTATCTTTATGTAACCACTTTGTTTATATGTGGAATGTAATGGAAGTTTATTGATCTAATTCTCTAAAACTCTAAACCCTAAAAGATCCTCAATGTGTAATCTTGTAATAACTCACGATTAAGTAAGGTTTAAGGCTGGGGCCTTATAAAGGTCACCCGAGTTAACCCATACTAGGATTCCATGTAGGAAAACATGGACATGGAGGAGAAAACAAAGGGTCATGTTCTGTTGGAGAGTGATATAAAACATGTTTAGGAGAAAGATAACCACAAGAAAATCACAAACTTGTGATGGGTTAAATGGTATTTGATTCCCCAGTAGGATAAATTAACAGACAACATTTTTGTTTTAAGTTACTTTTCATTAAGGAATTTATTTATGAGCTCAAGTAAAACATAAGAAAACATACATACTTGTCATGTTGACTTTAAAATTTTACTATATTTCTCACAAGAACTCATATTTTCTCCAAAAGATGAGTATTTAGGATGACTTGTTCACATTAAAAGAGCTATAATCAACTTATATAGAATCACATAATCCACAAAAGAGAAATATATACTTCCCATGTCTTTATACATTCACCAAAACTAAAACCAAAAAGGGTAGTACGAGATCAGATAATACCCAAAATAGGATAATCCTTTATAAAAAAACTATTCTTAATCTCCAAAAATTTTCAAACAATACCCAAAGTTCAACAAAGACCATTCAATAAACATCTATCCATAAAATTCATCAAAGTAAAAAAACTGAGACAGAAACACAAATCATTGAAGGATTTAATCACATATTCTTCCAAGATAAAGCTTAAAATTTATCTCTAAATAACATCAGTTACACTTAATGTCTCATACTGAAAAGTAATTAACCTAATCACATATCCTCCATGATAGGCTAATAATTTCCATAGATAACCCAAAATCATCTTATTCTAGATTCATAAGATCATTTAACAAAAAATAATTAGTCAAACTAACCAAGTTCTTCAAATAGTCCAGTGGTAGCCGATAAATACCAGTCGCACTTTGGTTGTGGGTTTAATTCCCTTAGCTTCGTCAGACGCGACAGGTTGTCACACGGTCTACGTGTTGCCCTTTTTCCAAAACTACATAATTCTTATAACATTCCCCAAAAAGTGATAAAATATTCAAAAATAACAATAACATTAGTTAACCTCAAGTTTATATCATGTCGTTCATATTCCATCATAACATATAGTAACCCATAATTACCTCAAAAGTAAGGATCATATAAACCCTAATGGTTACCTTTATAATTATTACCTGAACTTCCACGTCGAATTGGTTCTCTCGTACATGATGCATTATAGAACTCACCAAGGTTCAAGTGGTTGATCATGACTCCTGATAGTTGGTTTATAATAACCACGAGATTTTTCATTCAATCCCCCATTTCATCCAGTCTCTTAATCAGAGAACCACCACAGTTTCCTTCAAACCCATTGTCACTTTTGGGCCTGCTAGATCCATCTATTTACTAAAACCAAAAATTACCAGTGTGAGTATATCAACAAAATCATTATGTACTAATGATGAAGATAAGCACTAAGATATACTTACTCATTCACTTTATCTAAAAACTATGACTCTTTTTGAAATCCTAGCCATTATGGTAATGTCACTTATGCTTAAAGAATACCCTAACCTCTAAGGTTATCTAAACCGACCTCTGATACCAACTATAAGTACACGGACTTAAGCATTACTTATTATTGAATTAAATGAATAATTCACATTGAGGATCTTTTCAGGTTTATAGTTTTAGAGAATTAGGGCATAACTATTACATCTCAATGATTACAAAGTAGACACATATACTCAGCTTCAATTTTTTTCACAAAATAAAAACTCTTGAACAAAAGAGTCATGCCTAGTTCCTTGTTTTAGACAGCCTGACATTTCCTTGATCTTATCCTTGACCCTATTCAAATTTATGTCCTATGAAAAACATTTCAAAAAAACTTGGGATGAGCATAAAAAGCTCAGTAAGGGTTATAACAATACGGAAAGAAAACATTAGTCCATGTATAGATAATATTCAATGAAATCATAAATTACTCATAAAACATAAGCCCATTAACAATAATCATGAAATCAAAAGATTTATGAATAACTCATAGAAATCATAAGACACAAAGGTAACTTAAGGAATTCATAACATTATTACGTAGGGAGTAACCCTCATGGTTACGTTTGGAATACCCATCACAGTATATTCCCTAAATCTCTTTGGAGAAACCTTATCATTTAACCCCTTCCCATTACCCAATGCATTGGAGAGCTATATCGTGCTCACCCACCCTTAGTTTGTCACGGAACCACTCGTCTACATAAACAATTCCTAAGAACCATAACATAATCATAGAACATAACTTAAGAACAATGGAAAGATAACATTCCCATATTTCAATAACAATATAACATTTTAATATTTTGAAATAATGAATCCATTCTAAAAACCATTTTCAAAACCATTTAAAACATTTAATAAAGATATTTTTTAATCAATGTTTCCCATACCACTTTGAGGCTTTTAAAATTTTAAACCATTAATATCCATATAAATAATTCCTTGAAACCATTTTGAAAACATGGATATTAATGAGAAATATTTATAAGAACAAATCATTAAATCATTTAAAATGATATTTTAGTTAAGGGGTTTTTAACAAAATGAGAGACACTTGAATATAATAATTGAGGAATAACATTTAATAAAAAATTTATAATATCATGAGAATAAAGGGATTCATGGTATAATATTCCAAAGGACAGTATATACACCATATAAGAGTGAATTGGTGCATAACAATAATGAAGTCTCAATAGAAATGTAAAATGAGATGAAATCCCTTATAAAAAAGGTATCCTTAAATTAAGGATAAATCAATCTCATAATTATGTGTGAAATAATAAATATACCCAATATAAGTGGATATTAAGTGTAAAACAATCCAAGGACATTCACGCATATTAAAAGGATGACATATTCAATAACTACATGTTGAACCCAAAGAAATCGAAATTGGGTTAAGAAGTTCACTTAGTAAAATTCGACAGCCTAAAGGCGTCACTTTAAAATTCATAAAATTAGTTGATGAGAAAGAAAATGGTATCTCATAACTTTGACATAAAATTTACATCAATAATGATATAGAAGAACATATCCCAAAGATGTAAATTAAAAGACATAACAAAATAAGTTTTTTAAAAAGAGGAGTGTGAAAGGTTCCCTTACCGATTTGGGTAACTTTCGAAACGTACACCCCATAAAAGAAGGGTCATAAAATGAAGATGTAAATACCCATAAATGAGAGTATATTATACAAATAGTAAAATAATGGGCAGTAAATACACCACACAAAAGGAAATTGTTTCAAATGTATCATGAATCTCATGGGAATAAAAAGTGAGATGAAAATCCCTTTTTAAAAATTCGGCAGCCTAACGGCTCCACATAAAACTTCCAAAAATTGATTGTTGAGATCAAATAAGGTATCTCATAATATTAACATAAAATTTAAAGAAAGAGTAATATAAAAGAACATCCCCCAACATAAGAAATATAATTTTAAAGTAAGTTACATAAAAAATAGTACTTAAAAAGAAAGAGAGATGTAGGATCTCTTACCTCAAGTCCGACTTGTCCTGTTCGTTTATTTATATTCCTGAATAATAAACCTTGGTGAATTTATAATTGCTTAAGGTCCTCCATTAAAGATTATTATTCATTTCATATCACATATTATAATGTTATTATAATTGGTTAATAATGTGAGTTCATATCAGACATTTTTGTCGATGTTTGGTACATGAGTCAAAAATGAACTTGTTTGAAAATGAATGTCCATGTAGTTATAAGTAAATCATCTCCAGAATAGTATTAATGATTTAAATATCATATATATCTAGTACATATTCATTTTATACTATTCAATAACATTTAGAGATAAAAAGAAATGAAATGCACCATTCATGGAGACGGTAGGCCGTACGTACGCATGAATGCTACTTTCATTTCATTGTCATATTAATGGAATTAAAAATAATTGAGAGATATATATATTATAATTCCAGTATAATATATATTTTTTATTTCTAACATAATTTCATTATTTTCATTCTTTAGATATTCCATGTATTTCATGAACGAGTCACATCACTTGAGGGGGAGGTAGTCCACACTTCCTCGTATGAAATTATCGCAATTGCACAACATGGAAAGCATAAAGGAATGTTTTAAATATAAAATACAGAATAATATGGGAAACTCAAATACAATATATATCATATATAAAATAAAGTGACATCATAATGGCCACCATGAACGGTGTAATGAAAAAATTGAATAATCATCGTTTCGTGAGGCAGTAATTCGCCATCCACAGAAACAGTATGTTCATTAACCATTAGAAGAAGGTGTGTGTAAGTGTAGCTTGAATACATTACATAAAAACATCCTAGTATATTTAAGATACTTGTTTTTTTACAAAATAATGTAATAAAAAGAGTTTAGGGGTTTGGAGAAGCAAAATAAAACAAAAGAACACAAGTGAAGACATTACCTTTAAATCAGGTAACTCCTCTTGGTTTGAACCAAAAGGGTTTCTTGAAAAGCATTCTGCCAATGTTGAGGCTACAATAATGATAATATGTATTTGTAGAGATGAAATGGGAAAGGTTAGTCCGAGGAAAAGTCTTGAGAGGTGTGGGTAAGGTGGTAGAGGTGGGGTCCTTTTATTTAAATCATTCATTTATGAGGTAATCATTACATCATCACGGTGTCATAAATAAATTAATATATTTTATGTCTAAAAATTATAAACAAATATAATGATGTAGGAAATATTTTTAGATTTCTAATTAAAATTTATAGTCAAAAATATTACTTGTATAACTCCATGTAAAAATTGTTTTAGTAAAACAATACAGGTTTGTGACATTTTAATTTTAACTTTAAATAAAAAGTTATTAATGTCATTTTCCTACCAAAGTGGCTCCATGGGGTCCCCATGTTGACCCGTGGATTGTATTGGTCATCCATGACTAATAAAATAAGGGTGGGACATGTGTCAAGGAATTTTAATATTATTATAACAATATCTTTACCTTAAATTACACTAATTACCTTTAATCGTGATTAATAAAACTTAAAAGTTTTTATTCACCAAAAAATTATTTTAATCTCATTGAACCACATTTTAGTTCTTAATGAAAACCTTGTATGTAAGATTTTTGAAAATCAAATCATAGAAGTGGTAAAGTTACATTTAAATGAAAAATCAGTTTCTTTAACTACCACTTAGTGGTTTCACTATTCATCAAAAATTGATGTTTTTCAGAAAAATACCAAAAATTCACCCTAAGATATATTTTATATTCTGAATTAAAAAATTATTTCTATTTTAAAAAATTAAAAATATATAAGTTTCATTAATTAATTTAATAATTCATTCCCGTTGTCAAAACAAATAGCATGTTTTTAAGAAACAATATCTATTAAAAGATTGACACTAGTTTAAGTCCAATTTCAATGTGAAATTAAATCCAATGACCACCATTAGATTAAATGGTAAAAATATATTCTAAATACACTTCAATCTCAATTAAAAAGATAATACATCCATATAAATAAATCAGATTAAATGTTAGTTTTGAATTAAAATGCAACATTTTCACTAAAAATGATCTCTATCGGAAATATAACAAAAATTTGCACAAAGTAAATTTTGATTTCCAGATTCTAAAGAAGGATTTCATTTTGTGAAATAAAACATATAAAATTGACAAAAGTATATTTAAAAATGGTTCTCCATCAAAAGGTGGTTAATCGACCTTTTAAAGAATATTAGAAGATTTATGCTTAAAATTGAATTCATTTGAATTTTAAGCCTCTAACATTTATTGGATAAAAGAAAAAATATTTGACAAACATATATAATCATTTTGTAGTTAGTTCTGTTCATTCTGGCCATTACAACGGCTAGGCTTTAACAACCATTTAAAATAATATTATTTTATTATTAGAGTGGAACGTAAGATTTCAAAGAAACTCATTGTTGCGTATTGGGTACGCCATCGAGCATATCGTTCCCTTTAAATTAATATTAATATTTTATTCACAAATATGAAAATTTCATATTCTTTATTTACATGGGGTGTTACATATTCTATCCCAACCAATGAATAATACATCTACATGTCATGGTACATCTTAGTATACCTTAAGAGATCAACCAATATCAAGGTTCATGATTCTGAAATCATCTCTATGAGCTTTATCATAGGGACTACTATTAGACCTTATATATAATGAACGATACTAGAATCATGATACCATTCAGGTAGTATCTCCACACCATATTTATTTTCCCCAATTACAATATAATATGAAGTAGAAAACAAAATCTCATTGACCCTCTTAATAAGTAAAGTGGTAATTTCCAAGATCTAAAGGTATAATTTCCCTCATACTCATGAACATATCAATTTATCCTAGAAAAGATGCTTGTTAATGGCCACCTGACTCTAGCTACATGTACCAAATTCACTTGAGTTTTAATTCTCAACACACAAGTTATGATAATCCCTTTTTTAGGGGTATAATACATCTTAAAATTTAAACAATAAATATAATCAACACACTACAACTTATAATTTAGGCTATTATGGGTTGTATGTACCATATAACTCTCTCCCATTAGATAATTATACCAATATCCCTATAGGTGAACTACCACTATAGGCTATAAATCATGCATCATGGGGTTTTTATTATGTGATGTAAATTTCATGGACTAATAAAGGATCACTAAACAATTCTTTGTTATAAAGGCCTTAATCCCAACTCTCTATGAATCATAACACAATATATACTCTTTATTGATGTTCGATATAGTTTGTATCAACTCAAATTTTAACCACCATTTCATCTCTTAAATGTACCACTCATAAGAATCTGACCACATGAACATCACCCCATTAATGTTCATGCCCATCATTGGTTCTACCAAATCATATAAGTATTTTATAATCATATATTTATAACTACCATTCCTAGGGCACTATGAATATTTAATATTTTAATGTGTTGATCCATAAAAAACATGTCATAAACCTTCTCATGGTTTAATGATATTCCTTCCACATAAAACATGTTCCCCAAGAATTTCACCTACCTGGTCAAGAAATATTGTGTTTAGAACATGGAATATATCAAAAGATACATTATTTTTCTAAAACAATTATCTAAATATAGATTATTATCCTTCGTGAACTATGAGTATACATGAATATAATCAAAAAATATGACAAATATATATATATTGATGGATAAACCTATATATATGAACCATAAAAAACTACCAATGTGTTCATCTATCCAAATTAAATCACAAGATACTTATATAATTCATAATTTATTATAAATGTAGTAAATTTAATATAAAAATGCCTCAAATTTAGTTGATAATATCCCAACCTACTATTAATCTTCGAGAAAAACATGAATACTCTTAAATAATAAAATGATAAATCAATACACATAAGTGAAAATCAATTCATAAGCATGAAATATTTTTACCATTAGTAATACACACAAAACTGTACTAATTCGTCAATCTTCATGGTAAATACAATAGTATAATCCCAAGGGGAATTTCTTGGTTGAATGAAACCCGTCACCTTTATATTATCTTGTTGAACCTTTAAATCTCTATGTTCTACTAAAGCCATCTTGTAAGTTTGAATGGATATTTGATCTATTCCAAGAATAAGATAGGTCATAAACATGATATCCCTATTGGGTAGTTTTCTTGAGATATCCTCATGAAAATAATCCTATAACTGATTCATGATTATAGGAATGATCATATGGTATGTTCCAACATATTCCAAAATAATGTTATCATACTGGGTAGAAAGTGACTCTAGTTTTCCATATTCGGGTCCTTAAAGATCATCTTCAAGATCTAATTCAATGATATAGGTGAACAAATTATCATCTAAGGAAAGGATATATACTTGTAGATGGTATCAATTGATAAGCGATTAATACTAAGTGAAACAATCCATATAGAGGATCACATCAAAACTAAACATATCCAACACAATGGAATCATATAAATCTTGTATCCCCTAATCATTATAGTACAGAAATGATATATTTGGATACCCTCAAATCATATAAATTCTAAATAACTAACTATCATAGTAGATATTAATTAGTGTGATTCACATGTATCAAATAAAAAAATTAAAGTGTGTATTCCATTGAAATCATACTAGGATCTATTGATTGAACCCATTCATTCATGATAGGTATTTTCTCAATATTTTTATTCTATACTATATCACTAAACGTAGTAACTAATTTTTAACTCCCCTGGGTGACATCACCCTATTGGCACTATTTTTTCCCAGTGCAGTACGGCCTACTGTGTGACCTAAATGATAAGAGGATCCAAAAATACATTACTATTATGTAACCTTAATCCCTAAATCAAATAATTTAAATTTATCTATATGTATTCCCTCCCATGAAACATTGTACTAAAATATATAACTTATGAAGTTTCACTATCTCCCTGAAGGAGTAGCACTCCATTGGAATCTTTTCACAATTAGGTTGAAATTGGATATCTGCCCACAATGATAGAAATGAACCATGGTTATGTCTCTTAGAGGAAGCCACAACCCCCTATCCTAGATTCCTTTAATATCCATTTTCTATAGAGACTCATCAGTACTTTGGTCCCTACTACCTAGAAACCCACTCTCATCCATGAAATATGATGTGTTCTACCCAGATGATTTACTATTAATTTGGTTCTGAAGGACCCCAAAACACCCTGAGAGGGAAGGACATATTTTCAAAGATCTCTAAGCTTCATAAAATCAGAGAGATTATAGATTTTACTTGAAAAAATTAATGTTAAATTAAGGGGTTTATATAAATATTTATAGGTTTTACCATTCTTGATGGTTCACCGCCTATATAACATTTTTTGGATCATTCAAAAATATCTTCTTGGTGATCTTCCTGTCACAATTCTCTATTGAGATTTGATATTGTCATGAAGCTTTCTATAAAACCCTCATGAACTCATGAATATACAATTATCGTAATCATGGAGAATAGAATCATAGTTTTTGATGCACCACATCCTTGCAAATATCATCATAGTCTTGGAAAAACCCATTATTTTACCATTTTTATGAAGAGTTGTTCCCAGAAAATATCCTTTCATGATTCTAGCCTCTTCCTCCTAATATTTTACCCCTAAAATTTTGAAGTCACTAGGAAAAAATCACACCATCAATACTTTAGTCATCTTATACAATAAAATCACATTTCTTCAAAACCCTATAATCTTCCATATTGAGGATTGATAATAAACACAAATCAGACTCTATTTCCAGCAATTAACATCCTTGGTTCATTCAAGTTCCACTCCATAATTAGAGCTTGATTAAAGGCCTCTAAGAAGGATTACAAGTTATATATATTTACTAGGGAAAAAATAAAAATCCTCAAAACTTCCTCAAAATTCATGAATCTAGAATCATTATATCCATTTAGTTCTTGTGAGAACCAAAAAGATCTATAATGCATGTGACATAATGCACCACATAAAATTATCCTAGATAAGTCTCATAATATATTTAGCATGATGGTCCCAAATTTTATGTAGGATGAAATTATTTAATAATAGATTCTATAAACACTTCCATGATAACCCTAAAATCTAGTATTTTTGGTCTAAAATGTCCCACAAGTGCTTTTTTGGTCTTCATTGCATGTATACAGTGATATTTATCTGCCTCTCAGGGTGTGTCTCCAAATGGAAAAAATGATCATTGTGGACTATATATATAACATATAAGCCTATGGTCCTCCATCACCTAAAAATATGAGTGGATAATAAAACTATAAATAACTATTCATTTTTATAAGGTTAGCCTGCCTTTTGGAACCCCATGAAAAATGCATTATAACCCTTGTTCCAGACTCGCTTTGAGATATTTATTGGTATGAGGAATGGGTGAAAAATGTTGTTCCTTATAAACTATTTTTGGGGAATGCTTATCCCAACCCTCATATAACTAAATAAGATTTTTTTGTGAATTCATTTTCCTAGAATTTCATGTTTATGACTCAGATAATAGATCTATCACTGGTTTAGAGGTCATTTTTTGAGTAAATAGAAAAAGGAATATGCTACTCCATCCTAAGGTCACACTATAAGAAATAAGGGTCTCACATAATTATTTTTGACTATATCCAAACAAACCCACTATGGGTTAAAGTATCGTCGTACATAATATCACAAAATTGTAATATTTTATCATAGTAATATTTAGTTACCAAGGTTCAGTCAAGTTTCATTCCCTAAAAATTTGACATATTAAATGAACAATAATTACATCCAAATTAGAATATCAGTAAAGAATATCAATTAAAAGAAAATTATATGACATGTGATCCCTATGTTCCATTAATTATTAATGAAAAAATTCTATCTTGCCGCTTCGGGACAAGAGTAAAACTCAATAAATTTTAAATCAAAAATCACATTCTGAAAATCAAAAATTGATAACACTAAAAAAAGGACAACCTTCTCATCCTTTGTAACTTGGACTTCCCATATATTTTGGTTATCTATTTAAAGTCACAATATCCACACAAATATGTTAAATTATTCTATATTATACTTACCATATCACATGTAGTAATAAAAAATTAAAATACACCACTGATACTAATTTTTAATGTCCTAATATTGTTTCATATCTGCTATGTATGAAATAGGTCACCACACACCTCAAGTGTGCCTCCTCATATTTTGGAGTCTATAGAATAGTTGTGAGGTTATACATACAAAATTTGGGAAGAATATACCCTTAGTATTATATAACTATAAAACATAATAGAAATAATATTAATAAATAATCATCATATAATAATATTTACATTAGGATAAACATCAAAATTTTGTTCCAGGGAAAAATAAATATAAACCACCACACAATAATAACATTTTCTATATTATATTTCATATAATCTATTATTGTAATCGAAATATTCATGTCACACACTTTTCAATAGAATCCATTATGTGGCCCTCAATTAGAAAACACAAGTCAAGTTTGAGAAGAAAATAATATCCATGCTTGAAGGAAAATCAAATAGTATTTTCTTGTGCTGCATGATTTATCACACAACGAGGGATAGAGGTTACTAAAAAATTTCACTTGATCCTGAAACACAGTGGTGAGAACCTCCCTCTAGGAGTAGACCACATATTCCACTAAATTGTAACAAATTGGGTGTCAAATTTTTTGGCACTAAAATATGTTCCATGAGACTAATCGAAGAATCCACAACCATTCGAAAGCAAATCCAACCTCAAATGGAACCAAAAACACTCTTAAGGGTCTTCTTTTTAAATCCCATTTATGAGGATCCTCCTACTCCATGAACATGTGAGGCCCTAATGGAACTCTCATGAAGTATGATGGTGCTCCTCGACCACACTAAAGGATTTATGAAATTCTCTATGAGTCTGATACATCCACGACCATTCATGACTCCTCCATTCACTTCACGAACCACTTCTCAGCATCATGGACCCCTTTTTCTTATAAATACCTTGCTTTTTCAACCTTAAAACAATGTAAACCAAAACTTTGGACTTTATGATTACTAACAATTCAAGAAGCACATTGATCATCATGAAACAAACCAAAATAGATCATAAAAGGTATACTATCCTCATGAAACCCCCTTTCAAGTGATCCTAAATACCTCCACCTAAGGTGGGGATACCTTTCATGAAGTCTTGAACCCTTCGTAGAGGAGGAAGTCCTATATGGGTGTAGCGTCTGGGCATAACAGGAGCAAGTGATTGGCAGTGCCTAATTTTTATTTTTTCCATAATTGATGATCAATATGAGATCTATACGATGATGAATGTCGTGATCCACAGAATTGAGTCAAAGAATATATAATAAACAATTTTTTCAAAACAAATAAATAGGATCATCACACATTATTTTTAATTAATTTAGTTAAATAAGTAATTATCTTTTTTGGAATTATTTCTCCATTGATGAATACAATGACAGTTCTATTGTCGAACTTTGTTGCATTATAGAAACCAAGTGTATATTTCCTCTAGCGGTGATCCACATGTGTTCCTAGACTCTCCATATGTTGTTGAAGGAATATATGGATGCTAGCACAATAGATACTTGAACTTGCATCATCTGCCATTAATCTCTTTAAGAACCAATTCCAAAGCGTTCTCCATGGACTTGTGGGTGGGATCACTCTCTGTTCTTGGGAGAATTCTCAGAGAAGGTATATCTCTAGGCTTGATAGGATTCTCCAAATCTGATGTGAAAAACCAAGACAAATGAATTGGATTAATAAGAAAATTACATAACTAGGTTTATATATCACTAGGGATAAAATAAAATAATTTCACAATTTCCCTTAATTATTTATTTAATTATAGTGAAACCCATGTTAAATAATAATAATATCATTATTTCTCAACATAGACTTAAATTTTAAATTATAATTAAATATTATTTAATCAAATAATATTCGATATTAATTTTTTCTCACCAGACATAAAAACTCGGTATGTAATTCCTCCATAATATTTATCAGTCCTTAAATAATGAATATTTATTTATTAAATAAATATAACTACCTTATTTTATAATAAATAAATAAATATTATATTTAATATATAAAAAATAAATATTTATATACAATCAAGCATACATGAATAATTATTAAACCATGTATGGGAATAATATTTATTCAACTTGTAAAATAATAAATTATAATGTATATTATTTAACTAAGATTCTTGATACACTTAGTGTGTGACCCTCTAGGCCACTTTCTCAGTGGAATTAGGTGAAGCAACCTAAAGTCCAAAGTTAGTGTCTGGAAACATGACAATTCACCCATAGAGAAAGAATGCAATACCACAATGACATAATACTTCATGTGAATTCTTAAATTGTAATATAACTCATTTATCACAGTATCTCAAATTGAGTAGGGTGCATGCCAGTTCCACAACCTATATGTTTGATTATCTGTTTATTTGAATTTTCAGAAATAGAAATTTCCAATAGAACACCATGAACAAGGATTTATTTAAGCTATATCATTTCCATCAATGGGCTTGAGATATTAACTTCTACTAAAGGATATAAGGGATTAATCCTTTCTCACATTCTTCATTATTTAAATATTAATCATGACACACCCAACATATCCTACTTTGCCTCAAAAATCTATCATCACAGTTTTCAACAATACCTCAAAGTAGGTGACTCATAATACTCATTAATAATAATATTAATGTATAAGTACCAATACACTTGTACACAGATGAAAAAATACAAGGAGATAAAAAAATTTATTCCCTCCTGGTGGTTCTCATTATTATAATACCCTACTCAATATTACCAAGAACGTACACCATTAAAAGGTGCCTCAAATATCTATGAGTCTCCACCCCTAATAGCCTGTATCATTTTTTCCATCAAATGATAACATCCATATATTAAAAATATATTCAAGAATAGTGTCGTAGCACTTCTGGGTTCTCATAATAGCAAGGAACTACTATGACCTTTAAGTACAACTACTACTCTTATAACATTATCACATACTATGTTATGTAAAAAACAATCATGATGTGATAAGTATTTTATTAATATTCAAAACCATGAATACAATGTTATCATAACATACACAAAATTTGGTTCTACAGAACCTAATTCAATAGAATCCCACTTTTACTAGAGCTAACTACTAAACATTTAATCCGCTAGCTCTCACATGATACGCATGATTCTGGTCAGGTATTTCTTTAGTCAAGGGGTATGCCATGTTCTCTTCTAGGGGTACTCTAATCACTACAACTTCAAAGATATGATATAAATCCCTCAAGAGGTGATACTTCCAGAGTATATTCTTTTCTCTTTGGTGTGATCTTGGCTCTTTTTCATGATCCACTATTGTAGTATTATCACAATATAATGTGGTAGGGTCTTTACTACTAGGTACCACCTCAATCTCCTAGACAAAGTTCTAAATCCAAATAGATTCTTTGAATTCATCAATAGCAGTTATATACTTGAAATACACTATAGAATTAATGATAAATGATTTCTTTGTACTCATATAGACCACAACTCCTCCATTGAGTCAAAAAAAAATATACAGATTGTGACTTCTGATCATTTTGATCTTTCTGAAAACAAGAATCAGTATAACCTCAGATGACTAGCTTATCAAATGTTCCATAAACAATGAACATATCATTAGTTCTTCTCAGATACTTAATGATATTCTTAACAACATTACAATGTTTTTATCTTGGATCTATATGATATCTTCCTACCTGGATCAAGGGATAGGAAACATCAATTCTTTTATATAACATGGCATTCCTGATTCATCCTATCGCTGAGGCATATGGGATAATAATCGTTCTCTCTTTCTCTTTCTGTGTATGGGTAAACATTTTCATAGAGATATGTAAACCATATTACACTAGAACCAATCCCATATTTTATTTTTATATACTAATTATCTATTGTATCTTGTCAATATATTTACTTTGACTTAGTGCAAGAATCATCTTGTATCTATAATGAATGATCTTGATTCCTAGAATATAAGATTTTTATCAGAATTCCTTCATGTAGAAACACTTGTTTAGACATTCCGTGACAGATTGTAATACTAGTATGTGGTTTCTAATAAGTAATATTTCATCAACATATATGAATATAATAATGACAGCATTCCTACTAAACCTATTATAAACACATGGCTCATATTCATTATTAATGAAACCAAATTATTTTATGGATTCATTGAATCAAATGTTCCCTGACCTAGATTCTTTCTTCAATCCATAAATTGATCTATGTAACATAAAAATAATTTTGGATTCACTTAGATTAACAAACCCTTCTAGTTGTGTAATTTAGACATATTATTCCAGGTTTCCATTAGGGAATGAAGTTTTGGCATCCATATAGAAAATCTCATTGTCATAGTAATATTCTATAGCAAGAAGAATTATGATGTATATAAACATGGAAGGTCATGAAAAGGTTTCGTCGTATTAAATTCATTGATGTTGTTTAAAACCTTTAGCCACTAACCTTGCTTTTTTGATACTTAATTTACCTTCCATGTCCATTTTCCTTTTTAATACCCATTTGAAACCAACAATCTTTACATCAATTGGGGCATCGACCAGAACCCAAACTTGATTATGATACATGGAATCCATTTTAGAATTCATGGCTTCTTTCCATATTACAGCTTCTGATATCTCTATTGCATCCTTATAAGAGAGAGGTTCATCATTGTCAACCAAAAATGAGTTACTATCCTTAGTGACCGGAAACCTATATATCTATCATCCTCTTACCTCTCTTACACTCATATAGAGTACATGTGCTTCTACAACTAATTCTTCCACATGGACCTGTGGACTCCATTCATGTACCAAATTTTATGTATCTAGAGAATCAACTTCATTGAAGTTAATATTTATTCCACTATATTATTGAGGAAGTTCCCCCTCTCAAGAAAGATGGATTGTCTGACAAAAACCAATTTTTTTTCTATGGGTTTATATTGTTAGTATATCTTTGTTTCAATGGGTTCCCTATAAAGATACACCTCATGCCATGGGCTGATATTTTGTTTTCTAAGAATAACATAAAATGCCTCTCAACCCCATACATGTGTATGCAATAAAATGGGTTTCTTTGCACTCTATATCTCAAAGGGAATTCTATTTTCCACTTTATTTGGAACTCAATTTAATGATTATGTCATGATTTGTAATGAATATCCCCCAAAGGATAATAAATGATCTACATGACTCATCATCAACCTTACCATTTCCGATATGGTATAGATCCTCCTTTCACAAACACCATTCCACTATAGTTTATAAGGTGGAGTGAGTTGAGATAGAATCCCAAACTTCTATAGAAATTCGATGAACTCTTGGTTAAGATATTCACCACCTTGATCTGATCGAAGCTTCTTGATCTTCCTACCAATATGATTATCTATTTCATTCTTGAATTCATTGAATTTATCAATGGACTCATACTTATACCTCATCATGTAGATATATCCATATATACTCATTTCATTAGTAAAAGTTATGAAGTAAGATTATCGACCACTAGAATCTACTAGAAATATTTGACACACATCAGTGTGTACCAATCCTAGAAGTTCTATGGACCTTTCACCCTATCCACCAAATGGTGTTTTTTTCATTTTCTCTTTTAAATAATCATGAAATATATCATGTGGTTTTATCTCAGAGGAGTATAATTAACCATCTTTAGAGGGATTTTTCAAAATTTTATTTTACATAATAATGATGATGACAACATAGTTCGGTATTATATATGTCGTGTGAACATGATTTGTTTTCAATTTCCAACACTTATTTTTTATAATTTATTACATAAATACCATTAATTAAATGTGCCATACTATAACATATGTTTTAATTATAAATGAAACATATTATATTTATAAATTTTGAAATTAACCCATATTTATCTAAACATGACATGAGAATTATGTTCTTGGTAACTGTAGGTACATAATAATAATCTATTAAAGCGAAAAATAATTCTCGCTTTAAATTAAATGTGGTAGTCACCAATGGACAGAGAAGCCAGCCTCACACCATTGGAATCTCGTAGATCCACCTCTCATCTGGAAATATTCTAGAATCTTCTTGGTTCCTGCATTTGGATACAGATGTGAGCACCAAAAGCTGTATCTAATACACAATGTGTAGAAATGGAAGTATTACACTCGATAATAAACAAAACTTTAGCTTCCCCCTGATTTTGGGTTTTGTTCCTCTTCTAGTGGTTAGGCTTGCCACATGAAAAACATACTGCCTACTTTTCCATGCCTTACATTTGGATCTTCACCTTCTTGAATGGATGGTTATCATGAGTTGTAGACTATTTATAGGTATTGGGCCCCTTTTAATTTTCCTTCCTTTTCTTTTTCACCATAGGGATTGTGGGTTTATTACACCCCATGTCATTATCCACTTGGATAATCAAGGTTATAAGTTCCAAAAGACTCTTATCATTATTTCTCATATTATAATTCATAATAAAGATAGAGAAGATCATGGGAAGTGATGAATATATGAGATATATATGCAAATAATTTGGTAATTTATTCCCTAATATGTCTAGGCATTCAATATATATGATAAGATCAACTACATGAGGCCAATCTAGTGAAAAATCTCCAAGAATAGTTGTGAACGAATCATTGGTGATCTCATGCCTCCCTTATCTCTCCTTCTCTTGATAGAGATAATAAAGGTGAGAAATCATGTTATTGTCATCCATATCCTCATGTTTCTTAAAAATATCATTAGACATGGATGAAATCATGAATCATTGAACAGCTATATAGTCATTCAGATGTTTATCATATAAAGGTATCTATTCATCACTTGCATCATTTATAGGTGCAACTAGTCAAGGTTATTTTACCACATAAAATCTCCATTCATGGAAAAGGATGAAATATAGGTGCCTTTCCACTCTTTCAAATTTGTACTGTGAGATGGTTTTCCTTCTTAAGTATTGACTGCAATGATTTGTTTGGTGTCAGTTTATTTATGTTTCTAAAAAATAATATAAGAATAATTTTATTACTTCATCTGATAAAATTTATACATATAAATATATATTATATTTATTAGTCTCACGCTATTTTATTGAAACCCAATATCCCTCACCATTTTCTTTGTATTATCCTACTTATTAAATATTTTTGTTGTAAGGATCCAGATTCCCCTTCTCATTACCCCAACTTTGGTTGGTCATGCAACTCGAATGGTTTTAGGTAAGAATTCTAAATTCAAACAGCATTAAATCACATTTTCTTGATCTATTGAGTGGACTCCCAATTATTAAAATCCTTAATTGGATTTTTATCAAACATTGACACTTAGTTACACCATGTCCTTATTTGGAAATCAACCCATGATGTCAACTAATTTATGTCAACCCAAAAGCTTATTTTAGAATTCCCTAATAATTGAAAGCACCCCATCTTTTTTTGGTCAATCGCTTTGAACTATGGTTTGATTCTAACCGAAGTAATGGATGAATACAACTACTTAATATTTAATTAAGGGATTTTAACCTTTTATGTGTAAATTTTCAATTCGTATCTTTATAACATGACGATTAATATTAATTGGGATTACATAAGTCATTAACCATGCCTTGGGAAATATTTATGCATAAGTTGGTTTATTTTAGTTTTATCTTTCATGCTCGTTAATTCATTAATTATGTGATCACTACAAGACATCCATAAGGAAATAACCATGAAATTGAGATAAATAAAATAAATCGGTATGACCAAGATCTCTTACGTGTGATTATTTTATCTAGCGGTTGATAAACTAACCACTAACCTAGAGGGAAAATACCTTGAATCGATTAAGGTTCATGTTGCAACTTTCAACCTGTCCAAAAATGTATCTCCTTGGATTGGTTTCACCTCGGCTCTGAACTTAAACAACCTCCACTAGCATGGGAGCTCTATCCATTACATATTCCTTTTAAACACATTCAGGTGAGGGGAAAATGGATTAAATAAAATAAATCATGGGCACAAAAGCTATTCATAATGAATGGAGATAAGACACACTGTGAAACAATTTAATTTAATAATTAATTAAATGAAACTAGTCACATACAAATGCGATGGTCTATCTCATGATCATCCACATGCATGAAACAAATTACACATTTAATAAAATTATCATTCAATTTTTAATCATTCTTATTTAAGATAAATCATTCTAAAATAAATTAATTATTATACTTAATTAATCAATCATTTTTATCTTAATTCTCATCCAAATTTCCTTGATAATCTCATCCATTATAATTTTAAACAAATTAAATAAAAAATTTTAAAATTAAATGTGTGCATAAATGTACCTTGGAGGCAATATGGTGAATTATTATCCTAATATACTTAACATATATTGTACTCATATACTATTTTAATCTTATGACATGTGGAACACATGACTTATTCTGTACTTTCACAACATATGCTTCATGGATGATTACACGAATTACAAGATTTTTTAATCACGTGTTATTCTTAAATGAAAATAGAGTAATAACTTGTAATACAATTGATACATGATAAACAGATATTAACATTATAGAGATATTAATTAAAATTTTAAATATTTATGTATATTAAAACCTATCACATGGTTTTCCCTATCTTTATGAACACACGCAAGTACATGTCTCACGGTTTATATAGTAAAATAAATAAATTTTAAATCTCGATAACTTGGTATAAGTACACGGCATATAGATCCAATCTACATGGAATTTACACATCTCACCGTCAATCCAATATACATGCTTAGAGACTTAGCGTGTAATATATGACTTCTAAAATTTGGATTACACGATGTTTGTAATGGGTCACGCACCATGTGAACTCTGAGTTACATGATCACCATTTTGGTAGGTCATGTATGGATTACATAGCCCATCTGTGACATAATGGGGAAACATGTCGTTTACATGGGCTATACAACATATAGTATTTTTAACTATGAACTATTAAATTATGTTCAATACGTGGATCATTAAGTTTGTAATTATTGTAATAATCATTTCATAATCTTGAACTAATTTCTAAATCAATTCTGATGCATTGAATGTGAATACCTTGTGTGTACCTTTGGTTACACATTGTGTAATCTGGTGTTTTCTGATAAGAAACCTTGGAACCTTCATATTAGTTCCTCTATTTTATTTTAATCATTAAATTAAACATCTCGATTATATCTAGAAGAAACTGAGATGGAAGAAATAGATCTTGCAATTCAGATTAAAAATTATTAAACTTGTATTTTAAAAACTAAAAAAAATCATAACTCACCAATTATCTTAAATTATTATAAATAATTATGTAGCCACTCTGATACCACTTTTGGGTTTTGGGAACTATGGAAGCATGTGATAGTTGGTGCCCATCTTTTATTTTTCCTATAATCAGTGATCAATCTGAGATCTATACAATAATGAACGTCGTGATCCATATAATTGAGCCTAAGAAGTAGACAATGAATAATTGTCATAAAAATGAGAAATAGTATCATTAAATATTATTTATAATTAATTTAATTAAATAAATAATTACCTTTTCTAGAATTATTTCTTCATTTATGAAACTGGTGACAAATCTATGGTCCACGGTCATTGTGTTGTAGAAACCAAGTGTATATTTCATCTAGTTGTGATCCACACATGTTACTTGAATCTCTAAATGTTGCTAATGGAATCTATGAATTATAGCACAGTAGATCCTTGTGCTTTCTTCTTCCACTTTTGATCGCTTAGATAACCTCTTCTAAATCATTCTCCTTTATCTGGTGGAGGGGATTTGTCTCCATTCTAGGAAGCGTTCTTGGAGAAGGGAGCTCTCTAGACTTGAGATGAATCTCCAAATCCATTGTGAATAACCAAGAAAAATGAATTGGATTAATGATAAAATAAAATAACTAGGTATATGTAGTAGTAGGGTTAAAATTAAATAATTTCACAAGTTCCCTTAATTACTTATTTAATCTTATAAAAACCCTATGTCAAATAATAAAAATAATATCATTATTTATCAACATGCAGTTGAATTATGAATTATAATTAAATATTATTTAATCAAATAATATTAAATATTTTTTATCTCTCACTGAACCTAAAAATGCATTCCTCCATTCCTCCATAATATTTATCAGACCTTTAATAATGACTATTTATTTATTAAATAAATATCACTGCATTATTCACCAATAAATAAATATTATATATACTAAATAGAAAGTAAAGATTTATATGTGATCAAGCATACATGAATAATTATTAAGCCACATACAAGAATAATATTTATTCATCCTATTAAATAAAAAATAATAATATATATTCTTTAACTGAGATTCTAGATACACTTAGTGTGTGACCCTCTAAGCCTCTTAATTGGTGGCATTATGTGAAACAACTGAAAGTATAGGGATAGCATATAGCAACATGCCAAGGCACCCATAGAGAAATAATTTAATTCCATAATGACATAATACCTCATACAAATTATTATTGTGTAATACAACCCCTTTATTATGATATATCAAATTGACAATGTTGCATGCCAGTTCTATAAACCTATATACTCAATTATCCAATTTTTTTAATTTCCAAAAAAAAAATATTTGCCTATAGAACAACAAGGAAATGTATTTATTTACCCTATATCATTTACATATAAGGGACTAATATATTAACTTCCATTAAAAAATATAAGGGATAAATCTTTTCTCACATTATTCATTAATTCAACATTAATCATGACACACCCTACATATCCTACTTCATTGCAAACATTTGGATTAACAATTTTCATCAATACATCAGTGTATGTGACTCATAGTAATCATTAATAATAATATTATATTCTGAGGACCAACACACACGTACATAGATAGGAACATCCAATAACACATATATGTGTGTATTTCCTACTGGCGGGTCTCATTCCCATAAAACCCTACTAGATATTACAAAGGACAAACACCACAAGAAGGTGCTTCAAAGTCGTATAAGTATCCACCCCTAATAGCATGTATCATTTGTGTTCCGTTAATTATATTTCTAGATATAGAAATTATATTCAATAATAGTGTTGTAGCACTTCCATGCTCTCATATTAATGGGGAACTACTATGACCTTTTAGTGCAACATCTACTCTTGTGAAATTATCACATACTATGTTACACAGAAGAACAATCATGATGTGACAAGTAGTTTATTAATATTAAAAACCAAGAATACAAGGTTATCATAAAGTACACAAAAAATGGTTCTAGGGATCCAAATCCAACAATAGGTACTTGAGGATTTTCAAATCATCAATCCATCACGAATCACTTATTTCATACATAAATAATTCATCTCGAGGTAGGGTCACTATGTTTCGTGAAGCCTCTTCCTTTGAAAATCCCATAATCTCTACAAATCACTCAAGCTTAACAAAACACCCCTCTCTGAGGTTGTATGCTTTGCAAATCCCCTTCAACTATTTACGAAGGTCAAGTGCTCCAAGCCTCCATACCCATCCAGGATTAGTTCAGAGGCACCTCAAGTCCCCATGTGACCTATGCTATCAATTAATATTACCTAATCCATTCCAATTATAGCCTCAGACTCCAATTTATCCTTTGCTTCCCAACACTGGGACACTAACACCCTTTACTTATTAGCATAGTGATGCAACCGTGGACCTCCTGACTAACCACTCCTCCACACTATTACACCCTAACATTACTAAAACCATTCCCCTCCCAAAGGTACATGAGCTATATTTATGAAAATCCAAGGGGTAAAATGTGAGCTCCCTTGTATCCATATTGCATGACATAAAACATCCTGCAATATCTTCCTCAACACATGATGTTAAACTATGAATTTAACCCATAACAAAGGCATAGGATGTTCCATGTATGATTGGAAGGGAATGAGATTCTCCTCATATAGAATAAGATCTTCCTCATGTGGAATAAAATCCTCCTCAATAGCTTCCATTCATAATTAACACACCATGTCTCATTGGTGCATCTTTTATAACCTGAGAATCTGGCCTACTACCACTTATTGTTCCTCACACTAATAATGACTCATGTGGCCTTAGAGGTTATCAATGACCATGATATCCAACCATAACTTATATGGGATGCTCCTACATATAAAACCCAACATGTACCATCCCAAAGAATATTCTTTCGGTGTAATCACCAATAATACTCATATTACCCAGATAGCATCCATGTATAGGATCCATACCATACATTCTCCATGGGAAAACTCTATAAGAATAACCCCCATCATGTCCTCTTATCCAGGAAGCTTCCATGCATAATCCCCAACCATTTTCTCCACTTCCATGGGAAGCTCATATGTGTAAGCCCCAATAAACCCTTCTTGAACAACATGGGATTTGATTCCCAATAAACAGTGATATATAATAAACCTCTATGTGTTCCAAACTCAACAATCCATTAATTACACCCAAAACATTTTGCACATCCATCTGGATTTTAACCGGGCCTCCACATCTCAATGAGATCAGACCACCCACTTACATAGCTCCTATGTGTAATCCTCATCCACATCATTGATGCTTCTAGTAGCACTTGGAAAGATCCCATGTGTAATCCCCACACCATGCAACCTAGAGAAATCCTATTGTGAAGGTGATATCACATTCATAATCCCTACACCATCTCCTAGAAATACGTGGGTTTTGATACCTTTATTCAAACAGGGTTCACAGGATCTCTCTCTGAGTTTCAATCCAGACCAAGGGTAAACCATGGTTCCCCCTATAATGGGTGAACCTCCATGATCCACCTAAAAAGGTTTCTAGATCAACCTACATGGTGTGACATATTCCCTTTATGGGATGAACCTCTTGGATCCTCCTCCACAGGTGTTATGGTCCATCTATCGGTAAACCTTTCTAGTGTTCCTTCCTAGGGATATGCCTCAATGAACCACCTCAACAAGGAATTCTAATCAGTTTCTTTATCTACAAGATGTTAAAATCATGACCTGAATCATAATTCTAACTCATGAAAAAATGGGATTTCTGCGGTGAAATCATTAGAAGATATACACCTATAATGTCGGATACCTCATGCTAAACATGGGATACTTGAGGTGAAAGACATGGATGATATGAGACTACGAAATCAGCTATCTCATGATAAACATGAGATTAAAAAGGTGGAATACCTGGAAGATATGACTTTGGAATCATATACCCCAGTATTGACACGAGATTCCTCAGGTTCTGGGCCCGATGTGCCTCCATGAGGTTCTCTCCTATAAGAAAGAATATAGGTTACCAGTGTTCCGAGTGTCTATACATGCTAGTGATTCCCAATGTGACTACTCTCTTGACTAATGTTTGCTCCCCTGTCAAAAGACCTTGTATTTTTTAGGAAGAAGTAGTGTAATTAACCACCATCCATAAAGAGATGAGCCTAAGAATGAGTTTCGTGAACATAATTAACTCTATGATGGAGACTCAAACTAGGTGAAGATTTATAAAGTGGAATCCATTGAAGGAGGAAATGGATTCCCATCATCCTATTTTGATAAAAAAGTATACATTACTGATAAAAGTGATAAATTTTGCCTTCATTTAGAAAGCAGGAATGAGAGGTAACAAGATCATCAATCGCACACAACTATGTGAGGATGTGCAGTCGCACCGCGATGAAAGCATTAATATCAAAAATGGTGAAACTGACATCAAACTATTCTTCCCAAAATTAGGTTTAATATCATTCAATACTTCAATAGATTTTCATTTCACCAAATCAAACTATATACTAGCAGAGACTACCAATAAAATAGTGGCCCAGTGTGGAACTTACTACAAATTGCGGCAGTAAAACATTAGGCATTCTGGTCTGTGACATCATCAACACGAATATCTATCTTTGTTAATGGAATATTGGATGAATATGGGACATTGAGATTTTGTTTCCATGTATCCTTATCAATAGTTGAATCGTCTTTCTTTGTAGGACCCATGCTATTGAAAATCAATCTAAAAACTCCCACAGATGGTGGGGAACGAGAAATGTCAATGCATAAATCAATCACTACACTACCTCCACTGTGACTTCTGCAACAACTATGTCTATTGGATTCCCACGCCCCATATCCCCATTAGATATCATTCACATGTGGTTTATATACACCCTCATATTATGATATGGGCAGGAGGGGGTCATTCCCATAAGGGATATGACCCTCCAAGACCTAGAGGCTTCTATGCCTTTCCAACACTGCTGCCCCCAAGGGTCATGCAGGGAGACACTTCACCCCACTAAAGTAGTGAATCAATTCACAATCCTCAACCGAACGAAATCCTATGAATTGGTTCCCTATATTGAGGAGTCTGGGAAATGTTGAGTCATCCTGGCAATGACTACCACCTAGGATCCACATAGGAGGTCTCCCACTAGGCCTCATCAACACCAGTGTCAACTAGTTTTCTATGAAAAGGAAAAGGTGGATTTTACTCCTACTATACCGACCTCAGTCCCAGTGACTCAAAACCAATGCCGGGTGAAATATCGGGAGGATAACTAATAAAAGGATTCATCTTACATAGCTTCAGTGGCTCTTTCCACCCCTGAAATATCCCTAAAAATCATTTCTACTTCAGAGCATGGACCCATCAAGGACCAATTGGGATCAATGCTTCAGCCACCATACATCTAGGCTTGGTTGACATTGAAAACCACTGGTACCACCATCATACATTACGGATCAGTCAATGATGATGAGATTCATTTTAGATGTCCTCCTCATATAGTCTCCAACTAGAGTGGATGTCCTCCCCACTATCACAATAAACATGAAGGTCCTCCCCATGTCCCCAGCATCGGTCAAAATAGAGGTCCCCCCCACTTCATTGATATCCAGTATGTAGGTCCTCCCTGTATTTATGGTTCGTGATACATAGGTCCTTTCTATGTCAGAAATCATTAGCATGAATTTTATCCTCATTTTATTCCCAACTCAAGAGGAGGTCCTCTTTGCTTCACCAGCAGCCAACATAGATTTCTTCCCTGTGATATAACCAACCAGTATGGAGGCCCTCCCAATGTTTCCACCAGCTATTGCGGTGGTCCTACCCATGTGTTTCGAACCTAGTATGGGGGAACTACCTATATTTCAGTTACTCAACACATGGTTAGTCCCCATGTCTAGTTTGATCATTGTAAAGGCTCGTCTTTCAATTCAACCCACCAGATCGAAGACCCTCCCTACTCATACAATCAACATGGATGTCTTACCCATGACCCCATAAACCAATGTAGAGGTACTCCCTGCTATGTAAACAACCATATTGGAGGTCATCCCTGCACTGACGACAACTGATATAGAGTCCCTCCTCATATTCCAACCAATCAAAGCAGAAGACCTCCCCATGCCATTATCAAATAGCACGATGGTCCTCCCCATTCGAAAAATCATAACATCCCTAAAGAATCATCCCTTGGGAGACAGGAGAACCGTTACCAGTAATGGGAAGATTCAAGGAAGAAAACTCTTTCTCTTCTTAGATTCCAAATCAGAATGTGATTTAATGATGGGGAATTCACACCATTCATCTACATCAGAGTCTATGTTAGGATTCTAGAAGGCGACATTCATCATACTAGAAATAGAGAAACACAAAATACCTGAATCCATTCAAAGGTACATGTAGGAGGAGGAATATTTATCTCCCTTCTAATCTATCATGGTACAGTCAACCCTATCATCTCCAGTTTTATTCTCTACCTCTACCTGAGATCACAGAGAGATACTTTGGGATTTGATAGAAAATTATTATCTAGTAGTCCCACATATAAATACTTATACCCTCACACATGGGGTGTTGGTAAACACCCAATACTTCAAGGATGGGATGATGCAGTTGGTTCCACACTCAATAGACATCCCCACATGTTGTAGTCAGTAATCTCATGTAATGGCTCCTCTATCAGCCACTCTACCATTGCACCAATCAACATTAGTGTCACTTCTAGTCTCATAGAAAACATAAATTGAATCTTGGGATAACCAATATCCAAGACTATCTTCAGAAAAAATAATCTTTTGGGACACTCAGGCTGCTGATCAGTTGTCGATGGTATTTTGGGCCAATGTAGTTCCCAACTTCAACATCCTGAAGTCCATTACTCAGGACTAGGTCGCATGACTCTGCTGGACCATTTGGGTGATGTGTTTTCACCTCTGTGATTATCAGTTGGACTACCCAAGGTTTCGAGAACACTTTAAAAACATTGATCAGCAATGCTACATGGTCGAGTTAGTGTCACTCCCAAAGGATAAGCATCCTACTTCACCGGGATAGAACCAGACCCTCCAAAAGTGATGTGTTCAATGCTTCATAGTGCTCCACATAATTATTTAAGTGGAATCCTCCCATGTGTAGATTATTTTATGGGATAGTACACTATTATCCACTTCAGTCTCATCCTACGTCAACCTGACCAGCCTGATTATATCAAGGATATACCAACATGTACTGTCACGATAAACATTATTGTCCCCAGTATATCTTCTAAGGATAGGGACATCGATGTAGGGTCTTACAAAGATAAATAACCCCCTAAGTAAGTTAAATATTAGGTGGATCCTAATATTTTTGTTCTCACTCACTAACAATGGTAGATACATAGCCTTGAGGATCCCTCTACAACATTGCCAATTGGTCAAAATTTCAACAAGGACAAAGGTCCTCTTGAGCCCTCTGGTCTATCTAATATTGCACAAAATATAGAGATCAATATCTTTATGGACACCTTACATCAGATGATTAAAGATTATAATAGGATTGTTTATGATATACTTGCTAAGTGGTGATCAGATTATGGTGTTCCTCGATAGGATCATGTTTTCCTCCACTAGGGCACCAAGGTAAACCAAATGTACTTCTTGACCAGATGCTACCAATCAATCCTTGTGACCCCGCACATCCCGAAAAGGTAGATATTGTAATTTATAAAAAACAAACATGGTATACATTTCCAAATCCACCTGAGAAGCGTGATAGTATTTATAGGGACCCAAGTCAAGATTCACTACAAGACACTCCATAAGGCACTCCATAAGCTGCTCCATAGGCTACTCCATAAGTTGTGCCATGAGTTGTTGAGCCTTCCAATTGTGTTAATGATCTAGTCAATTCATTAGTGTTCATGGATCCTTTCCCAGATAGGAACCCCCACTAAGAATATTTAATAACTTCTCTCAATACCCACCTATAATCCCTTGAGATATGATAGGTGGAAATCCCACCTAATGAGAATCAATATCTAACATGGGTAGATGATGTGAAATCAACCCCATATTTTGGGAATCCAACCTTCACCCCCTTCAATGGTATGGGTACCCCGCTAGAACATCTATCCCAATTTATCTCAAGGAACAGACCCATGTTGGGGACCCCACAGCAGTATGAATCCATCAAAATCTGATTATTTATTTAGATATTGGGAGGGCATTCATTCTTATGATACATCCAGTTACCCATCTATTCTATCACCAGTTAGGAAGACCTTCGTAGGAATTTTCTTTACAAATTTAGTTCCACCACGCACAGGACAAGAACCACCAACCTCTTCAAGTGAAAGTAACTTCCACATAAGCACATATCATATTTTGTCAAACAATGGAATGTCCTCAGTTATTCACTCAATATGACAATAACCTAAGATAACATATGATTATGCATGTGGGTAATGTTATGATTGAGATGGTCTCATACCTCCTCACTTAGAATATCCCATGTGGATTTTAGGATATCTCTGAAAAGGCCCAGCACCTAGAGGAAGACTTGTAGTAGGCCAAGAAGGTTTGTCCATTGCCTCTTCCAACTCCTAAAAAAGGAGCAGCTAAGAAAAAAACTACCACCGTAGAATAGGTGGAGGCCCTAGATCCAATATAGATTTTACAAGAAGATCCTCCTCAAGATCAGCCTCATCAAGTTCATTAGCCGCATCAAGCCCAACCCCCCCCCCCCCCAGTACATAATAGACAAGCACCTCCTCACTAGGTGTAGTCGCCTAGATGAGATAATGTGGCTCCTTACCTTCATTAGGATCTATCCCCACATTATATCCAAGCTCTTAGAGATCCCTTCTTGGATAATAGGAACCATAATTACTCCTTTAGGGAGGATCATGTTCCCAATTATTTTCATAGTTCTATAGAGAAGGGGCTCTAAAACTGCCAGAATGTAGGAAGCCCTATGAGGCCAAACTCATGAATCACCCTAACTTCTTCCCCTACCACAATATTATGAGAAATACAATTAAGAAATGCTTTTTGTTCAAGTATTGGTTCTAGTATCTGGTGTAAAATGGTGTGTGTAACGACCCAGACCTGAATAGCCACCCGAACAGTGCTAAACATGTCAGGTGTTACTACCTTATTTGTACCTCCCTGAACACCAAAGGTTTCCTACTGGAAGAAAGGGTGTAACAGGTATAGTGGGGAGTTTATACCCTCTTGAAGGAGGAAATAAATGGTATTGGTTGGAACATAATATTAAATAGTGACTCTGTAGACTCAAACCAGACCTGCATAGAAGAGCCTAATCAATAGCAATAAATAGCAGAAGAAAGAAATACATAAGCAAGTGTAGTGGAAAGTAAACACAACATAATGCTGACCACTTGTCACAACTACTAGAATAGACAACTCATGCATTCATATTAACTCAATATATAAAAAGGGATGCTAATATCAAACCAATAATAGCTATAATAATAAGTAATCATGCAAATACAGAATGGAAACTAAACAAACTATACTCTCACCAGGCATGACCTCAAGGTCCATACCATCTCCATGAAATAGCTAATATGGACCAGCTCCTGAATCTGACCTCTTTCCTACATGTAAATCCATAAATTCTACACACGCCCCGAAGGGCCCGTTTACGGTGTGAGACGAATCTCGGTAGGATACCACCCAATGGTGCGTACCTAAAATAAGTGTTCAAGTAGGCATGAATTTATAAGGAGAGAAGTAAATAGTGTGATGCAAAAATAAACATAAACTACACTAGTGCTCAGCATCCACCAAGAAGCGTCACCTACTTCAGCCAACATGAGAATATTAGTCAAGTAAACCAGCACTATGTGCCTCCTAACACCTCGTGTCTCAAATAACGACGTCCTTAAGGCACGCTGAAACAAATTAACTTATAGGAATAGATATTCTTGTCCTAAAATAAGTGACTAGGGTGATAGAGATGTCTTCCATCAAATAAAGTACCCAGAGGGACAACGATTTCATCACTCAACCAAATTCTCCCAGCCCACGGCCCCAATCACGGCGATCCTTAGCCCCCAACCTGATAGCCTCATCGCTATCTCTCGAAGGCTCCTTGCCTTCCACATGGCTTCCTACATAAAGCACCACCAAACCAATGGTATCTAAACTGAAACTATCGGGGGCCTTTACCCACACAAGTGGTCACAAACACCTCATCATGGAGTCTCTCTGTGCACACACTACTCAAATCAAAAGTGAGCGATAATCACCAAAATAGTACCAAAGCCACAACATCTCTGGCACCTCATTCCCCTGTAACCATGTCACTCAGTATCTGATGGCCTTGTCATCTAATTAACCTGGGCCATTCCCAACCTGATAGTCTCACTACCTCAATCCCGACGTCCAAGATGCCAAATCCCATGGTCAAAATCACCCAAAGTAATATGGTCCATGCCCAACCTGACATCAAAATCACTCAAGAACTATCTAGGCCATTCCAAACACAACACAAAGGGTTCATGCATATGCAATTCGGAAATTAAATAAATAATCAATGAATCACATTAAAACAGGCAAAAAGACTAAACAATTGAATTGAACTTGCCATGTGTTGTTCCATACCAGCACTAAGGTCTTGAAAGCCTCTGATATTTTTATTCATGATTAAACAATCTAAACTCAACAGTTTAATCATCACAATTAATTTTAAAACCATTCTGATTTACCTGGTCAAAATGACATATTTGATAAATGTCCCCTTTCCCGGCCTCTCTCAAGAAAAATAGGTGCATGGCATACCCAAAGTCATCCCACGAGTCTCACAATCAATTCAATATGCAATAAAAGTTATAACGGGGTCCTGTTCAAAATAACAGAAGATTCACCAAAGGTTGTGCCACCCAAATGACTACAGAAACACAAAAAGAGGTATGTACCACCTACCTCATTCTAGTATGATGATACTCCTCTGATAATGGCCTCCAATTAGGTCTAAAACAAGATAGATCTACAAAAGAATCAAAAACTCTCAAAACCCTATAACTCGGTTTAGAAAATAATTCAAGAAGAACGCCTATATAGGAATCAAGGCCTTACCAAGGGTATTCCAGCGCATCTGATGGTGATCAAAATGGGGTTAGGATGAAGATTCAGGAGAAAAAATGAGCTTTGGCCGGCTCTCCTTACTCAAACCTGTCAAGGGTTTGGGTTTCTGCCTCAAAAAGAAGTTACGACCCATTTTAGTGAGAAAAAAAAGATACGTGGCATGTACATAGGACTACATGCCGTGTGTTTCATTTTAATATTAATATGATAGCTGATATTTCACTGAGGACTTACCAACTGACTACACTGTGTGTACCTAGGGGGTACACGACGTGTACTTGTCTACCCGGCCGACATCCCAAACACGCCATGTATATCCCCATACACGACCCCAATACATGTTATATAAAAATAGTAGACAACATGTACTTGAAAAAATCCTTCTACCCAGCCAACAGGCCTATATTCCATGTATGGATTTTCCACGCATTTCGGAGCACATGGAGTGTACTGAAGGTACACAGCGTGTAATATGAAATTTTCAAGAAACTACCCATTTTCTCCAGTTTTCTCAGAAACCAGTCAAAAATTCAAACAGGGTTAGGATTTTGACCCATTCTAAAAACTCAGGTCCTCACAATCTCCCCACCTTAATATGGCTTCTCCCCAAGATATTAAACAAAACCCAGAGATGGCATCGAACATTCCACTCTGATCAAAGTAACCCAGACTACCATGGTCTTAAAGGTTATAGATAAATTCTTCAAGGGGCTCCCCACCTTAGTAATTGCCTAACTTGGTCTCAACCCTTCAAAACCCAAATCTGGAAAAGGTTCAATAACCTGTTTCCAGACCCGTGGTCCTCCCATGATGCATCGTCCAACATGTGCCTCATTGGTGCTTCCATGTCATTTTTGACACCCAAATGTATCCTGCACCGAATTGGTTTCCACCTCCACGAGGTCTTGCATCCTATTGATGCTCAAAACGATCCTGATTCCTAGCACCTAAAGTAACCCACATCCTTGATTCCCCGATGCCCAGGGCACCCTAAGTAACCCATATCCTCGATGCCCCAATGATCAAGGCACTTCAAGTAACCCCGATCCTCGATTCCCTTGATCCCACGCATCTCATACATATATATATAAATATATCCCACACCAGATATGGAACCAATCCCACTAACCAGCATCTAGTCAGTCCATATAAGATATGTGCACCTTGTGCACTAAAAGCAGAAATGCCCCAACATTCCATGCCAAAATAAGTAAAAACAAAACAGATCATGGCCTCACCTACGATATACCTCTAACCATTGTTAGGTCACCAGCCTACTCAACCTCTAGTAGCTCCATCGCATGCACCTGGCCTAAAGTATGACTGATCGATGTCTGGCCACCCTACGGTGCTGCTTCAGTCACTGGCCACTGAACCCTTAGCTGGGTTCCACTATCTTTTTCGTATCCTCCACGTGCAGCTGAAACTCGAACACCCTCTCTTGGTACCGAACCTGAACCAACTCCATATGCCATCATCATTCCTGGTCCCTACCTTTCAGATTTCGGAGAAGGCTGCTTGTATAACCTCTCAATATGCTTGACCTGTCCACATGCTTGTCACTCCTTTGGATGTCTATCTCACTGAGTCCGAACAAGCCCCAGCTATCCACACTAAATGCATACCACCGAAGAACTGATATGTGGTGATATTGCTAATTTCTTGGCCTGACTTACCTATTATAACTCATCACATCCTCTCTTACTATTATCTGAACCATCACTTGATGCTATCACCTGGACAACTTGGGGCTTATCCCTCTGGATGCCCACTGCTATGAGTGCCTGATTCATCACTTTTGAGAAGGAATCCAACCTGATGATATTTACCTATATCCAAATGGCATGTCATAATCCATCCTCAAAGCGTCTCACCCTTGATGAGTTATCACTTACCATACTAGGTGCAAAGCGAGACAGCTCAGTGAATGTAGCTGCATAGTTCATGATGGACATGTCTCCTTGCTGAAGATTCAAGAACTCCTGAGCTCTCTCATTCCTTAGTGTCTTTATGTAAAAGTGCTTGAAAAACCTATCCTTTAAGTCCTTCCATTCCATTCCTTCGTGTCTGTGAGCCTGAACATGAACATCCCACCAATTCTTCGCCAGTACTCTCAGCATGTACGTCGCTAGCTTGACCCTCCACCCAGGTGGCGTCTCGAGCTGCTTGAAGATCATCTTCATGCTCTCTATCCAATTCTCAGCCACCTGTGTACAACCCTCACCCTGAAAATGTGGCGGGTGATGCTACTGGAACTACAACATCAAATATTTCATAGATTTATTTATACCTTGTGCACCTCTATTGATCCCTTGCAAGACACGTACCAGGAGAGTCCAGAGCTTCTCGTTGAGCCACGACCCGAACGTTGCCAAACCTGGCTGTTGCCCTACAAGAACTGGATCATGAACCTGATCCTGTCCCTGAACCTATACCTGCGGCTCATGCTCTGCATGTCCCTCAGGATTCTGAACCTGATCATGCTCCTGCAGCACTATACCATCTCCCACCTGATGCTCCATCTGAGTTGTCTAAGAGGAATCCGCTGAATACCATAAATTTTTACAAATCCCACACATATAACTATAAATACATATAACACAGATAAGGAAAACTGAAAAAGGTAGCTTATAACTACTACCCTTACTCTCCCCTATCGCAACCATGCCCAAGGCATCCCATCCTCATGGCCTACATACCCACCCTCAATAGTTCCAAATATCAAATGTACCTCAGGCCATGCCTATCCTGACAACCAATGTTTCCTCAAACCGATGACCAGGTCGCCCAATCCTGATGACAAAAATCACCTCAACCATATTACCTACCTTCTCATACAAGAGTCAGGCCCAAAACTCCTGTCACGTGAAATTCACAATATATAAAGAATGTCATAGTACATTGCATTAAACTAGAAATTATATTAGTAATTTCACTAATCACATTTCAAAATCATCCTACATCATGGAAATTAATATTATTCACGTGGTATTATCACTTCACAAAGCATACATGTGGTTATGAAATTGAAATACCCTAAAAAGTTTCCAATCAAAATCCAAACAATCATGTCGTTCCATACCAAGGAAATGTCAAATTTTCCATTACCATGGTGGGTTAAGGGTCACATATCACAATCAATAACATCACACACCATGTGAGACACCGAGCTGGAAATCATATAAATTGTAATCTGATCCAAAGAAAAATAGCAATTCCCATCCAAGGTAACTTGGTCCATCCATCGTACCTTGGGCTGCAGGCACCCAAGCATAATCTAGAAACCCAGTTGCAATTACAACCTATCTCCAATCTATCATATCCCAAAAAGTTAAACTATCTGAAATAAAAATATAAGTCTCAATATCATTAGTGGCCAGCAAAATACTACTACTAAGTCTTTGTCACAAACACCACTGCTACCACTTTGTAACAACCCAGACCCGAACAACCACTCGAATAGTGTTAAACGGGTCGGGTGTTACTTCCTTAGGTGCACCTCCCTGAATGCCAAAAGTTTATGACTAGAAGTGAGGGTGTAATAGGTATAGTGGGAAGGTTATACCATCTAGAAGGAGGAAAAAATGGTATTGGTCTAAGAATAATATAAAATAGTGAGTTTGAAGACTCAAACCAAACCCGCATAGCGTAAGAATAATCAATAGCAATAAACAATGGAAGTAATAAATTAGAAACTGTAGCAGAAATTATACACAACAGCATGGTGACTACTTGTCACAACTACTATAATAGAAAATCAATGCATCCATAGAAACTCAATATATAAAAAGTGGTGCTAATGGCTAACCACTACTATCTATAATAACAACTAAGCATGCCGATACATAATGGAAACTAATCAAACTAAACTCTAGTCATTCTTGACCTCAAGGTCCATACCATCTCTGTGAAATAGCTAATATAGTCCATCTTTTGAAGATGACCTATTTTTTGCACATAAATCCATAAAATCTACACGCGTCCCAAAGGGCATCTTCAGGGTGTGAGAAGAATCTCAATAGGATACCACCCAATGGTGTATACCTAATATAAGTTTCTGAGAAGGAATACAATTATAAGTAGAGCAGTAAACAGTGTGATGCACAAATAAACATAAACTCCATTGGTGCCCAGAATCCACCATAAAGTGTCACCTTCTTCATCCAATGCTGGAATCTCAATCAAGTAACCCAACACCATGTGCCTCTTGACACCTCGTGTCTCAAGTACTGACTTTCCAAAGGCACGTCCAAACAAATTAACTCAGAGGAACAGTGATGCTTGTCCTCAAATAAGTAACCGGAGGTGTAGCGATGTCTTCCCTCAAATAAAGTACATATAAAGATAGAGATGTCTACATTCAAATAAAGTGTCTTGGCCCATGGCCTCAATCATGGTGAGCCTTATCCCCCAACCTAATAGCCCCATCACTATCTCCCGAAGGCCCCTTTCCTTTCAGATGGCTTCCTACGGCAAGCACCCCCAAACCAATTGTACCTAAACCGAAACTATCGGGGGCCTCTACCCACATGAGTTGTCACAACCACCTCATCACGGAGTCTCTATGTATGCACACTACTCAAATCACAGGAGAGTGTTAATCACCAAAATAGTACCCAAGACACAACATCTCTGGCACCTCATGCCCCTGCGACCGTTTCGCTCATTATCTGATGGCCTTGAAATCCATGTAACCGAGGCCATTCCCAACCTGATAGTATCACTACCTCAATCTCGACGTCCATGATGCCCAATCCCGTGGTCAAAACCACCCAAAGTAATTCGATAAATCCCAACCTGACATCAACATCACTCAAGAAATATTTTGGCGATTCCCAAAACAACCCAAAGGGTTTAAGAATATGTAATTCAGCAATTAAATAAATAATCAAAGAATCACTTTAAAATAGGAAAAAGAACTAAATAGGTCAATTACACTAGTCATGTGTTGTCCCATACCAGCATCGATGTCTTGAAAGCCTATGATACATTTAATCATGATTAAAGAATCTAAAATTAGAAGTTTAATAATCATAATTAATTTTTAAAAAAAATTTGAATAACTGGCCAAAATGACATATTTGATCAACGACCCCTCGCCTAGCCTCGCTCAAGAAAAATAGGAGCAGGGCATACCCAAAGGCATCCCATAGGTCTCACAATCAATTCAATGTGCAGCAACAGCTATAACGGGGTCTCTCTCAATAAACCCGAATATGCCCCAAAGGTCATGCCACCCAAACGACCAAGAAAACACAAAAAGAGGTATACACCACCTACCTCATACTGGTACGATGATACTCCCCCAATAACAGCCCCCAATTAGGTATAAAACAAGGTAGATCTACAAAAGAATCAAAACATATGAAACCCCTATAACATGGATTAAAATATAAATCAAGAATAAATGATCAATAAGAATCAATTCCTTACTGAGGGGGTTCCGATGCGTTTGACAGTGATCAAAATAGAGTTCAGACGAAGATCTGGGAGTAAAAACGAGCTTCAGCCGGCTCTCCTTGCCCAAACTCATCGAGGGTTTGGGTTTCTAGCTCAAAACGAGGATACTACCCATTTTAGAGAGAAAAAAAAAAAGAAAATACACGACATGTACTTAGGACTACACTCCATATATATCATTTTATTGTTCATATGACAGCTGATATTTCACCGAGGACTCACTGACTGACTACACAGTGTGTACCTAGGATGTACATGGCGTGTACTTCCCTACATGGCCGACATCCCCAACATGATATGTATATCCCCATACACGGCCCCTTTACATGGTGTGTACAAATAGTACATGGCCTGTACATTCTAAAATCCTTATACCCAACCAACAAGCCTACACGACATGTATGGACTTCACACAAGGTCTTAAGTACACTATGTGTACTGAAGGTACACATCGTGTAATCTGGAATTTTTCAAAAACTAACCAGTCTCTCCAGTTTTCATAAAAACCAATCAAAAATTCAAATTGGGGCGGGATTTTGACCCATTCTAAAAACCTGGGTTCTTACAGTGTGATCAATTTAGGCCATGTCTTGGTGCAAATGGTATGCATCTCCACTGAGCTTGATAGTGACAATGAGGGTGAATGGAAACATGTTTCTCACCATGAGACCTATAATTATGATGACATAATTGCATCGCATGGCTATTTATTGCACCTAAGGTTTCATTCGAGACCATTTAAGCTAACATGAATCTCTCTAAGTCACCACGACTTCTATGGATGATGCTTTTTCTTCCAATTTTAAACCTTCCACATCTCAAAAGAGAATATGTCGATTGTGCAAGGGAAAATAAATCCCCATGATAGTGTCAAAGCCATCCCAAAAATTTGGATATTTCATGTCTCCAAAGATTGGAATTAAACCCATAGACCATATAGCATTGGAAGACTCATCTGATGATATCCATAAGTATGCTCCATGAACACCTTTAAGCTGGTAGATCCCTATATGGTTCCTAACAATGTAGAATACTAGGAAATACTTATAAGTGTATATGGTTGATATCATTGAAGAAGGATTCAAGGAAATGAAAATTGAAATTATTCTGAGGCCAGATCTCCGAACAAAGCCAAGCATTCTATCGAGACCAAACAGCAGGTTCTTCGCAAAGATCGGCAGGCACAATCCTCACAGCCTATTTCGTCTGACTCACCACCACAACGGACCGTGATACTATATCAAGAATAATATTCATGATTGCACCATGATTGGTGAAATCTGGATAAATACTTGCCTTGGTCAATTGAAAATCATTTAGTAGTGGTTTTGGGAAAGTTATCTGAAGAGTGGTGGGACATTTCTAGCAGCATCCATAATCTATTGGTTTGGCTGATGGTGCATGTCATGCCTCCTGCCTAATAAAAACCCCCTATGGGTCAAAATATGCATCTCACATGAAAGTAATATGTGTTAATATCCTTTCCATAATTCTTTCAAATCCCTTGAAATTATAGGACCTCCTCCTATCAAAAGAATTGTGTGAGTCCCTTGTAGAATCCTTGAAAATATCCCTCATGTTTGAAATAGAGGTAGAAGATGCAAAGACCATATATATTGTGGAGATCTAATGAGGATAGTGGAAATCCATCATATAATTCTTTAAAGAATATGAGGTCTCCCTCATGAATGGGATCATCTTACCATTGTACATCACATGCTAGTTCAATGGTGTAGAAGTTCATCACTATATCGTCGACACAAGTTTTGGGATAAATCTCATCCCGAGTGGACACTCTGAAAGATAGGATTGAATGAAGCAGATCTGAGTCAATATGACTTGAAGATTCGATTTTATGATAGAATAGGGTAGAGACAGTGTAGCAAGATCTGTTTGAAGAACCAATTCTTCAGTTTCGTAGAAAATAGTGAATTTATGGTTATATCAGAAGTCACTGCCTATAATGCATTTATGTGTAGGCCCTAGCTCCACCTATATGCAACAGTTCACTCCTCCTATCATCAATTCCTCATGTATTTTATAAATGGTCGAGTCCGTGTGCTCTAGGGTGATTATTCTCCCTTTCACTCTTTTGAATCCCTCTATATGGATGTCATTTGATACAAGATAAAGGATAAGATGGTTGATACCAATGAGGTTGAGAACACCACCATCATAGTAAGCTCATGGATAGATTTGGATGATTTATTCATCATCCCGATTCACCAATTAGAGGCTACGACACCAAAATTGAGAAATAGATTTATAATTTCTTAGAGGAATGGGCACCAGATCTATAAGTACAAGGATCTTATGAATATTAACACATACTCCTACACCAGTTAGGATCGGGCGATAAAATAAGACCATACCATTGTATGGTATCGATATGTTTTACACATGGCTATAAGTGTACGTCACACATTCTTGTTTCACTAAGCTAGGTTGTATCAACCCAATACAACCCACCACTATTGTTTTGACATCAAGAATGGTCCATGTGTTCAAAGGCCTAATGGAATTGGAATGATAGCTTCTGAGTCCATGTCTTCAGTAGAGTAGGAGTCTCCTAGTGAAGAGTTAACATCTTCCCAAGCGAGCAACAATGTTCCTAAAAAATCATTCAGCTTGGATGAATCTTCTCCTCTGACTAATCCCCTGGACAAAGATTATGAAGAGTATATGCAAGAAACTCCTCCCATATTTGAAGAGGGTGTCTACACCACCATCAATGAGTTGGATTAGGTGAACCTTGGTATTGGGGTAGACCCGAGGCCAATGTTGATCATTGAAAATATTCCCCCAGAGGAACAATAGAAATGTATAGATTTATTAAACTATCATAATGATGTATTTTCCTTCAATTGTGAAATTATTCATGGACTAGACCCTTAGATCACCATCCATCATCTGGTTCTCCCTATGAATCATCAATGGTTCAAGAAACCTCCTAGGAAAATGTACCCTTCTCAAGGTGCCATGGTCGAGTCCGAAGTTGATAAGTTCATCAAATTCATCCTTGTCAAGGAGGTTTAGTACCCCGATTGGATAGCCAACACCATTATGGTCAGGAAAAATAACAGGTTGATCAGAGTCTTTATCGACTTAGAGGACCTCAACCATCATTGTTTTAAGGATTATTTCCCTCTTCCAGTGACAGAGCTATTGATTGATGCCATAGTTGGGTTTCAAGATCTATCTTTCATGGATAGATATTTTACATAAAACAAGATTTAGACGGACCATGAAGATGAGGAGTCCATAACCTTCAAAGTGATGAAATAGACATTCTTTTATTAGGTAATTCCCTTCTGTATGAAGAATGTAGGAGACACTTATCAGTGACCCATACACTTAATATTTAAACCGATCCTCGGGATTCTAGTCGAATTCTACGTGGACAATTTGGTGGTCAAATACCTCCTATGTTATGACCACCTTAGATATATTGAGAATTTTTTAGGCTTCCTCTGCTCCTAATGTCTGATGATGAACCCCTTGATGTGTTTCTTCAGGATTACCTCTGGTGAATTTTTCAATTTATTAATTAGATACAGAGGCATTGTAATCGACCCAGAGAATATTAATGAAATTATTCAGATTCCTCCCCTGAGAAACCTCTGAGATCTACATGGTATTCAAGGTCACTTATATTACATATGCAGATTTAGTATGAATCTGGGCGATAAGTGTTATCCCTTTTATAGTCTCATGAAGAAAGGCACTATCTGATAGTGGGATGAAGGGTGTCAATATTCGTTTAAAAAAATGAAGTAGCACCTGATACAGCTTATGTTTATGATTACACTTATCTCTATTAAGCCTCTATTCCTCTACATGACTACCTCGGAATGAACCCTTGTTTCCCTTATTTCATAGAAGAAACATGAAGGGGGAGAGAATAGTTTCTATTATCTCATTCTCATACTCCTCAACATGGATGTCAGATATTCTCTTATAGAGAAAAGATGCAAAGCACTAGTTTTCATAGTGAAAAAGTTGTGGAATTATTTTAAGAATCATGAGATATATTTTGTGTCCTTTGTAGATCCTCTAATGTATATCCTGAATCACCAAATTTTGATTACATGGCTAGCGCACTAGGTAGTGATCCTTCAGTAGTTCGACATCAGGTTCATCCCATAGAAGGATTTCATGGGTAAAGAACTGGAAGACTTTCTAGCCACCCATCTAACCCTTAAAAAAATTTCCTATGTAATTAGATTTCCTAGATGCGGCCATCCTTTCTGTGGATCATCCAAAGAGATGAACGAAAATGTATTTTAATGGTAACCCTCGGATCCCAACTAGTATAATGCTTAATGATACCAAAATAAATATATTATCCTTAACACTATAGGATAATTGAATATTTGCGATGAGCGATTTGCGACGGGATCCCATCGCAAAATGTATTTTGTGACGGGGCTCCGTTGCAAATCTCCTGTTTCCGAAAACAGCATCGCAAATAGGTGTTTTTGCGACGGTCCTGTCACAAAAAGAGTTTGCGATGGTATTTTTCCCCCGTCGCAAATGGGTTTTCGTTTATATATAAAAAAGGTATTTGCGACGGGTCGTCGCAGATATATTAGTTACGACGGGTTTCTAACCCGTCTTAAATGCGAAATTTAAAAAATACTTGCAACTAAGGTATTTGCGACAGACTATCGTAGAAATTTTTTTACGACGGGTATTCTTCCCGTTGCAAATGTTACAGTAAAAAAAATTACGACGGGAAATCCCGTCGCAAATACTAAAAAAAATAAATAAAAATAAAAGAATTAATACAAATCTTATAATATTATATAAAAATAATAATAACATTAATAATATAAAAAAATTATATTATTATAATATAAATAAAAAAATATATAAAATTTAATTATGAAATATTAATATAAAATAATAATAATATGAATATAAATAATATAATATAATATAATAATACTAATATTAATAATATAAAAAATTAATATAATAATAATATTATTAAATTATGTATATAAAAATAATATTAATATTAATAATATAAATAAATTATATTATTATAATATTAATAATAAAAAATATATATAATATAATTATGAAATATTAATATAAAAAATTAATAATAATATGAATATAAATAATATAATATTATATATTATGAAATATTTATATCAAAAAATAATAATAATAGTACTAATATTAATAATATAAAAAATTAATATAATAATAATATTATTAAAATAAACATACATATTTATGAAATCAAATTGTTTCCTAATTATTTTTAATTGTTTCCTAATTATTTTTAATTGTTTCCTAATTATTTTAATTGTTTCCTAATTATTTTTAATTTTTTCCTAATTATTTTCAATTGTTTCCTAATTATTTTAATTGTTTACTAATTATTATAATTGTTTCCTAATAATTATAACTCTTTACTAATTATTATAATTGTTTCCTAATTATTATAATTTTCTCTTAATTATTATAATTGTTTTCTAATTATTATAATTGTTTCCTAATTAAATCTAATTGTTTCATAATTATTATAATTGTTTCTTAATTATTATAATTGTTTCTTAATTAAATCTAATTGTTTCTTAACTAAATCTAATTGTTTCCTAACAAAATCTAATTGTTTCCTAATTATTTTAATTATTTCCTAATTAAATCTAATTGTTTCCTAATTATTTTAATTGTTTTCTAATTATTTTAATTGTTTCCTAATTATTTCTAATCAATTAAATCTATTTATTTCCTAAATATTTGATAATTATTTTAATTAAATCTAATTAAATCTAATTATTTATTAATTATTTGATAATTATATATTTATTTCTAATTATTACCAAAACATCCTCCGGGAGTGTCGAACCAAGAGTGCAGCAAGGCCCGTTGTCGTGTACCAGGTTACCCCGAGTCAAGCTCGAAACACCTTGTCAGAGTTTTCACTCCTAGGTACATCGGTGTGAGAGCCGCCTCTACTTGTTCGTATCCAGACAAGGATTATTTGGTACAACCACTTAATCTAATTATACTATATAACTACTAAACATTCTATTAAAAGAATTAAAATTAACAATTAAAAATAAAATTAACAATTTAAAATAATTTAACAATTAAAAATAATTTAAAAAATAAAAAAATATAAATAACTTCGATATTTTGAAGTAATCTGCGCCTTCTAACTCCATCTCTCCACTTCTCGAAAGAATAAATTAAAACAAAAAAAAATTCTACTTAGAACTGAAAGTTAGAGAGAGGGGAAGAGAAATCTGAATGTTATGGAAAAAACGAGTGGGGTGTATATATAAGTTAGATTATTTGTAACGGTCGTATTTGCGACGGGATACCATCACAAATACTAGGTATTGCGACGGGATATTGTCGCAAATACCTTCACCCACATTATTACGGGCGACAGTTAAACTGGTTTTTGCGACGGGCCCGTCGCAAATAGCTGCATGCCGACACACCATTAGTGATGGGCGGATATCCTCGTCGCAAATTCCTATTTACCGCTGCCGGTATTGGTGAGGGGCCCCGTCGCAAATACCTTCACCCGCATTAATTACGGGCGGCGGTTAAAAGGTTTTTTGCGATGGGCCTGTCACAAATAGCTGTCTGCCGACACACCATTAGCGACAGACGGATATCCCCGTCGCAAATTCATATTTATCGCCGCCGGTATTGGCGACGGGACCCGTCGCAAATAACACCTGGTGAATAATTTTTTGCAATGGTACAATTTATCTGTCACAAATAGTATTTACCACCGCCGGGTAGTTGCGACGGGTAGAAGGAGACCGTTGTAAATAGGCTTTACCGCCGCCGGTATTGGCGACGGGACCCATCGCCAATAACACCTGGTGAATAATTTTTTGCGAAGGGACAATTTACCCATCGGAAATAGTATTTACCACAGTCGGGTACTTGCAATGGGTAGAAGGAGACCGTCTCAAATAGGCTTCCCGCGTTTTGGCGTGCAAACCGTTCCATAGATATTGTGACGGGTCCTGTATTTCTGTTGCAAATAACTGATCATTTGTGATGGGAATATATTCCCATTGCAAATACACTTTTCGTCAGAGTATTTGTGACGGGAATAAATCTCGTCGCAAATACCCCATCGCAATAAGCAGTTTTTCACGTAGTGTGAAGATATTATTCATCACTCTAGAAAATGATTTCCTTCCCTATTCATTCATAGTATCATAAGGCTACACCAATAATGAGGCAGAGTATCAGGCTCTCATTACTGGTCTTGAGTTGGCCTTGGAGAATGATTTACACTGCTTTCATGTGAAGGGAGACATCAAGTTATTCATCAAACAAATAAATGGAGACTATATCTTTAGAAATATATAGATCTTGACCTTGGTAGAGTTGACATGATATATGATGTCCCAGTACCCTTCTCAGTTAGAGGTGACTCGTATTCCTCAATCACAGAATGGTCGAGCTGATACCCTAGCCAACATGGTCGTATGTCTTTCAGATCCTTACCAGTATGACCTATTCATCCTCATGGCACATTGCATGTCCATCACTCCCATCATCCTAGATAAATATGATGGCCATTAGGTGAACTAGATGATCACCAGTTCATCAACATCAGGACCTCCAAATCCCCCCCCCCACAGAGATGAATAAATCTATGATTTGACACCCCCTTTAGTCGAGTATCTCTTGCATGGTGTTCTCCTAACTAATAGTGCCTAATGTGAGAGAATTCATTAGTGTATAGTGAAATTCACCATCCATAGCAGACCCAACCTTGATAATACTCTCTGAAGACATTGGTTTCATGAAATTATCCCTTGTAACATTGAAGGAGACGATATACCTCATGTTATGCAGGAAGTTTATGTAGGGTATTGTGGTGATCATTACTAAGGGCTGAAACTCACTCAATAGATTTGAATGGTGGTCTAGTTTTGGCCCCCCTTGGTCCATGGCTATATCACGCTTTTCAAGAGGTGTCACACATGTATGATACATGCTAATTTAGTGCATCTACCTCTAGATTCCCTTCATACTACCTTGTATTCTTGGCCCTTTGTAGTTTGGGGACTCAATGTTGTGGGACCGTATCCACAAGTAACAGTTCCCCATTGAAGGTTTATTTTGACAATGACATATTTCTTATACATGTGGGAAGAAATTATTCCTTTCAAGTATGTCAAGGATCAATCAATTATTTAATTAGTGATCTCTAATACCGTCCATCAGTTAGGATTCCCTCACATGATTCTCATATAAAATGGAACCAACTTATTAGAAGCTAAGATGAATAAGTTGTAATATAAGTATAGTATCAGGTCCATCCATACTTCCCACTTCCATGCATAGGAAAATGGGAAGATCAAGGCATTCTAAAAACACTCTATAACATTATATATAAGATGGTGGGCTAGAAAAAAAAGTTTGGTTGGACAAGCTCCCCAATTCTCTCTAGTTCTATCAGATGACAACTCCAAATTCCACCTAGGTGACTCCACATTCCCTGTTGTATGAGATAGTGGTAGTAATACCCATTGAGATTCAATTTTCATCACTTTGAACAACTGACTACGATCAGTCAATGCCATACAGAATGGTAGAATTCCATCTAGCTGATCAGGAAAATCATGAAGAAAACATGCTTCATGCCTTGAATAATCTATGTAGATACTAGAAAAATATAATGAGGACATTCCATAAGAATTTTCAACTCTGATATTTTCTCTAGTTTGATATAGTGCTATCCCTCAAGAACCCCAATTATACCCAGTAGAAATCCACCAAAGTTGCAGCCCAAGTGGAAAGGTCCTTACATCATTCATAAGGTCAATCCCAATGGTTCTTAATCATTGATCACTATTGATGGATAACGTCTAACTCCTCCAACCAATTGAAAATTACTCAAGAGATACTTCACATAAGGATCCCTATATCTTCTCTACAACACGATGTTAAAATGTGATGTATCATCCTTTTCACGTGATGATAAATTATGCAACATTTATCATCCCTACCATATGATGTGAAACTATTTTTTATCATCCCCATAACATTAATATAAATTTTGCTGCCATAGACTGAGTTTAATGACATTAAACTATATATACATAGTCCAAGAATCACAAATTTAAACTATATTTGGGTTTTCATTAGGGTGTGTGGTGTGGAGTTGGGCCTCCTAGGCCCCCATTCACATCAGATTTTATTACTTCTCCACCATGTATTCATTCATTTGATGAAAGACCCCTCATTAGTCTGAAATCTACGACCTTGAACTAAGAACCTAAGTCCAAACATCATGACATTAAACTGTCTGTGGGTTTTCCCTAAGAATTTATAGTGTGGTGTGGGATCCCAAGCCCCTCATTCACATCGGGCTATTCATTTTGTACCACACATAACATTTTTTTGGAATGACTTCTTTCCTATAGTCTGAGAAATATGACTAAAAAATATGTAGTGTCAACATCCTTGTTGCATGATTTTAAAATGGGTAAAAATCTATACTTCAAGTGGTATGATGATAAAATTCACGACACCATAATGTTCTCATATGAGAGGAACTAATCCTTGGAAACATTCATCTACCATGTCATGTTTTAGAATTATGTATTGATTGATTCCCATCCTTATGGGATACGTAGCAATGCCCAAGAATTTTTAATTAGGCTCGACCATGGGCTCGTCATCCCTTCACCCCTTTTTTCCTTATCCTAGTCCAAGCATCATGAATTTTAATTGTTTTTTGGCCTTTTTGATATTTTTTGGGGTGGCAGTGAGCCCATTTTGGCTCAAGTTCACATCAGGTTAGTCACTTACCCACAACACCATGATTTTTTTAGGAATCCCTTCTCCCATGGTTTGAACTCTATCACCTTAAACTATGACCCCCAAGTCTAAACACTGTAACTTTAAACTATGTGTGTATTTTACATGTGAAATTATTGTGAAAAATAGGCATTCTAGGCCCCTCATTAATGTCTTGTTATTATTATTGCACCATGAATATACCTTTCAAGATACTTATCCCATGGTCCAAACTCTGTGAACTAAAACTGGGATCCTGTGGTCTAGGAAACATGACCTTAAATTTTTGTAGTAGGTCCAAGAATTATGACCGTAAACTATTTTCATCCCCTATAGTATGAGAAAAATGAATTTAATCTACATAGAATTTAAATCCTAGGAACAAGACATTAAAATTGGAAACTATTCTGATCTTTAAGACCTTAAACTAATATCCATCTTATGGTTTAACCTTTGTGACTTTAAAAAAAAATTAAAAGTCGAGGAATATTAATTTAAACTATGTAAAAGTTTTCCTTGGTATTTTGTGATATGACATTAGCCTCTTTGGTCCTCATTCACATTGGGTTTCCAATGAACTCCCCTTGGACCACTTTATCCCCATCATCCATGAAAACTGATGTTAAAAGGTGATGTTAATATCCTAGAAGCATGATGATAAACTACATGGAACCGGTGTCCTAATTGAATGACGATAAACTACATAACAACCATCATCCTACTCATACGACGATGAACTGCAAAACATCACAATATTCTCGCCTGATAGGAAATTTCCCCTACCATTGATCATCTACCATGAAAAATTTCAAGAACTATGTATGGATTGATTTTATTTCTAATTAGGTTATGTAGATATTCCAAGATTTTACATCTTATTCCAACCACATTATTCAAAAAAAGAGAAGAACAAAAAAAAACAAAAAATCCCCCCTTCATGTGTACGATTCAGACCTCTGTAGGGAGATCTCTTTCCAGAACCAGGTGTGTATTGATTACCATCCTTATGAGTGACATAGAAATTACTAGAAACTTTTTCATTAGGACCAGCTTTAATGTTTTCCAAACCTTCATCCCCTTGAACTCAGTATATTCCAAGCATCATAACTTTAAACTATATGAAATCCTCATTAGGATTTCTTATTGGGTGCATGGTATTATTTTTCCCTCATTCCCATCGAGATTTTTATTACATAATGTTACAAATATCCCATTTGGATTTCAGACCTCATGGTTTGAACTCTATGACCATAAAATAATATCAAACATCCTCAACGCATGACGTTAAACTACGATTCAACTTTGAAAAAATTCAGGATGACTCATGATAACTGTGGGATGCTATAGTTTCATCGCTAGAGAGGATTGCCACACCAGTATTGGTATCATACCACACTGCATTTTATAAGTATGTGTGGCTTGATTTCCATCCATATGGGATAAGTATTGATGCCTGAACATTTTCTCTAGGGGACCATCTATAAGATTATCAACCTTTTTTACCCATGGCCTCAGTTACAGTCCGAGAATCTTGACTTTATAAAGTTCTATCTTAAGGTGAATGTGTGGAACATGAGCATTATTTGATCTATTTCTACCATGATTTTCCTATTTCATTCCATATATAACCTTGGAGTGAATTTTTACATTTAGTCCATACATTTTGACTTTAAACTAAACACCCATTTTTTTAGAACTCTATAACATTAAATTGGGAGAATAAAGTCCAAGAAATATGACTTTAAATTGTTTTCCATGGTCCATGAAATATGAATTTCAACTTTTTTCAACACCCAAGTCCAAATCTCACTTCATGATATGCCCGTTCCACACTTTGAGACTTTATCTGTTTTGATTCCCATCACCTTTCAAATCAAGATGGACCCCCAAATGGTGATGGTCTTATGTCATTTGGATCAGGTACCATGTTGGACTAACTCCCTAATGGATCGTTGGTAGAAATATTAAATCCTGTATTTCAAATTTGGTCAATAGTTGATCCTTAGTTTTATCACCCCATTCTTGATCAGTAGGGTTTTTAGTTCTTATGTTTTGAATATGGTAAATACTTGTTCCCTACTCACAAGTCACCTCATCATCCATACCTTAAACATCTAAACTTACCTCTTTTATACTTTCTTATATCTTGGTGGAATTAAACCATTGGTATCACCCCTATTTTCCTCCCAACATGTTTCATAGACCCCTTGTACCGTTTCTTTTTTCCCACATCAGGCATGGCTCACATGGAATTAGACATTATTATAGGGTGTATATCAATTGGGTTAAGCCACGCATGATCCCTTATGGTCCGAACTCTATGACCATAAACTAAGAAATTCACTAGAAAAATGTGGTATGGAATGGTGCCTCTTGAGGCCTCATTTGAGTCAGGTTTATCACTCTTTAATTCCACATATTCTTATTTTGGGAATCCTTTTTCCCCTTAGTCAAAAACTCTACAACCATAAACTAGAATTATATGTCCAAGATTGACTTTATGATACATAATAAACCTTTAGTGATGTGTGGTTTGGCATGGAACCATTGTTCCTCATTCGTATCAACATCTATTTGTTTCTTAATACATGTTAGTAAAAAATCCTCTCTTGGATCAATCATGTCTATTTTATTTCCTCTTTTCCATACAAATATAATGGGAATAGAAATTTCCCTAGTCCATGAAACATGACTTTAAATAGTTTACCAGGGCCCAGGTAGTATGACCTTAAACTATGTGAAACATCCCAGTCACATGATGTTAAACTAGGGGATGCATCCTGATCACATGGTGTTAAAATATACTATGAATCTTCTTAACAGTATGATGTTAAACTATGTTTCTATCATCCTCAGTTGCATGACCTGAAATGGAAAAATGTGACAAATGCTTTCCTGATAGGTCCTCATCCCCAATACCATTCACTAACCTCATTCTTCACATTTTATATTGATGTTAGACATCTAAGATGATGCTCCCCTAGAATATAGTTTGTTATCTTCATTCATACCAATATATTTAGACAAACGTGTTCTAATTCATGGTGGTGCAATTCCAAGAGTGTTGGAATCCATTTGGACATTACATCACTCCACATACAAACTACATGTGCCTCTTATTTTGATCCTAATCATATTCCATGTCTAAATGGACCCACTAAAAGATTTTAATCATTCCAATTTGTCTCATGTACTATCCTAGGTAAATGTATTGAAATATTATGGATGAGATTCTGATAGAGGTTTTGTATTTTGAACATGGTCAGTGGTCAAACCTCACTTGTTTTTCTCCATTTCAGGATAATGGTATGGATATTGTGTTTTAAACATGGTCAATAGTTATCATGTATCACCACAAAACTCTCTTTTTGTTCTACATATTGGTCATTGTGATTCAAACTCCTTATTACCCTTTTTTCATGTAGTTTCCAATGCTCATGGAACTATCCTGTTTTTACACTATCAAACATTATAAAAGTGATTCAGATATTCTAGGAACCCTGCTATTTAGCCATAGCCTCTCTCAATCCAAACATCCTTAGTGGTCAGTCAAAAATAGTAGACCCCGAGTGTTATATGTTTATTTGGTGCTCTCATACGGATGAGAAATCAAGTGGTTTTCCCTTATTTCTCATACCGGGCATGGCCCACATGATTTTATGTATTTATTGTTGGTTGTCTCACAAATATAATTGATGTGCGGTAATTAAATAAAAAAAATAAATGTTTCCATACAAGTACTAAAATTTTCAATGAAAATGTAATGTTTTTAAAAGTAACAGGGTCGTCCATATATTGGATCATCATATGGGTGTTGTAAAAAGTACCCCCTGTAGCTCTGATTTGGTGATTGAGCACTATAGTTTCGCTAGCCTTTGGCGCATTGCCTTCAGGGGTCTCTATTTCCATATGATCTCCCTTTACTCCTCCTCATACACTAGATGAATCTCATTATCCTTATTCTACACTTGGTCCTAATTGGACTAGATATTGGCCACATGATTTACAACTTGATTTATATTCTCCCAGTCCTTCACCAATATGGCCCTTAGTTGATGAAGAATTCCGATTGAGTATAGATAAAAGAGGAAAACGTTTTTGATTTTTCTTCCATGTTTTTTATCTTCTAATTGGCTTCTTGTATTTTTTTTATGTTTTCATACATCTCCTAATGCTAGGAAACATCCAGGTGTTGGCTGCCTTCCAAAATATTTTCAACAAGGTTGTCTCGAATCAGCGTATGAATACTCCACAAGAATCCACCCTACCAGAACATAGATTGCGAAACCAGGTGAAAAGAGACCCTGTCTAGTCCATCAGTTTCTTGTCTGAGGTCTGGACAATGAATTGTTTGATGCACTTCTATGACCTGCACCATGTGATGTGATTCTCATTGATTTCATTGAGATTGGAGTCATCTATCTATTCAGGATCTGTAGGCTCATACTCTAGGAATATGGAAATGAGTATGGTAGTAGGGTTCTCTTCTGAAATCCTCTCTAATAGGTTGGGCTTCAATTCGTGAGATTGGTCATCCTCACTTGATCCCACCTTGACAATGTAGTCTCTTCCAGCACTGAGTTCCGCCCTATCAGTGCCATCACTCATGGCCAGAGTCATCTTTTCACTTGTGATCATGTCCTGATCTGCTCAAACGACCAGTTTCACATATAATAGAATATTTATTAGAGAATAAACCCCAAATTACATAGCCTATTATGATAGAATAATGTGTATTACCTCCATCATTATTCATAAATGGAACTTATAAGTCAGTTTGGTTGAGAAAAGTAAAAGTGTGCCTCTGTAATGACAAAAGACATTTGAAATATGAGTAGCGATTGATTCGTATCATGGTTTATAACCATTGAAATGTGAGGTCATGGCCCCGATATATAAATATTAGCTCTGGAGATTCACGGGTGGTTTCCCTGTCCTCCTCACTTCAGTGGGCCCACGAGTTGCTTTTGTCCTGGACGAAGGCCCCAAAACGTGCTCCTTCACACATGTTGGTACACCTTCATCCCTACTAGTAGGTGTCCATTGTTCATGATTCTCTTACAAAAAACAAGATTCAGATAGAGAATACAGATAATAAGAGAGGAAAGTTGCAACAAAGGAAGGTGAGTTAGGGTTTACCATGAAGAGTTCAACTATTTCTCCTACGGAGGCTACAGTCTCACCACTCTCCAGGGTGCTCCCTTAATTAGCATCATATCCCTAAGATTCATCTGATTCCTCGGGCATGGGATATCATACAGCTAGCTCAACTAATGATAGTTACAGAAAAGAGGCCATGTATATCAATACCCTCACCAAGTCTACCATCAGACACACAGTGCCCCAGGAATGCACCAGGTCGGCCTATACCCTCGCATAAAATTACCCCTCTTCTTGGGAAACGGGGAAACAATCCCTGACATAAATGATCCTACTGACCACATTATAAACCTATTAAGGTGGCACCACATCCTAAAATTATCATATAACTACATTTATATCTCCGAGTTATCCCAGGACTTAAGTAATAATAAATCATTTTGATTGTCCATACAACGTAAGCACTTTTCATGATCTTGGATAGACATCCTACAAAACCCCCTTGATGGCTCCCCTTCCTCCCATATCTTCCTACCTAAGACTATTGGGCTTGATATTTATTCTCCTATTCCTTATCCTTTCACTTTTTTGGGCCCATGAACCGCTCATCCCACTAATAATACTATTCCCACTATGCCACCTCTACTGTCATAGCATGATCTAGTCACTGCTCTGCCTCATCCTGAAGGTTGAGGTATCACCCTTTCATTGATTTGGATGGTTTTTTTCATTATTGTTACCCCTTTGTTGGATATTGCATTGATATTTTCATAGTCATGGGTTAGCCCGTACATAGTAGTGGGTGGTGATAGCTTGTTCCGCATATTTCCATCTTCTCATGTGAACATGAAAAAAACTACCTTTTCACGGAAGGGTCACACTCACAACGCACCTTCGAGTACACCTTCAGATTCAACCTTTGAATTCATCTAAAATTCCTATCAAACTGGTGTGGGATGTATGTCTCATAGACTAGCTCACAATCAACTCTCTCCACCATCACCCCACTTTGGATGAACATGAGATATGATCGTTATCCATCATTCCTTATGCCATCATCAGTTATCACTCCTATCAGTAGAGGAAACATGTGAAATATGAAGTGATCCTCCAATCCAACATTGTTCATCACATATATTAGACCCATATTGAGAGGGAAACAGTCCATGATGTTCAATATCACTGATTAAAAGTTTGTTTCAAGTGGAAAATTGGGTTTAGATATTCATATCCCCCCATGTGTGAAGCCTCCCAACTGTACAAAAAGTGGAATGGGCCACACATGAACAGTGGAATCTTCACCTCACTGATGTGATGAAGTAATTTATATAGATTAACCAGCAATGGGATTATGATATTGACATGCTACACTATGTAAAACATTTTATCCATTATAAAAGTTATTGTTCGATCCCCTATGTGTACATCCCTCACTGGGATCATCCAACCAAAAATGAGTGCCACAATGAATCCTAAAAAACGAAACATGGGTTGAGGCTCTGTCTCGATGTTGTATCCCTATAGATGTTATAAGATTGCTTCTAGAATTAGCTAGTATGAGACTTACTTTCCCCATTGAGGCACTTGGGGAATGTGTGTGGCGTTATTAACACTTCCATTACTAGATCCTCCCATTTTTTCTACTCTCCTTTAGTAGGCTCTGTTGCCGAACAATTAAAGAAATTGTTGAACCACTACTTGAAGTATACATCCCTCATCTATGAATTCTCTTCACTGGTTCCCTACACAAGATCCAACCACTCCTTCGCCCAAGCTGGAAAATTCTGTTTATCATCCCACGAATTCTTTATGGGGAGATAATTTTCTTACATCTCCCCCAAAATTTGGGATTCCAGAGATTTGATGGAGGTCCCAAAGGCTGATGCTGACTTCCCTGTGGTGTACGTGGAATGTGTTGGTCCTTGGAAACCACCTAATCAACAGCTCCATCATGATTTAATATGGCCAGTAAACATGGAAATGAGAATACCAGGTTACTTCATAGATTCTTACCTTCCTCATTTATGCCCCAAGTTTAGTCCATGGAGCACATACCCAGTTGTACCAGGCCCATTCATCTTTGAAGTTGTTTTCCTGGCACATATCCTAGACTTTATTCCATCCTTTCTCCAAGTTTCCTAATCCAACCTTGATTATCGTTTGGTACATCTATGGAGACACCTCTTACTCTAACATATCCCAATCAATATTTTTGATATGTATGTAGAGGTATTCAGTCGTGATGGATGCATGATGATTCCAGATATGACCCACATCAGCCCTTTGACACTGGTATTTCCCTAGTATTCCTCTGAACCAGTAGGATAGTTCATCTATTCTCACCTCCAATAAGAATACATCGTCCATCTGACCAAATCCATATAAAGAAAACCAAGTTAATAGAGGATAATCCTTCTTAGCCTCTAAAAGTGGTCCTAACAATGATTCGTGGTCTGAAGTGTTGTGAGTGTGTTCTCTAATCATGTTTTTTTCACCATTCTCCCTCTTCGAGAAGCATATACAAGGACTTCATGAGCATCATCCTGGGTTTCCATTTTATCAGAGATTTAGACACTTTTCATGACTGGTTCATGGAGGTTGTTTGTGAAGCATCTTCTAAAGCCCAATTCAGAGAGATCGGGGTCATAGTACTTCCTTTGCAAAACTGCAGTTTATGATGTCTGGTTCTCTATGTAGTGTTTATAGGGAAAATGAATATAATTCTAGTTCATAATGAATCATTCATGGATCAAGCTTCATAGAGGTTGGGATCTTTTTGAATGAGAGTGTTTGAGCTTTTCATTTCCCAAATCAATGTTCCTTTGAGGGCCACCACCCACACTATTTATATGTGTGTGGTGGACCATGATTAGTGAAGTACTTCACACAAAAAATATCTATGTGGTAGCATCATGAAAGTACATGTTGAATGAACTTCGTCAAAGGCAGAATATTTTCAAAATTATTGATGATTTTACCTTAGAATCCAACCCTCCATTTCCAATCATGTAACATTCTGGGGGCATTTTTTGTAAATGAAATACATAACATGGGATTAGTTAAGTAATCAATGGTCATTCAGAAGAAAATAAAATCCCAAATGTCCCTATAAACACTCTTAAGGGTCTACTTTACAAAGCCCATTTGCGAGGACCCCTCCTCCTTCAAAAACATGTGAGGCCCTGACAGAATGCTTTGTGAGTCTGACAGTTCACTGTGACTGTGCTAAAGGATTGATGTTTCAATCTATGAGTCTGACATAGTTGTTTCCATTCATGAATCTACCATTTTCTTCTTGAAATTCTTATCAGCATTGTAAAACCCTTTTTTCTATAAATATCTATCTCATTCCACCTAAAAAATGGTAGTGACCCAACCTTTGGACATCTGAATTTCTCCCTACTCACAAAGCACTATGAGAATTGTGAACCAAACCAAAATGGATCGTCCAAGGTATACTAACTTTGAAAAAAACCCTTTCATGTGTTCCTAAATACCTCCACATAAGTTTGGGATTTCTTTTTCAATGGGATACACCATAATGTCTATAAGTACCTATCTCATTTCACTTTAAAACAATGATGACCTAACCATTAGACATTTGAATTTCTCCTGATTCTAGAAGAACCATAAGAATTTTGAACCAAACAAAAATGGATCATCCAAGGTATACAAAAATTGTGAAACCCACATTATTATTTTATAAATACCTACACCTAAGGTGTGGATTCCCCCTTCGTAGAGAATTAAATCCCTTGTGGGTACTTGAATCGTTTCATAGCATTAAGGTTTCATAAAACACTTCTTTCTTGAACAAAGACTTCATCCTAAGGTAGGTTATCTATGTTTCGTGAAGTCTCTTCCATTGAGAATACCTTGAAATCTCTGAAGAACCCAATATTTTTGAAGTAACACTCTTTCAGGCCATCAACTTTGTTAATCGCCTCCCCTGGGCCTCTCCATGTTTCCTCGCCTATGCAAAACCTCTTCATAAAGGTCAAGTGGTCTAAGCCTCCATAACTATCTGGGATTTGTTCAGCATCACGTCAAGTCCCCATGTCAGTTATGTTGCCCATTCCTGTGGACCACTTCATTCGCGTTGTGGATCAAAACATCAATTTACCTCTTGCTTCTCAAAATAGGTATGTTAATCATCCTTTCTTCTCTATATAGGGATGATAATGTGGACCTTGTGACAGAACACTCCTAGACACTATTACACCCTGGCATTGAAAAATCCATTCCCCTAGAAAAGATGCATGAGTTACATTTTTGTAAGCCCAAGGGATAATTAGTGATTCTACACATCCATGTTTCATGATGTAAAATTTCCATGAAAAATCATCCTCAACATATGACTTTAAACTGTGACTTCAACCCATGTGAAAGGTGTGAGATTCTCCATGTATGAAGGATAGTGAATAAGATCATCCTCGCATGAGATGATCCTTCATGGGTAGCTTACATGCATAATCCCCCACACCATATCTCTTTGGAACATCTATCATAACCCATGAATTAGGTCTACTACCTCTTCTACTTCCTCACACTGAGTATGACACACATGGTCTTACAGGATAGTAGTGACCATGACCTACAACCTTCAATTTAATTGGATACTTTTATGTGTAATCCCCAACATGACACATCCCATGGAATCCCCATTCGGTGTAATACACAATCATACTCATGTTGCTTGGGAAGATTCCATTCATAATCCCTAGACCATACATGCTTCATGAGAATCCTCCTTAGGTATAAGCCCCATCATGTCCTATTATACAGGTAGCTTACATGCGTATGCCCCAACCATTTTCTCTACTTACATGGGCCAATCCTAAGCATAATCCCCAATTCCCCCTTCTCAAACAATGTGGTATTTGATTCCCAGTAAATCAATATAGGTAGGAATACTCTTTGAGGTCCAAACCCAGCACTCCATCCATTTCACACAACACTTCATCAACATCCATCCTAATTTAACTCGGGCCACCACATCACAGTGAGATCATTCCACCCACCTAGGAATCTTCAATGTGTAATCCCCATCAACATCATAACTACTTATTGTAGCACATAAAAGCTCCCATTTGTATGTATCACATGCATAATACCCACACCATATCCTCTTGTGAAGGGTGTCTCACATGCATAATCCCCACACCATATCCTAAAAATACATGTGTTTTGATCCTTGACTTCTAAACAAGGTATGTAGGATGCCTCTATAAGGTTAAATCTTGAACAATGGTAAACCTGTGTGCCCTTTAAAATGGGTGAACCTCCCTAATTCACCTCAAGAGGTGTCCAAATCAAACTTCATGGTGTGACATATTCCCTTTATAGGATGCAAATCACTGATCCCCCTACACAATCATTCTAATCCATCCATAGGTAAACATTTCAGGTGTTCTCTCATATCGATGAACCTCATCGATACACCTCCATGGGGAACTCTGATCAGTTTTCATCTCAGTAAGATGTTAAACTCATGACCCGACTCATAATGCTATGTCATGCTAAACATGACATTCCTGAGGTGAAATACATGTAGAATGTTCCCCTATGGTGTCAGCCACCTCATGTTAAACATGGGATGCATGAGGTGAAATACTTGGAAGATATGCACCTATGGTGTTAGCTACATCATACTAAATGTGGGATTTCTGAGGTGTAATCATTGGAAGATATTCCTTTTCCATCAGATACCCTGTGATCGACAGGTATGCCTCGGGTTCTACACCAGAGATTCCTCCATGAGGTTCCCTCCTATGAGGAAGAATAAATGTTACCAATGTTCCTACTATCCAGACATGACAAAGATGCCCAAAAGGACTAATCTTTTAACCAAAGGTTGCTTCTATGTCAAGACCCCTTGTAATCTCCAAGTAGAAGAAATATAATTAACCTACATCCACAAAGATATGCCACTAAAAATGATTTCCACTAACATTTTTAACTCTATGAGGAAGACCCAGACGAGGTGATGACTTCTAAGGAGGAATCCATTGAAGGAGGAACTGACATTACATCATCCTGTTTTTATCAAGGAGTATACATCATCGATTAATGTGATCAATGTTTCCCGCCTTTGGAAAGCGGGAGTTCAGGGTAACAAGAGCATCCAATACGTGCAACCATGTGCGGACACGTGACCATGCCCCAAAAAAATAGTCAAAAATAAAAGTAAAAAACATATTAAGGGCCTTTTATAACTATTTGGAATCATAATACATGTTTCTAGATTTTATGCACTATATTTTCTGTTCTAGTCACTTCATAGGATTCAGTTTTATTAGTAACAATGTCGAAATATACTTACTAATCAAAAGATATCGGGAAGAAATATATATCCCCTTTGCTAGTCCTGCCTCACCCAGGTCCTCTCAGGGAACTATTCCTACTTTTATCAAGTCCCGATAGACTTCACAGTGTTTTCATACTAGGTTTCCTACACACAATGTATCACAAGATCAACCTTGTCCTCCCAACCTCTCAGTTTTTTCATTAAATATACCCTTGTGTCACCAAATAGCACATGATTTTCCAAATTCTATAAGAGAGAGAAAGCCTCCATGAGATGCTTTTATCAAGCCTCCATAACCTCTAATATGTATCATATTTCACCTAATGTCTTATTAAAATTAACTTATGTAGTAGGACATTGTTATTTAATTTCATCACCATAGTGACCAACCACCTGGGGTACCTCACATGGGCGACAAACCTCCCGGGGTCCCTCACCGTGGTGACCAACCGATTGAGATCCCTTGCCTATGTGATCAACTATCATGAACCCCTCCACCAAAAGGTATGCCTCATGGGACAACAATTAGATAAGGTAAGTTGTGAATGACTTAGTACCACTTCCATTATGCCCTAGGTTAGCAACAAGCACTGAGGGTATATCATACATACAAATGGGAGGCATTACCATCAAAAAGAAAACATGGAAGAGTGAGATGAAATAGATACACCAATCAAATACTTCTCATATTGAAAACAAAATTCATGTACATGTATGTAATGTCATAAAAAACTAATACAACTGAAAAAGGAAACTAAAAGTACTAAAATATAACTCGATAATGAAAAAAAATCACAAACTTCTCACGAAAAACTATGAGATAATAATGTCTAGAACGATATTCAACCCGATTCTACTAAACTAAAAAATATTATATTTACATATATAGTGAGCATAAAAAGTATACTCAGTATTATACTACCTATATCCTCTCTTGAAAAAGATAAATAAAAAATGGTAAAGGCTAGTGAATTCCAAGTGAAACTATTTGGTCACCTAAGGTTTATACTATGTTTCCCATCCTCACCATGTCTAACTCTCACTAAGTTACACATACAAGGAATAATATAATATAATAAGCAAAAATGGTACCTCACAGCTACTTCCCTATTGGTTTTTTTCTCTACTGTAATGTTTTATGTCTTGATTCATCTCTCTCCAAAGAATCCATCCTGAAGTCACCAAGGATAAATTATCAGAACATGCATCACATTCATCACATCATCCTATTCCACATATTCATATATTAATAGAGTAGTTTCTGGGATCTACCACATCCCTTATGATGTATATCAGACATCATGTATTATTAATCAAGCCATGACATCCCATACACTAAGTATGTACCTTGATCCATCACAACCCATACATGTTATACTTATAATAATCACTAGGATATTATATATTGAGATTCATATGTTTGAAATAACTGAAATACATTACAACCCTGTAAACACATATAAAAATACACTAACCATCTTGTATGACAACACATAGTATTACTAGGAGAATAGAGTGGGGATAGAAGGGGTAGTCAGCCATCCATTAATCACCAAACTAGATGTTGGGGAAAACACCCTACCATGGTCTACTGGGTGTCAGTCGTCCTAACTGTCATGGGTGGGGTAGAACATTAAATCAAAAAACATTATGGATATAATATATATCACAACCACACTATGGTATTAACATATTCCTGATCTAAACTTCAACTATTTTCTCTCGAAAAACCAATTATAACTAGTAAGGAATAGATATCCTATAATCACGTTAGAAATTTATAAATTACTTCAATAAATTATTTATCTCATTTTTATAGTTTAATACTTGAATTAATTAATTCATTATCCATTTATTAACCATTAAAATTATTCTAAGTTGCATTCATTAAACATTTTTAGGGAATCACATGACCTCCAAGAATAATCCAAATCATTCCATGGTTTATCTAGATTAACATTAACATTTTCATTCCAGAAATAACCAAATCCATGGGATAAGTCATTTATAAATAATTATTTAACATTATATAATACTAATTACTTTATTAAACATAATAAGATCCCATAAAAGAGATGAATATCCATGCACAGGTAGCTGCATCAAAGAGATGAATAACCAAGCAGGTCTAGCTGCATCAAGTGGCGGAGAAAGAAAATATAGACAAATAGGAAACTCGGCCATCCAGGATTAAGTATAACATTAATAATCATGCATCACAAATTTCATCACAAAAAAGGTAATCCCATATTCAACCTATTACATCATCTTGGTTGCATCCCCAACACCATCATTCAAATCACCATGCATCTTTCCATGTGTCAACTGCTTCCAAAACCTCGTGCCTCCCCACTCATACCTCGCCATCCATTCAAGGATCATATCTCGTCACATAGAAAGGATCATCTCCATATAACACAAATAGAAACATAATAACAAACAAATTCATTTGGGAAACTGGGCCCCAAAAACATGGCATTTAGCCTTCACATGCAAATGAGCTCTCACGACCCCAATAGAAGGAATTCATCCTTCATAAGAAAACGAGCACTCTCATCCCTACAAATTTATCTAAAGAAAAAAAAACCAATTTTAGTCTATCATGAATTAACCAACTGATTTATTCAGGTTACAAGAATGGGTAATCTAAGTCATCATTTATAACAAGTAATTAAATTTATTTAAAAATGCTCTCTATTATAATATTCCAGTTTCAAGAAACTCAAGGAATAAAAAACTCATAAAAATGCCTCTTTAATTATTATTATAAACCATCAATATATATTTATGTTATTGTATACATTTCCATAAACACATGAAAAACATATTTAAATAAATATGCATTAATAATCAATTTGAATTCCATAAAATTATAAGAAACAATAGATCTACTAACATTCCACTTTACATTATTCATCCAACCAACAAAACAAATTTAGTATTTTTATGTTCTTTACCAATTTTAATAATTTATACATGCTGACCCATGAATAACAACATGTTAAACAAGAATAAGCATAGATATCACATTATCTAGTAAATAAAGTGGAAATCTATAATCAAGATGGAAGAACACATGGTCACTAACCATAAAATATGTCATTTTATTATCTGTTTTATCCTTTATTAGGGTTAATTCGACCACCCCCAAAGAACCTAAATCATGGAAAAATTATTATTTCACATAAAAAAATAGATAAGAAATAAATATCCTACCTAAATGCTTCAATGTTTCTCACATGTGAACAAAACACAAATGCAGATCTAGATCTCCTCCCTCGTAAGAAAATGGAATCCATCCATGGACTTCATTCCAAAAACATGACAAAAAAATAAATATTAGAATTATGGGGATAATATTCCATAACATGACAAAAATAAATGGGAGGAAACAATATTTAATAGATGAAAAACCTCATGAAATTAAGATAATCACACCATGGATCACAATGGATCAATCACACGATGATGGGGAATGGTTCCTAATTAAAGGGGATTCAAAGACCTTCAAAACCCACCCTGGGTTCTCTAGGGTTTACAAGGAAGAAGTGGGATAATAGTCGGTTTAGAGGACCTTAAGTTATTTATAACCATTCTAAAAAATAATACCATGACACTCCCCCCTTAACCATACTGTAAAATGGGATGATATAGGAAGGACTATGACATAGTACATGGGACAACACCATAACTTGCATAGTCAAACTATGTGTGAGATCAATGACATAGATACACAACACAGATCCTACATACTCTGGGGAGGGTCTAAGACACAACCCCAATTTCCACGTAACAAAACCTAATTTTCCAAGATGTGTATTGTGACATAGCTACCCCCTATTTGGAAGAACCTCCACAAACCCATATGTCATAGTTGGGACCTTCATGCCACATCCATGCCAAAAAATGGAAGTAGATTTTTATTCATTCTCCCATGACCCTACGCCATAGAAGAGAGACCATGTCATAGCTACACCCACATTTAGAATAGCCACCTCAAGGTGCTACAGTGAATTCCAAATCTACATGCCATGGTAACCTACCCTACAACATACCCAAAGGATTTATGTTTTAGAATCCTTTGTTAAGATTGTATTTCATCTTAATTACCCTACATTCCTCCAAATATCTCTGGGAACCTTTTCCAGGAACCTCCAATACCCAAAAATCACAAAGAGATAATAGGGTATGGGCCCTTCCATTAGGTACCTCTCAAATGATTCTGATCCTAGAGAATTTAAATCCAATCATGGAGAGAAAATAATGGAAAAAGTTTTGTCTGAAGAAACACCTTGTGAGAAACCTCTCAAGAGTCTCTCCAACATAGAAGCTCAACTACCTCTTACAAATGAACCAAGCACAAAAATAGGCAACAACAACAACTAGATCCTAAACACTCTCCTAGGGAAGATACCTCTATATGATAGAAAAACCACAAAGAGAATAAATGAAAGAGGTAACCATTTTATAAACCACAAAAGTTCATCACCCACAAAATTATAAATTCTACAAGAGAAGAGTAAAATATAAAATAGCTTGAGAAATTGAGTGTGTATCTATGAATCATGTTCCCATTGACTCTTCTATATTCCACTGTGTTTCCATAAGAAATTAACCAATATAAATAAATGTCTACAAAACACCTTCTACTGGTAGTCCAAGATCCTTATAGGATTCTCCACAAAGGTTGCATCATTATCAAAATCAAGATCACCCCAAGAGATTATGTGTGATTCATCATGAGGATAATGGTGGAACTATAACACGTGGAATACATAATTTATCTAGATAATCTACGGGGTAAGTACTATCTGATACTCCACAACTCCAACATGATCAAACACCCCAAAAGTTCAAAAAAAAATTGGAGATAAAGATAACACCCACAACCAAACCTTCACATACTACGATGTGGAGTCACCTTTAAAAACACATGATATCTGATGTTAAAATCCAGATGCCTCCTCCTATGATTCGAATATGACTTATAATTATCATGTTCTACTTTCATACTCTTGTGAAACACTTGAATTATATTTTTCATTCTATACACTAATTCTATCCCAAGAATTGATGACTCTTTGACCTATGTCAAGAAAAATTAAGAATGAAAATGTTGGATATAAAAAGATTAAAATGGTGCCTACCAATAGTGGATTGAAAACTATTATTGTAAGTAAATTAGGCCAAGATCAGCTGCCTCATCCAGAAACCTCAAAAATCTAGGACATAATAATGAAACATTCCTTCAACAGTCTATATCGTCTGCATCATTTAAACACCCATCTATGAATGAAAAGTAATGCTAAAGAATAACTGAGAGCCAAAATCATGTTGAAGACCTATCCAAACACTGGGAAAAACATAGATAACAATTACATATGATCATCCTAAATACTTCATGGAATATCACCACCTCATCTAGGTACTTCCTCATAAAAATATCTACTATGATAAACTCCTTTATCACTATAATGTGGGATAATTTCATAAAATGGTCCACTAACACCCATATACCATCATAGAATCCATGACATCAAGGTAATTAAGTAACTAAGTCTATCTATATTCCCTCCAACTCCCATTGGAGAACATTCTAATTTCTTAAGAAATCTATTGGGAACACAGTGCTCGGTCTTTACCTTATGGAAGACCAAACATCGGGACGCAAACTCTAAAACTGCACACTTAAACCCATGACACCAAAACTTCCCTCTTAGATATTGGTGAATCATTTTCATGTTAGGATATAATACCAAGGATGATCTATGGAACTCATAGAGAACCTTCTCACACATCTCAGAAGAGATGAAAATACTTCCCTAAAACAACACTCAGTGTTGTTTGTCCTTAGACTAACCATTTGAGTAATCTCCAAATACAACCTGATATCTCAAATCCTCTACCTAAATATTCCCCAATTGGGACTCCTCTACCTAGCACACTATATATGACTACAATATAATCTAAAAAAAGATAACCTATACCCCCAACCCCTCCCATATCAAGATGCATCACTAAGAGTTCTTCCATTAATCTCAAAGAATCTCCATATTCTCACAAGGCATCACCCCATGACTTTTTTATGATTGAATCACCAAAAAAATTAACCTTTACTAGGTATATGAAATATTAACCTTGTATTCCTATTATAATTTCATCCACCTTTATTATCATAAGTTCGGGTTACATTGGGAAAAGTCATACCCCATGCTCTTATGGTTGGTAAAATCCATGAAATGCTCACTGATGAGGTAATGTCACAATAACTTCATGGTAAAAATGACCACCAAAAACTCAATATCATGGTTGGAATAATTATTATCATTAGGAAATAATTTCCGATATCCATAAGAAACAATCAATCTCTTCTGCATTAGAACACAAACCAATCTAAGATGTGAAGCATAAAAAATACTCAAATTGACCTCCCACTTTTGGAAAACAAAGAAATGGAGTGTTGACCAACATCTCCATAATGTACATTAAATATACCATACATTGATCAATCCCAAATAACACATGATCATTCCAGGTCAAGGTTTTCATAAGAGTCAATACGTGATAGAAATCGGTTATGAACCTCCTATAATAGCCTATAAGACCAAGGAAACTTCTCACCACTAAAACTATCTTGAGGGGTTCTCAAGAAAACACTTTTTTTGATATTTTAAGGATACATAAATAATCATTGGTGGGATAATACATTCCCTAATAAACATACTTCATGATTTCATAACATACACTTCAATAACTTCTAGAACAACTATTGATGATAAAGAACTCTAAAAACGACACTCAAATTATCTGCATTCCTGTCCTCTAGCATGGAGTACACAAGGATTTAATTTATTAAAACCACCACACACCAATACAAAAAATATTTGAACACTACATTAATGAAACCCATGAACACATCTGAAGAATTCATCATACCTAAAAACATCAAAATGAACTCGTAATTTCTCATAATGATACCCAACCCCAGTCTTCAAGACATCCTTATCCTTCACTAAAGTATGATGATATCTTGAATAAATGTCAATATTTTAGAACCATCTTGATCCTTTCATATGATCAAATAATTTATCAATATATAAAAGAAGATATCAGTTCTTCACTTTAACCTTCTCTAATTGATGATAATCTATACAAAGATGCAAACGGTCATCATCCTTCTTCACAAAAAACTGGAACACTCCAAGGTGAAACACAAATCCAAAAAAACATCACTAAAACATATTTTCATGTTTTTATAGAAACTCTCATAACTCATAAGGTGTTATCTAATATGGAAACACTGAGATGAGAGAAACACCTGGCTGAATATCTATCCCAAACTTGATTTCTCACTGAGGGGGTAACACCACAACCTCTTTAGAAAAGACATCAGGATACTATTACACAACCTTAGGAAACACCATCATTTGAGCATCCAATGAACTCATCATCATCTATTCCAATAAGGAAGATAAGGATAGAACATGCCTCTAATCCACCTGAGGATATCGCTAGACAATGAACATAGAAGAATCTATATCAACACCATAGAATGTAACTTTCCTCATAAATAAATCCATGATAGCATAAACTAAATAAAACTATTCCATACTATGGATGATTTCATATGTCAGTATCTATAAACATAGGAAGTCTCCCCAACAGTGGTGTTTCCTTATCACATGCTCACAGTCTCTACAAACTTCATACGGATAATCTCAACCTCCAACTAGTATAATCAATGACAATGGAAATGGATGTCTCTCCACCTCGATTCCAAAATAATGGATTAGGGTAGGTGATATGACAGCTTGTGTATCTCTTGAATTGAATAAGGTATGCACCCAAGTATGAAACTATAAAATGGTACCTCAAAAGACATTTGGTTCTCTCATCATAGGAAACACTAGAGCATGAAGCTAACTAAATACTACTCCAAAAACTCTCTAACCATGATAATGACCACCTTCATAGTGATTCTCTACTCTATAAGGATGAGGGTAATATTAGGTTTGTCTTCTCGATACCTCATCTCCTCTCTACTGATCCCAAGCTGGGGTATCCTCTTGTTGTTGTCTCGGATGAAACTATCTCAATGGATGAACTTGAAGAAAAAAACATGGTGTCCACTACCTACTCAAAAAGGCCTATAACTCTCATTGGTTATGAGCTTGACGCCCACAATAAAAATATGCATCTGATCCCTTGGCGTATTCTTGAGAATTTTCACCCCTGTAGAAACATGACAATTAGGGATAAGACCAACCCCTAGATGTACAAATTCTCTTCTATCTAGAAAAATAGGAACCTCAGAGCACGTATATTATTTGTGAGGAATCATAATGAATATTATAATGTGATGATTTAGTTATGGATATTATTCTATCAACAACCTCTTCAATCTCAAGCACCTCATGGTATGTCGACATCATGAATAGGGTAACCTTGCACCAGATCTCTAGATACAAATCCTAATTGAAATGCCTCACCCTATAATCTTGACCAAAATTTATATCTAATACATAATGGTGATGGGTCTGGAAAATGATCTTGAACTCCCACACACTATAACTCCATGGTCAAAGGATAACTAGCTCTGAATGATTGGTCAGCTTCACGAGTGAAGAAAAAAACTATTCTCAATGTCGGTCCTTGAACTTCTCTCATGTCACAAACCAGACTTAATACCTTGGTACCCTAATACCTAATCCAATCCTTACATAGACCGAAGGGAGTTACTGATCTTCATGGGTTAGCATCTAGCACCTGGCATCATTCATGATAATGTGGGAATATTTTTTTCACATAAATAGTGGAATAAGCAGATACAAGTCAGTATGCTCAAAGAAAACTCCATAGAGAGAATTGTACTAGAAGTCAAAATACTATAGAGAACTTAAAGTACAACTTAAAGGTACCAAAAAACTAAAAGGTAAACAAAATAAGTCCAAACGGACATGGTATCTCAAATATAAAACATAAACAACAACTTCTTCCTTCAAGTGGTGCTTTCCCATTGCTCGAACTTTATAGGAGGGAATCTACAAACACCCAAAGACACAGGTATTTTGTGAGATAAAATCCAACTAGGGTCTCACCAAGGATTCCATTATAATATGGCACATTAATTAACCAAATAAAGTTTTTAATTTTTTATTAAATAGGAATTGCAGTATAAAATAATATTTAAAAAAATCATGAATTACATTTAAAAGGATATAAATATTTGAAATAATGTTTTAATAAATTTTTTTTATAAAACAGTTTATATAAATTCACAAGGCATATGTAAAATAGTTTAAAAACATTGGAAAGTATATAAAAGAATCAAAAAGGAGAAAAATGTTCATCTAACAAGAGGTGCGATAGTTTCAGGTTATGGTATCCTCACATTATCCAATAGGTGATCAAGACAATATGTGTACACATGCCCCTTAGATGCTATTCAAAGAGAACTCATCCCCATCCCATCTGGGTTGTGACCTACTACATATATTGTTTTAGTGTTTTAAATCGTCAATAGAGTGTGTTCTCAAATAACTCGCCACTACCTATGATTTTATATTCTCTAACAAAAATTAATAATGTTAAATTCCTTTCAAGAAAAATTATAATTCAATGAACCCATTTTCCCATGTCACTATGCTAATTTCTATTTAAAACCCTGAAATGTTTTTAATAAATTCATTCTTTTTTTAGGATGAAACCAATAGATTATAATAAAAAATTAATCCATTTTCTTTAAAAAAAATTTAAATCAATTTCACTATTTAATTGTACAATTTAATTTCACAATTTCCATCAAATTCTACAATCACACCCCAATTCATTGAAATTGGGGGTTTTCCCAAAATTTAATTCCAAATAAAATTATATCCCAATTCAATGAGAATTTATTTTTTTATAATATAATTGAAATAAATTTAATTCAAATCAAAAAAAAATTAGGGTTAAATCTACCATCCAATCATAAAAGAAACCACCTACCATAGATCACAGGATCATGTAACAAAACTTTTGCAACGGGAATCACCAATGAAAAATGTAGAAAACATATATCAAAGAATAAAACCTATATTAAAGATATAAAATAATTTATATTAGATCCTCAAAAAACAATGAGATCTAGGGAACCCTACGTAGTAGAGAAGAAGATAGTGGGAGATTGATAATGAGAGAAGGAATCTAACCAGAAAGAGATCAAACGACATTCACCATTCTTTGATTCACTTTAGATGGGGTTTGGAGGATACAAAATGGTTCATTAATAGATCCAATGGCCTATAAGAACATCTAATTCTGATTTATGTTTGATTGGGGGTGAAATGGGGGTTTATGAATTTTTAAGTTATTTTTTTGAATTAAAAAAATATGTGCACACGGTTTTCAGAAGTGGCGCACGGTTTTCCAAACTATGAACCCTAACCATGTGCCCTTATAAAAGGAGGAATGGTTTCTACTAGGTGGTTTAACATTTTATCAACCCATGAACCAACTATGAAAACCTCTACTTCTTGGTTTTTCACATTTTTCACTAGTAGGGCGCACAGTTTTGGAAAATCATGCGCCAATTGTGCACAGCCCAATAGTCTTCTAGAACTTTAAAAATTTCACCCAAATCACCCCTATACCAGACCCAACCAATGAATTATAAAAATAGGGGTTTAGGAGTACCTAAAATGGTAAAAAGATGATACAACCTCCCAACCGTAGAATCTTTCTTTCCCTATAATGCATGTTAAGAAGATTCCATGTCAAATAGATGAGGCCATTACTCTCTCATTAGTGCCTCTTTCTCCCAAGTCTCATGATTATCATAATCATGATTCCATACCACTCTAACTAATGGTATCATACTCCCATGAAGTACCTTGTTTTCAAAATCTACTATCTTAACTATATTCTCAATCATGGATAAATCAGGCTCAATGTCAAGATCACTCTATCTTAGAACATGAGATGGATCAGAAAGATATTATCATAATTGTGATACATGGAACATGTTATGTATCAATTTTAACTATAGATAAAGTGATAAATATTAATCCACATTCCCCACCTAATAAAAAACCAGTAAAGGTCCCACAAAATTAAAATCAAGCTTTTCTTTCCTCGGAAGACGTCGATGACCCAAACGAGGTGAAACTTTCAAGAACACATTATCACCAACTGAAAATTACAATGCTCTGTGATGAAGATCAACATAAGATTTATACAACCTATATTCTATTAGAATTATATGATTAATCATATGTATATTTTTTTCTTCACTTGAACCAAGCTCTACCAATATCACGGAAGGAGACACAAATTATATCCTCAAGAATTTTTTTTTATCTTTTTCTATTCAGCCATCCAAATGCAGATGGTATGCCATAATCAAATGAACTTGAGATATCATTGCCTCTTGAAGGCCTCTCCAAAAAATATAAGTAAATCATAGATCTCTATCAGATACTCTATCAGATGGAACTCTGTCCAAACACATAATATCTTTCACAAAGATATTTTCCATCTCCACAACTTTGTTTGTATCCTGAATGTGTATAAAGTTATCTGATATGGTCAGTCTATCAATCAAAACCCATATTGAATTTTTTTCTCTAGGTACCTGGAAATCCAACCACAAAGTCCATAGATATGTTATCCAACATCCAATTCAGAATTTTATGTGGCTAAAGAAAACCCGAAGGTATCTATTGATTGGTCTTGACCTATTGGAAAGTATAATAATGAGATAGAAAATCAACAATTCCTTGTCTCATAATTAGAAACCATAATCTATATCGCATGTCATAGAACATATTTTTGGTTCATGGGTGAACTACCCACTAGGAATTATGTCAACAACCCATCACATCTTTCCTTACCACTAACTATACAACAAAATGATTCTAATAGCACATAACGACCTCTGTGTATAATGACTAGTTAGTAATAGTCTCCCCACTAAAAAGATAGTCTTTAATACTACATTACTCATCATCAATATTTTTTCCAAAAAAATAAAATTAAGAAGAGGGGATGTCAACTGAATACTATTCATAAAAACCTCATCCCTTGATTCATGAACCCCTATATTAAACTGTGAAAAAAGAACCATCAAGTTACACTCTTCCAAATATTATTTCATGGCCCTGTTTGGAAGTTTAATTCTCAAAGCATTTGTGACCACATTCAATTTCCCTATGGTATAGGATATTTCAATGTCAAAATAGTTCACGTACTTCACCCAATTCCTATGGTGGAGATTCAAGTCTTTTTTATAGATTATATAACTCAAGCTCTTGTGGTTGGAATACACAGTAAACCTTTTTCCAAAAATTTATTATTGCCAACTCATAAGTTCATGATTCATAGTTGTGATTTTAGGTTATTGTATTAGAAAATTTTTCTCGTGTAGCCTAAGATACCAAGATCTATAGGTAATGAGATAATCACCCTACATAAGAACACAACCCAACCTTGAACCTGATGCATCACAGAAGACCATGTATCCCTACCCAACCTCTAAAAGTGTAAACACTGACACAGTTTTAAAAATATGTTTCAACTCAATAAATAATCACTAACATTTCTCATCCTAAGAAAACATTACTCACTTTCTAGTTATAGTAGTCATCAGAGAAGCTAAATTTGATAAGTACGTTACAAACTGATGATAATACCAAGTTAAACCCATGAATCTATGAATATAGAAAACATTTTTTGGTTTCTCCCATGACATAACATCTTTCACCTTTTAAGTATAAAATGAAATATCATGATCTCAAACCATGTGTCCTAAGAACTTCACTTCCCAAATCCAAAAGTAAAATTTCAATAGCTTGTCAAAACATCAAGGATTTCTCAACAATTATAGAACTGCTCTCAGATGATACAAATGATCTTCCTCAAACTTAGAGTAAGAAAGGATTTCATCCACAAAGACTACCATGGACATATTAAGAAACTCATAGAAAATGTTGTTCATTAAATCCAGGAAGACTACAAGAAATTTTTTTCGACAAATATCGAATGAAAAGGAACACATCATGGCTATACCTTCTCCAAAAAGCAGTTTTATGAATTTTAGGTACTTTTATTTTCAACTGATGATAAACAGGTCAAATATCAATTTTTGAAAACCACTTAACCTCCCTTCAACTATTCCAACAGATCATCACTCCATAGAAACAAATATTTTTTCGTTATATAAATTTAATTGAGTTTTTGGTAATCAAAACAAAGGAAAAGAGATCTATCGGCTTTTTTAGAAAAGAGAACAGGCACTACCCAAGGTGACACACATGGGAATATTCCACATTTCTAAAAAAGATCATCCAACTGAGTCTTTAAATATTTTGTTTCATTGGGTTCCATGGGGTAATAATAAATACATAATGACTGGGTACACAACACTAAGTTAATAGAAAACTCTACTGTAACGCCCCAACCCCAGTTACCCAGAGTCGGTGCATTAATTACATAACATTGGCATGATCACAAGAAAGATCAAATCTCGAAAGACCGATTGGTTTAGTAGCCTTGGAAACACTAGATATATTCAGAAGTTTTACATTACATCATAAAAATAAAAAGTAACTACTACTACAACATATTGTCTCCATAGTCCATACTATTAACCCCTCATAATATCCCTGCAGGTCATTCATAACTTACTTCTTCACTTCCTTGGAAAAATAAAACATAGAAAAGGGGTGAACTCAAATGCCCAGTAAGGATAACAATATAGCGGAAACTTTCATAAATAAGAATAAACATTTAAGGCAATGTATAACTAAAACAAAATCCTTTTAAACTTTAACTTCAACATAGTATGGCATAAATAAAATGAAATAATGCCATTTACTTATTCACATGGATATTCTACTAATCGAATAATCACATGCAATATCAATAACCACTTTCATAATGATGGAATGCATAATGCTAGACTATCATAACCACATAGCCAAGGCATCGTGCCAAGACTACAAATAAGATTTTTCCAAGGCCTTGTGCCATGACACTAGTTTGTCTCATGAGACCTACCGATGCATCGAGGAGCTATAGCGGGCTCCACCCGTCGCATATTAAGTCCAATGCATTCCCATATGAAAAGGTTTAAACATAACATAAACATTCGTATTAAAACTAGCATACGAAATGTCAATACGTTCACCATAAACCATGAATGGTATATAAAAAATAGAACATCCACAATCAAACATATCACAAAACCTTCAATACAATATAAAAGTTTTGTATCATAATATATCATCCTAAAATAAGCGTAAAATCCATTAAAGGATGTTGACATAGATGAAATCAAAACTCTTTTTAAAGAAATATCTCTTTCTATTTTGAAATCATTTAAGAGACATATATTTATAAAATAAAACATTTTCTTTGAAAATATTCTTATAATCTTGTAAGGGAAGCTTTGACGATTTTATAACGGCGGAAAATAACCGCACCCGCCGTATAAGTTAAAAACATTCTTATCTTAATTCTGTCGAAAAGGATAAAAAGCACCTTGTTTGGAAAATGACGGAATGATTCCCTTATAAACCTCTTATAAAAAGTCAAACAAGGGTATAAATGACTTTAACCCATATTCTTTTAAATATTAAAAATGTTTTGAAATACATTTTGAAGAAACATGGATGTGGATGATAACGAGATCCCAGTAGATTATTACGTATAAACAACCTCGGATAATGAAGAGATTGTGAAATAACCCTTACCTTGTACTTTTCCTTGGTTGGGGTAGGTTAACCTCCTGTATAATGGTGAAATAATTGTTATTAAATTATAAAAGAATCATATACATTAATATGATATCATATATGATCTTTTAATATTGATTTGATAATAATATCTTAGTATTATCGTTGTTTCAGGTGTTAACTTACTTGATTTATTTTATATGTTTTGTTACGTAAGCCATGTTTGTAATGGATAGGTTTTATATTATTCATATCCAGAATGATATAAAGTCCTTAAACATCATTTTTAAATCATCAAATGATAATTATACTTGAATGGATACGATGGAGAATGAATCTCATCGCGTTCGTGGAGACGGTAGTCCGTACGTACGCACGAGTGACAATATCATTCTATTGATATTAAAATAATATATAAATGGATGTCATATCATATATACAGAATAATTAACATGTTATATTTATTATTTACATGAGTTGCACATCATTATTATACCCATCCAAATAGTAATATATTGAATAACAATTACACCACGACATGGAGACGGTAGCCGTACGTACGCACGTATGGTGACATGTTATTCAAAGGGTGGATAGAATACTGAATATGGTTGTACCATATTTATAATAACATCACAGTATATGTGAGATACTGGATTTTTTATTTATTAATGGTATGAACAAAGAAAGAAGAAGTGGAAGAAGAAAGGAACTTGAAAAGGGGTGGTGAAAACATTACCTCTTCTTCGGGTTCTTCCTTTTGATTTGATCAAAAGGGCTCCTTAGGTTGGCTTTATGATCAAACTAAGGCCTCTAGGTTGTAGTGAGGGATGTTGGGAGAGTATTTGGGCAGGGTTTGGACGAGCCAAGTGGCTTGAGTGGTGTGAGGAATGAGTAGAAGTTGTCTCCTTTTATAAGGGAGAGGAGGGGCTCTTTAGGAAAGAGTGAAAGTATTACTTTATAATATAATTATATTCGGTTTATAATGGTCCAAATATCATTGAGGTCAAAGATAAGATGACTAATTTTCTAAATAACATCAACCAATAAGAATTGGACAGTTTTTAGATAATATTTTAATCATTATAATCTTATTTATTTAAATGATTTATTAATGAGGTAAACATTGCATCATTATTGTGTCATTAATAATTTAATTTATTTGATGTATAAAAATTATAAATAAAATATCATTATGTAGGAAATTGTTTTAGCTTTCCAATGAATATTTATAATCGAAAATCCAACATGTATAACCCTATGTAAAAAATTGTTCTTCTAAAAGATGTAAGCTTATGCCATTTTTATTTTTATTTTAACATTATTAATATAATGTGTCCCTACAACATACAAGTGGCTCTAAGGGGTCCCCAAATCGACCCAAGGATGCCCATGGTCGGGTATGTGTCCACCAATAATGTTAGGACACGTTTTAGGGTAATTTTGTATTATTATAATATTATTTTTTAACCCTTATTTACCGGATTTACCCTTAACCATGGTAAATAAAATATTTACCACAGTAATTATTCAAAATGTCTAAAAATAAAAGTTACCTATTTACACAATTTGGACATACTGATTACAAATATGGAATCCATTTTTATAAATTCAAAACACAGAAGTGGCAGAAATTAATTTAAAATTAATTCCCGCTGTCAAAACAAAAAGCGTGTTTTTAAAAGGTAATAACTATCAAAAGATTGACACTTGTTTATGTTCGGTTTAATTGTAAAATTATGTCCAATGACCAAAATTATATTAAATGGTAAAAATATATTCTAAATATACTTTAAAACCACTCAAATTCACAATTTATCACTATTAATTATTTTGATTAAAAAAGTTGTTTTTAATTAAAATTTAGTAATTTTCACTATTCATCAAAATATGAAAGTTATCCGAAAAGTACCAAAATTTTACCTTAGGCTAAATTAGATATTCCGAATCCAAAAATGAAGTCCATTTTAAAATATAAAATATATATAATTTCAAAAATTAGGTATTACTATTCATAACGGATAGTTTGATTGGTTGTGGTGTGTGTTAAAACACAAGGTTGCGTACGACACACGCTACTGTATTATTCAAAGAAAGAGTACCGTGGAAGCTTGGGATGTTTCATTTTAAATTTTTGATGTCCCATTTAGTCAAAAAATTTAAAATATTGTATTTAAAAAGGGTTCACTATTAAAAGTTGATAAAAGTGCAATACTGAAAATGAATTTGTTCTTGCATTATATCTAAGAAACTCATAATATGGATTCTAAAATTATAAGGATTATATAAAGTTTAAAATTTAGATAATACTATTCATAACCTCTTTTGAATGGCTTTTTTTTTGTAAGTCATAGTGTGATTGAACTCGGTGTTGCGTGTAGTGCAAGTTATTGAATTATTTTGAAGAAATAACACACTATGAAATCTTGGGGTGTTACATTCTCCCCTCCTTCAATAAATTGCGTCCTCGCAATTTGAAATTGTTCTTCGAAAATAAAAGGTTGAAAATAAAAAATATATTTGTGGGAAAACCCACATCGTAAAATTGGGTTACTAAAATTTAGTCTTAATATGAGGAAAAGAGAAATTAAAGGGTCACCACCAAATTATGATCTCGATTAGGAGAACATTGGTGGAAATTAGAGACATATAATTGGAGGAAAAACGTAAATATTTATAGGTAGTGATTGAGGTCATCAATCACAAACAAGTGTAAAAATGAGGTCCTTAAACTCATCAATCTATGATGATTTGAAGTACCATCGGTTCAACAAAATATAGGGTATTGGGATAACACATTTTTTTATGTTTCAAAATATCTTAGTTGAAATCCCACATCGAAAAATGAATTAATGAGGCCTCTATAAAGAGTGGGAAGTATGAAGATTACCGAAAATAACACATACTAGGGTTCCATGTAGGAAAATATGGATATGGAAGAGAAATCTGACCATCAATTATCTGATGGAGAGTGGTAGAGAACATGGCTATGAAAAGGCCAACAATCCCAAAGCCATAAATTAGTGATGATTTAAGGTACCATCTAGGAAAACATTTTTGTTCTAAGTTACTTTTCATAATATTGAGGAATTTATTTATGAGATTGGCTAAGGTCATAAGGAGATATACTTACTTTATAATTAGAGTTTTATCCATTATTAAATTTCTACCACAAACTCATCTTTCACTCTAAAAGATAATAGAATGTAAAAAAATTCTATTTACACTATTCGTATAGGGTTCCAAAATAAAAGAATTTATAATTTATCTACAAGATATTTTAATAAAAACTACATTATTTAATCCAGGACATCTCGTGGGCCAGTGGTAGGTGATACACCCTTGTCGCCCTTTGGTTGCGGGTTCAAGTCTCGCAGCCTTGCCAGACGCGACGGGTTGTCGCCCGACCTCCGGGTTGTCCTTTTATGGCAATCCAAAATAATCCAAACTTGAACTATCCAAAATAGTTCTGTCCAAACTTACAGTCCAACATTTATAAGGAAGGTAAACATAATATAGATCCTTTTTACCCCGTAATAGCATATGAATACCTTCATCATGTATTACCATATTCCTTATTGATTACATTCATGCTCCCTTATTCCATATAGAATGATGGATTAATCCAAAAATGTTTTAAACCCCAGAAATGATGGAATATACAAATCATTAATCAGTTCCAAGGTAGTCAAGAATATCCAATATAATTTATCCAAAACAATCACATATTATTCCAAAATCACTACCTTAGTATCAGAACTATATTATGATTTATCATTCTCTCAACCATATATTTTCGAAAAATTTATCTTTCTATTGAGTCACTTTTCTTTGTTCCACACAATCTCAAGTCTTTAATGAAATAGTACTGCAGTACAATCCTTATATACTCCATAATTATTATAACAAGTACATTGTTGATACAACACTCTATTGACATAATCAACATAAGAACTCTAATCATTCCTCTTCATCTGTGGTAGTATCATAACTTGATTATTATCTAATAGCATCATTTGCGGCATAGTCTGATGACTGGGACATAGGTTCGCGTAGTGTCCAAACTCCTTGCAAATGAAGCATTGTACATTTGAAACCATTTTCTTAACCTTGCAGTCACGTACTTTGTGCCCTTTTCCTCCACACTTATAACAAACTCCCATTCCATTCAGGAAAGTTCCAGGGTGTTTTTTTCCACAGTTACCACATATGGGAAAATTCTTGTTTTCCCTCTTCCCTTTATCCATATTTCTCTCTTCTATCCTTTTCTTCTCATGCTTCCCTTCAAAGCCATAGGACTCAGTAAACTCTTTACTTATCTTATCAACACATGATATTATTTCTTCATATGATGATAATACATGGGAGACTATTTCTCTTATAAATTATAGCTTAAGACCATGAAAGATATGATCCTTCCTTCTCTTTGGATCATGTGCATTTCTGGAGTTCTCATTCCTTCTACTGGGCGCCATTTCTAAACAATGGAATACACTAGATCAGTTTATGAATCAAAATACATAATCCCATACTTATAAAACACTTAACATAAATTGAACTATTTATGGATATAATCCATAATCATAAAAATGTCTCTTTTGAGGATGTATATACTCATAAACCCTTCATAATGGTTTGTAAAGAAAATGAGAATTATCCTAAGCATATCCCCCGGGAATGTCGTAACCAAGAGTGCAGCAAGGCCCGTTATCGTGCACCAGTTCCCGTTCGAGTCTAGCTCAAAGCGGTGTTTTCGGGTTTTACCCCTACGTACATCTGTGCCAGAGCCGCCCCTACCTGCTCGTATCCAGACAGGGATGTATTGCTCGGAAACTCACAAAATCTCTACAATACCAAAATTCTAGGAAGTTCTTCTATACTAATCCTCAATGTTCATCTTAGGTCTACGTGCTCTAATCAGAGTTTATCTAAATCTAGCTTCCATGGTTTGTACTAAACTTCCTCTGATACCAACTGTAACGCCCCGACCCCAGTTACCCAGAGTCAGTGCATTAATTACATAACATTGGCATGATCACAAGAAAGATCAAATCTCGAAAGACCGATTGGTTGAGTAGCCTTGGAAACACTAGATATATTCATAAGTTTTACATTACATCGTCAAAATAAAAAGTAACTACTACAACAACATATTGTCTCCATAGTCCATACTATTAACCCCTCATAATATCCCTGCAGGTCATTCATAACTTACTTCTTCACTTCCTGGGAAAAATAAAACATAGAAAAGGGGTGAACTCAAATGCCCAGTAAGGATAACAATATAGCGAAAACTTTCATAAATAAGAATAAACATTTAAGGCATTGTATAACTAAAACAAAAGCCTATTAAACTTTAACTTCAACATAGTATGGTATAAATAAAATGAAATAATGCCATTTACTTATTCACATGGATATTCTACTAATCGAATAATCACATGAAATATCAATAACCACTTTCATAATGACGGAATTCATAATGCCAGACTATCATAACCACATAGCCAAGGCCTCGTGCCAAGAATACAAATAAGATTTTGCCAAGGCCTTGTTCCAAGACACTAGTTTGTCTCATGAGACCTACCGATGCATCGAGGAGCTATAGCGGACTCCACCCGTCACATATTAAGTCTAATGCATTCCCATATGAAAAGGTTTAAACATAACATAAACATTCCTATTAAAACTAGCATACGAAATGTCAATACTTTCACCATAAACCATGAATGGTATATAAAAAAATAGCACATCCACAGTCAAACATATCACAAAACCTTCAATACAATATAAAAGTTTTGTATCATAATATATCATCCTAAAATAAGCGTAAAATCCATTAAAGGATGTTGACATAGATGAAATCAAAACACTTTTTAAAGAAATATCTCTTTCTATTTTGAAATCATTTAAGAGACATATATTTATAAAATAAAACATTTTCTTTGAAAATATTCTTATAATCTTGTAAGGGAAGCTTTGACGATTTTATAACGGCGGAAAATAACTGCACCCTCTGTATAAGTTAAAAACATTCTTATCTTAATTCTGTCGAAAAGGTTAAAAAGCACCTTGTTTGGAAAACGACGGAAAAATTCCCTTATAAACCTCTTATAAAAAGTCAAACAAAGGTATAAATGACTTTAACCCATATTATTTTAAATATTAAAAATGTTTTGAAATATATTTTGAAGAAACATGGATGTGGATGATAACGAGATCCCAGTAGATTATTACGTATAAACAAGCTCGGATAATGAAGAGATTGTGAAATAACCCTTACCTTGTACTTTTCCATTTTTGGGGTAGGTTAACCTCCTGTATAATGGTGAAATAATTGTTATTAAATTATAATAGAATCATATACATTAATATGATATCATATATGATCTTTTAATATTGATTTGATAATAATATCTTAGTATTATCGTTGTTTCGGGTGTTAACTTACTTGATTTATTTTATATGTTTTGTTACGTAATCCATGTTTGTAATGGATAGGTTGTACATTATTCATATCCAGAATGATATCAAGTCCTTAAACATCATTTTTAAATCATCAAATGATAATTATACTTGAATGGATACGATGGAGAATGAATCTCATCGCGTTCGTGGAGACGGTAGTCCGTACGTACGCACGAGCGACAATATCATTCTTTTGATATTAAAATAATATATAAATGGATGTCATATCATATATACAGAATAATTAACATGTTATATTTATTATTTAAATGAGTTTTACATCATTATTATACCCATCCAAATAATAATATATTGAATAACAATTACACCACGACGTGGAGACGGTAAGCCGTACGTACGCACGTATGGTGACATGTTATTCAAAGGGTGGATAGAATACTGAATATGGTTGTACCATATTTATAATAACATCACAGTATATGTGAGATACTGGAGTTATTATTTTATAATGGTAAGAACAGAGAAATAAGAAGTGGAAGAAGAAAGGAACTTGAAAAGGGGTGGTGAAAACATTACCTCTTCTTCGGGTTCTTCCTTTTGATTTGATCAAAAGGGCTCCTTAGGTTGGCTTTCTGATCAAACTAAGGCCTCTAGGTTGTAGTGAGAGAAGTTGGGAGAGTATTTGGGCAGGGTTTGGACGAGCCAAGTGGCTTGAGAGGTGTGAGGAATGAGTAGAATTTTTCTCCTTTTATAAGGGAGAGGAGGGGCTCTTTAGGAAAGAGTGAAAGTATTACTTTATAATATAATTATATTCGGTTTACAATGGTCCAAAAATCATTGAGGTCGAAGATAAGATGACTAATTTTCTAAATAACATCAACCAATAAGAATTTGACAGGTTTTAGATAATATTTTAATCATTATAATCTAATTTATTTAAATGATTTATTAATGAGGTAAACATTGCATCATTATTGTGTCATTAATAATTTAAATTATTTGATGTCTAAAAATTACAAATAAAATATCATTATGTAGGAAATCTGTTTAGATTTCTAATGAATATTTATAATCGAAAATCAAACATGTATAACCCTATGTAAAAATTGTTTTTCTAAAAGATGTAAGCTTATTCCATTTTTATTTTTATTTTAACTTTATTAATATAATGTGTCCCTACCACATAAAAGTGGCTCTAAGGGGTCCCCAAATCGACCCAAGGATGCCCATGGTCGGGTATGTGTCCACCAATAAGGTTAGGACACGTTTTAGGGTAATTTTGTATTATTATAATATTATGTTTTAACCCTTATTTACCGGATTTACCGTTAACCATGGTAAATAAAATATTTACCACAGTAATTATTCAAAATGTCTAAAAATAAAAGTTACCTATTTACACAATTTGGAAATCCTAATTCCAAATATGGAATCCATTTTTCTAAATTCAAAACACAGAAGTGGCAGAAATTAATTTAAAATTAATTCCCGTTGTCAAAACAAAATGCGTGTTTTTAAGAGGTAATAACTATCAAAAGATTGACACTTGTTTATGTTCGGTTTAATTGTAAAATTATGTCCAATGACCAACATTATATTAAATGGTAAAAATATATTCTAAATATAATTTAAAACCACTCAAATTCACAATTTATCACTATTAATTATTTTGATTAAAAAAGTTGTTTTTAATTAAAATTTATTAATTTTCACTATTCATCAAAATATGAAAGTTATCCGAAAAGTACCAAAATTTCACCTTAGGCTAAATTCGATATTCCAAATCCAAAAATGAAGTCCATTTTAAAATATAAAATATATATAATTTCAAAAAGTAGGTATTACTATTCATAACGGCTAGTTTGATTGGTTGTGGTGTGTGTTAAAACTCAAGTTTGCGTACAACACACGCTACTGTATTATTTAAAGAAAGCATACCGTGGAAGCTTGGGATGTTTCATTTTAAATTTTTTATGTCCCATTTAGTCAAAAAGTTTAAAATATTGTATTTAAAAAGGGTTCACTATTAAAAGTTGATAAAAGTGCAATACTGAAAATGAATTTGTTCTTGCATTATATCTAAGAAACTCATCATATGGATTCTAAAATTATAAGGATTATTTAATGTTTAAAATTTAGATAATACTTTTCATAACCTCTTTTGAATGGCTTATTTTTTTGTAAGTCATGGTGTGATTGAACTCGGTGTTGCATGTAGTGCAAGTTATTGAATTATTTTGAAGAAATAACACACTATGAAATCTTGGGGTGTTACATCTACCTCCCTTATCAGTGGAAAACTAGATAAGTTAGAAGGGAAAATGTTAGGAAGCTCGATGACAACTGGATGAAGATATTTGATCATGGATTCCTACACCAGATCAAAATTGAACACTGATATTACTTTCTAACCCTCTTGATTATAAGTTTATCTCTACTCGATCTCGGGTACCATTCTCCCTAAAAGTTATGGCACACTCCATTGGTTGTTGAAATGGAGCAGCGCTGAAAATAGTAACTAATTAAAGCTTTATTAGTAATGATCCAATCCATCCCAAATATTATGTTAAGTTGGTTCATGTCTATAACCAAAAAAATAATGAAATGTCAATATTTGATAAAGAGAACACTCATGTGGGATAACAATGACCCTTCTCTATATTATTTCCAAGGGGTGAAGTAATATCCATCATTTAAGATAAAAGATCCATAGGAAAATTAAATAGAATAACAATACAAGTTGAAAAGAACAAATGAGATTCACCAGTATCAAATAAAGAAGTCACTAAATATGAAGAAATAGTGATGGTACCTCTCATAGTTTTCAGACATGATCTTCTTCCTCTGTAGACTCTTCCACTACATGAAGAATATTCATTCTGAATGCTTATGTATAGAACCCCTTTGTTTTTGAAGAATCTGTATGAATTATAGTACTCTTTGGTGTTGATGATCTTATTCCACTAAGGGGATCATAATAGACATGAAAAAACCTCTGAAATTGACTTGAGCATCTATAGTATCCACATACCTTGGGTGACTTAGTGAAAAACTAATTCGAGTTCCCTAGATTTCCACACTGGTAGCAAAATAAAGGGCATATTTCTAGAATTGTAGGAGGTCTAGAATAACCCTTTTATCAAAAACCACCATAATAATCACCACACTTACTCTTTCTTTTGAAGGTACTCATATAACTATAGCTGGGAGAAAAATGAACTCCCATTAACAATGACTTTCTATCCGGGTCTATTTTAACCATCAATACTTTATCCATCACATTAGAATAAGAATGGATATTCAGCAAGAATAACTGATAATGAAGATCATATAGAAGAATCATTTCAAACCATAGATTATTCATCTTCTCATTATATATTATCTAAGGTTCTAACTAAACAATATCAACAATGAAATTTTCATAATCTGTCATAGTTCTATCAACCTTCTCATGTTTAAAAAACTCTATATCCTTAGCCATGACCATCGACTAAAGATAAAACTAGTCAGTGAAAATAACATTAAATTATTTCCACGTTAATACCTTGTACTTATTTTCCATCATCATTGTGTCCCACCATCTCCTACTTGGTCCCTCTAGATTTAAGATGTCACATTTCAACTAAATAGAATTAGCTGTTTCTAAGATCTCAAATAGAATATCGATATTTCTTAACAAATCCTCAACTAGTTTAGGATCATTAGAGCCTTAGAATGCTTTTGGAATTTGGGGATTTAACTATTAAACATGAATCCTTATGTCATCCCTCTAAGGTTCCATAGTTAGAGACTGAATAGGAATGGGTGTAGGTGCATGTCCTAGAGCATGGATAACACACACAATAACTTCATCCAAATTATGGTCCACATGAGGATTTTCTCATTGTGGTTCATCAGAAGCATTCTCCTAGATCCTATTCACCCAACTTCTTAGAGGAATTATTATAGACAATATCAAAAAACAACAATGAATAAATCATATTAACACACAAATAAAGGAACAAAGAAAATTAATCCAACTAGATAGAAAAAATAATTTTGATTTCAACCTATCCAAATCAAAATAAAGGGAAAAACTAGAACTAATCCTCAGGATTTCTTTCCCAAACCACCCCTAGTGAATTAAGGCTCATTATAGTGAGTGACGGTTAGGAATTCTATCAGAACTACCTCTAAGTCAAAACAAGTTTTCACAACTGCATACTAACATCAACGAAATATGCTTAAACTTCACCTTTGATACATTTTTTTCATGAACCGGATGTCATAACCTGGTAACCTGATACCCAAGCTAATCCTAACACAACTCGAAGGGTGTTCCTGATCCCCATAGGCTAGAAACTAGAACCTAGCACCAAACAAGTTTAATTGGGAATGGTTTTTCCACATAAACAGCAGAAGAAATAGATACAAGTCAGTATAATCAAAGAAAAATCCAGAGGGAGAACTATACCATAAGTCAAAAAGGTATAAAAAACTAAAAGTACAACCACAAAGTACCATAAAACTGAAAGGTAAAAATCCCAAGTCCCAACGAACACACCAACTCAAATCCAAAAGATTAATATCAACTACCACCTCCAATTGGTGCTTTCCACTTGTTCGAACCTCGTAGGAGGAAATATACAAACACCCAAAGGCACAGGTAGTGTGTGAACTAAAATCCTAGAAGGGTCTCACCAAGGATTCAATAATAAGATACTACATTAATTGACTAAATAAATCTTTCAATTTTTTGATAAATAGGAATTACAATACAAAAGAATATTTAAAAAAAATTATTATTAACATTTAAAATTATGGAAATATTTCAATCAATGGATTAACAATAGTTTTATTTAAAATAATTTATATAAATTCACAAAGCATATGTAAAACCGATTAAAAATGGAATATATAACAAAATAAACACAAAGGAGTAACATGGTCATCTATCAGGAGGTATGATAATTCCATGTTATGGGATCCTCACACACTCAAAGAGGTGATCATGATAATATGTGTACAAACATTCCTCAAACACTAGTCAAAGAGGACTCGTCACCATCCTGTTAGGGATGTGACCTTTTGCATATTTTTTAGTGTTGTGAAGCACCAATAGAGTGTTGTACCAAATAACTTCTTAACTTCCTAGGATTTAATATTCTCTAAAAAACTAATAATGTTAAATTTATCTCAAAACTTTTTAAACTATAATTAACCCATTTTTCACATTTCAATAAGCCAATTTCCTTTTAAAACCCAAAAATGGGTTTTAATCAATTCATTCCTTTTTAGGATAATACCAAAGGGTTCTTATCAAAATATTTTAATCCATTAATCTGAAATAAAAAATTGAAATCATTTTTACAATTTAATTCCTCAATTTATTTTAAAAGTTTCCATCAAATTCCACAATCACATCCCAATTCATTTGAATAAGTGGTTTTCCCCAAATTTCGTGATAATGAAAATTCAATCCCAGTTCGATGTGAATTGGGGTTTTTATAATAGAATTGAAATAAATTTAATTTAAATCATGAAATTATTGATTAAATATATTTTTAATTATAAATGGAACCACCTACCATAGATCATGGGATCACGTAACACAACTTCCATAATGGGATTCTCCAATGAAGAACATCGATAATAGAGATCTAAGAGAATAACTATTACTATAAAGAGATCAAATAACATTCACCGTGTTTTATTCAATTATAAAGGGGTTTCGAGGATCCAAAATGGTTCATTGAGATCTCTAATGACCTGGGAGGGCATCCAATCTCTAGTTAGGGTTGAGTGGGGGAATAAATAGGGGTTTAGTAATTTTTATGTTAATTTTAAAAATTTAAAAAGTTGTACGCATAGTTTCTTATATGGGGATGCATTGTTTTCCAAACCATGTTGCCTAACCGTGAACCCCTATAATGGGGTACATGGTTTTTTATAGTTTGTAACAAAGTTTTTCAAACCATGTTCTAACCATGAGTACCCCACTATTTGGGTTTACATGGTTTTTACTATAATGTAGCATAGTTAGAAAAAACCATGCACAAAACATGGACACCCCATAGACTTCCAAAACATTAAAATTTCACCCAAATAAACCCTAAAAAAGACCCATCCAAAGAATGATCAAAAGGGGGGTTGAAGAGTACCTGAAAACTGTAATAGAATGTCACATTTTATAAGATATCTAATTCCTCGCAGTCCATAAGTAAAAAACATAAACCACTACCTCAATGCTTCATATATCATCATCACGGCCAATGAAACCCCATTATCCTTATGAGAATAGATCAAACTAATCTCAACCTCTTCCAACTAGTCTTCTATCACTAAGTCTGAAATAGATAACTCTTACATTTTTAGGCTCTAGTGATGAAACTATCATAATTTCCTCATCAAATTGATGTCATCATGGACCTCTACTATGTGGTGATCAACTAGAATGTCCTACTAAACATCATTGGAATGAACCTGATGGGGGTGTCAACCTAGATCCATACCTACAATAAGAATAAATGTTTACACTCTTAAACCTAGAATATAGAATATTTGAGATACATTTATTTATTTATTTAATTTTTAACCTATCCCAAGGTCTACACATTTCATACACAATAGAAATTAATAATTACTCATGTTTCTTTCCTTTGTCTCTACCCCGAAGTTACTATCACTTCTTTTAGTATACTCCGTAATCTTAATGGTTCATGCATTAGTTCACAAGGGGCTAATGACCTATTTCTCAGTTGTTCTATAATTTTTAGACCACTTACTAAATTTAGTTGACATTGTTTCTCTACCAAACCATGTATTCTTCACCTATGGATAACTTTTAACATCATTTTATCCCTTGTATAATTTTAGAAAACTTGGTCATGACCCCCTCCCCCCAAAGATACCTCTCCTGGGAAGTTTATTAGTGAAGAGAGATTCTGACTGCCTGATTCCCGTCTCCAGTAGGCCTTAGGTTGGTGACAAGCATCGAGGGTATATCATAAGTAAAAATTAGAGGAATTACCTTAGAAATAAATTAAATAATAGAGAGATAAGATAGATACACAAATTAAATCTTACTCATTGAGATAAATGAAATAAAAATTACATGAATGCAATGTCATAAAAATTGATACAATTACAAAAGGAAACTACAAGTACCAAATGATAACTCATTAGTGACCAAAAATCCCTATCAAATCACGAAAAACATTGATATAGTGATGTATATTTTAATATCCAACATACTCCTACTTAACTGAAAAACAATTTATATATACATATAGTGAGCATAATAGGTACACTCTGTAGGATCATCCCAATATCCTCTCATTAAAAAGATAAAGAAATCATACTAAAGACTAGTGAACAATAAGTTAAACTAACTCACCACTTAACAGGTATACTAATTTTCCTAGACTCTCTATGGTTAATTCTCACCAAGTAATGTATTTAAGTAATCATATAATGTAAAAAACAAAAATGGGTACCCCAATATTGCTTCCCCGCTAGTTTTTCACTCTACCCCAACATCGTATGTCTTGATTCATCTCTCTAAAAATAATATAGTAAAAATTTACCAAGGATAATGTATCTCAACATGAATCTTATACATCAAATAATCACATCATCCTATTCCACATCCTCATATAGTAACCGAGTAGTTTCTAGGAGCCGCTGCATCTTGTATGATGTGTATCATATATCGTGTATTATACCTCAAGCCATCACATCCCATATAATGATTATGTACCTCGATCCATCACATCCCATACATTCCATATCTATAATAATCCTTATGATGATATATCTGGATATACATGAGTGTAAAATAACCAAAATCCATTACAACCCTCTACACACATATACGAGCTAACTAACTATCATTCATACCCGCACATAGTACTACCATGGGAAGATAATGGGGATATATGGAGAAGTGATCCATCCTTCCCTCACTAACCTAGATATCGTGGAAAAAACCCTCTTAGAGACTACTAGGTGTTGGTCTCCCTAACTAACATGGGTGGGTAGAATATAAAATCATACAATATATAGGATATAATATAACTCACAAATATACTGTGGGTTTTACCTAGTACTAGGATCAAATGGAAATTTCATCACCAAGACACCCAGCTATCGCTGTTAAGGACTAGATATCCTATAAGAACAAAAGAAATTTAAAAAATTATTCATTAAATTATTTATTTCCTTTTTATCATTTAATCCTTATGCTAATTAATTCATTATCCATTAATTAAACATCAACATTATTCCAAGTTACATTCAATAACCATTTAATGTGAAGTCCATACCCTCTAGTCATAATCCAATTGATCCCATTGTTTATCCGGATCAACATTAACATTTTTATTCGAATAATAACCCACCCCATGTGTTAATTAATTTATTAAAAATTATTTAACATTCAATAATTCTAGGTATTCTAGGAAACATCCTATCATACCATCAATGAGATGAATAATCAAACACTTCCACCTGCCTTAATAAGTGGGGAAATGAATATGGATGAACAAGAAACTCATCCATCCGGCCATATGTATAACATTAACATGATTTTAGCACAAAAATGTGTAAGACTAAATTCAACATACTCTATCATCCCAGTTCCATCCCTGACACCATCATTCACATCACCAAGAATTTATCTATAACAAAAGTAAACTACTAACACAACCTTAGGCCTCCCATACTATGCCTCGTTATCTATCTTGGTCTCATATCTCATCACATTGAAAAAATAATATCCAGAACACAATGAAGTAAACAGAAAAATGATCAAATTAATCAAGGAAACTAGGCCTTGAAAACAAGGCATTTAGCCATCACATGAAAACATGTTCTGAGGACTCCAACACAAGGCATTCATCCTTCATATATAAACATACACTTTTGGACCAAACAATTATCTTAATAAAACTTCAGGTTTTATTCCATCTTGAATCAAGTAAATGATTTATTCAGGTTATAGGAATAGGTGACCTAAGGAATCATCTCTAAAAAGCCTTTAAATTAATTTAGAAATTATCTCTAGCATGAGCATTCAGTTTTAATGAACTCAGAGAAGAACCAAACTCATTAACATACATATTTAATTATTATTATTAATACATAATCCAACTTCAAGTTTTTTGACACATTTCAATAAACAGTTGGAAAAATAATAATTAAACATCTGTTAAGTATGAATTTAAATAACATAAAATTATAAGAAACAATAGTTATACTACCATTAATCTTTAAATTATCTACCCAATGAATAACTAAATTTAATGACTTCACATTATTTACCAATTCTATCAATTTATATAGTTAACCAAAACATCAAAACATTCTAATCAAGCATAATCATAGATATAACACTATCTAGTAAATGAAGGGGAAAACCATTATCACTATGGAAGAACACACAATAACTAACCATAAACCAATTTATTTTATTATCTACTTTATCCTTTTTTATGGTTAATTACACCACCACACAAAGAATCTAAATCATGGTTAATTTATGATTGCATGCAAAATAAAAGAGAAGCAATGAATCCCCTACCTCAAAGCTTCAACATTATTCACATGATAATAGAAAAAAACATGAATCTAGGATCACCTATCATATAAGAAAAATATATCCCTCAAAGGATATTGTACCACAACCACACCAACGACAACAATAGAAACTCACTTAGAATGACAGAGATCATCGACCATAACACAATAAGAATAAATGGGAGGATGAGAGATTGATTTGAGGAAAACCAAATGAAATCAAGAAAAGAACACCTTAGATAACCACAGATCGATCATAGGAATCAGGGGATTGGTCCTTGTCGAAAGGGGCTTTAAAGTCCTTTAAACCCATCTCTTAGTCACCTTGGGTTTGAGTGGAATAAGTGGGAGATAATTGGGTCTGGAGGACCTTGGAGTGTTTCTTAAGCATTCTAAAAAATGTAACACCGTAGAACAACCCCATTGATCACACAATATAATGGAATAAAATGAGAAAGACTATGGCGTAGCACAATAGACCATGTCATAGCCTTCCTGTTAAAATCATGTCTGAGATCCATGATGTTGACCTTAAGGTGAAAATCCTAAAAACCCATGGGCGGTACTATAGAAAAGCCTGAACTACCATGCCACAGCTTACATCTCAAAAATTAGCTACCCCCTATTTCGAATAACCCCCCCCCCCTAAAACCCCTTACTTCATAGCCGAGACCTCTATGCCACAACCATGCCAAAAATGGAAGTAACTCCAGATTCCTTCTTCTATGACCGTATGATATAGTAGTGAGACCACACCAAGACTACCCTCACATTTGGCAGAGTAACCTTGAGGTGCTACAATGTAATCCAAAGCTACATGCCACATCAAACGACTCTAAGATGCATCTAAATACTCCATGATATATAATCTTATTGTAAGAATATATTTCATCTTAACTCACCTTGTTTCCACTGAATCTCCCTCAGAAACTTCTCAAGGAACCATCAACACCCAAAACGTGAAAAAGAAAGGGATAACAGGGTCTAGGACCATACATCAACCAATAAGAGTCCCCCAAATGGGACACTTAAAGCCCAAGGATATGCACCTCGCTGATCAACCATTTAGGGTTTCCCACCATAGAAACCAGGCGGCAAGGGTGACACACCTTAGTGACAAACTACCCATAGAATTTATAGCACCCTTGGTTTGAGGTATGAATTCATATTATGTTTTTGTTTTTTGTTTAGAGTAAATGGGTCAGTTATTATATTTTTTAATGAGGAAAAGTACCAATGTTTGGCATCAATAAAATCTACAAGAACCAATTACGTTGTAAATTATGGTTTTACGACAAAAAAATCAGGGTAGACACCATAAAAATATTCAAAGCGTAAATGGTTTTCCATTTTAGGGTGAAAACCCAATTATTACATAAAAGTAATTTAAATAATAAGATGTATTTTTTCTAGATAAATAATTGAGGCAATGGGTATTTAGGTTTAATAACCCCTTAATGGATTTATTGATTTAAAGTCTAAATATACGGTGTAAATTGTTTTGGACAAGTGAATAATACATTAACAAGTGGTTATAATTTTTTCATTCACTTTTAAATTTCTCCTATCAACTCCAAGGTTTACCCTAAGTGATTTCTGGTGATATTTGAGGCCTAGGATCCTTTTGAAATGAATCATTGAGTGTTAGTTTATAGAATCACTTGTTAGGAACCCCCCTACCTCACTTTGGATCTCCTTGGTTTATCTCATGTGGAACCCTATACTAGTGTATAAGACTAGATATAAGATTTTGTATTTATTTTGATAATATATTTTGGGGTTTGTTAAATGAACAAGAGGAAGATGTTTATCCCTATAGTCATTTAGGATCCTTTGTGTAAACAAAACTAGATTAGGTGGATTCTCACCCACTCTAACATTCTATAAATTTTGGCTTGAATCTTGATAAATGTTTCCCATGATTTTATTATAAATACCTTTATTATTTTATTTGAAAAACCTAATATTGATATGATTTCAAAAGATATAATTTTAAATGATTCTCATGGAATGTTTAATTAAATGTTCTTAAGGTAATTGGTTCCAAAATAAATTTTTTTACAGAAAACAATCTGACAGGAATGATTGTGTTGGAATACATGGTAGCGTGTGTTCATATTACATTATTTGAGGCTAGGTTAAATAGATTAGTGCTATATGCTAACCTATAAATGCATAAGGTGGTAGACCAAGTGATGACTGGTTGAGGGATGGATCACCTCTTGTGGAGTATAGGTATTTTTACTCAACATACATATGTTTGTTTGGTTATGGAATATGTATTGGGTATGCTAAATGGAATGTGAAAGAGAAAGTGAAAGGATTGATTTTGTTAAATTGATTGCATAAACTATATTCCTTTGATAAAATTTATTGATATTCTTACCCTTTGTTTTATATGCAAAGTTCTAACTTGTTCTTGTCCTAGTTCAGTGTAATAGAATGTATTTGGGGAAATCCTACCAAGTGATATAGTCACCCCATTATTGATAAATTTGGTGTGATTTTAGATTTCATATATTAAGATACAGGTAAGGTTCATTTTTTATAATTCTCTAGTGGTGATCCTTGATGTCATTGTTTTGTTCCTGCAACTGGATATGGGGAGCATTTACATCTTGGTCTAAGATGGTTCCACTTTGGTTCCAATGTATTTTTATTTGGATTCTTATCCTTTCACCTTTATTTATTTTTCATTATTACTATGATATTATTTTATATTGTTATCCCATTATGTTATCTAATTTTTCATTCAGGAATCATGTAGTTGAGTTTTATTTTACTCTAATATTTTATAAGGTTGTGTTTTTAGGTAAAATCATCCCTCAATGGTTTAATAAGACCTTCAAATTTATTACTAGCCTTTGGTGTCTTGGGGGAATCACCTAATGTAAGTAAAACCTCCACCTATTCACAAGGAAATGAGGAGGGTGGGATGTTACAAATGGTATCATTCTTATTCAGTTTTTTATTTGGGTTGATGTTAAGGAGATAGGATAGTCATAACATGAATTATATATAATAAAAAAGTATATCAAACAATTTTATACTGAAATTCAAGTTACCAGAGTGTTTGGGTACAAATAAGTTCTCAAACATTTATAAGGTGTTATCTCAACACCATGGGTTTAGATAGTGAGTATTTTATATCATTCATTTGTATAGAGACTTTCCACTAGGGCTACATTGCTCATCTATTTGATGATTTTTGAAAAATAATTAAAATGACTAAAATTGTCATTCTTGAAATGATTATTTCACTAGTTTTTTCATATGGTGATGATATTTTTTTATAATGTATTGTAATTTATTCAAGACTTTTTTTCTAGAGAGAAATGGTCTAAATGATATATTGTTCTACTTATAGGAAATGGAACCAGGGAAAATTTATAGAAATATTTTGGAAGAAGCTCTTGAAAATGTGGTTTCACCTAAGACACAGGTGAACCAACAACTTTTATAGAGTATTGTGAAATCATTTCAAGCTATTGATAGAGGAAATCATAATGATGAACTAAGGCAATTATATTATTTGTTATAGTTTCAAAAACTAAATTCACTTATTTTTGGGGGGATTCTAAACCTGAGAAACAATATTTTTAGTTAAACTGAATGAATAGAATATTCAATTTTCATGGAACACTAGTAGAGATAAAATTTATGATAGAAACCTATGTTTTAGAAGATATTTCATGCCAATTATGGTAATTAATTTTCCAAGCTAAAACCAATGAAGAAATTATGTGAGTGTATTTTGAGGAATTATTCAATAAAAAATTCTACCCAAACACATGAAAAATAGAAAGAACATCAGATTTACTAATCTTGAATCAAGAAAACATCTAGGTGATAGAGTATGCATCCATGTTTATGAACATAGTTCATTTCTCCTCGACATTAACTTCTAGTGAATCCTCTTTAAGGTGTGTATCTTTGAGTTGGGATTATGACCAAATATTTTATCAAATATAGTTTTTATCTATATTGATGATTATACAGAGATAATTAATAGGTAAATAGTGGTAGAAAGGGATCTTGTTGGGAATTATATTTAAGGTATCCTATATTCTCCCATGGGGACAGGTTTCAACTCTAGAACTAGAAATAAGATAAATAGGGATGTCTACTCTCATGGAAGTGGATCACCTTACAATCAAACTAGAGAATTAATTAATTTTATAGCAAGATATGACGCTAAAATAGGCTTTTTCAGTGTGGTTTGTTAAAACATATGAAGAATGTATATACTGCACACCATGGAATATCAACCACTATGGAAAGATAGGTTGTATCAAGATGTTTTTTATTAAACATCTGATATTGGTAGGTGTAATAGTCTTTTATCGGCCTCGTCTTTCATGTGCTTGAATGGGACAATCACATCAGAATATTTCGCGTCCATATACATAGGTTAATCAGGACATTTATAGGAACACTTCATTCATTCGGTCAAAATATCAATAGGGAACCAAGAGTTATCACATGATAGTTGAGCAATAGTTATCCAGAGAATTGTAGTAATGATATTATGAAACTAGGTCCATATATAGTGGGAGGTACCATTATTCTAAACTCCACTCTTATACTTTTATTATATGATAATAGAACAAAAAAATATTTATTTTTTTATTCTATGGTTAAAAAATTGTAAATACACATTAAAATGAATCCTCATTTTATGAGTATTTAAACATCCATTGGATAATGGGGGTGTAGGGGATTTAAATTTCCATTATGTTTCATTAGGATTTATGCAGTGTAATTTCTTTGAGAGTTTAAATTCCTAAAGTTGTATTTTTTTTATTTAATCTTGTGTATGGACTAGTTGGTGGGATTTAAATCTCATTTCGACTATTATTCTTGGAATGTAATTTTTACTTCCTTATATGGATTCTGTCACCTTTTAAAGGGGGTTGGGAGGAAATTTTTGGTAGAGAAGTACCTTTAGTGAAAATTGACATAACAATCTCTAACATGTTAATAGTAATGACTATAGAAGATAATAATGAAATTGGAAATGGGACTCTTCATAAAATAATGGATTGATACCAAGATTGTTTTCTAAATAATTTCTGTAGGTTACTATCCTAAAGGGGAATTGAATTTACGATCGAACTACTCCTTGTAGGAAGCCATAATTCACTACCATTTTACAGAATGGCTCTGACTGAGTTGTAGTAATTAATTGTTTAGCTATAAGATTTTTAAAATAAAATATTTTTCTGACCTAGAACGTCACCTTGGGATTCGCTGAATTTATTCATGAAGAAGAAGGATGGAAGTCTCCACTTATGCATTGATTATCATAAATTGAATCAAGTAATGATTAAAAAACAGTATCCCCTTCTTCAAATAAATGATATATTTGATCATTTAAATTGATCCATGTGATTATATCAAAATAATCTATTCTTAGAATATCATCAACATAGATTTAGAATAGATGATATCCTGAAAACAACATTTTGAAGCTGTTATGGTCATTCTGAATATGTTTTCATGACTTTTTTCTTAATAAACGCACTAACAGTATTCATGGATTTGATGAAACATATCTTCCATAGGTACCTTGAATCCAATTTTTTACTTACTGATGGTATTCTAGTATACTCTAGAAATAGGAATGATTATGAGGATCATATCGAAATTTTACTGAGTACATTATAGGAACATTTTTTATAATCTCAATTTTCATAGTGTGGCTTCTGGATATAAGAAGTATGTTTCCTTGGAAAATTAATTTATGAAGACAGAATATCAATTAAAACTATAAGCATATAAGAAATAATATATTAAAAGAAATTTAATAATGTTTTTAAGATGTAATTTTTCTAGTATTAGTAGGATATTATTGCCACTTTGTTGGGTATTTCTCAAGACTTGCTTCTCCCCTGACTACTCTGAAAAGAAAAGGTGTTCCATTCATATGGAATGATGAACATAAAAAATGATATTTGAAACTTAAAACTCATATCACCTCATCACCCATCACAATCTTTCCAGAACTAAGTAACATTTATGTAGTATATTGTGATGGTTTTGAATCCAGTCGTAGTTTTTTTCTCATATAGGGAGAGCATGTTGTGTCCTATGGTTTGATGAAGTTTTGAGTGAATGAGAAGAATTTTCTGACACATAACCTAAAATTAGTTATGGTTGAATATTCCTTATTAATTTGAAGACATTACCTATTTGGATAAAATTTCATATTTTTCAATCAACATAATAGTTTTATATACATATTTTCTTAGTGATACTTTAACTTGATGCAACAAAGATGGATGGAGTACCTCCAGAGTTGTTATTTATACTTTATATACACAATCAGGTAAGGGAATTTTGTAGTAGACGCATTGATTTATATATTTTACAATGAAGTCGTCTGGGAAGCTCATGACTAGTGGAAGTTGATGCGAATGATCACTAATATGAATTTAGATTATGATTTGCATAGTGATCATGCAGTTTTATTTCCAGTAAGTTGTGTTCTGAACATGATAAATTTCATAAAAGAATATATAATATTAGATTCTAATTGAATCACTATTAGGTCAAAACTAAATGGTGTTGAGACTTATAACAATTGGAAAAAAGATTAAAACTACTTATTATGCTCTCATAATCAAATTTTTTCCTTATTCTTATTAGAAATAGATGATTTTGTTATACCACCATTAAAAATGAGTTATCCATCTAGGTGTTCATAAATTGTACAAGGAGATGAAAACTCATTTTTGTTGGACAGGTATGAACCAAAAATATTATAGACTATGTGATGGAATTTTTGACATGTTAGCTGGTAAAGTTTGATCATCCAAAAATAGTTGGTATACAGTAGTCTATGCCTATACCTTTATAGAAGTGGGAGAAAATTTTGATGAATTCTGTTATAGAACTATTAATAATGTTACAAAAACATGATGTTATATGGGTAATAGTTAATCAACTTACAAAGTTGGTAAAATTTATCCTTTTCATAGAATCTAAAATGATAGAGAATATGGAAAAAAATTATATTTGAGAAGTGGTCATGTTATATGGAGTTCTAGATTCAATGGCATCTTATAGGGACTCATATTTCACTTCTCAATTTTGGTGATCATTATAATATGATCTACTAAGTCAATTGACTATGAAAACATTATATCATCCATAGATAGATAGAAATTTGAAAGAAACTATTCAGACAATGGAAGATATGATTAGAGTATGTGTCATGGAATTTAGTGGTTTAGGGGTGGATCATGTACCATTTGTTGAATTATCCTATGACAACGGTTGTCATGAGACAATAAAGATGTCACTGTTTGGGGATTTGTATAGTCTTTCTTGTCATTCTACTTTATGTTTAGTGGGACTGTTGGAGGTAATAGAATTAATCGGATATATTGTGTACTGGTTAGCATTACTAGTGAGATTCAGGGTTGTTCATAATATCTTCTATGTTTATCAACTAAATAAGTATTATTTATATCCTAGTAATGTGATTAATTGGGATCATGTTACTCTTGATCCAAATGAAAATTTTATCCATGAACCAGTATGGGTTCTATACAGAGAGGAAAAAATCCTTCAATGGTGATCTATTTCCCTAATGTGAGTTTTATGGAAGCATGATCAGGTTTAAGAGGAAACATGGGAATGGGAAATGTTTATGTGGGAGCAATGGCCCGACTTGTTGAAGGTAAATGTTGACACCCAGCTTCTTGAGGATTGAAATAACAATGGTGGGGGGAATGTAGAAACCTCGATTTGAGGTATACCTTAATTTTATGATTTTTAATTAGATTTTATGGGTTAGTTCCTAGATTTGTGAATGGGGAGATGAATCCGAGTCTGGTATATGGAAAAATATACCGGAACAATTTAATCTATAAATTATGGTTTTATGACATAAATTTATTGGGGAAGACATCGTAATAATATTAAAATCATAAATAGTTTTCCCTTTTAGGTCGTAAAACCATTTATTCAATTTAAAATGAATTTACACTTTAATATTGGTTTCTATAAAAATAAATAAGTCGATTGGTATTTTTGTATAAGTGACCCTCAATGTATTTACAATGTAAAATTTTAATTTATGATGTTAATATTTCCCATCCAATGAATATTGCATGAGCCAATGGTTTTAATATTCTCATTTGCTACTACTTTGTTCCGCTCAACTCCAAGTCTTACCCTAGGCAATTTTCATTGACCTTCAACTTCATAATCCTTGTGCAATGAATCATTGAACATTAATTTTTGGAATCAATGTTTTAGATCACTACTTTTTTCTTTCCAGGGAAATCCTTGGTTTGTCTTATTTGGAACCCTAGATTGGTTTATAAGATCAAATATAAGAGTTTTTATTTCTATGGATGAGATTATTGTGGGTTTTGTTAAAGGAACAAGAGGAATAGGTTGATCCATAGAATCGTTTATGATCCTTGGTGAAAAAAACCCAAGGTAGCTAGCTTATTTTCTATTATACCATTATAGAACTTTTTGTCTAGAATATTGATAAATTATTCTCATGATTTGATTATAAATCCATTCAGTAGTGAATTTGGAAACCTCTTTTTTTATTTTATTTCAAAAGGGTTAGTTTTTAAAGATTCTCATGGAATTTTTGATTAAATGTTTTCAAAGGAATTGGTTTTCAAAAAAACGTTTTCTATGGATAAATATTCATATGAATGATGGGGTTAGGATACATGGTGGCATGTGTTCATATTGTATTTTAGGAGGCTATGTGAAACTTAATAGTTCTTAGTGCCAACAAAAAAAGGCACAAGGGGATACACCTAGGGATGAATAAGTGAGGGAAGGATCCCTACTCGCATGAGTATATGTATTTTCATTCGACATTTATATGTGGGTGTGGTTATTTAATATGGGATGGGTATGGCAAGAGGAAAGTGAAAGAGAATGTAGAAGGATTGATGTAGTTAAATTAATTACCTAAATTGTTTTATTTTGATAAACTGTTTTGATATTCTCACTCTCTATTTTATATAAAATTCTCCAGCTTGTTCTTGTCCTAGTGGTGTGTGATAGTGAGTCTTTTAGAAAATCCTGCCGAGTGATATACTCAACCCCTTCTTGGGAACATTTATGAATTTTCAGATGTTTCCTACCATGATATATGAAAGGTTCATGTCTTGACTTCTCTGTTGGAGATCCTTGATGTCATGGTTTTTTTAAGATGGAGTTGGGAAGTGAATGCATCATGGTTTGGGATAGTGTCGATTTGGTACTAGTGTATTTTTATTTGAAGTCTTAACCTTGAACCTTTATTTACTTTACATGGTTACTCTGATATTATTATGTATTGGTGTTTCATTGAGTCATGTGATTATTCATTCATTAATCATGTAGTTGAGTTTTATCATTCTCTTTTTTTTTCAAAAAGTTATGTTTTTTGGGGAAATCATACCAAAATGATTTACTAAACCCATGGTATTTATTTCCAGCCTTTGGTGTCCTAGGGATGTCACTTATGGTTAGTATCAACTCTACCTCTTCCCAATCCAATGAGGAGGGGCGGGGTGTTATAGAATCTCAACTCAGCAACCAACCGCCTAGGGTAGGCAATCTTAGCGACCAACCACATAGAAAAACCCAACTTAGTGATCAACCACCCAGAGTAGCCCACCATAGTGTCCCATCTGTCTAGGGTATACCACCTTAGTGATCCATCTCTCAGGGATGGTATCTCCCAAAAAATTCTATCCTACTTTACCCAAATAGCCTATTTGAGAATATTGTCATTGTGGCCTCCCTCACAGCCACCATACTTACATGGTTGATGTATGGGGAATACTAGCATGTCCCCCTTTAGATTATGAATTCAAATGGTTAATGATGTCCCCCACTTATCCTCTATACTAGATAGGTTCCCTTAGGTGTTTTTAATTACAAATCCTCTTGGTAATGAGGTCCCAAATCATAGAGGTAGTGGCAGGAACTCCCCCATTTCATGAATCAATTTTTACCTCCCAACTTCTTTTAAAAATTTTATATGAATCAAGAAGGAATTTTGGTGTGTTTTTTTCTAATTAGTGAATGCATAATCCCCATCCTTTGGTTTAAAATAAGGAAAGAAGATAAGAATGGGCATCCCTTCTGAAGTAATCCCCTAGTTTTCCTTGATGGCTATCACTTGATAACCTCTCTCTGATCCATCAATGAGAAAGTACTAAATTTCTACATGGGAATCCCTCTTAGAGTAATCCATTATAAATGCATATAGTATTTCATATCCATAATTCTTTATATATACCATCCATCTTCCACCAGTGGATGATGATATAAGTTCAATTATGAGCTTCCAACTTAGGTGAAATCCCCATTTGAAATCAAATATGTAATGTGTCCAGTTTTATAGTGCACCTTTTTTCTCACAATGATCATGAATCACACTGTCTTAGGGAATTGATTTGATCATATCAATAGCATAATCAAAATTTTATCTTTGGTCCTACCCCATAAGTGTAATCCCCAAAAGAACCAAACTATGCGAGGTTTCATTCCTGTTCTCATGAGGTATGTAGGACACATCATTGAGGTTAAAACCCTAACATTTTCAACAAATCACCATCCTTATTGGGTCATATTATTGATAAGATCATTCCCCCAACTAGATGGATACATTCCCTACAGATCCCGTCATCTCATCCTTATTAGAACACCTTCTCGGTGGGAGCCATCTTCATAGGGCTATATTCCTTATGAGATCAATCTAACCTCATATGGAAATTTATTTTATGGGATCAACTACATAGGGATGCTTATTCATAATTCTCGCACCGACCAGTTCCATGCATCTTTCACATGTACATCCTTTCAGCAAGATGTTAAATGGCATAGTCTAGTCCTTTTCATATGACCTCGAAAATAGTGCGATGTGTACCATTAAGTGGAACACAATTACATGGGTTCTAATTCCTTTTATGAGGATATGTAAGAAACCCCATTAAGGGCCCACTCCCAACATAAAATCAAAAATTTTATTCTTGTTTGATAATAAATTCTATATTTTCTATCTATGGGGATTTAAAACATTGTTATTTAAAGTCATGTATCACATAATAACTAAAAAACAAGATGGATAACCTCTAATACTTATAGATGGTTCCATTGATGAAGAGCCTCTAATACATATAGACATATCTATTTATGGAGAACCTCTAATAAAAATAGATGGTTCATATCAATACATATTAATAACTGATTTATAATATAGAAATGGTAACCATTATTACACTAGGATTTGCGAAGGATTAAAAATTTTATATTAAATCTAGAAAAGAGTCTCGTAGTAGTCAATAATTTCCCCCAATAGTGTAAGATGAGATTGAAATCTTATATTCTCACTAATGAGAGTTCCTAAGCATCATTATAAAAATGACCAGCAACCACCTGCCTTTAGAATGTGGGTCTATATCCTATCATGGAAGGTGGAACCATTGGGTGTTTTTGGTTTAACAAATAAACTTTATTGAAAACCATCTAAAGTGTGTGGGTAATTTCCACATATGAATAACCTCCCCACCTATCTGGGTATGAAATAATGTTGAAGCCTATATGAAAACTTTATTAACCAAAATAATTCATTCTACCACATGTTATTCCATTTTTTCTTACTAAAAACAATGAGCCCAACATGTATTCATTAAAGTATCATTCATTCAAGTGTTTGTTTACTTATGATGCTACTTTTCTAGGTTTTCGTTATTTTTGTTTGTTTTTTCCTAGAATCACATCCTTCATAACTACCTTCAATACAAATGGAATCATACCAATCATGATGAACTTATACATGTATCATCGTATATGATGATCCCTCATAAAATCAGTAGACACCATTTCCCACTCAGTGCATTCAATTTCGTGTGGAAAATGAACTAATTATGGAGTATCTTTGGAATATTACAATCACAACATTGGATTTTACACATAAATACCTCTGGAAAATAAATCCCCAATAATTGTCCATCTAGCGATGCGTAATGGCAAAGAAGAAAATGAAACTAATTTTTTTTCAAATTATTCCATGAGCCTCTCCTTGGAATGCAATATTAGGTACATCCATTATCCTCGGGAGGTGGAGTAAGAGGTTGATTGTGGCCTCAATAAAACATTGGATCTCACCCTAAGGGATCCGTCAAACAATCATCTCTACTAATGCCACATGACATCAAGACCTCAACCCGCCGAGGACTCCACCCAACAGTTCCTAGATCAGGTCACCCAGACTTGAGCACCCAGGACAACTCGTCAAGGGAGGAAAACCATCACCTACTATGAAAATTCCTAATGTAGGTACTAGGGCATGCAGAAAAAGCCAATGTGCCAGCAATTTTAAAAATTTCACCAACGAAGCAACTTAACTTCATCATATTCGATGATTTGATCCATGGTACATGTCCAAGAATATTAGGTGAATTAAATAATCACAACATAATTAAATAATGGTGTAACTTGGTTGTTTCATGGTGTGTTCCAAAACATATTTTCATCTACAATCATTTCGTGAAGGATCTGAATCTGAACCTCTATAAATCAACCACACATGATTCAAGAAACTGCATGGACGTCGATCATTTAATTACGACTACTTACGTAGAGATTAAATGATTCCTTATACATATTTATGATCACCATGAACCCATTCCAATGATCTAAAAATAAATCCTTGGATCAAATGTTTGAATGGTGTCTTCTTCTCTCAAGGATGCGGTAGGAGGATAGAGGAGCTCTCAATCCATTGGAAAAATGAATTCCCTTGCACACAAGAAATGAGCTCCTTATGTACTTATATTATTGATGTGAAAAATACCAAGTTAGGGTTCCTGAACCCCATATATCTGTCAACCGCATATTAAGTAACAAATAAATAATTATGAAAAACTAACTTTATTATTTATATTACTTATATTTTATAACATTCTTTTAATATATATTAAATTTATTTTTTGATAAACTCGAGTCATTAACTCAACGCATAATTCCCTCTAATATTAAATGAAACATGAATATTAAATATAATATCCATTCATATAATATTATTTAAAGTATTTACTTGAACAGTTTTAAATAAATTTATTAATAAATTCAATCCATTTATTCGATACTCGGATAATAATGAATTTATTTATTTATCGGTGATTGATAAATCTTGGAAAACTCTCAGAAACTCATGTCGAGGCCAACCATGTCTTCTATACCTACTCATAAAAATAGAGCATAATATTGAAAGCACTATTAGGTGTGACCCAATAGGACCTTATCACAATATAAATGAATAATATTCACAGACCAAGAGCATAATCTAGAAACCCTTCATGGCCCCTAAAGAGAAAACAAGTAGTCATGGAAACAACAACCAAAATAAGTACATGAAATGTGTAATATAATCTATTTATCGTACTATATTTAATAAATAAATACACGAAATTTTTTCATCATACTATTATTACTTTATTATTTGTTGATCTAATATGACGATCATACCTTAGACTACCATGGCCATAGATTTAATGAAGGTACAACCATCCTAATCAACCAAGATGGAGATATCACTTACACAAATAGGAAGTGGAAAATTATATCTTGATCATTTATTCAATTTCATACCACCAAAGACACACCCAACACAAACTACCTCTACACTACTTCATTTTCAAGGTTTTGACTTTGCATTAAAGTACGCGATCAAATGGAACACATCGATAATAATCTAAATTCAGGAGACCAGTATGCATGTATGTAGATATGAACAACCAATGACACCTGAAACATGTGATGTTCCTATTTTAGGTTCTATAATCATGATATAACCTACCATATATCACTAAGTGAGAACTTCATTAGATGAAATCTCAATTCATATGAACCTCCATCACTTGATAGTCAAACATCAATTGTGTTCAGTCAGTCTGATATATCTAGACCATAGAACATATATTTAAAATTAATGTCATAGTATCTCAATGTTCTCAATATATCATGAAATCAGATATAACATTTTTATATGAAAACAACAGAAATTACCATCAAATAGTGGATGCATAAATTTCAACACTACAATAGTAATTTTTCATCATGCATAAATCGTTGTACACATGGTATGGTAATCAAAAGAATGCATAGTTGTTTCTAGCGAAACCACTATTACAACACTCCAACTTGCACTATATAAAACTTGATAAACATCCTTGTTATCTATCACATGATTAAATTCATGTTTCTGTTGATCCATGAATTTAGTTGTTAGGTCTTCTATGTTTCCCATTGCGTGGAAATTCTATTTTTTACAACCTCACCTCCTTGAGTGAAACACATCAAGAGATGATATCCCTAAGTATTTCCATTTTTTAGACTATCATATCCTAAAATATTATCTTGTAAGAATATAATAATTTACATTATGATAATACTTTAGTTACTAGCTTTTATTCCATGAATTAGAACAAATCGTTACTTGTAACTACTTCTTAGCTACCTTACAAGCTACAACATGCTTGGTATTTGTAGGTATGTATACTAGTGGATTTTATTATCTTGTCTCACTCATCACCTTTACCCTAACTATGATACCAGATCACATGGATCTATGGAAGTCTAGTTTAAATCCCCTAAAAACTTGAATTCTTTCTTCTTCGCATACCTGGTACATATCTTGTATACATTCTCAAGTAAAAATGGTTAGTTCTACCTAGTTTTATTGCAGTGAAATAAGAAATAAATGATATTTTCATATTATAAAGTATATCCTAGTAATATAATTTCTTTACATGTCATGGCATACGTGATTGTTCTGTCTCTTAAGAGTATGGATTTTAACCCACCACGTTAATCTCCTCTCATGTCCTGCACAATTCAACCAGGAGAGATTATTCAATGTGACATTGGTATCAAATCTTTCATGAATTGTTCCAGTTTTTATTTTTCAATACCATGTCATTATATATATTATTGAATATGTATAATAAACCTCTATATCTACCTCTATAGATCATGTTCCCTAGAACATAGTTTTCTACTTTAATTCAATCACCAGAGAAGTATTTACATCTAGGACTTAACTTTATATAAGACTAATATGTGTTTTCCATATGTTGTTGAAAATATTTTCACTTGGAAAACATTATATCTCCCGCTAACCTCTAGTATATATGTGGTAAGGATTCATTCCAAATGAATTCTCTATGATATTGCTGCATAATTTATTCGAAACTCAATTTTAGTAACTTGCAACCATTGTTATAATTTTATGATGTCATCATACCTTTCTAGTTGTATCATATAGAGAATTTCCATGAAAGGTGATCTTGAAATATAATTCTCAATAAAATGATATTATAAATTAGATATGACATGTAAAATTATAATGTATTTAAAAAATTTACTTGGTATTACCAATTGAGCCTTATTAGTACCGCACTTGTACAATCTGTTATTGAATTTTAGTTGGTGTTTCCAATGTTAGATTATCATTATATACTGCTTACTTGTAGGAATTATTATTCACTAAGAATAATGTTTCATCGGTGGTGGTGAATTAAAAATCATCACCATGGTTTTAACCTTACTAACTAATATGTTTCTTTGGAACTATCATGTCCCATACATACTTGTGAAACTAGTACCAATGCCAACTACATGTGAATCTCTAGAATTGACTAAACCCAATTGAATTTGGATCCCACTATCTCAAATAGTGATGTGAAAAATTATATATAAGTATATTATATCACATGAATATATCTTTTCTATATTAGGTAGTTATGTAATATCCTAAGAAATCATTAGGATATTTAAAATAAATGCACCATGTATTTGTTCATGATGCATGTTTTTTATGTCCTAACAAAATCTATGCATCCAAACATATGTCCTTATGACATAATGGATTACCATCATAATAAAATTTTTATTGTATCCATTATTCATAATAGTTGGCATGGTATATCTCCATTATTTTTGAATCACATCCTGAAATAAAATGGAGGATTCTGAACGTTGCGGCATTGATACTCCGTCCATCATAACTCTGATGTATAAAATATGCGTTTAGAAATTTCTACACACTAAATTTTATTGATAAATGTTAACATGTATTAATTCATCATTTATCCTATTCATTAGCATTAATTCCATGATATATATAAGGTAATATGCATTTAGGAATTACTCCACATTAAATTATGTTGATCGATGAATACTTGGTCAGGATATTCTTCGGTATTCCAGCAGGAAGAACCATATATATTTTGACCATGCATATACCATACTTCATTTTGACATTATTTAATTACTTAAAGAAATCTTATTATGTTTTACCACTATCTTACTAATTTAACTAATCCCATAATCTTTGTAGCATACCTTTACTTATAAAGGTCCCTTTTTCGAAAACATATATATACGTTCATAATATATAAAGTGTTTAAAATCCACTGAGTCTAAATATCATTCTAGTTATATCATTGATTCTATGTTTATTTTTTTAAAAAGATATATCATTCCATAACTAGGAAAATAAGTCTTAAATTTTTTTATTCATCAAGTGTTGCTTCTGATTCAAGTATTACTGAACTATTGGTTGAGTATTACACACAAAAAATAGAATTAATTTCTGAATATGGAATAAAGTCTTCTAACATTCAAGGACACATGAGAATAATTTTTTTTCTATACTCAATAATAGTTTTACAAGAATCATTTACTTAGTAATATAGAATTTGTGTACTTCTCACTACTGACCAAGGAACCATCCTTTCTTAGCCTCCTGGAGAATACACCTTAATTCAAGTAATATTTCTATAAATAGTTACTATATTTAAATACACATATGTGAAAGACATATTGTATTTAATAAACAAGAATTAAAATATAAATATTACAAATAATGATGAATATTCACTTACAAATAAGAGAATACTAGTATATTTAATTCAGTTTATTGAATTTAAACTTCCTTAAATTAATTTCATGTTATGTGAAGAAAATAACCTTGTTTTTAGTATCCAAACACATTTTATTTAATGATTTCATGAATGAGTATTTGTAATTACACTTTCTATTAGCCTTTTCACTTTTCCTTTAAATTTTTTCACCCTAATAATCAATGATTAAGTTGTCTTTTATATTCTTATTTATTTGATGAACCTTACCTAAATATGTAATGAAGAATTTAATCTATATTGTTAATTTGTAACCTTAAACAAAACTAGAGTAATTTGGGTATAAGAGTGGGATTCCATGATTGTGATTCACTTTTCATATTTACTAAAATCTAGTGTAATTGATCAAACATTCAAATCTTTCTTCACTTTCTCCTCTTAAACATCCCGAAAATGAGACTAATTGTTATATCATCCATGTACTGATGTCGTAACCACAAAAAACATTGGATGTTGATGATATAATCATGACATAAGCATTATATGATCTATATGTGAGTATCCTGTAATAAATTTTACACCCTTTCTTCTTGAGGTGTGTTAATAGGTTTTGGGACACCAGCACCTTGAACTTCATAAATCATAGTTTTAAGTTAAAACACATGTATTACACTAGAAAATTCATGCTATTTTAAACATTAAATTTTCCAATAGTTATCATAGAATATCTTATGGTATTAGTTTTCATTTTTTCCACAAAAGAAATCTAGTAGATTTTTACTTTTGTCCTGATTAACGATTAGAAAACATTGATTATGTAAATTATAAAATATATCCCACTATTTTATCAAATTATAGGAACCCTTTATACTAGAATAGAAATAATCTAAATTTTTAGTATTCTAGTGTAATGGATCCTTAAACTTCCCCTCAAAGTCCACAATCTTTGGATAAACCACTAATTGGAGAGTTCAAGGTAGGAGTTCGATTGGCCAACCACATTAACTCGCAACTCCATGATCTATTGAGAGAAGTCCCAACTTATAAAAGCATAAATAGTATTTAATTAATTCTTGCCTCTAAATTTTTCAAAAACTGGATTTGGCTACTCATTTTCAGCCAAATTCAATTAAGTTTACCCATCATTCTCATAAGAACTCCCTGAGAGTAGTAGGTACCTAAAAATTTGGATAATGAGCCCACGTACACCTGTTTTTTTTCAAATTGAAATAATATATGGCTTTTATGACTTCATATTTCAGTAAGGGTTTTATATTTTTTAACAAATATAATCCATTTCCATTAATTTGTTCATTTTATGTTGTTGTGCTTGCAACTGAACATGAACAGAAAACACATTCATCATGTCTTTATGCATTTTTCTATTTATTATTTTATGTGTTCTCATAGTAAAAAATGACATGAATAAAATAATAAATAGAGAATAAAAGAAATAAATTACTCTGATTGCCTTGTTAATTTAATATTGTTTGATAAATTGAAACTTAATGGATCAACCATGACCTAGGGAATTCATACTTGAGTCGAAGCCTGACTAATGATATAACATCCCTACTCTTTATTTCATACTTAAAAATGATTTATTACATAAAACCTTTACTTGATACAATATAGAATATCAAGATTTCTAGTGTCTTTGGGGATTAGGAACATTAAATAATAACTTAAAACATAGAATGAAACATCTTATTGAAAACTTCCTTTACATGACCACAACATTCCCTCGTACTTAGCATTGCATGGGATAATCTAAGGACGTGCATAAGAAAAGGCTGAGCTATAAAGATCAGTAAGTGAGTAAACAAGGAATAACATGGATATTACAATACATGTTAGGCAATAGGCATATCAATGGAGCACAAGAGAAAAATGAACATAAAGGCATGATAAAGCATGATAATCATCAAGATGGAAATGTGTCAAATACACATAACATGGAATTAGCATGATCCAAAGATCATTGCACGTTGAGCATGAGTAAATGCTCATTGCACACGAAGCATGAGTAAACCCTCATTGCACTTGAATTATAATGAGTAAACACTCATTTCACATGTGTATCATGATATTATTCTTTACCCAATGCATTGAAATACTATCAGGGCGCACCCTTCTTAAAAATTTTATTTCATGCATAAGTGTGGCATATGGATCATACAACGTGGAATCAATCATCATCATTTATTCCATGATAAAGGGGTGTGGAATACATACATGAATCTTTATAATCAATAAGTAAATGTTCATAAATTTTAATACCCTTGATAGATAAATGGGCATGGTATTCACTACACAATGACATTGGCTTGGAAAATCATAGTGGAATTTCGGAATCATAAAGGCGTAAAATAAGAAATCATAAAAATGGTTGATGAGAGAGAAAGGGGTGTCTCATTATATTTACATAAAATAGACAGTAAGAGGGTTATATAGATACATGTCCCAACAAATGTAATGGAATTTAGATGCATAATACAAAATAATTACTTGGATATAATTGAAGAGAAAGAAATTCCTCACAGAATTTCGCCATGGCAATGGGTGTACATGGGAGGAATTAATGGGAGACAAAGGGGTATCCCATCATCCAAAATTAAATAAAAAATTATGGGGGATGTGATAAATCATACCCCAACATTTTTAATTGAAAACCAAATGGCATAACAACTTAATGAAAATTTGATGAAAATGGGAAAGGAAGAAATACCTTACTTGAAAGTGTGATTCCAAAGGCTTTGTAGAAGCTTGAGAGAGGCTTATTGGGAGATTGGGGTACCTTGGGAGGATTATTGAGAGAGGAGGGTAGAGGTTGGATGAACTCCAAAAGATTTTAGTGGAGAGGAGGTGGGATCTTGGATGGGACACCACACATTTAACTAATCAAAACCGCAAAGAAACCCATGGTTTTTGCCCATGGTTTTTGAAAAAGGGGAGTGTAAAATGATATTTTATGAGGCCAATGGACGAAATTATTAAATTAATAGGGTTTATTATGTGGAGTTGAGTCACATTCTCAAGGAAAATAATTTAAAAAGACAAAATGTTTTAGAAGTCTTGGAGGGTCCACTAAAGCATTGTAAAATAAATCAAACAAATCTAAAATCACATTATTTTAATGGTAAAACATATATTGTATGAACATAATGTTTATTTTATTTTAATACATCACTATTGAGTCATTATGATGTTATAAAACACATTATAAATTTAAATGGTATTTATTTTTTAACCAAAAATTCGACTGTCTCAGAAAATTATGAAAAGTTCACCATTGGATACATTCGACGTCCTGATTCCAAAAATAATATTAATTTTATCTAAATAATTTTTTAAATAGGGGAATTTTTAATTTTAAAATAAAAAACCTACATTTATCGAAAATTCATCGGTTTTGACAAAAACAGCTTTCAAACAATAATAATAATTATAATTGTATTCATAAAAATCATATGATCATTTATATTTAATAAAATGTAATTAAAATATTATTTAATTAAAAATATATTAATTAGTCAAAATATATTTCTAAGTTGAATATTAACTAAAAATACTATTTGTTTTTTAAAAACTATTTACAAAGTAACTATAATAAAATGAATGCACAATCTTTATACAAAAATTATGCACATAGTCATGGTGTTAGACTCTTGTTACATAACCCGTTATAACATGTAACATCCCAAGAAAATATAGAATATGAAATTTTCATATTTATTAATATTTTTGAACTAAATATTAATTTTATTTTATAGGGTATTATATATTCAATGGCGTACCTGACATGTAACAACAGGTTTCTTTGAAATCTTACGTTGCACACTAATAATATTATATTATTATTTTAAATGGTAGTTAACACCTAGACGTTGTATTGGTGGGAATTAATTGAACTAACTTACATATGATAATATATGTTCATTAATGTTTTTTAAATTCATCCAATAAAAGTCAGAGGCTTAAAATGTAAATGAATCTAATTTTAAGCATAATTTACATTAAAATGGTGATTTACTGCTTTTGATGGAAAACCCTTTTTAAATATAGTTTTTGTCACTTTTACATTTTTTTTTTGACAAAATAATTTTCATCTTTAGAATTTGGACATAAAAATTTACTTTGGATGAAATGTTGATATTTTTTGACAATGTACATTATTAATGAATAGTGAAAAAATGTTGTATTTTAATTCAAAACTACCTTTTAATCTAATTTATTTATATGGTTAGATTATCTTTTTAATTGGTTTTAAAGTTTAAATAGATTATATTTTTACCATTTAAAGCAATTTTGTCCATTGGATGTAATTTCACTTTGAAATTGGACATTAACAAGTATGAATCTTTTAATGGTTATTATTACTTAAAAACACGCTTTTTGTTTTGATGATGGGAATTAATTATAATATTAATTAAAGAAAATTCTATGTTTTGAATTTGGTATAATATTCATCATTTTTGAATTTAGAATATCAAATTTAACTTAGAGTGAATCTTTGGAATTTTTCTGAAAACCTTCAATTTTTGATGAATACTGAAACCACTAAGTAGTAGTTAAAAACTGACTTTTTCATTTAAATGAAATTTTACTACTTCTGTGAATTGAATTTCAAAAATCCGACATACATGGTTGTCATTAGTAAGTAAAATTTAGTTCAATGGGATGAATATAATTTTTGGTTAATATTAACTTTTAACATTTATTAACCACGATTAAAGGTAATTAGAGTAATTTAAGGTAAAAATAATGTTATAATAATAGAAAATTATTTTTACACTTGTACTAACATTATTTAATGAGTAATGGACGACCAAGACAATCCGTGTGTCCATTTTGGGACCCCATGGAGCCACTTGGGTAAGATAATGACATTAATAACATTTTATTTAAAGTAAAACAAATGTCATAAACATGTATTGTTTTACTAAAAAAATTACATGGGGTTATATAAGTTATATTTTTGACTATAAATATTAATTGGAAATATAAAAATATTTCCTACATCATGGTGTTTTTTTATATTTTTTAGACATCAAATAAATAAAATTATTTATGACACAATGATGGTGCGGTGTTTACGTCATTAATGGATGATTTAAATTGATAAGAAGATAAAACTTAAAAAAAATATCCAAAACTTGTCCAATACTTATTGGATGATTTTATTTAAAACATGGTCCACCTTCTATTCTACTTTATTTATTTTTGGACCTTTACAAACCGAAAATAATTATATAAGAAAATAATATTTTCAAATTTTCTAAAAGAGCCTCTCCTCTCACTTATAAAAACCCCTCACTTCTTACACATTTCTTACACTTATCAAGCCTTTGGATCATTCAAAATCTACTCCAATAATCTCCCAAGATCCCTATTGTTATTCTATAAGCCTTACCCTAGGCAGAAATCAATTCAAGAAACCCTTTTGGTTCAAACCAAAGGGAGTTACCCGATTTAAAGGTAACATCTTCTCTTAAGTTCTTTTGTTTTGTTTTACTTCACCAACCCCATAAACTCTTTTTACTCATTTATTTTATTAAAAAACCAGTATCCGCAATATAAAAAGATGTTGTTATGAGAATTATTCGAGCTACACTTACACACACCTCCATGTAATGGGTAAAGAACATATTATTTCAGTGGACGGCGAACTATTGCCTCAGGAAACAATGATTGTTCAATTATCTCCTACTGCCTCTCATGGTGGCCATTAAGATGGAACTGTATCTATATATGATATATAGTATTCTTTTTCTTTGTTATTCTGTATTTTAATTTTTATATCATACCTTTATTGTTCCCATAATGGGTAAACGCGATAATTTCATTAGAGGAAGTGCGGACTACCGCCCCATCAAAGTGATATGACTCGTTAATGCCATATGTGGAACATATAAAGGATACAATTTATGAACATATGTAACATATATGACATAAATATTATACTGAAATTATAATATACCTATTAATCACTATTTTTTTATTTCATTAAAATATGAAATAGAAATGAAAGTGGCTTTCATGTGTACGTACAGCTTACCGTCTCCAGGAACGGTGCGTTTCAATTCTTATCTCCAAATGGTATGTACTATTATAAATAAATATATATATACTGAGTATATATGATATATATGACATCTAAATTATGAATATAATTCTTGATATAATGTACTTTTGACCACATGGACAATTTATAATTATAACAAGTTCATTTTTGACTCATGTTCCGAACATTGACAAAATGTCTGATATGAGCTCAAATAATTAACTAATTGTTATAGAAAGGAAATAAGTAATATAAAAGGAATAATAAACTTGAATATATTATTAATTAGGTATGAATTAACTTAATTTTATTATTCATGAAGAACAAGGAACATACGATCGAGTCAAGTCGGACAACTAGGTAAGGGGTTTCTTATCTCACTTTTAATTCTGTAGGATTTCCAGTGTTCGCCACTAATTTATTGCATGTGGTGTATTGTGTACTTCTATTTTACATATATTATCATTATAATATTTATATTCTTGTTATTCTGTGAATAATTTTTTGGTTATTAACTTTTGGTCATATGACTTGATTGATTACAACGTGGTAAGGGATTCTTATCTCACTTTTAATTTCCTGAGATTTCCATTGTTCGCCACTTATTTATAGTATGTGGTGTATTGTGTACTCCCATTGGATATGTATTATCAGTATTATATTAATATTCATGGTATTATATTATTCATTTTTGGGTTAGTAAATTTTGGTCACATGATTCGATTGAATACAATGTGGTAAGGGATTTTCATCTCACTTCTTATTCTTGTGAGATTCATGGTATATTTTCCACTATTTCCTTTTGTGTGGTGTATGTACCATACATGATTACACTATTTGTGTAATATAATTTAATTTATGGGTATTTACATATTATTTATATGATTTTTCTTTCATGGGGTGTACGTTTCAAAAGTTGCCAAATCGGTAAGGGATCCTTTCTCCCTCCTCTTTTAAGTCATGACTTCCTTTATGTTGTGTCTTATAGTTTCCATTTATTTATGTGGAGGGTATGTTATTATATGTTCTCATTACTTTACATTTCATATATAATTATTGAGAGTCCCTTTCCGATCTCATCAATTTGTTTTCTAAAAATTTTCAGCGACGTTGTTATGCTGCGGAATTTCTCGTAAAATAATTTATATCTTCTCTTTCCTTTTAGGTTTCCTTTTCAAATGGTATGTCATTGAAATATCCATAACATGATCTTATTATTTACCCATACTTTATTATGAATTATTTATGAGTGGATGACCCTAGTCCCCTCTCTTTTTAGTGTTTTCTAAAACCATGTTATATTGTTGTTATGCTACAGAAATTTCATCTCAAATTTTTTATCTCTTTCTCTCATGAAATTATCTTGATTTATTTATGTGAATAACCATACCTATTTCGTTTCTATGGGTGTTAATATTTATAAAAAAAATGATATATTTGATTTTGGAATTTACATACATGTAACTCTCACTCCCTTTGCATGGGTTATAAATGACTTAATGATCTTATTTTTAAGGACTTTTAAAACGTCACAATTTTGAAATGAACCCATTTATTTTATTATCTATGGGTTATTTATGAAATGTTTGATTATGATATATGTGGCTCACATGAAAGTAAAGACATATTAAGGGTGATCCCTAATATTTCTCCAATGCATTGGGTAAATAATTAATCTCTAGAGATGACATGTTTCACGATACCTTGGTGAATAACCTTGTTAATTTTTATGACACCTCAGGGATAAACCTTGGTGATATGTTCATGAATGTATAAATGAAATGTTATAGCAACATATTCAAGTTATGATTCATGTTATTTTTATCATGATATTCCTATTCTTACATTTCTCATGAATTTATGATTTATATCAAGTTCTTAATAATATTGCTCAAGATCACATGTCAACTGTTTCACTTGTTTTCCTTACTAAGACTTATGCTCACCCTTTCCTGTGATTGTATGTCTCCAGGTTATGAGATGTAGTAATTCTACATAGGATGAAATTTTCAATAATCTTTTCAAGGGGTTTTAAATTAGTGTTTATGCTTTCATGTTTTTAATCTTGATTTCCAAGACACTAGACTTTAAAGATCCTCTGTTTCTAAAATGTAATAAAAAGTTATGTATTAAAAAGTTGGGATGATATAGTTGGTATAAAAAGATAGTTTATTTATTTATGTAAATTAGGCTATGAAAACTTTAGTAATAACACTATAGAAAAGTTTAAATATAGGAAAACTTCCTGGTGTTTTGGTGAGTATGGAGTATGTGGTTTATAAAGCAAATACATCCCTGTCTAGATAAGAGCAGAACTATCTTAATGTGTTGGTATGAAAATTAAAGGTATATAAAAACCATTAAGATTAAAACATTTTTGGGTTATTTTGGGTTTTATAAAAAGCACAACATGCGGATTGTGTGAAAACCCGTCGAATCGGAAAAATTTGTGGGAATCGAACCCATAACTAAAGTGCGGTTGGGTTTTATCGCCTACCACTGGCCTACATGATGTACCTAGTTAGTATGAATTATTCTTTTTAGTTAAATGATTTTATGGATCAAGAATAAGTTAATTTTGGGAACTTATGTTTTATCAAATTGATATCCTTTGTATAGGAAAACGATTTGGCAATTAAATGATAAATGTTATTTTGGAAGATGTTTTCTCTTTTGTAATACTATATGCCTAAGGAAAATAAAATACTACGGGATATCATTTTGGGAGAAATGGTTGAAATTTTTATTTTGTAAAAATCAATGTATTTACTGTGGACATATGGTGATTTGGGTTATTTATGGGAAATTATTAACCTAGCATAAAGAATATGTGATTAGGTTAATTATACTTTAGTATGGGACTTTAATATTAGTCGATGTTATTTGGAGATAAATGTTATGATTTATTGTGGAAGACTATGTGATTAAATCCTTATGAGTTTTGGGTATCAATCTTAGTTTGGATTATTTTGTAGAATTTTAAGGACAATTGTGTATTGAATGGTCCTTCTTGAACTTTGGGTACTTTTTGTTGAATTTTGGAGATTAATAGTAGTACTTCTCTTTATAAAGGATTATCCTTTTGGTGGATTATATGATCTCGTACTAACCATTTTGGTTTTAGATGATGTCTAAAGACAAGGGAAATATATAGTTCTTCTTTTTTGGATTATGTGATTCTCTAGAAGATGATTCTTGTTCTTTTGATGTGACCAATTCTTTTAAAATTCTCATTGTTTGGAGAAAAGATTAGTTTTGGTAGAAACGTATTAACTAATGAAGCTCTACTTGAAGGTAAGTATATTTCTTTATGTTTTTATTCTATGTAATAAATGAATTCCTAAAAATTATGAAAAGTAACGTAAAACAAAAATGTTGTTGGTTTACATTTCCTACTGGTTAATCAATGACTGTTTAACACATCATAAGTTTTTGATTTTTTGGTGGTTAACTTTCTCCTAATCATGTTTTCAATCACTTTCCATCAGAACGTGACCGTTCGTTTTCTCTTCCATATCCATGTTTTCATACATGGAATCCTAGTATGAGTTAACTCGAGTGACCTTTTTACTTCACTTTCTTTCTTTTAAAGTGATATTTTTACTGACTCTTTTTTTGATGTGGGACTTTCAATGAAGTTTCCAAGCCCAATTTTAAAATTGCGAGGACGCAATTTCCAAAAGGGGGGGGAAGAATGTAACATCCCAAGAAAATAAAGAATATGAAATTTTCTTATTTATTAATATTTTTTAATTAAATATTAATTTTATTTTAATGAGGAATCTATATTCAATGGCGTACCTGACTTGCAACAATGGGTTTCTTTGAAATCTTACGTTGCACACTAATAATATAATATTATTATTTTAAATGGTAGTTAACACCTAGACATTGTATTGGAAGAAATTAATAGAACTAACTTAAATATGATAATATATGTTTGTTAAATATTTTTACATCCATTCAATAAAATTTAGAGGCTTAAAATGTAAATGAATCTAATAATAAGCATAATTTACTTTAAAAGGGAGATTTACCGATTTTGATGATGAATCCTTTTTAAATATAGTTTTTGTCACTTTTACATAATATATTTGACAAAATAATATTCATCTTTAGAATCAGGATATCAAAATTTACTTTGGATGAAATTTTGATATTTTTATGATAATGTACATTTCTAATGAATAGTTAAATAATTTTGTATTTTAATTCAAAACTGCCATTTAATCTAATTTATTTTTATGGTTGAATTATCTTTTTAATTGTTTTTAAAGTGTAAATAGTTTATATTTTTACCATTTAACCCAATTTTGTCCATTGGAAGTAAATTTACATTGAAATTCGACATTAACAAGTATCAATCTGTTGATGGTTATTATTTCTTAAAAACACGCTTTTTGTTTTGACGACGGGAATTAATTATAATATTAATTAATTAAAAATATATTTTTTAATTTTGTACAATAGACATCATTTTTGAATTCGGAATTTCAAATTTATCTTAGAGTGAATCATTGGAATTTTTCTGAAAACCTTGAATTTTTTATGAATAGGGAAACCACTAAGTAGTCGTTAAAAAACTGACTTTTTCATTTAAATGAAATTTTATAGCTTCTATGAATTGAATTTCAAAAATGCAACATACATGGTTGACATTAGTAAGTTAAATTTAGTTCAATGGGATGAAAATAATTTTTGGTGAATAGTAACTTTTAACTTTTATTAACCACGATTAAAGGTAATTAGAGTAATTTAAGGTAAAAATAATGTTATAATAATAGAAAATTATTTTGACACTTGTCCTAACCTTATTTAATGAGTAATGTCAGACCAAGAAAATCCATCTATCAATTTTGGGACCCCATCAAGCCACTTGGGTAAGATAATGACATTGATAACATTTTATTTAAAGTAAAAATAAAAATGTCATAACCATGTATTGTTTTACTAAAAAATATTTACATGGGGTTATATAACATATCTTTTTAACTATAAATATTCATTTTAAAGATAATAAATTTCCTACATCATGGTATTTTTTTTATAATTTTTAGACATCAAATAAATAAAATTATTTATGTCACAATGATGATGGAGTGTTTACATCATTAATGGATGGTTTAAATAAATAAGAAGATAAAAATTAAAAAAATATCCAAAACATATCCAATTATTATTGTATGAATTTATTTTGAATATTTCCCACCTTATCTTTTACTTTAATGATTTTTGGACCTTTAGAAACTGGAAATCATTATATAATAAAATAATATTTTCAAACATTCTAGAAGAGATCCTCCTATCCTTTATAAAAAACCCTCACATCCTACACATTTATCACACTTCTCAAGACCTTGGATCATCCAACCTCTACTCCAATAATATTTTATGATCTCTATCTTCATCCTAGAAGCCATACCTTAGGCAGAAAACACTTCAAGAAACCCTTTGGTTCAAACCAAAAAGAGTTACCCAATTTAAAGGTAACGTTTCTCTTAAGTTCGTTTGTTTTGTTTTAGTTCTCCAACCCCCTAAACTCTTTTTATTCCTTTCTTTTATAAAAACACCAGTATCCTCAATATTCAAGGATGTTGTTGTGAGAACTATTAGAGATAAACTTACACACACCTCCATCAAATGGGTAAAGAACATACTGTTTCAGTGGACGGCGAACTACTGCCTCACGAAACAATGATTGTTCCATTATCTCCTACCGCCTCTCATTGTGGCCATTATGATGGAAATGTATATATATATATATGATATATATGATATATATTTCTACTTATGATTCTATATTTTCATTTTCATATCATACCTTTATGGTTCCCATAATGGGTAAACATGATAATTTCATTTAAGGAAGTGCAGACTACCGCCCCCTCAAAGTGGTATGACTCGTTCATGCCATACGTGGAATATATATAGGATAAATTTTATGAAATTATGTCACATATATGAAATAAATATTATACTTAAATTATATTATACCTATGAATCACTGTGTTTTCATTTCATTAAAATATGAAATAGAAATGAAGGTAGCGTTCATGTGTACGTACGACTTATCGTCTCCAGGAACGGTGCATTTCATTTCTTTTCTCCAAATGATCTGTACTATTATAAATACATATATATACTGGATATATATGAGATATATGAAATATAAATGATGAATATCATTCTGGATATAATGGAATTTTGACCACATGGACAATTTATAATTATAAAAAGTTCATTTTTGACTCAAGTTATGAACATTGACAAAATGTCCGATATGAGCTCAAATAATTAACTAATTGTTATAGAAAGGTAATAAGTAATATAAAAGGAATAATAAACTTTAAAATATTCTTAATAAATTATAAAGTAACTTAAGTTTATTTTTCACTAATAACAAGGAACATTCGAGCGAGTCAAGTCAGACAACGATGTAAGGATTTTCGTATCTCACTATTAATTCCATGGGATTTCCATTGTTCACCACTAATTTATTGAGTGTGTTGTATTGTGTACTGAAATTTGATATATATTATCATTATTCTCTTTATATTCATGTTATTCTATGAATCATTTGGGGGTTATTAACTTTTGGTCATACGACTCGATTGATTACAACGTGGTAAGGGATTCTTATCTCACTTTTAATTCCGTTAGATTCCCATTGTTCGCCACTTATTTAAATCATGTGGTGTATTTTTTACTGCCATTGGATATATATTATCGGGATTCTATTTATATTCAAGGTATTCTGTGATTCTTTTGGTGGTTAGTAATTTTTGGTCATACGATTCGATTGAATACAACGTGGTAAGGGATTTTCGTCTCACTTCTTATTCCTGTGAGATTCATGGTATATTTTCCACTATTTCCTTTTTGGTTGTGTATGTAATTCCCATGATTGTACTAGTTGTGTAATATACTTTAATTTATGGGTATTTACATATTCTTTATATGTTCCTTCTTCCATGGGGTGTACGTTTCGAAAGTTACCAAAACGGTAAGGGATCCTTTCACCCTCCTCTTTTAAGTCATGACGTCCTTTATGTTGTGTCTTCTAGATTCCATATCTCAATGTGGAGGGTATGCTATTATATGTTCTCATTATTTTCCATTTTATATATAATTATTGAGATACCCTTTCCGCTCCCATAAATTGGTTTTCTGAATTTTTAAGTGACGTCGTTAGGCTGCCGAATTTCTCGTAAAAGAAATCGCATCTTCTCTTTCCTTTCATGTTTCTTTTTCATGTGGTACGTCATTGAAATATCCATACCATGATATTATTATGTATCCATACTATATTATAAATTATTTATTAGTGGGTGACCCTTGTCCCCTCTCTTTTCAGTGTTTTCTAAAACCATGTTATATAGCTGTTATGCTGCAGCAATTTCGTCTCAAAATTTCTATCTCTTTCTCTAAAAAATTATCTTGTTTTATTTATTTGAATACTCATACCTATTTCGTTTCTATGGGTGTTTGTAGTTATACAAAATGATATATTTCATTCTGGAATTGACATACATGTAACCCTCACTTTCTTTCCATGGGTTATAAATGACTTAATAGTCTTATTTTTATTAACTTTTAAAACATCACGATTTTGAAATAAACCCATTTATTTTATTATCTATGGGTTATTTATGAAATGTTTGATTATGATCTATGTGGATCACTTGAAAGTAAAGACATATTAAGGTTACACCCTGATAGCGCTCTAATGCATTGGGTAAAGAATTAATCTCTAGAGATGACAAGTCTCACGATACCTTGGTGAATAACCATGATCATATTTATGACACCTCAGGGATAAACCTTCACTACTATAGATATGGTCTTTATCAGCGCTAGAAAAGTGTATTAATAGCATTAAAAAAGAGCTGTAAATCGAGACGAATATAAAGGGTGTCGCTTTTATCAACGCTCAGGAAAGCGCTGATAAAGGCACCTTTTATAAGCGCTAAAAAACGCGTTGATAATAGTCGAAAAAAATTAAAAAGAAATAATTATATAATGTGTGGGGAGATTTTAACAGTGCTTGACCCCCCTATTAGCGCTAGGCGGACCCCCCTCACACTCTCCCGTGTGGTTCCCTTCATGCACATCCCCACACATGCGCACCTCCTTGCTTCCACCCACACTCGAACCCACTGTAACTCCCCAAGATTTTAGGAAAAATATTCTTTTAATTTCATTAATGTCTTGTGTTGTATGCTACACCAATATTACCTTGCATTATACGCAACACTATATTAGCTTGCGATATACGCAACACTTTTCTTGGCTCTTGTTACACACAATTTCAAGATCGTTTGATAGAAGTTATTCTACGCAACATTGAGTGTATATATATATATATATTCAATGTATAAATAAAATATGGTTGGATTCTGTTATACGCAACAACAAAGGAGTTGTGCACTACACGCAACCCTGACTTGGCTTGCATTACACGCAATCGCGACCATCCTCGATAGCGTGTGTTGTACGCAATACAATGTTTTACTAAACAATGATATATTATTATAATATTGTTATGAACTAGCCTTTATGAATAATGTTAACTTAATTTTGAATTTTATAACATTATTATTCATCTTACACATTTCTAGAACATGGTATAAGAACAATATAATTTTTTCAAGTAAAATAAGTATTTTTCAAAAAATGAAGTTTTGCTGCCTTCTGATGGTGCACCAACATTAAATCTAGTTTTTGAAATGTTTATAAGTTCAATTTGACAAAATAAAATTTTTCTTTTGATTCAGGATATAAAAATTTACATTAGATAAAGTTTTGATATTTTTCCGATAACTTTCATATTTAAAGAATAGTAAAAACATGTTGTATCTTAATTAAAAACAAATTTTTTCGTCGTAATATATTATGTGGTTAAATTATAATATTGAATGGTTTTAAAATATAAATAGAATATATTTTTACCATTTAATATAATTTATGTAATTAGAATTTATTTTACCTTGAATTCGTAGGTTAAATCAATTCAATCTTTTGCAATGTTTTAAAAAAACCCATTTTCTTTCGACAACGGGATTAATTTTAATTTAATTTCTGAAACTTTTGTGTATTGAATTTGGAAAAATGGATTCCATATTTGGAATCAGTGGATCCAAAATATGTTAATAATCTACTTTTTTTTTGGGGAATTATGAATAGTAACTACGGTAAATTTTATTTACCATAGTAAAAGGTAAATCGGGTAATTAGGGGTAAATATAAGATTATAAAATTACCCTAAAACATGGAAAAATCCTATTAGATGGCTAAAGGTAGACCAATATAACCTAAGGGTCGGATTAGATTCATTTTATGGACTTTTTTCCATGAAAATAATTTAATTATTATTAAAACCAATGAATGTGACAAAATGTCACTTTCTTAAATCTTATAAGTATAATAATTTTAATTTAGTGAAAAACATCATGAAACGTCAAACATGAATAGTCTCCAGAAAGATAATACAATTATCTACATCATATAAATTTATTTAATATTTTTAGGGATTAAAAAAGTATCATTTATTATGACACAAAGATGATGAATAATTTTCTTATTAATGAAATATTGACATAATTGATGTTATAAATTCCCAAATAAATGTAATTTGAGACTTTTTATGACTTATAATAATTTTCTAGGTTAATATGACATGTTATTGGTTATGTAAGTAACTTTTTTCGAACTTATCATTCTGTTATGAATTTCATAAAAATCATGTACCAAATAGTGTCAAAATTGACATAAATTAGTTTTTAAAACAAATATTATATTATTAAATGTTATTTAATTCCTAAATATCTAAGGTTTGGAAAAATAACTTAGATAAGGATGTATATATTAATTATAAACAAATTTGGGTTCGTTTGGATTTTTATGGTATGTTTATTAACCATATTGTGTAATAAAACAAAAAGACACGGTAAAGGTTAAATTATTTAACTTAGAGTTAAATCAAATTGATAAGGTTAAAATAATAACATAAACTTGTCTAAATACTATTTTATGAGAGTATTGGGATCCATAACCACTTTATCTTAGAAATAAGACACTTTGGAACCATTATAAACCGAATTTGACCTTAATATAAAATAATATTTTGAGATTTTCATAAGCTACCCCTCTCCTCCCTTATAAAAGGGCACCACCTCCGTCTCCTCCTCACACCAATTTGAGCATTCATGCTCCGCCAACCCCTACAAAAATCTCTTCTACACTTCCATAGTATCATCCTAGAGGTCCTGGTCTTCTTCAAAGACCATCCTTAGTTCTTTAAGTGGAGGTTAAGTAAAGGCGCGTCAAAAAGAAGTAATATCCATTACTGATCTTTTTTAATTTCTTTCTTCTTCAACTTCTTCTTATTTAGTTGTTTCATGATAAAGTAATAAAATCATTATTTATTATATACTGATATGTTATTATAAATATGAAACAACTCTAATTAACCTTCTATCCATCCTACAGAAAAAGGAAATCACCGCGCGTGCGTACGTACGGAATACCATCTCCACGCCGTGGTGTAATCTATTTTCCGCCACCACCTTAATTGGATGGGTATAATGATGTAATGAGTAAACTATATATGATTATTATAAAGTGATATTGATACTGAAATAGTATACATACACTTCAACACAATTACACGACCATGGGAACGATATCATCGCTCGTGCGTACGTACGGACTACCGTCTCCATGACGCGATGAGATTCATTATCCATGTTAACCATTCCAGAATGATTATAAAGTATATATAATGAATAATAATGAAATATATGACATGGTAAATCTACTGGATGTATGTATATATATATTTCATCTACTTACTTCCATTCAAGACAATAAGGAAAGGAAAACATCGTTCATGCGTACGTACGGACTACCGTCTCCATGAACGGTGTGTTTCATTTCATTTATATATCTATTATATATATATATATACTGAATATATATGATATATAAATCATATTCTATATTATGGAAGTAAGTAAATCATGATATAAAGTAATAATAATGTCAAGAACAACAAGTTCAAACACCTACGATAAATGAAACGATTTTACCCAAAACGCTTCTTTAACATGGAATTTACAAAAGAACGGGTAATATAAAGTCATAAGTGAACCATATATGATATCATAACAATTATTATGACTCTGGAATAAGTCAATGACATTATGTAAATCATTATATAGGAGGTTCAGACACTTACGAAGCAAATCGGACCTAAGGTAAGGAAAATATCACAATCTCATTTTTATCCGAGATTGTTTATACTTTAGTATTTATTGGGGTGTATTTTATCATCCAAATCCATGTTTCCTCAATATGTAATATTATTTCCATCCACCTACAATTGTTTAAATCCAATTTTACCCTTCGGTGAGTTTTTATTAAAAGATATTAAAGGAATAGTTTGTCGTTTTTCGTACGAGGTACTTTTTGACTTTTCCGACAAAAGTACGAAAAGAAAGTTTTTTTAACTTATACGGCCTGAATGGATTTTTAAAACATTATTTTCAAGAAGCTTCCTTTTCATATTTTCAAGTTTATTTTTATTCAACTTCTTTTAGTTTAAAATTTTATGACATGTTAAGAAAGGAAAATTGTTTTTGAAGTAGAAAGTATATTTTCATCAAGAACGGAGTTCAAGTGTTTTATCAAAATTATTTTCCATCTAAGATAATATAGGGTTCTGTTTTTATCCCTATTATTACATTGATTTGATTATGTTGTGATGGAATTATTTTTATGAATTCCTTTATCTTATATGAATTGTTTTATGATGTCATGTTGTTTAAGAATCCCATTTTTATTACAAGGGTTATGCTACGATGTATGATTTACGATTTTGTGGCACACATAAGAATGGTTTCATTATGAGATGGGTGGGACCTATATCTCCCTCCAATTCATTGGGTAAAGATTTTATATCTCATGAGATAGACATGGCTGGAACGGTAGGTTATACCAGTTCAGTGAAACAGGACTGAAACGAGGAGTTAACTCAGTTCAGAAAGGGACTTTGTCCACAAAGATAGTCTTGGAAATGAGTCTTGACTAATAAGAAATGATTCTTTATGATTATGTGTGTATGCCACAATGTTTCATGTTTTTTGTTATGATTATTGGGATTTCATTTCGCTACTATGATTTATCCCATGTTATGAAATTATGCTCTCTTTTGCAGGTTAAGATTTCCAAAATGTTATGTTCTAATGAATATGATGTGATTGTTATTTCTTTTGTTTACACTTACTTAGCATTTGAGCTCACCCTTTTATGTTTTCTTTTCCCCTGGATATAAAAAAAGGTTTTAGGAAAAAAAGGGAAGATCTTTATGGGAGATGTTGTAGATCTTTCACCATGATTAGAAGACTATATTCCGAGTTTCCAAAGACACTAAACTATTACGATCCTTGTGTGTGTTTTTTTGTTATGTTCTAAGTATTCCGAAAAAGTAATGTAATGTCCATGTACGTCAGGATTCAGGTCTCTACAGTTGGTATCAGAGGCAATGTATGTAGGACTGTATCCGATCCTTGGGAACTCTCACATGTGAGCGTTGGATGAAGCATGGCTCTCCGCCCAAGGGCTTCATGTGGAAATGGCTGCCACTGGGGATGGTGGTGTGTCCCGCCCAGGGGGTGTAGCCGCCCATGGAGTGCCCTGATAGGTATCAACTATAGTCCACTGAATGTAATTCCAGACTGCTACAGTTGGTATCAGAGGAAAGGTTTAGTCAACCTTTGTAAACTAGGATGCGAGAACTTTAGTGAGATCCCTAGAGATATTTCTAAGGTATGTCTAGGGATGTACCTAAGGATAAGTATATGTATAGGATATAGTCCTAGAACTATGTTAACAATATTATATTAAACCAAAGATGTTAGATATTGAAGTTACTCCCCCTTTATTATGATTTTTTCCTCTCAGACTATTCTCTTTGGGTTTTAAAAAAATGGCTGGAAACAAGATGATTCACGATAATGGAGGATATGATGGACAATGGAATGATATTCTTCATGAGAAACCAAATTAAATGGGATTTGGATGTCCAAACATCATTATTATGCTGAATCAGCAATATCATAATATGATCAATAAAGTAAAATTTGGTAAGTTTCCTGACTCGGCTAATAAGAGAAAGATGGAGTTTCATGATGATCATAGAGGAAAGAAAGTTCAATTTCCCCTATGAAAATCATGTGGGAAGAGGCATCAAGGAGAATGTTTCAAAGGAACTGGAAGATGCTTTGGGTGTGGAAAAGAAGGACACAGATCTAGTAAGTGAAAAGGAAAAGGTTCAGTTAACACCAGGGATGAGGATAATGGTATTGCTACGACATCAACAATGGTTACATGTTTTAAATGTGGAATGTACGGGCATTATGCAAACCAATTCCCAAATGGAATGTCTTCTGAAGAGAATCAGTATGGTCATATGGGTAGTATTTATGTTGATGATGATGAAGAGACTACAAATGATATGTGAGATGAAAGAATTGTTGAAGCTCGATCAATGGTTTAAGAATGTAGTGGAATGATTACATGTTTATCATGTGTAATGTTGTATAAGTAATCTCATGGTACTATGGAATAAAGAGACATCTACGGATTGTTACACTGTTGTGTTTCCTTGAGTTTTGAAAGTGTATGATTAATGGTACCAGTATCCATGAAAGGTTATTCAGATATTTTTGGAATGTAGATGATATGCGCATAATGAAGGGATAAGGAGAAAATTAAATGTTTGATAGTATTCATGAGCTCATGACTGATATAAGGAGAAGGTTATATCATGGTTTGAGTATATAGAATTTTTGGATTTTGGTATGTGGAAAGAGTTATCTTTTGACTGCATTCATGTTTTCACTAAGGTTCAATGGGTATTCAAGAGAACACATGATTAAGGCCTTTGAATGTTTAGAATGTGACCAACAAGACATGTCTTATGATATATGGGGATCAACGATGGTATTAAATCTCTGGTAATCGTTTTCACTATATTATGACTATGAACTGAAGTATTATGGATAAGCCTAAAGATTGGAATGTATTATGTTGGACATAAGTTAGTATTGTTTAAGGATAGAAGTTTTTTTTGATATTATTGATGGGATGTTATAGTAATATAGTTTTAGAAAAAGGACAACCTGCAGGACGAGCGACAACCCATCGCGTCGGACAAGGCTATGGGAATCGAACCCACTACCGAAGTGCGACTAGCCTCTATCACCTACCACTGGCCTACAGGAAGTCCCTGTTTAGTAGAAACTAGTTTTATTATATTACGAAATATAAGTCCATTTTAGGAACTATATAAGATTAATCTCACTATAGATGGACTTATGTATTTTTTTGATAACTTTTATAACCTTTTATTTGAGATAGATGGAATGACCCATCATTCTATCACATGATCTACTAACACATCAACAATGACAAATTCAACTTCATTTCTTTAAGAGATAAAGTGGAAATTTTCCAAAGAATGACAAACGGTGAAACTATACGAAAATCACGAAAGTATTTCTTCTAATTCCAATTTCATCAACTTTAGGGAAATGATCTTGAAAAACCAAAACTGTTGTCCTACTTCCCTTATATCTGATGAATCAGATGGTACCTTAGATAATCACAAATATATGGCTTTGTGATTCTTGGCTTTTTCATAGCCATGTTCTCTACCACTCTCAATCAGAACATGATGGTTAGATTTCTCTTCCATATCCATATTTTCACCTATGTGGAAACCCAGTGATTAGTTTATTTGGGTAACCGTTATGTTTCATACTTTTGTTTTTAAAGATTGGTTTTGGTATTGTTTTTTACGATGTGGCTTTCTATTAAAGAATCTTTCGAATAGTAAACCATTTATAACCCCGATGAATTTAGAGGGTAAATTCATTTTAAGGGGGGTAGAATGTTACACCCCGAGATTTTATGAAAAATATTCCTTTAATTTCATTAATGTCTTGTGTTGTATGCTACACCAAGATTACCTTGCGCTATATGCAACCCCTTATTAGCTTGCGGTATACGCAACACTTTTCTTGGCTCTTGTTACACACAATTTCACGTTCATTTGATAGAAGTTATTCTATGCAACATTGAGTGTATATATATATATATATTCAATGTATAAATAAAATATGGTTGGATTCTGTTATACGCAACAACAAAGGAGTTGTGCACTACACGCAACCCTGACTTGGCTTGCATTACACACAATCGCGACCTTCCTCGATAGCGTGTGTTGTACTCAATACCGGGTTTTACTAAACATAGATATATTATTATAATATTGTTATGAACTAGCCGTTATGAATAGTGTTAACTAAATTTTGAATTTTATAACATTATTATTCATCTTACACATTTCTAGAACATGGTATAAGAACAAAATAAATTTTTCGGGTAAAATAAGTATTTTTCAAATAATGCATTTTTGCCGCCTTTTGATGGCGCACCCACTTTAAATCTAGTTTTTGACATGTTTATAAGATCAATTTTACAAAATAAAATTCTTCTTTGGAATCAGGATATACAAATTTACATTAGATAACGTTTTGATATTTTTCCGATAACTTTCATATTTTAATGAATAGTAAAAACACACTATATTTTAATTAAAAACAACTTTTTCGTCGTAATATCTTATGTGGTTAAATTATAATATTGAATGGTTTTAAAGTATATATAGAATTTATTTTTACCATCTAATATAATGTATGTCATTAGCATTGATTTTACCTTGAATTCGTAGGTTAAATCAATTCAATCTTTTGCAATGTTTTAAAGAAAAACCTGTTTTCATTCGACAACGAGATTAATTTTAATTTAATTTCTGCATCTTTTGTGTATTGAATTTGGAAAAATTGATTCTATATTTGGAATTAGTGGATCCAAATTATGTTAATAAGCTACTTTTTATTTTTGGGAATTATGAATAGTAACTACGGTAAATTTTATTTACCATAGTTAAAGGTAAATCAGGTAATTAAGGGTAAAAATATAAGATTATAAAATTACCCTAATACTTGGAAAAATCCTATTGGATGGCTAAAAGTAGAACCATATTACCAAAGGGTCGGATTAGATTCATTTTATGGACTTTTTTCCATGAATATAATTTAATTATTATTAAAACCAATGAATGTGACAACATGTCAGTTTCTTAAATATTATAAGTATAATAATTTTAATTTAGTGAAAAACTTTATGAAACTTAAAACATTAATAGTCTCCAGAAATATAATAAAATTATCTACATGATAGGAATTTATTTAGAATTTTTAGGGATTAAATAATTATCATTTATTATGACACAATGATGATACAGTAATTGTCTTATTAATGAAATATTGACATAATTGATGTTATAAATGCCAAAATAAATGTAATTTTAGACGTTTTATGAAATACACTAATTTTATAGGTTAATATGAAATGTTATTGTTTATTTAAGTAAAATTTTCCGAACTTATCATTCTGTTATGAATTTCATAAAAATCATGTACCAAATAGTGTCAAAATTGACATAAATTAGTTTTTTAAACAAATATTATATTATTAATTGTTATTTAATTCCTAAAAATCTAAAGTTCGTTCAAATGACTTAGATAAGGATAGATTTATTAATAATAAACAACTTGGGGTTATTTTGTCTTGTTATGGTAAGTTTATTAACCATATAGTGTAAGAAAACAAAAAGACACGGTAAAAGTTAAATTATTTAACTTAGAGTTAAATCTAATCGATAAGGTTAAAATAATAACCTAAACTTGTCTAAATCCTATTGGAAGAGAGGATTTCGATCCATCCCCACTTTATTTTATAAATAAGACCGTTTGGAACCATTATAAACCGAATTTGACCATAATATAAAATAATATTTTGAGATTTTCCTAAGGTGCCCCTCTCCTCCCTTATAAAAGGGCACCTCCTCCCTCTCCTCCTCACACCAATTTGAGCATTCAAGCTCGGCCAAACCCTGCCAAATTCCTTTATCCACTTCCCTAGTATCATCCTAGAGGTCCTGGTCTTCTTCAAAGACCATCCTTAGTTCTTTAAGTGGAGGTTAAGTGAAGGCGCGTCAAAAAGAGGTAATATCCATTACCGTTCTTTTTCAATTTCTTTCTTCTTCAACTTCTTCTTATTTAGTTGTTTCATGATAAAGTAATAACATCAGTATTTCTTATATACTGATATGTTATTATAAATATGAAACAACTCTAATTAACCTTCTATCCATCCTACGGAAAAAGGAAATCACCGCGCGTGCGTACGTACGAAATACTGTCTCCACGCCGTGGTGTAATCTATTTTCCACCACCACATTAATTGGATGGGTATAATGGTGTAATGAGTAACTATATATGATTATTATAAAGTGATATTGATACTGAAATAGTATACATACACTTCAACACAATTCCACGACCATGGGAACGATATCATCGCTCGTGCGTACGTACGGACTACCGTCTCTATGACACGATGAGATTCATTATTCATGTTAACCATTCCAGAATGATTATAAAGTATATATAATGAATAATAATGAAATATATGACATATTAAATCTACTTGATTTATGTATATATATATATATATCATCTACTTACTTCCATTCAATACAATAAGGAAAGGAAAACAGCGTTCATGCGTACGTACGGACTACCGTCTCCATGAACGGTGTGTTTCTTTTAATTTATCTATCTATTATATATATATATACTGAATATATATGATATATAAATCATATTTTATATTCTAGAAGTAAGTAAATCATGATATAAAGTAATAATAATGTCAAGAACAACAAGTCCAAACACCTACGATAAATGAAACGATTTTACCCAAAACGCTTCTTTAACATGGAATTTACAAACGAACGTGTAATATAAAGTCATAAGTGAACCATATATGATATCATAACAATGATTATGACTCTGGAATAAGTCAATGACATTATTTAAATCATTATACATGAGGTTCGGACACTTACAAAGCAAATCGGACCTATGGTAAGGGAAATATCACAATCTCATTTTTATCCGAGATGGTTTATAGTTTAGTATTTACTGGGGTGTATTTTATCATACAAATACATGTTTACTCAATATGTAATATTATTTACATCCACCTACAATTTTTTAAATCCAATTTTACCCTTCGGTGGGTTTTTAGTAAAAGATATTAAAGGAATATTTTGTCGTTTTTCGTACAAGGTACTTTTTGACTTTTCCGACAAAAGTACGAGAAGAATGTTTTTTTAACTTATACGGCATGAATGGATTTTTAAAAAATTATTTTCAAGAAGCTTCCTTTTCAAGTTTTCAAGTTTATTTTTAATCAACTTCTATTAGTTTAAAATTGTATGACATGTTAAGAAAGGAAAATTGTTTTTTATGTAGAAAGTATATTTTCATCAAGAACGGAGTTCAAGTGTTTTATCAAAATTATTTTCCATCTAAGATAATATAGGGTTACGTTTTTATCCCTGTTATTAAATTGATTTGATTATGTTGTGATGGAGTTATTTTTATGAATTCCTTTATCTTATATGAATTGTTTTATGATGTCATGTTGTTTAAGAATCCCATTTTTATGACATGGGTTATGCTACGATGTATGATTTGCGATTTTGTGGCACACATAAGAATGGTTTCATTATGAGATGGGTGGGACCTATATATCCCTCCAATGCATTGGGTAAAGATTTTATATCTCATGAGATAGACATGGCTGCAACGGTAGGTTATACCGGTTCAGTGAAACAGGACTGAAACGAGGAGTTAACTCGGTTCAGAAAGGGACTTTGTCCACTAAGATAGTCTTGGCAATGAGTCTTGACTAATAAGAAATGATTCTCTATGATTATTTGTGTATGCCAAAAAGTTTCATGTTTTAATTTATGATTATTGGAATTTCATTTCGCAACTATGATTTATCCCTTGTTATGAAATTATGCTCTCTTTTGCAGGTTAAGATTTCCAAAATGTTATGTTCTTATGAATATGATGTGATTGTTATTTCTTTTTTTTACACTTACTGAGCATTTGAGCTCACCCTTTTATGTTTTCTTTTCCCTGGGATATAAATAATGGTTTTAGGAAACAAAAGGGAAGATCTTTATGGGATATGTTGAAGATCTTTCACCACGATTAGAAGATTATATTTCGAGTTTCCAAAGACACTAAACTATTACGATCCTTGTGTGTGTGTTTTTGTTATGTACTAAGTATTCCACAAAAGTAATGTAATGTCCATGTACGTCAGGCTTCGGGTCTCTACACCCACGACCTCCCCCCTTGCACACCTGCACCTTTACCACTAAGCCATTTCATTTTTTTCTCTATTTAATGATATATCTATTTATATATATATAGTTATATTTATTCGCATATTAATATAGATTGATATTAATACAAATATATTTAGTTATATAAATACATATATATTTATTCATATATTAATATATATATATATATATTCATATGTTAATATATATTAATATTTATTAATATTTATATATATATAGTTATATTTATTCGTATTTTAATGTAGATTCATATTAATATAAATATATTTAGTTATATTAATACCTGTATATTTATTCATATATTAGTATATATATATTCATTCGTATATTAATATATATTTATATATATATTTCTAGTTATCATTTTTTATCCATATATTTATTTGTATATTAATATATATTTATAAGATTAGTTTTTAATACATTTATAAAATATGTTTTTTATGTGTGTTTATAAATTAATAAATAAATACATATATACATATATACAACACACACACACACACACACCCACACACACACCTATATATTTACAAATAAATACATATACATGTGTATTCGAAAAGCTATAGAATGTTAAAACGACCATAACATCTAATGAAAAAGCCTTTTTCAACTCCACAACCTGTCAAATAGAAGAAAATGAGGAAATATTTGATATGATATGCGGTACAGGCCTAACGGACATCCAGATCAGAAGTTATACTTGTTTGAATGTTAACAAATCGTGGTATCCTGACTAAAAACTCAGTTTTGTAGGTCTTTTCGACCTTTTTTGTACTCGACAAATGTGACAAAAGGTTACCTTTGGGTCACTAGCGTGTAGAGCCCATCACAGGCTTCGATTTGATATGATGTAGAGCTCAAACAGACACCCGGATCAAAAGTTAAGGTCGTTTGAAGTTTGAGTTACATTTTCAACTTATTTTAGTTATTTTATAATATTTTTTGATTTTTTGTGTATGCAAATTGTTACTAAAAGATTATTAATCGATGATAATTAGAAAATTATTAATTAATAATATTTTGTAAAATATTTTAAAGCCATTTTCACTAAATGTTTTATATATTAAATGTAATAGTCTATTTATACTTATCTAAAACATATTAAAAAAATATATATTATATTTATATCAATATAAATATACTTTTATAACAATATATTATTTTTCATGATTTTTTTTGAAACATAAAATTTATCAGTGCTAGGAAAAAGTGCTGATAACGCCCCCCTTTATTAGTGCTACTAAAAAATTATGATAAATAGGTCCCCATTAACAGTGCTAAACAAAGTCCTTATCAAAGGGGGGGCCTTTATGAGTGCTAAAAAAAGCGCTCATAAAGGGTCACTTTTAACAGCGCTTTTTTTAGTGCTGTTAAAAGTGTCCCTTTATCAGCGCTTTTTTTAGCACTGATAAAAGTCCCCCTTTATTTGTGCTTTTTTAGCGCTGTTAAAAGGTGGCGCTTCCCTTGCCCATTTTTGTAGTAGTGCTTGGTGATATGTTCGTGAATGTCTAACTGAAATGTTGTAGTCACATATTCATGCTATGATTCATGTTCTTTTTATCATGATATGTCTATTATTTCATTGCTCATGAGTATATGATATATATCATGTTCTTATTAATATTGCTCAAGATCAGATGTCAATTGTTTCACTTGTTTTCCTTACTGAGCCTTATGCTCACCCTTTCCTTTGATTGTATGTCTTCAGATTATGAGATGCAGTAATTGTACACAGGATGAACTTTTCAAGAAGATTTTCAAGGGGATTTAAAGGAGTGTTTATGTTTTCATGTATTTATTCTTGATTTCCAAGACACTAGAATTTAAAGATCAACTGTTTGTAAAATGTAATGAAAAGTTATGTATTAAAAAGGTGGGATGCTATATAACACCCGAATAAGAACAAATCGTAAGGTGTGCGATGGTGACAGACTCTTTGGGGTGGCTCGGATAACGTTGCTTGGGTGACAATATCTATTAACTTCCACTTCTCCTATAGTCGGTTCCCCTCATGCTTAATGTGTTCGAGCTCGGCTTAGGCTTGGTCAAGAGAGAAACTCAATGATGTCCCCTCCTTTCTGATCTCCGACAAATGGGCTTCGTACGGGGCAAGTCTGCTAGATGAGGGCATCGCTTCCTTTGTCTAATTAAATTGGATTTGTCAAAGTCCTATATTTATCCAAATCATGTGATCACTGTTCAACTGCTATATTATCAACGGTCATAATTCTTAACATAAAACCAATGAGTTCACATTTTATATAACCATAATAAGGAATTTAATTAGACCAAGATGAATTTTCATTAATGATAGTTTGGATCGTTAAACATGATCCATCTCATCCCCTAGTCCAGTGTGTCCACACCTCATCTGGAGGTCACCTTGACTTGGAGGGGTACAAGTCATAAAGTTTCATCATAAAATGTACAAGAATACTCGCACATAGGTGAGGGGGTCTTAGGATTGAAATATACAACTGATAAATTGGACGGGCATGCGCTTATACAAATTGAATTAAAATGACAATACAAAAATTGTATTAAATTGACTACTTATTACAAACATCACATACTGTAATAAAAAATTAAATGAAATTAACCAGGCATATAAGGATTCAGTTCATTGCTCAAGACCAGTCTGTATATAAAGTAATTGCACGATAAAATTTAATTGTAATAAATTTAAATTTGAGATATTAAATGTAAATTAGATTAATTAAAAAATTCAAATAATTTATTTCCTTTATTCCACATATTAATTAAATTTCAATTCCATAAATTAAATTAATCAAATAATTTAATTTAATATCGAAATTAAATTAATTATTTTAAATAATATCACTAATATTATTTTTAACCAATAATTAATTTTCAGTTAATTTAATTTAATGATGAAATTAAATTAATTATCTAAATTAATCAACGGTGGAATTAAGATATATTTGGGGCCTAAAAATATCATCCTGCCGGTTGGGAGTTGGTGTGAACCCACCTAAACCCGTTTCGGGTAGGGTATGCCACCCAAGACATTTGTTGGTCAGGAAAACCCCATACAGAGTGAAATCATATCAGGAAGACCCATTCTGATCCATTTTGATCCATTTTGGGTTGCTTCATACCCGTTTGGATCCAATCCGGTTGCTCGAAATAGTTACCTCACGTGGAGGGGGTCCAATCACAATGCAGGTGGACTGCATGGGAGTAGTGGCAGCCCGACTACAGCGATTAGGATTTCGAGGTTGGTGGAAAACTAGGGGAGGTAGACTGACAATTGATTTTGCATCCCATACAGTGCGGCGGCCAGGAAGGCGCGCCTGTGGTCCTTCACTTGCGGAACCAGGTGGTGCACAGGGGTGAGGGGAAGGGGTTGTTGCACAGTTCGGATCCGGCAGTGGCTGGCTATCGCGAGGCAACGCCGAGAGGTGCGGCCAGCGGTTTGGTCAGGATCCGCTGTAGCCATAGGAGCTGGCTTGCTGAGGAAGACCAGGTGGGTGGAAACCGAGAACGACTCAAAGGGGGTCCCACTCGATTGGGATTGGATCCTTCTGTAGGAAGCATCCTATTATTTTATTATATATTATTTCATGCTTCATCAGGAAGAAAACCAAGTTGGACAACATGACATCCATTATTATTATTATTGGGTTTTCTTCCAAGGGAATCACATTGAATATGATAGATGCTCATGTTTTTAGAACCATAGATTCCATAGGAATCAGATGAAAGGGAACCTTTATTATTGTTTTATTCAATCTTCGAAGGGAATAAATCCCTCATAAAAAAAAACAAAATTGATCTGAACAGTATGGTATTGGAACCAGATTCCGATCAAAACATGACTAGAAATTAAAAGTTCGTCAGAATTAATCTCAAAATTATAAAATGAACAAATATATAAATATATTATTCTTTAATTTCCAACTACACCATCTTGTTTTCGATCTATACCAAAAAATTTGGATGAACATAACTTGGTCATCCGGTATCAGATCAATGCGCGACCTGTTCTATTGGGACCGATTTGAAGCTCTCTACATAATTTAATGAAAATTAAGTTTTCTTTGACTCAAAAAAGTCAAACAATCTCTCTGATACTAACTGAAGGTATCGATGTGTGCAGCGGAAACCTGTGGGCGAAGAATTTTAAAATTTTCATCTCTAGAAGAACTTTAATTCATCGTCTCTAATGAACCATTCCACGATAATGGTCTAAGAATATCATGCACATTAAATGAACACAAAATAAATAAATAAAATGTGTACTTTGGATGATTCACAACGTGTTCGATTGCAGTTTGTCATCAACAATCGTTGCTTGAAGGATTTGAATCCAAACCCCTCTAGATCATCTGCACACTCTTCATGAATCTTCATGAACATTGATCGTCGAATTCCAAGTGCTAGCCCAGAGCTTTGACGATTCATTTGACATCACTACGATCACCTCAACTATGTTCTAAAGATCCATAGAGACTTCCTTGGATCAAATTATTGAATAGTGACTTTCTCTCTCAAGGATTCAAGAGGAGGAGAGAGGATCTCTAAATATATTGGAAAAATGAATTCCCTTGCACACTAGATATGAGATCCTTATGTACTTATATAGTGCATGTGAGATATACACAGTTAGGGTTCCCGACTCCCATATATCTGCCATCCACACAATAAGTAATAAATATATAATTATGATGAACCAACTACATCATTTATATTATTTATATTTTATAACATACTTGTAATATATATTTAATATATTATGGGATAAATCTGATTCATTAACTCAACTCGTAATTCCTACTAATATTAAATAAACACTAAATATTAAATATAATATTCTTTCATATAATGTTATTTCATGTAATTACATAAATACTTGTAATTAATTATATTAATAAATCCTATCCTATTATTCTATACTTGAATAATAATGAATTCATTTATATATCAGTGTTTAATAAATCTTCAACAACTCTCGGACCCTATGGCGGGGCCCACCACGACCTATATACCAATTCATCACAATAGAAAATAATATTGAAATCGCTATTGTATGTGACCCTCTAGTCCCTTATCTTGATAGCATTGAATTATATTTACAGACCCTCTAGTAACCCATTATAGCCTCTAAAGAGACAAGGAGTAGTCATAGCAACGACAACCAACCTACGTACATGCACTATGAAATATAATCTCTTTTTCATATGATATCACATAAAGTAGGTTGTACACTTGTGTAATTGTCCTTTTATAGCTTTTTTATTTGTTGATCTAACTGGATGGACTTAAAATCTTCTACCATGACCATGGATTTAATGAAGGTACCTCCATCCTAATCAACCAGGCCAGAGATATCACTTCAACAACTTGGATGAGAAAAATTATATCTTGATCATTAATTCAATGCCATGCCTCAAATAACACAACCAATAAAAACTACCTCTCCATGACATCATCATCATTGTTATTATCTTACATCAATGTGTATGATCAAATGGAATAAATTGATAATGATCTCATGTTAGGAGACCAATACACATGTCTATAGAGAGGAACAACCAATGACACTTGAAACATGTAGTGTTCCTATTGGAGAATATGTCCTTATTATATCACATACCAGAGACCACCAAGTGAGAACTTCATGAGAAAAAGTCTCAATGCTTATGATCCCCTAGCACCTAATAGTCAAACATCAACTGTGTCAATTCAGTCTAATGTATCTTGACTATAGAAAGTATATTTATGATTAATGTCATAGTATCTTGAGGTTCTCATTATATTATGGGATCTACTATAATATTTTGATATGACAACTAATATATGGTAATTACCACCTAATAGTGTATGAAAATATGTCAACACTACAATGGTATGTTTACAACATGAATAACTCACTTTACGCATGGTAAGGTAATCAAAATTACTTCATTGTTGGGTCTATAGAACCCACTATTAAAACACATACATCACTGCTTTCACCAAATAATTCATCCAATATACTTTGGTTGTAATTTTGGAGTAAAAACACATTATTTACTTCACCCATAAAGTCTACTAGTATATTATTGTAGCACCAATAGAATATTTTCAGCATATCCCAAAAGCTAATAGGGAGAAGGCATACATTACTTCCCCCAATCAAGAACCATGTTGGTATATTCCAACGGGAACATGAGGAATGGGGCTGGCACATATACCAACTCTATCATAGGAATGTGAAAACTTTCCAATTCAAATTTTAGAAGCCCATCAGTATATCTTGGATGTAATAGAGTGACATGAATACATCCATGTCCACATTCTATAAAGTTTTCAACATATCATGGTAGTTGTAATAGTCAGGGGTTAGGAACACACTCATTCTCCCACCACCAAAGTAGCTCATAGATCCACTTCAAGGGATACTCAGGAGTAGGTAGAGATTATTACTCTCATCCAAGAGTGTCTTCCGCACACTCTCCTGATAAATACACAACAAGATCAGGTGCACATTCTCATTCCAACTAGAGATCATAGACCCATTATAATGACCACTTTAGGACATGTGTGCATTACTTCCATAACCATACAATTTTTTTGCACATAATGGAAAAAATAGGATTCACCAAGGTTAGATACCACACATGAAATTATTTTTTCACAACATGTAACTCCAACCACCCAATGAAGAATGTATAATAAAAATTCTCACCAAAAGTTATTTAAAGTCTTGAATCAGGGTCAAATCCATACTCTCCTTGATTCTGGTAATCTTGAGACCATCAAAAATATATAAATGGAAGCTCATGATTATGTTGACTTATTTATAGATCAAGGAAGCTGTAGTTTTAGTTGTTAATTTTTTTCCCTGAAATTTCTCTACAAGCGACCCTAGAGGTCATCCCCATAGCATTTACGAAGAAATCCTCCTTCATGGTCATACTAAGAACAATCAGGAGGACTCTTTTCATGAGGTTTACAGTGAATGAAATTATTGTGGCCAAAAGACCAATGGAAAAGAAATTCCTCCCCTTTCTATTTTCCTTCTCGGAGTTCCACCCCATGGAATGTGTTTCAGGACTCCTCCTTATGTCTAGAAATTGATCTATGAAGGTAGTCCCCCACATGATGGTGTTCTTTGTGAAGGTCCTCCCTGTAATGATCTTAATTTCAAAAAGAAATCCCTCCCCTTGTTGAATTAACTATCAAAAAGCCTTCATATCATGAATCTCTTAATAAGATGAGGTCATCCATACTTGATGACCTGTCCTCGATAAGATACATTATTTATCATAAAAAAGTTATATTAAAGAAATAGTCATTATCCAAACCACCCTTGGACCACTTAACATCTATTATAATAAGTAATATTCCATCCAACCCTTCCTTATATGATAAAAAAGCTGGGAAATGTCCCTATTGGTCAGAGTAGGTAAAGAAATCCCTCAAAAAGTTGACGATAACACATTTTTTATAAGGAAATGGATGACTGAAGATAACATAACAGTCATCCTATGGCCCCTAGCCACCCCTCAGTATATCATTTTGAAGACTTTGATAAAGGATTTCATGCATCATATTTGTTTAAATATATGGATGAATCTTCTCTAATTGAAAGTAAAATTCTTATCTTGTGAAGGATATTCAAATCATCTCAAGGTGATAAAAAAATTTAGCTAAAAAATAGACTGGGTGGCCCTTTAATTTGTATGATCCCCAATATTGGGAAGAAACATGAAAAAATTCATCATAAATTCCTTGATTCTTTGGAAAACCTACATTAGTTGATCATTGAATCCCCATTAGATGTATATATCAAAGGATGGGGTGAACACTGAGCATTGATTTTACTTCGCTCCCCAATAAGAGGAGCCCACCAAAAGTGACATCATGCAATATCACTAATTTGGGCTGATTCTTTGAATCATGTTTTCCCACAATAGATGTTATGCTCAAGAGGAATCGACCATAATTGAATTCAAAAAACATTGGGGCCTATGAGAGAAAACCATTGAAAATATATTACATCAAGAATTTGAGAAGATTGAGAAATCTTATCATTTGAGGAGATCCAAACCTTGAGTGGTGACATTTCCCTCAGTAACAACTAGTTCATGTTCAGAACATGAATTTCACCCAACTCATGTTTGGACAATGATCCACAAGAACAAGGGGGTAGCTGTGATTACTACAGCAACAACAATCTAAGATTCACACCATCTTATTGTGATAGGGTTATTTTTATCTTAGCTGACTCCTTCAAGGTCATTAAATCTTGTCTAAAATTTTTCAACAATGGATCAAGAGAAACTCTAGCATATAGCGATAAGGTAATGTTTACCTCAACCTTCTCCCGAGTGAAGATCGGTCTTTTATATCTTAGGAGGTGTGCTGGAAAATGAGCCCTAATCATTTTTCTCACATTATACCCCACCTTTATCCTATGGAACATGTATAATTTTTTTAGAGACTCTCTTCAGACTACACATTGAAAAATAGCCTCATGATAATCTTGTAAGGGAATGAAGAAGTGGTTTATCAAGAGGGAAACTACCCCTGAAGATCATGAATTCTCACCCAACAGATTCACGAAGGCCGACCATCCCTCCTATCATTACAATAGTGATGAGATGTTTGTGATACACTATACATTAGTTAATGTCATCATCATTATAACTTCAGATGCTAAAAACATGAATCCATTTTAGAATAATAGGATGATGATGTTTCATTTCAAAACATGGTCCACACTGAAATGACTAAAGAATCTATGCATACTAAAAATCAAAGGCTAAATAAAAATTTTGTAACACCCTAAAATATTGAGCTAACACATCTATTTTACGTACTAAATAATGGAAAGGGTAAATTTGTGCCTATAACTCCCCTATTTTCTAAACAAGTCAACCCTCTAATGATTGAGGAATGGTTATCTTAGTATGTGGTTGAAATAAAGGAGTTTATGAGGCTCAATTAAAAATATATAGAGAAAATATTTCCACTGGGTATGTTCTTCATGAAGAGCCTCATCTTACTATTTCAATATATCTAACTTAATTGGAAGAGATTCTCATACCAGTAGAAGTAGAGCCAATACATCCTCTTAAATTGGGATCTAGAAAAACAATATACTTGGATCTAATGGTATAAAGATGTTAGAAGTTCCCTCTATTAGGATAATAGGTAAAACTAAGTTAGTAAAACTACATAAGGATATACTATATTGGTTTTTAGCTAAAAATGTAGGAAGGGGCACAATGTCAGGATTCACCTGTTTCTTTCCTTACTCAAGCACATACTCTTCTATACATCCCATCAAAGCTCATTGTCACTATTGAGTCAATGACATTCTGATTATAGGCTCTGAAAGGATGTAGTGTTCCAACATAGCTATAAATGAAGTCTTACCTTATTGGGTAGATGAAACTATTCCACCACCCAACTTTAGGATTCCTACATTTCCAACATTCAATGGATTGGGGGACTCAAAATAGTACTTGAAACATTTTTTTGTTGTACAATCCCATTTTGGGTACCCTTGAGTAGTAAGAAGCATCCAAACTCAGGTGCTTCAACTAGACTATATAGGGAATAACATTTTTTTGGTATAATGGCTTATCAGCCAGGTATATCATAGGATGGAAAGACCTATACATAAATTTTATTTATCAATTCATCTATACACTACAAAAAACAAACATCATAGTTCTCTCATGTTTCAAACAATATGAGAATGAGAGTTTCAAAATTCATTTCTAGAGGGAAGGTTTAACCTACTCTATGTACCTTCAACTTCCTCAAGAAGAGTTATTGGGACACTTTATATAGTTCATCCATGATAAATTTTAATCATTACTCATCCCTGTAAAAAATCCATGTGGGTTTCATGAACATGATTTAGTTGTGAAAATAATGAAGGATTATGTTTGATGAATTGAAGCCAAGTCTCAACAAATTCCAGAAAATCTGGGGAAGAGAATAGGTAAAGTAAAAACTACATCCATTACACTCAATATAGTTTATATACCAGCTCCAACATTCAATCATGTGCAGTATCATGTGGAAGATCCTCCTGAAAAAACAACCACAATAACAACCTCAACCAGATATGAGAAAAGATCATAAACATCTTATATAAGATGACCCAAGGAAATTTCTTTATTACTTTTAAGATGAATAGGTACCCAAATACTTCATTGCATCTATGGAGAAAACTTTTCAGATATTTCCAGATGCTTGAAGGCCTGATTAAGTTGGTATTAGTGATTTCAAAAATTATTTCCCCTTTCATTAAACATTGGGGAACACCATCCAGGAGTGATTTGGTTTTAAGGACATCCTCCAGAAAATGGTGGGTTCTTGATAGGTAAAATTAATAAATCCACCTTCACATGTGGCATGTGTTTCTACCATTTATCTAGAGGAAGTTACTGAGAGGAAATAAGTTAAAATTAATAGTTCACTAAATTCTATGATTGGATGATAAGAAATATAATCAATCAAACTCATGGTATCCTCATTGCATGGATAAGTCATCTAGTTGTTCCATCAATATCTATTTCCAAATTGTGACTATCCTTATTGATATCGAAATATTTAAGATCCAATATTCTAAAATATAGTGTAACAATAAAGTCAATATTCAAGTACCATATGATAAAATCATACCAGTGCCCAAGAAGGTATTAACACTCTCAAATTTCATGCATACAACATTCAAAGGATGGGCATCTCCCCACCAAACAGTATCCTCATAGAATGAAGATTTTTTAATTGGTTATATAAATTAAATAAATTTAATATACCTATTGTATGATTTTTTTATGTTTATGAAATCGATTTCACCACACCTAATCAGGGATCCATAGGCGGAGGCTACAAGAGATGATGAAACAGAGGAAGGAACAATCATGGACGAACCCAACACATTCCTCTCAAATCCATATATTGCATCGAATCCCATAAGAAATAACTTTAGTAAAACCTAGATCATGGAGAAAGTATATCATCTATCAAGATTCTTCCAAAACCAATTTTTTGGGGGACTGGCTAGAGATTTATAATAGTTCAATCATGGCAGACACGTGGACAGACTAGTTCAACCCAATATATTAGTGACAGGGGTTCCTTTAACTTATATTCAAATTCTAGAACCATATATATAAAAACATCATCCCCTAATTAATGTTCTAAAAAGAAACCCAACACTGGGAATTTTTAACCCTTAACTCAAAAATATGATATGTTAAAACAGTTAGTAATGGCCCCAAACAAGATTTCAATCCTGGATACAATCAATTTATCAAAAGATCAACAGGAAGCACTTATGAAGGCCATGTTAATCCCTCAACAGTTGATGGCGAGGTAATTGTTGCTATAATATATCGTGAAGAGACAAATTCCATAGAATTTCACACAGTCCTGTCTTTTATAGAGTAGTAAAATGATATTGTTATAAAAGGACACATGGGTCCCTTATATGTCTCTAGAAAACTAGATGACATTTTCATTTGATGAGCCTTCATTTAAAATGGATTAGGAATCAACCTCATTTTAGTTTAGACACTCTATTTATTAGGCTAAATAAAATATAATTTTTTTCTTCTATGTTAACACTTTATATTTATAACCATAGTGAGTTGAAATCTCTCCGAAAAATAAATCTCAGAGATCAATTTTTTTATCTTGTATCCAACTTTGAACTCTCGGTTATTCGAAAGGATACAACATTCAATGTCCTTCTAGGGAGTCCATAGTTTGTTAAGCCTGCGGTAGTCCCTTGATTATACCATAATTGTATCAAATATTGTGTTCATGGATAAATTAGGACATTTTTTGTTGATAAATCTCCATTTGAATCTTATGAGTCCTAATACATTGACACATGGTTCTATGGAAGATATGACAACTCGAGATTGATGACACCCCTCAGTTTATTACTCCAAATCGTTTGTAAACAACCCCAAATTACATATTTAAATAGTTTTTAAATGAATATTTATTGACCATCAATCCAATCAAAGCCACAAGTTCATATTTGGGTATGTTTTAATAATCTATCATGATATCAGTCACATTAGCTAAACCCGATAATATATAATAAGTAGATAATCTCCATAAAATTGGAAAAGTTATAGGTGAAAATTCACTTTTTTTTCCAAGGTCTCAGAAGACCCATGCATCCTCAATTGAATCCGAAGAGGCTCTCATATTTCTAATGAAGAGTGAGATCACCCTTTCTTCATCTTTTGAATGTTGGGATATTTATAACTCTTTTATCTCTGAAGATACCCTATCATCACCCATTACTCCTCATATTGGTGTAGAGGAAGAAGAAGATGAGGATCCCAGAAATGCCCCTCCAATATTTGAGGAAGGTGTCTCCACTACTATTAATGAGCTCTAGAAAGTAAATATGGGTACAAAAGGAAGATCCATGACCCACATTGATCACTTAGGCCTTGTCTTCCATAGAAAAAGAGGGGTATATATTTTTTTAAAGAATCATCAAGATGTGTTCACATATAATTATATACAAATTCTAGGCCTCAATATCAATGTGGTTACCCACAACCTGGGTTTTCTAGAGGATCACTATCATAATATCAAATCTATAAGATTGCATCTAACTTATGCTACTATGTTTGAAACTGAATTTGATAAACTTATCAAATAAAACTTTATTTTTTAGGTCTAATACCTAAAATGGATCTCTAAAATTTTTCTAGTAAAAAATAAGAATGGTCATATTGGATTTTTAATTGTCTTCAGAGATCTCAACCAAAATTATCCAAAAGGTGATTTCACAGTTTCAATTACAAAACATCTAACTGATGTAGCTGTCAAATATCAAGCACTCTCCTTTATAGATAGATATTTAGGATACATCCAAATCTGAATTGATCCTAAATATTAAGATATTATGGATTTTAGGGTACCCTAAGGAATATACTACCATCGGGTAATACCTTTCAATTTGAAGAATGTTGTCACCACATATCAACATGTTATGTGCTGTATTTTGAAACCCTTCTTGGGGAAGACTATCGAATGTTGCATCAACAATATGGTGGTAAAATTACAATATTGTTATGATCTTCTTTTGTATCTTGATATCATTTTCAAAAATCTAAAACAATAAATCTTGGAGATTAACCCCTTAAAAATCACATTCAGTGTCACCTTAGGAATGTTTCTCAGCTTCATAGTATGTCACCATGGCATTAAAGTCAATCATGATAAAACCAAGTCCATCCTTGTAATGTAATTTCCTTGAAACCCAAAATATTTGAGAGGGATTCTATAATTACTCAGCTACATCTAACGTTTCTTATAAATCCTTTTAGTAAATTTTTTACCCTTCACTAGACTAATGAAGAAGGGAGTCACCTATCAATGGACTGATGGTTTTCAAAAAGCTTTTGGAAGTATCAAGAAATGCATTTTGAATCCACTAGTATTAATGAATCCTATTGAATTAAATTCAATCATTATATATGTGATATCCATAGAGTGATTACTAGGTTCTTTTTCACACAGATGAATGATGCATGGAATGAGAATGGCCTATATTATCTTCGTAGAGCTATGCATGGAACTGATACTCAATATTAAAATATCGAGAAAAAATTTATTCAATTAATATTTTAAGTTTAAAAACTATGGAACTACCTGAAAAACTATCATGAACTAGTATAGGATGCCATCTGAACTGACACTTGGCCCGATCTATGTCAAGGCCCAAAGGGCATTCTCGATCCCCATGAGCTGGAAACTAGTGTCAGACATCAATGATAATCCAGAGGTAACAATTTATGCAATAGAATAAATAGAATGTATAAATAATCCATCAAAATGATCATGCAGCTGCAGCCAACAACAAATAAAAAATCTTTGTGCAAACTGATCCAAATACAAATACAACAGATTGAAATTGAAACTAAATAGTTGAATGATATAAACAAAAACTAAAAACAGAATGGAAAAAATGCATTATCCATTTGGCCTCAATGTCACCACCATCCACAAGACTGAACTTCCCTTGGAGCTAAATCAAAATATAAAACCTACAAAATAGATTGGGTCTACCGACACCAAATGGTAAAAGTCGGGTGTGATCTTCACAAATCAGTAGGCAACCACCAAAGAATCTATATTCTTATGTTCTTGAAAACGGTTCATTAACACTAGATTTAAATACATATATAAAATAGGTTTCTCAAGTTTTAATAACTAATGCCAATTTTATTTTAAAAAAATTACACACCATAATTATAGTTTTGAAAATAGGTTACTATTTTATAATTATAACAGAAACCAAAACCCATGCAATCAATACCAAGATGTGATAAAAATTAAACAGAAAGAATAAAAAAGAAACCAAATATAGTAAAAGGTAAACAAAAAATTAAAATTAGTAACCATGGGAATTTCTTAAAAATCCCTATAGCGATCCCTGGAAAATTAGAGTCTGATCCACCTGTCGGTGTATGGTGCATCTCCATATTCTATAACCAATTGGCCACTCTAAACTAGACAATCTATTGCCACTACCTACCTAGACTCTAATCCATTCAATTGGTACCAACCCATATAATTAGGGTTTATAGGAAACCATCAATCAACCCTATAAATATTCCTAGGAACCCTGTGGTAATAGTACAATATGTATGTAGGAAGCCCTCATATATGTGAATCACCTTATCTGTCATCCCCTCAATTGCCTACCCCAAAGACTAGAACCACCTATACAATAACCCACTAAGGTAAGTTGTCAATAGGGTTGACCATCCAACAATAAACCAATCACAAGTGAAAACTAGGGTGTCAAATCACAGAATATTTCAAAACATTTCACAAAAAAATTTAGAATTCCAATCATCTTCACATCGTACAATTTTTAAAACAAAACTCCCAATACATCTCATGTGCCAAATGGGCCTTACAATTCTAAAACAAAAATAAATTTACAAAGATGCTTCCACATTATTTTCTAAAATCAAAAAAAAAAAGAAACCACTTTAATATATACAATTATAAACATGCCTCTACCTATCAAATTAAATTCCATTACTCATCACATGGAAAACTGTGATGAAAACACACAGTACACATAAAGGTGTTGAAAAATCTTTCTCTCAATTTAGAAACCAAACATTTCTCGATGTTACACACAGTTTATAACTTCAAATACAATTTTGAAACTAATTTTGTGGACTTTTTTAATCTAGGAACAATTATTAAAGCATTCAGACTTTGAAGAAGGAACGATGGATGAAGGGAGGTTAAGTGTTTTGAAATGTAGTTTTTAATCTCAAAAAATTCATCCAACACCATTATCATTTGATTTCCCATCCACGTGTTCACCCAGTGCACACATTTATATTCCCACATCAAATGGAACACCAAAAATATCCATGAACATACCAGAAACCAATTTAAGGAAACCACACAAGCACTATCATCAAAACAAAATCCACACACACAAGTGAAAAACCATAAAAATCACTAAAATCCACACATAGGGATCACATCATAATAAAAATAAACCAAAAACATGTACCAAAATCCAAAAATACCTTTAAACCACACATTTTTATAAAAAGTAACTAAGATTCATTTCACCAAAAACATTATGTGCATCTATTTAAAAGAATAATGAAAGAGGTCCTTTCAAAACCATTTTATTCAAAATTATATCAACATGAAGTCATCACAATAAATTAAAAAAAATACATTTTAATCATGAAAACAATTTCTAGAAATTATTTATATCACCAAATAATTGAATGGAATGGGTCAGAAATGAAAATAATGGAAATACCTACCTCAATGGTGTGCTAATGTGACAAAACATTGTAAGGAGAAATAATAGTCCCCAAAGATCAATTTTCACACCCTAAACATCAGGAAAAACAAACCACACATCAATCCTAAAATCCCGAGTTGGGCCAAAATGTAAATCCCCATAAGACTGCCGAATTAAACTAATAGAGGAATAGAGAAAGGAGAGAAAAATGGAAAAAACCCCGAAAAACATACCTATATTCAATGGATGAGGTGCCAAAGAGAAGGAGGTTTTGGGACCCCTTCGTCTGCCAAAATTTACCTAGAGGGGGGCCTTTATTAGGGATAAAAAGAGAGGATTTTATATTAGTTCATTTCTAACTTTAAAAATCTAGGTAGCTTGCATAGTTATGAAGCATGGTTTACCAAACGTTGTGCCAACTGTGCGGTAGCTTTTGTATAAGAGGATACCGACCGCACAACCAACCAAAACAGTTTGACATACCCTGCACAAACTATGTGGTATATTCTATTCAAAATTCCATACTTTCCACGTGATTACCTAGGTTGGGATGCACAGTTTCCCAAGTAGTGCACCCAAACCGTGAACAGGCCAAAAAGCTACCTGAAACATCCAAAAAATTAAAAAATTAATCTCTGATGCAACCTGAACCTAAAACCAAGGATCAAAGTCCAAACAAATAATTAAATAAAAAGATTTTAATGATCTGGATGTGATTCACTTGGTCTCTCATAATGACCCTCTCAGGTATATCCTCAATCATCCCAGGTTTACTGGATGCTTGGCATGGTTTTCGTTCATTTTACAATAGTTTGAAATTTAGTTCATATTTTAAAATGAAATAAGTGGATATGAACTAGAAAATTTTCATCCAGAGAATAAATTTGTAGAAAATTTACCATTAGACACTGCTTTACCCAACAAGAGGTCTTTTTTTGTCAAGGAACGCCCCTAAACATAGAAGATGTAATTTGACGATGCTAAAAAAAGCCTAATGGGGAAAATAATGGATGACCCCAAACTTAATAGAGTTATTTTAGGATCCATACTCATGTCTCCTTCTAGGGAAGTCCAACCTTAATCCTTATTGTACATAGAGGGGTTCACCAATAATGAGGATTAATATCAAGCCATCATTTCAGGTTTGGAATTAGAACTAAAAATACCAATATCCCACTAGATTGTAAAAGTAAATTTAGTGTTATTGATTAAGAATATCAATGGTGATTTTTCAATCAGAATGGAAGATATCATTACCCTTATTGGATATGTACAAGGGATGTTGGTGAAATCCCCCTCAGAGCAAACACTAACTCACATCATGAGCTTACAAAATGTATAGAATGATGAACTGCCTAATATGACTACATCCTTGGTGGATCAAGACTGGGAAACATCAACATTTCACATTGAAAAATGGTTTTACTGTTCATTGGTAACAACATGGAAGAGATCAATTAGGTTAATTCCATCCTCGAAAAATATGATGTTGCGAATGGATAGATGTCTCCCATGCTAGACTAACTTCTAAGTAGGATTCTTCCATCATATGGAGTAAGAAAATAGAAAATCAGATGATGGGAATTGAACTTTACCCTTTATGAAAACTAAATATCCCAAAAGGTCCTATATAAATGAGGCTTTAAAAGAGTCATCCTAAGATGTATTGAAGGAGGATAAAATCTCACTGCCATATAGGAACTCCATGCAGGTGCATATGGTTCTTATTATTTAGGGATCAAGGTTTCCCATAAAATCGAGAGGCTCGTGTATTTATAGCCTTCAATGAAATAATATTATATATAATTCAACATGAAATTTCATTATTATTAGATATATTCCAATTTCATCCATAAAATGACAAAATTGTTTCATACCACCAAATATTCATCGACGTTTTCTATTTTGGGAATAGATGTCATGGGGAAATATCCCCCATCATTAGTAAAGTGGTTAGTGTACATCCTTATTTCGACTGAATATTTTTCTAAGTGGTATAAGACTATATACCTTAAAGAATTTGGGACAAAGGTCATCAATTTTTTTCAAAGATAAACATTATTATTAGATTTGGTGTCCCTCATATAATACTGATAGATAATGGCACCAACTTCTACTCTTATGAACTGAAACAGTTGTATGAGAAATATGGTATTTAGTGTAACTAGACATCCTACTACATTTTAGTGTAAAATGGATAGATAGAGGCTTTCAGTAAAACCCTATTCAATATATTATATAAGATGATATACAAATATAATAAATCTTGGACTAATAAACAAATCCATGATTTGTGGGATTACTACACCACAACCCATAATTCCACCTGAGAAACATGTATTCCTTTGTCTATGGGACATATTATATTTTACCAATCATGATCCAATTACCTTTTCTCAAAATTTCCATTTTTTATGAGATATTCGTGGATGAGAAATCTCAAGACTGATTGGATGAGTTTGAACAACATGATGAAAAAATGTTGTGCACCTTACACCATTTGGAGGTTCACCAAAACTGACGTGAATGGAATTTAAACAAATTTTTTTCCATTGTTAATTCCTACTTGGGTAACTTGTATTGGATATCATAACCCCAATGATACATGGGAAGAATCCTCTATATCTTGAACTAAAATTGAAGGGAACTTATGCCATACATAAGGTCTACTCCAACAAATCATATTCCTTGATTACAATGGATATAAAGTGTATCACTCCCCCTACTAGTGTGATGCTTATAAATAAATATTTCTTATGTTCAAATTCCATGGTCCTAGATGAAATACCTTAAAAAGTATAAACACTGGTCAATGTTATGTGACCTTAAATTGAAGCAATTGGTTTTCTAGGTCACATGATGTTAAACTATAAGAAATCTTCCTTATCATGTAATGTTAAAATATATGAAATTATGATTCAAACATCATGACTTTAAACTCTATACAAACCCCTAGTCAAAGATCTATGACCATAAACTATAACAACCATTTGTCTTCACCATATGATGTATAATTGTGTGTCATCTATCATGGTCGTATGAGGTTAAACATAAAGACACCATCCTTTTCATATGAAAATAAACTTTATATTTTTTTTCTTCATCATAATGTTAGTCAAAGTCCTAGTTTCAAGTCATAAAACTATAGGAAAACATCTCCACACACAATAAAAAAATCACGTGGAGTGCGTCGGAAGCAATCCTTAACCGATGTCATAATATAATTTGAGTAATCTTAAAATTCCCTCTTATTTATCACATCATTCATGACTCACATGATCTTAGAGGTTTTGAGATGTTAATTCCAATTTTAATGATTTTTCTATGTCATGGCCAAATTCAAGGAATATTTTTTCCATCCTGCATGACCTTAAACTATTTAGAGTGGTCTCCTTTATATGGCCTACTCATATTTGTGTATGAGTCAGATCTATGTGAGGAACTTCCTCAGAACTACATGTGCCTTGATTTTCATTCTGAAAAGATATGAAGTGACACATGGATCCCTCATTATAGTCCCATATTAATGAAAACAATTCCCTCCCCCACCCCGTATGCATGTCAAATCAGTATAGGGGATTATTTTCTATGAATTTATGTGTGGTTTGATTCTCATTCCAACAAGATTTGTAGTGATTTAAACCATTGATTCTAGGTCAAGTCACAAAATCTAATAAAATACCATTTCCCTACAGATGAACTAGATTTGTGTGGGTAAATATATTTCCACACACTATGTGTGGCTTGATTCTCATTTAGATGACATACGTAGTGATGTATGGATCTCTTATTATAGGCCTAGCTACGAAAATAAATAAAATTACTCCTCTTCATCTTATGAGCTACATCTATTGATGAAGTTCCAATATTGTTCCTCTCATTTTAGGCTCATGCTCATAATAAAATCCTCTTTCCCTACATACGAGTTAGGTTTGTTCTAGAGAAAATTACATCAAAAAAATAAGTATGTCATGATTCTCATTTTTTGGGATACCTAGTGATGTCTAGATCTTCTATGAAAGACATATCCCCTAGCTGTAGGAATAATATGTGATGAATTAAATTTTCCTTTTCACACTAAAAATTTAAAAATTCACTCACATTGTCTCAGTCCTTGAACCTTCAATCATTTATGTTAGGACATTACTATACTCATCATAGTGACCTGGTTTTTACACTTCGCATGTGGAACAAACCCATGTAAAACAAATCATTATCCTTTGAGTTAATAATATAAACTATATAGTACCCACATATTTATCATATGATGTTAAAATACATGGTAACCATCATTTCCATATAACATCAAATTATGAGGTGAATTTCCATCCTACGAGACTCTAAAATTCTTAGATGGGCCAATTTATTATGGCCCCCTGTCCCCTATATGAGAGATCGATCCATGTAGATGTTTTTAATAAAACAAACATATTCCTAAAAGTATAAATATCAATCTCTTGTGTATGATATTGATCTAAATAAGAGATTCCAACATAGGTTCCCTAGTTTATAGACCTATCCTTGAAATAAAATTCCTCCTCTTTAGCATATCTTTGTGAGGGAGCATTCTTTATATGAACTATCTATGGTTGTCGTTATGAAGAGATTCTAAGGGACTCATGGATCCCTTATTCAAGTCTCAACTACAAAAAGTTATAATGTACCTCCTTGAATACAAATCGGTTTTGTGAGGGAAGTTTCTTAAAGAGAACTACATATGAATTGATTAATATTCTAATGAGATACATAGTGATTTCTAGATTCCTTATGAGAGACACATGGAATTTAGTCCCTGCCTCTCGATGAGATCAGAATCATCCAATCATAGAATGATCAATTATAAATGATTCCATAATGATTTTGAAACATATCCTTTTCATAAACCATAGTTCATAACTTGAGAAACTTGGATCATTTAAAACCTTCCTCATATATCAGTGATAAGAGAATCCAACTCTAACCGACGGATCAATTTTTACTATGCGTACTATGCCCACAACATGGCTCTATACATATTCCCTAAATATGTTCTGTCATCCAGAGTAAACTGCCTCCTAAGTAGAAAATCCTTTTATTTTCATACTCCTTGATAACATCATAACATAATTTTCTTTTTGAACACAGTTTGCATTTATTCTATGGATATCCATCCCATACCACCTTGTAGTTCTTGAGAGCCTCAAGTTGTGATTTATAATATCTCTCCCCATCATCAATGAGGTGTTGGGTAATTCTTTTCCATTAATACCTAATTTGGGTCATTATTCTTATATCATTATTCCAACTACCATAACCTCAAAATATGCACACACCTTCATGGAATTGGTTCTAATTTACATTTTACCACATTGAATATATGTTCCATACACAGTGATGAATTAACTGAGGGGCACAAATTATTATTGAATATTTATATCCATTATGAACCCAATTCATATCTATTAACTATGATTAATCAATATATTCTTAGTTAATTCAATATACCTCTCTTGTAATCTCATCACCTTGAGTCAGTCATTCCTCTTTGTATTCACTTCCATAAAAATTGGTAACATGGTTAGACTGAGTACGGTAACGATCAGCCTACTCCCTCTGGTTTCCATAAACTAGGCATAGAATTATATTTCCACTATATCTACTGTTCATTCTAATCTAGTCAGTCTCCAACTAAACCCCATATGTTATCCTTCGACTATGTGTGTTAACAACCAACCTACTCTCACCAGGCTCTATTGACTGATCATGAAATTAGATTTTTCCATTTCTAATGGGGTTTCTATTCCCTCTAGTTTCATTTTTAAATTGAATCATATGTTAATTGGATATTATTTACATATTCCATAATCCAATTATTCAATTAGATTCATCATCTTTGATATTTCAAACTTGTGTATTATACATATTTTATGAAAAAAACCATTGGTGAAAGAAATAAGTTCATAAAATGTATCATCCATTGGTTCGAGCATCATGAATTTAAAATTTTTACAAACTATTGATCTAATTTACATGGCCCTAAACTATGTTTGGAAAGATACATTGTACTCGTTGGGTTAAAAATCTATAAAGGGTGACCTATTCAAAATTCAAGTCTCTTCCCTCTAGATATGAACCCCACATCAACTAGAAAAAACATGGCCATTTGAAAAAAAAGTAAAAGGTTAAAAACATGTCAGGTTAAAAACATGAAAATGGGATCCTAGGAAAAGTCCAAGTTCCTACCCAATAGGGCTTCTCGTTAATGCATAATGGAAGAAATATGGTGAAAATAAAAAGATATAAATCTCATAGAGACTGTCATTTGGCCCTAACAAAAATAGATCTTTTCTCACTAGCTCTGTCGACCTAAGAAAAAATTAGAGCACATATTTTCGCCTCTTAACCCGTCTAAGGTGTAAATAGTCCTTGTCTGATGACTTTATATTGTACAACATATAGTCCATTATACAAGACCTGAAACTACATAGATTATTTTACCTAATGTTGGAAAAAAAATTAGCATGAGAGTTTGATATGTACAACATCCTCACTAGCACATGGATCCATATCCGTAGTTCAATGGTGAAATGAAAAATATCCACTCTCCTACATATGAGCAAGATCTACATAGGATATTTCCTCATATAGTTATTCATTCATGAACTAATGTTGATTATTATTCCCCTATGTGCATGAACTTGATCTATATAACAGACCCATTATAAGAAATATTTGTGGATTGATTCCTATTCTCATGGAATAAATAGTGGCCTCAATAACTCTTGTCCCAGATCTAGATACAAATCCCCTTTCATTACACCCACTTTTACATCCTAGAAGTTTTTCAATTTCAAATTCATGATATCCATTCTTTTATTCAAGATTAGTCCTCTTGGGGACAAAAACACCTTGAGTAAGCATTCTCCTCTTGGTGGCACATAAATATCTGGAGTTTGGAAAGTACATTTTAGTGACATTCAAAATACATGATTTGAGATCCCCTTTTTCGAAAGCATCCTCCCATAGGTGAGATTACAGAAAATCACACCATATGATTTAAGAATACATTAAAGTTACCAACATTTACCATAGATTCATATTCTTTTTATTCTGAATGAATCCAATTCTAGGTGGAATTTTGTTGGCATCGAGAAACTTGTGCCACACACTTTATCATAGAATCCCGGATTCATTCCTCACTTTGAGAACATAATTCATTTATGATTAAAATTGAATATTCATTCCTAAATCAAATTAAAATATGATTTCTATGTTCTGAAAGAGTGATCACACACTGAGGGATAGAGATTCATCAAAATATCATCTGATTTAGTGATGTGGCGGTGAGAACCTTCATTCGAGAGTAGGTCATTGATTTCACCAAATTCTACCAAAAAGGGTGTTGAAGTCAAAAAAACCATTTTGAGGGTCTTTTGGGAACTTTTATCATTTTAAAACATCTTTATAGCGTGTAAACATTATATGAAGAAGTGTACTTTAATTTACAGAATTCTATTTGATTGGTCATAAAGCCTAAATAGACTTATGAATAAAATGATATGAGTGTTCAAAATTAGGATGGAATTTCAGTCCTCGTCTCTAGGAATGCCTCATCTAGGTCGTCTCTAGTTGTGAGGCCTACCCCTCTTAGGTCCGCATGGAATTCAAAATAGTTGTTTCCTAAATCACTTGTGTGCACCGCCTCACTCGCTCGACATACTATGCCCAGAATCCAAGTTATTCTTATAAATAGACCCTTAGGACACCACATAGTGCCCAATTTTTTAAATTATGGAAGAGATAGAAATCCTGCATGAGACACTTCACTCAAGACTCCAAAACCACTTCTAGTTAGCCTATTTCACTCTAGGACTTAATAAAATTGAATTAAGTAATATGAATTTGTGATTTATATCCATAACCTAGGCGACCGACCACCTAGGGTCCCTTAGTTGGGTGACCACCACCCAGGGTTCGTCATCCTAGTGACCAACCGCATGGGGTCCCTCACCTGGGTGATCAACTTCCTGGAGTCCCTTACCGAGGTGACTCATCTCCCTAGGCTAATCACCTAGGAAATCAGCCATTTAATGAAATCCACATTAGCGACCAAATTTCCAAGGTATCCCACCTTAATGAGAAGTCTCCTAGGTCATCCCACCTTAGGGACCAACCACCCAGAGTAACCCACCTTAGAGACCAACCATCCAGGGCAGTCCACCTTAGGGACCAACTGCCCAAGGCATCCCACTTTAGCAAAAAATCCTCTCAGGGATTCCCACCTTAACGACACATCATTCAACACCCATTCTTCCCTAAAAATGAAATCCTCCTTTACAGAAATCTCCCATTTGATAAAGCTATCATTATGGCCTCCTATAAATACCTTGACCACAATAGCCTAGATCCAGTTCCCTACAGTAATATATTGGCATAGATACAAGACTCAAATCCCAAAGGACTATTCAGTTTAGTATTTTTGGAAGCTAGATTACATACATGAACTTTAAATTACAACATGAAATGAAATAATATATATATTCTATTGGGAAACCCATAAACTTATAGATTATATATACAAGTCATTCATAACATACATCCTCACATCCTGAGGGAAAAATAAAAAATAAAAAAGGGTGAAACGTAATAAAATGGGGGAAACATAATAAATATATACATTTATATGATATATAAATTATTAGTATAATAATCACATGGGATATAAATTAATAGTTTCATAATGAGGTAATGCATAATGGTTTACATCATAAACATATAATCAAGGCTTCAGCCAAGGCACCATATGTAATGGGAAAAAACCTAGTCTAGTTTGTCTAAGGAGATCTGCCAATTCATCTAGGGGATATATCGAGCCCCACACATCACTTACTAAGTCCAATTATTTACTCATATGAAATGGGTGAAACATAATAAACATATACATTCATATTTAATATATCATATTAGATTTAAATAACTTTCCCTAAATAATAAATAAAATCATAAATCATCCGTAGTAATATGGAGAATGCTATAAAGATAGTACATCCTCAGTCTAAATAATCATAAAATGTTGAATAAAATATGGTAGATGATATCATAAAATATTAATCCAAGATAACAATAAGATTAAACAAAGGGTGTTGAAATAGATGATAATAATCTAATTAAATCATCAATGAATTATTGAGAGAAATACCCTCTTTTACTTTTAAATAAGAGTTCATTTGGAAATATATTTTCATAAAACTATAAATGAACTAAGACATTTAAAAATTTTGATTTTTTTTTGAAAAATATTGGTGTCTTAAAACATAATATGGAGTGAACATAAAAATGGGTGAGAAATCAGGAAGTTCCCTTTTAATTGGTTTTCTTATCAGGAAGATTTGGGAAGGGAACCTTATAAAAAATGAATTTACCAAAAAAAATATAAAATAACATAGATACATTATTTTTAAAAATATACATAAAATTAATAATAATTATATAAAATTAATGAATAATAAATTGGGGTAAAGAGATAAAGCACAACCCAAATGGAAAATGGTGGTCTGTGAGGAAAACCTTACCTTATGTCCGAATGTGTTGTATACATGACCTTAATGTCCTAGAATATGAAATTAGATTTATTAATAAAATAATTAATAACCCTTTGTATATGTATTTTAATTATTATAAATTTTTTATGTTCATTTATGGGTTTTTTATTGGTTATCAAATATATTTTTTTCATTTGGGAGCATTCATTTCCTTGGTATTTATGATCAGTTTACTTGTATATGAGTATGGAATTTCATGTAAAATGGGAATAGATATCCAGAATTCATGATATATTTTATTAATGAAAATAAATAATATTAAATGATTATATAAGTCATTTGGTTATTTTGGTTTAGGTTGAATCAATAGAAAATATGTTAGTGATAATCGTTTAGATTATTTTGGCATTTTTTTATAATCACAAACTAGTTTTGTTTTATTAATTATCATCATGTATATATAATACATCCAAAACATTACATAGAATATTTTATATATATTATAATATTTTTTAACCTTAAAAATGGTTTTATTACCATCCTTGAATGCATTAATAGAAATTGAAAACTCTTTATCCATGAATGCGATAAATCAACAGATCATGAACAATGTATTCATTTTTAGAAAAAAAGAAAATAAAAGTGAATTGATGATGGGTTATTCCCTAAACACAATAAAATTTAAATATATAAAAGATACTAGAGATAACATGTCACTTTGGGATTTGTAGGTGAAGATAAGATAATAAAATAAATGAATGTGATAAGAGATTAAAAGAAAAATGAAGAGGTTTATACCTCTTGATTTTCTCTTCCATGAGAACCTCCTAAAGGAAAAGGGTTTGGTATTTTGATGAGACCAAGGGCTCCTAGACATGGGTAAGGGGATTGGGAAGAATATTGAGTAGAAATTGGACATGTTTCAATCATTAGAGGTGTGAGGAGAGGAGGTGGTGAGGGATGGTATTTATAGGGGAGGAGAGGGGTGATTTCCCATTATTTTATTCATTGGATTACTATTTTGGCTCAAGATTACGAATTGTTTGAGAATTATAAATAAATATAATTAAATAATGAATTAGAGTTTTAGATTTTGGCCTTAAGTCATCCATACATCACCCATTAGTCCATAATTCATGTATTTACCATTTATCATAAATTATTGGATTTTACAATTCACTAAAAATTCAAGTTATTAGAAAAATCCCAAAAATTAATCCTAGCCATTTTTTTACATGAATAAATCAAAAAATTGACAACTTTTTTTGAAAATAATTTTCAAAATTTTAGAATTTTTATTTTTAATAAAAAATCATTATTTAGTCAAAAAATACCAATTATAATATTATAACAGATTTTATGACAGTTTTAAAAATTAACTAAGGTATCATAAAATTATATTATAATAATAAGACAAAAAATGATAATTTAGGAATTTATTTTATGAAAAGACATTTTCTTATAAGTCATTATTTTAATTACACAATTATAAATAATCATTTATGATTTATAAAAAGACCAACACTTAATTTATCACTTTCACATCATTTATCTACTTAAAATATGATATACTTATATCATATTTTCATTTGTAAGATGGATATATTTTATTTATACTTTCATTGGTGAGATTACTATTCCATTAGCCGATTTACTATTCATAAGTGTTGCATTACTATTCCAAAGATCAAGTTACTATTCCATTGGTATTGGATCCTTAACTTCTATAAATACCAATTATTCCATTAATTCTTCATTTATAAAGTTTTTATTGTGTTATGTAAGTGATTTTATGTGATTTATATTGTATAAAATAACTATATGAAGTGAAATTTCATTGATATAATTCTAGTTTGTTACATCCTCCCCTCCTACAAAGATTTTACACTCAAAATTTTCTAGAATGTCACCCCATAAAAAGATTCAGATAGTTTTCATCACAATTTATTCTATTTCCCACATCTCCTCTTCAATTTTATGATTTTTGCAAAGTAAATTTATCAGCTGAGTCATCTAAGTCTTCATCACATGTTATTTGGTGTGATGAATCTAGATAGTCTCTTCACAATAAGATATATCTTATTCCAATTCTATTCATTCACAAGTGAGTGCATGCATTGGGCCTAACGTGTAATTCCTTAATAAAGAGATGTGGAACACGTTGTATACTTTACAAAGGCAATAAAACATTGCTATATTATAAGCCACAACTCCCACTATCTATAGGATTCAAAGGGTCTAATGTACTTGGGACTCAGTTTTCATTTCTTTCCAAATCTTTTAACACCATTCCATAGAGATACTTTCAAAAAACATGATCTCCCACTTAAAATTCCAAATCCTTCCTTTGATTATAGGAATAAATCTCTTCACTACTTTTTTCTTCTTTCATATGGGATTGAATAGCCTTTACCTTTACTATTGTTTCCTCCACATGCTATGGGCCTTCAAGCTTCCTTTCATCAACTTTATCCCAACAATTTTGTGTATGAAATATCTCTCCATACAATGATTCATATGGAGTCATTTGAATACTATAATTGAAACTATTGTTGGAGGAAAATATATCTTAGGTAAATACTGATCCCACATTTTTAAGGTCAATTGAGCAAAATATAAATATATCTTCTAAAGTTTGGACATCCTTTATGACTACATGTTAGTTTGAGGGTGATAAAAAATACTCAAATTAAGCTTAGTATCCAAAATATTATAAAGACTTTTACATAATTTCTATGTAAATAGTGAATCATGATCTGAAAAAATTAAAATAGGTTCTCCATTAAGTCATAAAACTACATCAATATAGATTCGTGTAAGGAACTCTAGTGGAAAATCCTCCCTTATAGCGAGGAAATGTGAAGATTTAGTAAGTCAATCAACAATTACCCATATTTTATCATTATTTCTTAGATTTTTTTTGGTAATACAGTGAAAAAATCCATAGGGATGCAATCCCATTTACATTAAGGAATAATAATAGGTTGAACGGCTCCTCTAGGATGTTTCCTTTCATCTAGAATCTATTGATAGAATAAACATCTTGATAAATAATCAATAATATCATGCTTCATATTATCCCAATTGATATGTTCCATCAAATCTCTATAAATCTTAGTGTTACCATGGTGTATAAGGAAATTAGAACTATGGAAATCATGAAATAACTCCATTTTTAGATCAGGTATAGAGGGATCACAAAGACTATTCCCAAAATTTAATTCTATCCTCATACATGGAGTCTGTCAACTTCCCATCATTCATAGATTTAATTTTCTTTCGGAGATTCTCATCATTATACGGATAACTTTTAATCCTTTCTAAGAAATATGGCTAGTCAGCCAATTGAAAAATTAATAATGTTTCACCTTCTGTGATAATTACCATATCTATATTTTTTAGATCCATATACATAGTATCCTTGTCAATAACCATTTTGTTCATAACTCCATGATCCTTCCTACTCAATGAATCTTCTACCTTATTCTCCTTCCCTAGTTGGTAGTGTATTGAACAATAATAATCCTTGAGTAGCTATAGAAAATTCCTTTTCCCCATGTTGAGTTATTTATTTGAGAATATATATTTCAATCTTTTGTTATCTATATATATCTCACATGTTTTCCCATAGAGATAGTGTTTGCATATCTTCATAGAATATATTATGGATACTAATTCAAGATCATGCATTAGATAATATTTTTTAGGATTTTTTAACTTTTTTATGGATAGGAAATAACCCTATAATTCTGCATAATGACACAACTGAGTCCATTTTTTTACACATCAATATAAATAAAAAATATACCATTTTTCAATGGTAGAGTCAATATCATATAATTAAATAATCTCTACTTTAATTATTCAAAAAATTCTTCACATTCTTTTGTCCATGTGAACATAACCCCTTTACGAGTAATCTTGGTTAAAGGGTTAGCTATCAGGAAAAATTATAAACAAAACATCGATAGTAACATACTAAACTAATGAAACTACATTCCTCTGTTTTGTTCATTACTTTAGGCCATTTATAGAAATCCTTTTTCTTAGTATGGTCAACTGAGATTCCATCCTTAGAGATAATATGGACAAGAAAATAAATTACTTGAAGCTAGAATTCACACTTGGTGATCATCCCATAAAACTCTTTTCCACTAAGAGTATATAAAATAAATCACAATTGGTACTAATGGTCCTCATATATTTTAGAATATATCAATATATCATCAAAAAATACCACAAAAAATTCGTCAAGATATTCCTTGAACACTCTTTTCATTAGGTCCATAAAAAACAAAGGGTGAATTAGTTAGTCCGAATGGAATTAATATAAACATATAATTTCTATACCTGGTTTGAAATTATGTATTTGGAATATCTTTCTTCCTCACATGAAAATGATAATATCTAAATATAATTTCAATCTTCAAAAAATTGAACTTTCTTGAGTCGATCAAATAAATCATCAATGTGGGGAAGGGGATATAAGGACCCAAATTTAAAAGTTATTTAATCTTGAGTAAAGTAAATAATTTGAATTTATTTCACATTGAGGATGTTTTAATGTTTATATATTTGTATAGTTAGGCCATAAATGGTATATAACAACTCAAAAATTACAAATTCGACACTTCTACTCACTATCCATTTTTTCATACAATAAAACCTTTAAAAAAGATACATGGTTTTGATTTACGTATAATAATCATATATTTTCCTTGATCCCATCCTTTAATCTATTATCCTTTAAATCTTGTGAAAAAACATTTCAAAAATTTGGATGAGAATAAAAATCTTGTGCATGATATAGAAATAAGTAAAACTATTAGTATTGAAAAAACATGTAAACCAATAATATTTTATCATAAAGTAATGCTTTTTACCACTAAGAAGTAGTAAATACACTTAAGTGAATATAATCTCATTTATTACCTTTTTTTAATCAAAATATTTCCATAAAACCCATTTAAAGAACATATAACATATAAATTCAACTTTTGACATATTCATACATAAATGAAATAATCATATGGTTGACTTCCACACATATCACTCTTACAAATGTAAGATCCATATGATCTACTACTATACCCAATGCAATAGATATCTATAATGGTGATCACACTTCATATAAGTTATATTGGGCTCACCCATGAGCTATAATGGGTCTCAACCCTTCGTATAAGTTGTATCATGATCACCTGTGATCTATAATGGGGTTCAAACCTTCATATAAGTTATATCGGTCTCACCCGTGAAATGTCAAAGTACCATTATAAAATCATAAAACCTAAAAGCTTAAAATTTTCAACATTTCACCCATACCACTTTGAATATTTAAATTATAATCCACATTAAAGTAGACCATTTAAAAAAAACATTAAATATCATGAGTATTGATAAAATAGGGATACAGAATGTTAAATGGGATGTATATAGACTTTATAAAAGAATAAAGGTATATATCATCGAGAAATGTCTTAATAAAAGGATACTGAGATGAAATCCCTTACCTTGAGTCCGATTTGACATATATGTTCATTGTTATTCTTGAATAATAAACACAGTTCAATTTATAATTTATTAATAACCATTTAATTTTTATTATTCCTTTTATATAATTAATTACCATGTTATAATAATTAGTTAATTATTTGAGTTCATGTCAAATTTTTTGTTGATATTCAGATCTTGAGTCAAAAATGAACTTGGTATGATGTCAATAGTCCATGAGGTCATAAGTCCATAATATCCAAAATAATTTTCATGAAATAATAATAAATTTTATATATCAATTATAATTTTTAATAAATTCATTAAATGTGGATATGAAAAATAGAACAATCTTACAATAATGTAGACAGTAATCCGTACGCACGCATGAGTAGTGTTTTCCATTTTTCTTTGATCACTATGAAAATAAGCGAAGTATTATATTATCCTTAAATAATTGTGATAACATCATTAAAAACATATTAATAATTTAAATACACTTATATATATTATCCATGTGATGGGGTGATTAAAAAGGAATCACATCGCTTTGTGGAGGTGATGGTTCACATGTTCGCATAAACGATGTTATCATTTTTATGTGCATAAAATGTAAGAACACAACTTAAATATTTTTCTATTATATTGATAAATATTTAACTATTATCACATATCAAAATTTACTCCATATTTATAACCAGTATTGAGATACAGTAAGGAAAAATGAACTATATCAATTCATGTGGTGGTAGTCCTCCGTACACACGAACGAAATGTTTATTTTCCATTTGATGAAGATAGAATTGAATTTAGGTGATGATATTAATATAATAAAATCTCAATATAATTATGATACTGGAGTTATTATATCATCATGGCTGTATTATATTTTAAGAGTGGAAAATAAATGAAATAGAAACACTTAAATATAAACAATTCCACTTTTTCGGTTGATCACCTTTGAAGAACATGTTAACAACTCTATGTAGGGTGTTATTCCTAAAATAAAACTTCAATAAACTAGTGAGGTAATATAATAAGTGTTTTTGGTAGGTCTTGTTTGAAACAAAAGGTTTTGGACCTTTGAGTACTAAAGAGGAATGAGTGCCTTTTTATAAGAGAGGGGAGGGCCACCCTTGGGATTATAAAATGTACTAAATTAATATAAATTCAATTTTGATTCCAAATGGGTAAAAACTAATTTATTGAGAATATATAATGAGTATGGGTATAAATATAATCATCCAATGAAAATTATTCAAGTTTAATATTTTTTAATCCTTATCTTTTTGTATTAACCCCTTTTACCTCTTACCATTTTATCAAATAATTTACACATATAGGGTTATAATAATTACAAAATCATGTCAAATGACTAATTAATGAGTCATTAATTACATTTTTAGAGTCATATAAAATATTTTTCTTAATATTATATATTTATAAATTTTATATCATTTAGTTTAATATTTCATATTTTAAAATATGAATTATATTAATTTTGGCACTATTCATTACATGACTTTTTAGAAAATACATAACAAATTTATTCCTTTGTAAAACCTATATTAACTCAATAATAACATGAAATATTCATTTATAAAATTAGTTTATGGAAAAAAATATTTCAAATTATATTTATTTTAATATTATTAATATCATTTAATTGATTCTTTCTTAAAAAAATCTATTACTGCATCATCCTTGTGTCATAATTAAATTTAAGTATTTAACTACTAAAAATTATAAATAAATTACCATGATGTAGGTAATTATTTTATATTTCTATGTACTATTAATATTCTATGATATACCTTATGTAACCCCATATTAAAAAAATTAGTAAGAAGAGACATATTTATGTCATATTTGCCTTTACTTTATACTAAATGTTATAAATGTCATAATCACACCCAAGTGGCATTCAAAGGTCTTAATTTTGGCCCAAGAATGGCCATGGTCAGTAATAACTTATAAAATAATATTAGGACAAATTTTATGGTCATTTTATAATATTATAATATTAATTTTACCTTTAATTACCCTATTTACCTCTAACTGTGGTAAATAAGATACTAAAATTACTATTCATAAAAAATTATTTTGATCCAATTAGACCAAATTGAAAATAATGAGTACAAACATGTATATCAATTTTTTAAAATTTGATTCACATAAGTGTTTAAATTATATTTAACACTAATCTCATTGACGGATCGAGAAAAAAAGTTTTTTTTTGGTAAAACGTACAAAAGTTCATGTAGTTTTTCTATTTAATTTTAATTTGAAAATGAATCCAATGAAATAAATTATATTAAATGATAAAGACATCATATAATTAAAATTTCTAACCATGTAAAAGGATAATATAAATATATATATTTTAGATGAAAAGGCAGTTTTGAATTAAAATGCAGTATTTTTCACTATTCCATAAAATATGAATTTTATCAGAAAAATACCAAAAAATCAACCAAAGTAAGTTTTGATGTCTAGATTCCATGTAAGAATTTTATTTTGTCAAATTTAACATATAAAATATATAAAAAGTATTTTTAAAAATGGTTTTCCATTAAAAGTTGGTAGAAATACCTTAAAAAATATTAGAGTATTTTATGGTTAAAATTGGATTTATTCTCATTTTAAGCCTCAAAAATATTTCTTAAGAAAGTAATTTTTTTAATAAACTTATGTAAAAATAATATATTTAGTTATTTTCATTCGTTACTATACAATTACTAGGATATAACTACCATTTTGAATCATAATATTACAATATATTATTTTTTTAGTATAACTCAGTCTTGTGTGCGATGTAAGATTTCAAAGAAACCCATTATTGTGTTTTGGGTAAACTATCGAACATAGAACCCCTTTAAGTTAAATTAATATATAATTCATAAATGTTAACAAATATGAAAAAAAATATTCTATAATTAACTGGGATGTTATAACATTCCCCCTTTTGGAAATTTCATCCTCACAATTTTTAATTTGGTTTCGGTAACTTTATTGAAATACTTCATCAGAAAAAGAGTAAAAAAACCTCCAATTTAAAAAAAGATATTGAAGTATTAAGATCACATAAGATAATTAATATCAAGGTTCCATGTTGTAAAACATGGACAAGAATGATAAAACTATCTCTCAAAGACTAATAGAGAGTGATAGAGAACACAATCATTGGAAATTTACCCCTCAAAAAACCATAAATTTATGATGGGTCAAAAGACCATTGAAAAAAGTAAAAGGGTATCATTTTTTAAGACCCTTTTCATAGATTTTAGGAACATTATTACTACCTAGACTATGATAATAAGGAAATATTTATACTTGAAAATTATATATTCATCCATTTATCAAATTCCACTACATATTCATCTTTTTCTCTAAACGATGAGTATTCAAGATGAATTTTTGATGCCTGAAGCACTATAATCGGCTTCTAAAAAAATAACATTATGCCCTTATGGTTAACTATATATTTATCATTCAATTAAATATTAAACAAAACCAAAATAGTTAAGATAGTATAAAATAATTATCCAATAGAATAAACCATCAGATGCTGAAAAACTACTTTTAATTTCCAAAATTAACATGTAAAATGAAAAGTTCAACATTGACCATTCATTAAATGACTATCATTAAAATCCCCCAAAAATAATCCAAACTAATTTTGAAACCCAAAACTCAGAAGGATTTGATCACATAGTATTCTAGGATAAGTTTTAACATTTATATACAAATAACATAAATCACTCTTAATGTATCATACCAAAATGTAATTCCCAAATAATATATTCACTATGATAGGTTAATCATTTCTATAAATAACCAAATTCCCCAAAATTCTACAATTAAAATAACAGATTATTCCAAAATAAAATTCAACCATTACTCCTATAATAAAAACCCATATTGTTTCAATTTACCTTATTCATGTAGGGTTCCCAAAAATTGTTAACGTCTTCCAAAATAACATTTATCACTTAATCGCTAAATTATTTTCTAATCCCAATATTATCTATTTGATAAAACAAGGGTCCCCAAAATCAATTTATTCTTAATACATAAAATATTTAACTAAAATGAAAAAGTATTAAAAACCAAGGACTTAATTTAGGCTAGTGGTAGGAGATAAATCCTTGTCGCCCTTCGGGTGTGGGTTCAAATCATGCAGCCTTATCTGACGTGACGAGTTGTAACAATTCCTTTCATTTTACATCCCAAAATATAACAACCTATAATTACCTCAAAGTTGAATGTATCCAAAAATACCATTATTAACCTTAAAATATCATAACATATTGGCTTAAAAGGGATTGTGACACATTAAACATATAATCAAACATGAAATTATAAACTCATGATGATATCCCAAACTCTATGGAAAACATCCTAATATGAAAAGTTGTCTAAACCATCATGTGATACCAAATATAAGTACCTAACCATAAAAGTTACTTAATGTTTTGTTAAGTCAATAATTTTACTTTATTTTACATTTAGTATCTTTTCGTGTTTATAGATTTATATAATTAAACCAAAAATTACACATAACAACTCAAATATTTCAAAGTAGACACATCTACTTACTATTCATTTTTTTTATAAAATGAAAACTTTGAAAAAAAACATGGCTTAATTTTATGTTTGATCATAATTTATTTAGATTGATCCCATAATTGACTATATTCTCCTTTAAATCCTATAAAAAAATTCAGAAGATAGGATTAGCATAAAAATATCAATAAAGGCTACACAAAGATGGAAAACTATTAGTCTTTAAAAAACATGTAAACCATGAATAATTTATCATAATGTAATACTTTTCTACTCTAATAAGTAGTAAATACACTTCACTAAATATAATATAATTGATTAACTTTTTTAATAAAAATATTACCATAAAACCCATTGAATTCACATATAACATATATAGGTAACTTTGGAAATAATCAGACTTAAATGGAATAACAATACAGTTGAATTCTACACATATCACTCTTAAAAATGGAATATCCATACATTCAACTATCATAACCAATTCATTGGAGATCTATAATGGGAATCACCCTTCATATAAGCTATATCAGTCTCACCCGTGAGCTATAATGGAGCTCAACCCTTCGTATAAGCTGTATTGGGCACACTAGTGAGCTATAATGGGGATTAAACCTTCATATAAGCTATATCAGACTCACATGTGAAATGTCCAAGTACAATCATACAATTATAAAATATAAAATCTTAAAATTTTCAACATGTCACTCATAAAACTTCATTTTCAATCATAAAAAAACATTTAAAGTTATTTAAATAACCAATCCTTTTTCAAAAATCCATTTAAAAAATATATATAAATGTAATTTTTGAATCAATGTGTCCCATACCACTTTGAAACATTTAAAATAAATTTGATAATTAAAAATTTAAAACATTTATGTCCAAATAAATAAACCCATAAAATAATTTTGAAAACATGGACATGAATTAGAATGATTTAGAAGAATAAATCATTAGAACACTTTAAAAAGTGTTTTAGTTAAAGAGTCTCATACCACTTTGAACATTTAAATTATAAGCCACATGAATGTATAAAATTTTAAAAAACATTAAATAAAATTAATAAAGATAAAATATGGATTTTGAAAGTCAAACTTTCTATATATACACTTTATAAAATAATAAAGGTTCATATCATCATGAAATGTCTCAACGAAAGAATATTTTGACAAAATCTCTTACGTTGAGTCTGATTCGTCATGTATGTTACTTGTTCTTCCTGAATAATAATATTATGTTAATTTATAATTTATTTATAACATTTTAATTTTAATTATTCCTTTTATATCATTAATTTACATGTTATAATAATTAGTTAATTATTTGAGTTCATGTTGGACATTTTGTCGATATTCTGAACCTGAGTCAAAAATAAACTTGGTATGATGTCAATAGTTCATTAGGTCATAATAACATAATATAGAGAATAATATTTATGACATAAAAAATCAATTTTATATATCAATTATACCTTTACATAAATTCATTAAATACAGTTATTAATAATTGAACCATGTTACAATCATGAAGATAGAAAGTCGTACGTATGCATGAGTAACGTTTTTAATTTTTATGGGGTTCTTATGAAAAGAAGGTAAGTATTATTTTATCTTAAAATACTGATAATAAAATTTTTAATATCCTATTAATAATTTAAATATAATTATATATATTATCCAAGTGATGTTTTGATTAAAAACGAATCACATCACTTCGTGGAGGTGATAGTTCACAGGTACACACGAACGACGTTATCAATTTTATGTGATTGGAAAGTAAAATAATAATTGATATATTATTTTATAATAATGGTAAATATGTCATAAATAAAACATATTAACATTAATTACATGTTAATAACTAGTCATGAAAGACGGTAATGAAAAATGAACTATATCAGTTTGGGAAGCGGTAGTCTACCGTACACACGAATGAAAGGTTTATTTCTCATTTGATGAAATTGGAGATGGATTTAGGTGATGATATTAATATAATAACAAATCAGTGTATTTATTATACTTTAGTTCTTATCTCATCATGGTTGGAAGATGTTTGAAGGAAGTGGAAGAAGAAATTTAATAGAAACTCTTAAATAAAAACAACAACTCTTTTTCGATTGATCACATTTTAAGAACACCTTAACACCACTAAGAAGAGTGTTATGCCTAAAATAAGGATTCAAGATTATGTTAATGTATTCTAGAAAGATTTTTGGGTAGATATTGGCCTTACCAAATGGTTTTTGAATAGGGAGTAAAAGAGGGGAATGGGTGCCTTTTAATTGGGGAGGGGAGGGACACTCATGGAATTATTAAATGTATTAAATTAATATAAATTAAATTTCGATTCCAAATAGTTAAAAACACAATTAGATAAAATATAGGATTATTATGGGTTAAAATATAATAATCCAATGAAAATTAGAAAAGTTTTATTATTTTTTAAATCTTTATTATTTTGTTTTAACCCCATTTAACTCTTACCGTTTTATCAAATAATTTACAGTCAAAGGGTTAAAATAATTATCAAATCATGACAATTGACCAATTAATGTGTAATTAATGAAATTTTATAATTATATAAACTTTTTGGCATAATATTATATTTTTATAAATTTTATATCATTTAATTAAATATTTTATATTTTAAAATATGAATTATGTCAATTTTGACACTATTCATTACATGACTTGTTTAAAAAATCATAAAAACTTGATTCCTTAGAAAAAATACAATAACACAATCCTAACATGTCATAGTAATCTATAAAATTCATGGATGCAATCAAAAGTTACAAATAATATTTATTCTAATATTATTAATATCATATATTTGATCCATTCTTTAGTAAATCTATTACAGCATCATATTTGTTTCATAATTGAATTTAATTATTTAAATCATAAAAATAAAAATTAATTTTCATTATATAGGTAATATTATAATATTTATAAGAAATATTTATATTCAAATATATCACATATATAACCCCATATTAAAATTGTTTTAGTAAGAAGAGACATATTTATAACATATTTGCCTTTATTTTAATTAAACTAGTACTCGCCTGTGCATTTGCACAGTGATAAAACAAAATTCTTAGTTCATGCATTCTCACGATGATATGGTTCACTTATTTTATGAAGGCAATACAATATTTTGGAAAAAAAAATAAACTTGGAAAGTAGTTAACTGTATAATGGGTAGTAATTAGAAACCAGAATTAAGTGGAAATAATTCGTTGAAAAGAACAACAGTTTCATAAAAGTTGTGAGAAAAATAGGTTAAGAATATATGCAAAATCTATTAAGAGGATAGATTATAGATGAAATAAAAATTAAAAAACAATGTTGAAAATAACTGATTAATTCTTGATTTTCAATTTCCATGCAATTACATCATGAAATATTCGTCTATTTGATCAGTCTTTTAGTTTACGCTATCCTTCAATCCGAGTTTTAGTTCAATTTCATAGATTATTGTAGTAGGGGAGTAATATTCTTACATATCTTCGTATGCACAGCCTGTTGGTTTAATTGTGTTTATATATTAAGAGAATATTTTTTGTATTAGTATAGAAGAAAATACTAATGTTCATTTTTTATTAGGAAGTGATGGTGCATAAAAATGGGACAGGAGTCCATAAAATATGGATACACCATTAAAATAATTGAAATAATAATGGATATATAAAGAACAATTTTTAATTTTGAAAAGAGATTGCACTTATATATGAATGAGAAATAAAAATACATTAGTGTTGGTAATAATTAAAAAATTCAACTGAAAAGATGATTAATGGGAATACATAATGAAAAAACCCAATCAATAATTGTTGCTAATTTTTTGACCTTTATTTATATAGAAGTTTTTCTAGTAGATCATGTTATACATCCTGTTTGGAAGAAGGTATTCTTGAAATAAATCTACACCTTTAGATTTATCTAGAAACAACAATCTACAGATGTAATAATAATTATAAAGATTAATAAACAGTAAAGAATATTAAAATTTGAGAACTCATTCTAACAATTAAATATATTGAATTGGCCATTTTGGAATTATAAAGTATTCCAAACATAGAATATAAATAATGGATTCCCTATGTCATCACTGTAAAGTATAACAGACTGTTAGAATTCAAATATGGTGTTGCAATATTAAAGACTAATATGGGTATGAGGACCATAGATCACCAAAGAAAAATGGGTTTTTGAAATGAGATAATGTAATATCCAAATAGATACCTATAATAAATTGAGACCTATTTCATAATTGCACAATTTAATAAACATTTACCACTAAAACATGTCCTTGCAATAGAGATGAATATTCTGGTATAAAATAGTATACTAAATAAAGAATTGCAATCACTTGTTCCATTCCTCATCATTACAGTGTGTAATACACAGTTATCTCTAAATGTTAACAAAGAACAGGAATATTCAATAGTACATTGTGGTTTCAGCCGAAAACTTTAATAAAAATTTTCACTCCCTATTGAAAATTTCCATCATTGGCATGTCCAGGTTACTACGATGACTTGATGTTCCTGGGGTGACTCAAAAAATCAACAGATTGTGTTGAATCACTTCATCATTTTCAAAATCATAAAGCACGATTTTTTTCATAGACAAAAAAGTTAGAAGAATATATAGGTAACATACTATGGCATGTGTAATCATTGAAGCACATATCATATAATTAATATTAGATAGGTGAAATTGAAAAGAACTATGCCTTGGAATATGTAACTAATATAAAACCCCCCTAATAGTAATGAATGTAATTATATAATAGTACAATGAATATAATAGTTATTGTAGATATCATTTTTATACCTGATTAGTTTTCATGTCTGAGGTTGCTGCAACTATTCTCAAGCCAATTTACAAAGTTAAAGACTTATCAGTATGATGATGCAATCAGGAAAAGAAGAAAAGAGTATTAGATTTCGGTGACTTTCGGTTCTGGAATATAGAAATTGGAAATGTTGAAGAACATTTCACCTTGATATTTTCAACCCCACTGCTTACCTCTGAAGACCCACTAAAATGATGTTTCTCTATTAAGTCAAACAAAACAAAAATGTAATGTGCATAATCAGTGTTATAGTATTGAAAAATTTGTAAACATTATTACCTGATTTAGTTCGAAGGTGTCAGTGAAGCTACAAATGTACTGCTCATTATCATTGATAGAAAGAACTTTTTATGTGTTATGTTCAAAATAATGAATACCGTTTTCAATATTAAAATTATTTACATCAATTGAGAATTAATATTTTTGTTTATTTGAGTATCTCCAACACTGCAGGTAAATGAAACTAGTCATCATCATAATTTAAAAATGATAAAAAATGAACCATTGTTTATAAAAAATCATGATCAACTAAATAGAACCATAATAATTTATCTAGGTACAATAAGAAGGTAGTACAACAATAATGGAATGCAAGATGCAATATACCACATGTACAGGTTAAAAAATACTTTAATGAATATGGAAAATAACATAAAGATTTAACATCCTCATCTTCAAATGATGGTTGAACATTGGATTCATATATCTAGCCTCAAATGTGAAACCAAAATGCAAAAAACCCCACTTTGGTTCTACTAAATAAAGAAAACTCTCGTGAACGGTCTTTCATTCAGCTCAACCCCAACATTATCACAGTACTCAAACTGGCCGTGGAAGTAGAAAACCACCAGTAGAAGCAGTGTATTACTCTTGAATCTTCGATATTGAGGGTTCACACTTCCAACCCTAGCATGTGCAACACCTGGTTTGGTCTTCTGGAACTAATCTTCCCAGCATGATCTAAAGGCCAGAAATAACCGGTAGACATCCATTTGCAAACATGAAATAATCCAACACAAGGCCCAGTGTAACACCCCGATATTTTATAAGATATATTCTTTTTAATTTCGTTCATATCATCTGTGGTATGCTACACCAAGATTATCTTGTATTATACACAAAACCGTATTAGCTTGCAGTATACACAACACTAATCTTGGATCGTGTTACACACAATTTCGAGTTCGTTTCATAGAAGTTATTTTACGCAACATTGAGTGTGTGTATATATATATTCAATGTATAAATGAAATATGGTTGGATTCTATTATACACAACAACAAATGAATCTTTTACTACACACAACACTGACTTTGTTTTCATTACACGCAATCCCGACCTTCCACGATAGCGTGTGTTGTACGCAATACCAAGTTTCACTAAACAACGATATGTTATTAAAATATTATATAAACTAGATGTTATGAATAGTAATACCCACCTTTTGAAATTGATAAATTTTATCTTTCAAAATGGACTTCATTTTTGGATTCAGAATATCAAAATTATCTTAGGGTGAATTTTTGGTATTTATCTGAAAACTTTCAATTTTTGATGAATAGTGAAAACAATGGGTTACAATTTAAAAACAGACTTTTTATTTAAATAATTATATATTTAAATTTATTTTAGGTCAAAATTCATACATAATAGCTATATAAGTTCAATGTAATTCATTGGATTCATTTTATAATAATTTTAGATATATAAAATTTTTATTGAACTTTTCACAGTCTTTTACCCACCTCCTAGGAGAATTTGAAAATTTACATAAAACTTAATTTTACCACTTCTGTGAGTGGAATTTCAAAAATATGAGATACACTGTTAATATTAAGGAGTAAAATGTGGTTCAATAAGATAAAAGTAATTTTTTTGTGAATAGTAACTTTTTTACTTTTATTTACCACGGTTATAAGTAAATAGGGTAATTAAGGGTAAAAATAATATTATTATTACCCCAAAATATATCATAATTATATTGGATAAGTTTAATTCGATAAAAAAAATCTTAGGAATAAACTATTACCCTTTAGGTCCACTTGGATTAGATTAGGACATTTATTATTATTTTATTTAAAAAGAGTTAAAATAGTTAAAATAAAAGTTCAATAACTAAAAAAAAATTAATATAGGGTGATACATAAGATAAATTCGACTATAAATATTAATTAGAAAGATAAAATCATTTCCAACCTAATGGTATTTTATTTATAATTTTTAGCCATTAAATAGTTTAATTTATTTATGACACAATGGTGATGAAGTAATTACCTAAATAATTAAATATTAAAATAGTTGATATTATAAATACCCAATTAAATGTAATTTGATACTTTTTATGATTTAAAACAATTTTATAGGTTGATATGATTTGTTAGTATTGATTTAAGTAACTTTATTCGAACTAATCATATTGTTATTATTTTCACAAAAATCAATTACTAAATAGTGTCAAAATTGGCATAAAATCGTTTTTAAAAAAAATATTATATTATTAATTGTTATTATATTCCTAAAAATCTAAGGTTTGTCCAAATGACTTAACTAAGGTTATTTGTATTAATAATGAACCACTTGGGGTTCTTTTGTCTTGTTATAGTAAGTTTATTAACCATATAGTTTAAGAAAACCAGAAGACACGGTAAAAGTTAAATTATTTAACTTAGAGTAAATCTAAATGATAAGGTTAAAATAGTAGCCTAAACTTGTCTGAAACCTATATTTTGAGAATATTGCGACCCCTCCCCACTTTAGATTCTAAATAAATCAATTTTGAGATATTATAAACCGAATATGACTTTATTATAAAATAATATTTTAAGTTTTTCCTAAGGTGCCCCTCTCCTCCCTTATAAAAGGGAACCTCCTCCCTCTTCTCTTTACACAATTTTGAGCTTTCATGCTCAGTCAAATTCTTACCATTTACCTTATAAACTTCCCTATAGAAATTATATAGGTTATGGTCTTCTCAAACGTTCAAATCTAGTTCCTTAAGAGGAAGCTTAAAAGAGGTGCGTCGAAGAAGAGGTAATCTCTTCTACTGATTCTGTCAAGTTTCTTTCCTCTTCAACTTCTTCTTATTTAGTTGTTTCATTATAAAGTAATAATATTAGTATCAATAATATACTCATATGTTATTATAAATATGAAACAAAACCATTTCACCTTCTATCCATCCTATGGAAAAATGATATCACCGCGCGTGCGTACGTACGGAATACCGTCTCCACGCCGTGGTGTAATCTATTTTTCCACCACCACCTTACTTGGATGGGAATAATGGTGTAACCAATAACTATATAAATTTATTATAACATCATACTAATTTTGAGGTAATATATCATCCAATCCAATTCAATTCAATAATTATGGGAATGATATCATCGATCATCTGTACGTATGGATTACCGTCTCCACAACGCGATGAGATTAATTCACCATGTTAACCATTCAAGAATGATTATAAAGTATATATAATGAATAATAATGAAATATATGACATTATAAATCTACTTTATTTATATATATATATATATATGTCATCTACTTACTTCAATTCAAGTCAATAAGGAAAGGAAAAGAGCGTTCATGCGTACGTACGACCTACCGTCTCCATGAATGGTGTATTTCATTTCATTTATCTATCTATTATATATATATATATACTGAATATATATGATATATTAATCATGGTTTTAATTCTGGATGTAAGTAAAATATGATATAAGTAATGATAATATCATGAACAACAAGTCAAAACACGTACGATAAATAAAACGATTTTACACAAAACGCTACTTTAACATTTAATTTACAAAAGAACGGGTAATATAAAGTCATAAGTGAACCATATATGATAACATAAAAATGAATATAATTCTTTAATAAGTAAATGAGATTATTTAAATCATTATACAAGAGTTTCAGATACGTACGAAACATATCGGACCTAAGGTAAGGGAAACTATTGCAATCTCGTTCTTATCTGAGATTGTTATTCGTAAGTATTTATTGGGGTTATTGTTATCATCCATTCCCATATTTTATAAAAATATTTTCATGTATTTTTAAAGTCCTTTTTAACCATTTTTTAAATTTACCACATGTTATTAAAGGAATTTTAATTTTGTTTACCATACGGAGAACTTTTTGACTTTTCCGATAAAAGTACGAGTAGAATGTTATTTTTAACTTATACAACGTGAAAAAATATTTACGGTTTCATAAAGCATAATTTTCATGAAGCTTACTCTACAAGATTTTATGACTATTTTCAACAAAATACTTTTCTTTTAAAATTGCCTGGCATTTTGTGAAAAGAAAATGATTTTGAAGAAGAAAGGATAATTTCTTCAAGAATTCATTTCAAGTGTTTTACCAAAACCATTTTCCATCTAAGATGACATTATTTCATATGTTTATGTTTCCAGTATAATGACTCTATGATTTAAATGGTTTCAATTTTATTATGATGAAATATCCATTTGTTTTATGTGATGATGGGATGATGTTTATGAAACCCATTTTATTCTTTGGGTTATGATGAATGTTTTAAGTTTATTTTGTGGAACAATTAAGAATGATTTCATTATGAGATGGGTGGGACCTATATCTCCCTCCAATGCATTGGTTAATGATTTATATCTCATGATATAAACATGGTTGGAACGGTAAGTTAATCTTGTTCAATGATACAGGACTGGAACGAGGAGTGAACTCAATTCAGAAAGGGACTTTGTCCACTAAGATGGTCTTGGCAGCAATGCCACAGCTACTATGGAAATCATATCATGTTCTTAATGGTTTTACACAGTTATATGTCTCATTCCCATGCTATTTTATCATGATTTATGTTCCTTTTTGATATATGCCTTACGTACTTCCAAGATTTATGTCTTTTATCAATATTTTGATATTTGGATTTTATGTTCTAGTTTTTTCATTCAAATGTTTATGGATTGTTTTATGTTCCCTATGTATACCCTTACTGAGAATTTGAGCTCACAATTTTTATGTTTTCTTTTCCCCAGGATATAAATAAAGGGTTTAGGTATGAAAACAAAAAAGGGGAAGATCTTTATGGGAGATATTGAAGATCTTTCACCACGATTAGAAGATTTTGTTCCGAGTTTCCAAAGACACTAAACTATTACGGTAATTGTTTGTTTGGTTTTGTTATGTATTAAGTATTCCACAAAAGTAATGAAATTTACATGTATGTCAAGCTCTGGGTCTCTATAGTTGGTATCAGAGGAAAGGTTTAGTTAACCTTTGGAAACTAGGATGCGAAAAATTTAGTGAGATCCCTAGAGATATTTATATGGTATGTCTAGGGATGTCCCTATGGTTAAGTATAAGTATAGGTTATAGTCCTAGAATTATGGTAAAAATATTAGAATCAAACCGAATAAGTTAGATATTGAAGGTACTCACCCTTTATTATGTTGTTTTCCTAGAATGATTTTTTCCTCTCACACTGTTCTTTTTGGCATTTAGACGATGGCTGGAACCCGAAGGAACTGTGTTGATCAATGTAATGGAAACTGCAATGATTGTCCTCCGGAACAACCAAATGTGATGGGATATGGAGTGAAAAATCTTATTGCTATACTTACACAAGCTATGAATCATTCTGGACTTCCAAATGAGCTAAGAAAGTAACAATATTCTATTGAGTCCTTCATGAGGAAATGTCCACCTTCTTTCAGTAGGTCTTCTGATCCACTTGTTGCTAAACAATAGATCAGTACCATTGAAAAGATATTTTCTATACTTTATTGTACAGAGCATGAAAAAGTCATTTTGGCTGTTTACTGGTTAGAAGGTGAAGCAGACCAGTGGTGGACTCTAATTAAGAATACAAGGCCCCAAGATGAAATTGAATCCATGGAATCGGATGAGTTCAAGAACTTGTTTTTCAGTAATTACATACCTCGTATTCTTCGAACAAGGATGGAAAAGGAGTTCCTTGAGCTTAAGAAGAAGGATGATAGATCTGTTGGTAGATACGAAGTGAATTTTACAAGGCTTGTAAGGTATGAATCTGGCATTATCATCCAACCTAAAAGTAAAGTTGATCGATTCTCTAGTGGCTAAAAACCAAGTCTTCGAAGGGCATTAGCTATAAGAGACTTCAGTAGCAATGAAGAAATTGTGTGTTGTGATATCAAGGTAGAACTAGAAGTTGTTGTCACATATCCATCTCATGGTTTTGACAAGAAATGAAAGACGGAGTTCAAGGAAAAACCTTAGAACAATGGTGAAAAGAAGGTGAATGTTTCTTTATGCTCAATGTGTTGAAAGAAGCATGGTGGAGATTTTCTAAAAGGTACTAGAAAATGTTTTAAGTGTGGAAAAGAAGGTCATAGAGCAGCTGAGTGTCGAAGTAATGGAAAAAGGATTGCTAATGATGTGAATAATGAAAATATTGCAGAGAACACACCACCAACACTTTAATGCTTAAAGTGCAAGGAAATAGGGCATTATGCTAATCAATGTCCTAATCCAAGGGTTAATTATGATCAACATCAACAACCGCTTAAGGAAAAGGAAAAAGGGAAGTCATATGCGATCACTATTGGCGACGTTGAGTATGAAAATGATTTGGTGGAATTATTATGTGTTTATGTAACGAGATTCAAAAATAATGTTGTAGAATATCATTTTTAGTATTGTGGAATATTGGAATATCTATTTATTGGTTTATTGTGGGTTTCAATAATTATATGGTATCGGTAACCATGGAAAGTGATTGAAATTTTTTTGAAAAGCAGATGATATGTGAATAATGAAGGGATAAGGAGAAAATAATATGTTTGATAGTATTAATGAGCTCATGATTGATATAAAAACAAAGTGATATAATGGTTTGAGTATATAGAAATTTTGGGATTTTGGTATGTGGAAAGCGTTAACTTTTGACAGCATTCATGTTTTCACTAAGGTTCAATGGGTATTCATTTTTCAAGAGAATAAATGATTAAGGCATTTGAAGGTTTGTAATTTGACCAACAAGACATATCTAATGATATATGGGGATAAATGACGGTATTTACATGCTTGGTAGATAACATCTCTATCAATCGTTTTCCTTATACTGTGAGTTTGGGTAAACCTAAAGATTGGAATAGATTAAGTTAGACATCAGATAGTATTGTTTAAGGCTAGTAATTTTTGATATTATTTTTAGAATTCTATAATAGTATAGTTTTAGAAAAAGGAAAACCCATAGGACGAGCGACAACCCGTCGCATCGGACAAGGCTGTGGGAATCGAACCAACAACTGAAGTGCGACATGCCTTTATCGCATACCACTGGCCTACAGGAAGTCCCTGGTTAGTAGAAACTAGTTTTATTTTATTAAGCGCTATGATAGATGAAGCATAAGTCCATTTTTGGAACCATATACGATTAATCTCACTATAGATGGAATTATGTATATAACTGTTGCTAACCTTATGTTTGAGACAGATGGAATGACCTATCATTCTATCACATGATCTTATAACACTTTGAAAAAGAAAAATTCAACTTCATTTCTTTAAGAGGTGAAGTGGAAATTCTTCAAGGCACGAGCAACGGTAAGATTGTATCAAAATCAAGTAAGATTTTCTTTTAATTCAAAAATTATTCAACATTTGGGAAATGATCTTGAAAACAAAAAATGTTTTCCTAGTGCCCTCATATCTGATGAATCATATGGTACCTTAGATCATCACAAATTTAGGGCTTTGTGATTGTTGTCTTTTTCATAGCCATGTCCTCTACTACTCTCCATCAGAACTCGACCGTTAGATTTCTCTTCAATATCCATATTTTCACCTATGTTATCCTATATGGAAACCCATGGATAAGTTAATTTGGGTAACCATTATGTTTCATAAATTAGTTTTTAAAAATAAGCTTTAGTATTCCTTTTTACGATGTGGGTTTCTATTAAAGAAACTTTCAAGTTGTAAACGATTTATAACCCTGATGAATTTCGAGGGCGAAATTCATTTTAAGGGGGGTAGAATGTAACACCCCGATATTTTATAAGATATATTATTTTTAATTTCTTTCATATCTTCTGTTGTATTCTACACCAAGTCTATCTTGCGTTATACGCAACAGCATATTAGCTTGCAGTATACACAACACTAATCTTGGATCACGTTACACACAATTTCATGTTCGTTTCATAGATGTTATTTTACGCAACATCGTGTGTGTATATATATATATTCAATGTATAAATGAAATATGGTTGGATTCTATTATATGCAACAACAAATGAATCTTTCACCACACAAAACCTTGACTTGGATTTCATTACAAGAAATCACGACCTTCCACGATAGCGTGTGTTTTACGCAATACTGAGTTTCACTAAACAACGATATGTTATTAAAATATTATATAAACTAGCCGTTATGAATAGTAATACCCACTTTTTGAAATTTATAAATTTTAGCTTTCAAAATGGACCTCATTTTTGGATTCGGAATATCGAAATTATCCTAGGGTTAATTTTTGGTATTTTTCTGAAAACTTTCAATTTTTGATGAATAGTGGAAACACTGGGTTACTATTAAAAAACAGACTTTTTTTAAATAATTATTTATTTAAATTTATTTTAGTTCAACATTTCATACATAATACTTATATAAGTTTAATTTAATTAATTAGAGTCATTTTATAATAATTTTAGATATATAAAAATTTTATTGAACTTTTCACCGTCTTTTACCCACCTCCTCGGAGAATTTGAAAATTTACATAAAACTTAATTTTACCGCTTCTATGAGTGGAATTTCAAAAATATAAGAGACACAGTTAATATCAAGGAGTAAAATGTGGTTCAATAAGATAAAAATAATTTTTTTGTGAATAGTAACTTTTTACTTTTATTTACCACGGTTAAAAGTAAATAGGGTAATTAAGCGTAAAAATGATATTATTATGACCCCAATAAATTTTCTACTTATATTGGATAAGTTTCATTTGACCAAAAACAATCTTAGGAATAAAATAATACCCTTTAGGTCCACTTGTATTATATTAGGACATTTTTTATTATTTTATTTTAAAAAGAGTTAAAATAGTTAAAATCATAGTTTAATAACTAAAACATTTTTAATATAGGGTCATACATAAGATAAATTAGACTATAAATATTAAATAGAAATATAAAAATATTTCCTACCGAATGGTATTTTATTTATAATTTTTAGACATTAAATAATTTAATTTATTTACGACACAATTATGAGGTAGTAATTACCTAAATAATAAAATATTAAAATATTTGATATTATAAATACCCAAATAAATTTAATTTGAGACTTTTTATGAATTAAACTAATTTTCTAGGTTAAAATGATTTGTTAGTATCTATTTAAGTAACTTTTTTCGAAGTAATAATGCTGTTATGATTTTCACAAAAATCAATTACCAAATAGTGTCAAAATTGACATAAAGTTGTTTTTAAAACAAATATTATATTATTAATTTTTATTATATTCCTAAAAATATAAGGATAAGAAAAATGACTTAAATATGGTTATTTCTATTAATAATGAACCACTTGGGGTTCTTTTGGCTTGTTATAGTAAGTTTATTAACAATATAGTTTAAGAAAACAAGAAGACACGGTAAAAGTTAAATTATTTAACTTAGAGTAAATCTAAATGATAAGGTTAAAATAGTAACCTAAATTTGTCAAAAACCTATTGGTTGAGAAGCTTTAGACCCCTCCCCACTTTAGATTCTAAATAAATCAATTTTGAGATATTATAAACCGAATATGACTTTATTATAAAATAATATTTTAAGTTTTTCCTAAGGTGCCCCACTCCTCCCTTATAAAAGGGCACCTCCTCCCTCTTCTCTTTACACAATTTTGAGCTTTCATTCTCAGTAAAATTTTGACCATTTACCTTATCAACTTCCCTAGAAACATTATATAGGTTATGGTCTTCTCAAAAGACCAAATCTAGTGCCTTAAGAGTTAGCTTAAAAGAGCTGCGTCGAAGAAGAGGTAATCTCTTCTGCTGATTCTGTCAAGTTTCTTTCCTCTTCAACTTCTTCTTCTTTAGTTGTTTCATTATAAAGTAATAAAATCATTATCAATAATATACTTATATTTTGTTATAAATATTAAATAAAACCATTTCACCTTATATCCATCCTATGGAAAATGAAATCACTACGCGTGCGTATGTACGGAATACCATCTCCACGCCGTGGTGTAATCTGTTTTTCCACCCCCAGCTTACATGGATGGGAATAATGGTCTAACGAATAACTATATATAGTTATTATAACATCATAATAATTCTGAGATAATATATCATCCAATCCAATTCAATTCAATAATAATGGGAATGATATCATCGCTCGTGCGTACGTATGGATTACCATCTCCACGACGCGATGAGATTAATTCTCCATGTTAACCATTCAAGAATGATAATAAAGTATATATAATGAATAATAATGAAATATATGACATGATAAAGCTCTTGTATTTATTTATATATATATATATATATATATATGTCATCTACATACTTCAATTCAAGTAATAAGGAAAGGAAAAAAGAATTCGTGCGTACATATGGCCTACCGTCTCCGTAAACGGTGTATTTAATTTCATTTATCTATCTATTATATATATATATATACTGAATATATATGATATATAAATCAATATTTACATTCTGGAAATAAGTAAAACATGATATAAGTAACAATAATATCAAGAACAACAAGTCTAATCACTTATGATAAATAAAATGATTTTACCCAAAACGCTGCTTTAACATGGAATTTACAAAAGAACGGGTAATATAAATCCATAAAGGAACCATATATGATATAATAACAATGAATATGATTCTGTAATAAGTAAATGATATTATTTAAATCATTATACAAGATGTTCAGATATGTATGAATCATAACGGACCAAAGGTAAGGGATAACTATTCCAATCTCGTTCATATCCGAGATTGTTATTCGTAAGTATTTACTGGGGTTATTGCTATCATCCATGACCATGTTTTCTAAAACAACATTCATGTATTTTTAAATTCCTTTTCCCCATTTTTAAAATTTAACACATTTTATTAAAGGAATCTTTCTTTTGTTTACCACATGGGGAACTTTTTGACTTTTCCGAAAAAAGTACGAGAAGAATGTTATTTTTAACTTATACGGCGTGAACAGATTTTTACGGTTTCATAACTCCTCATTTTCATGAAGCTTACTCTACAAGATTTTATGAATATTTTGTAAAAAATATTTTTCTTTCAAAATTGCATGAAATTTTGTGAAAATAAAATGATTTTGAATAAGAAAGTATAATTTCCTCAAGATTTCAATTCAAGTGTTTTATCAAAACCATTTTCCATCTAAGATGAAATTATTTCATATGTGTATGTTTCAAGTATAATGTCTCTATGATTTAAATGGTTCAACTTTTCTTATGATGAAATATCCATTTGTTTTATGTGATGATGGGATGATGTTCATGAAACCCATTTTATTCTTTGGGTTATGGTGAATGTTTTAAGTTTATTTTGTGGCACAAGTAAAAATAATTTCATTATGAGATGGGTGGGACCTATATCTCCCTCAAATTCATTGGGTAAAGATTTATATCTCATGAGATAAACATGGCTGGAATGGTAAGTTAATCTGGTTCAGTGATAAATGACTGGAATGAGGAGTGAACTCGATTCAGAAAGGGACTTTGTCCACTAAGATGGTCTTGGTAGCAATGTCTTGGCTACAATGGAAATCATATAATGTTCTTAATGGTTATTCACAATTACATGTTTCATTACCATGCTATTTTATCATGATTTATGTTCCTTTATGATATATTCCTTACGTACTTCCATGATTTATGTCTTTGATCATGATTTTGATGTTTAGATTTTATGGTCAAGTTTTTGCATTCAAATGTTTATGTATTGTTTTATGTTCTCTATGTTTACCCTAACTGAGTATTTAATATCACCCTTTTTATGTTTTTTTCCCTAGGGTATAAAGAAAGGTTTTAGGTAATAAAACAAAAAAGGGGAAGATTTTAATGGGAGATATTGAAGATCTTTCACCACGATTAGAAGATGTTGTTCCGAGTTTCCAAAGGCACTAAACTATTACGGTCCTTGTGTGTTTGTTTTTGTTATGTATTAAGTATTCCCCAAAAGTAATCTAACGTCCATGTACATCATGCTCTGGGTCTCTACACCCAGGCCCTGTTGGTTTCTATACCAGCTCAACCTAAATATTAAAATTCACATTCAAAGAGAGTAAATGCACATGATCCAATGCTCTAAAAAATCAGTCCTTCATGATTAGTATAAAAAACTATAATTGAAATAGAATAAAACAAATCATTGCTCCAAAATTTGTCATTGATCCATTCTTCCCTGATGTTGTATTTTTCCAAAGTCTAATGTTACTCCACACAGTCACTATAAATGCAGGATCAAAATCCTACAATAATTTTGATTATATGGAATATATTTAATGCATAAATAAGTGGTATTGAATATTGAAGTAAAAGCGTATAAAATATAGAGAAAGTAAAAATAGAAAAATAAATAATGGATAGATTCGATAAATATTAGAAGTTTCATTAATACTATAAAGGATAATTACAAATTGTTAGCCACATAATGCTTAACAGAATGTTGGACATTTTTTTCTTCATCATGTTCTTATCTGAGAACCTATATATGTCAGTGTCTTGGTCATCTAAAAAGTTAAATATAATGGAATATATAGAGAAAAATTTTGATAAAAACACATCAAATAAAATACACAAACATATTTTGAAAGGTCATAAAACAATTGATATATATACAAAGTGTCAGCCATAAACAGAATGGGTTAGTTGGAGTATCCAAATAGGATATGTATACATTGAAAATTTTGTTGCAGCTATATGGAAACCTGAAAATGACATACATACTAATGAAAATTGCATTATTTTGAAGACATAACTATAAATGGTAATATAAAAATAGACTACCTCAATGAAGAAGGGGTATTTTCTTCCAATAATATTGAATGAACAATTTAGCGTGAACACAACAGATGGAAAGATGAAATGATACCAGTGATAATTTATCCTCTGTCGGTTGGCCTAGAATGGAAATTTTCATTTGTTCCAACTCTTAATAGACTCCCTCACTTCATCTGCTCAATTTTAAAAAAAATTGGTCGTGAACAATTACCAAAATAGCTGTAATATTATCAAATTATTTGCATAATCTTTTGCACCCAGTCTACAGAAAACTGGAAAAGGTTTAGGATAGAGGGAGAGGAAAATGGTTATATAAGGGAGAAGAATGGGTTATTTACAGACACAAATATTACTTGGCTTAGTATCAACCTGGGTCTTGGGTGGGAGAAAAGAGGTGGAATGTCGAGTACTTTTCTTCCACACACATTATTATTCCTCCAATTACAATTCTGGTTAGTTCAGCTTCAATACCAAAAAAGTACCCCACTCTAGGAGAACTAATGGTGTGAAGTTATTATTAATTGATCCAAACCGACAACCTCACCCAACTACTATGACTAAAAGTTGGTTGATTTTGACATGAGTCTGTGTTCGCTTTCATGTTGTGTGCTTGTTAACAGAAGGTGATGTTTGTTTTTATGCACCATGATTGCACAAAAGTAGTACTTGTACATACTTTAAATAGTTTTAACTAAAATAGCATTGGTAAATATGTCTATATGCTGGAAAATGTCCAGTGGATGCTATTGTTTGATGTCATGGCATGAAGAGATGCTCTAATAAGTTTTAATTGTTGGTCGTTCATGGAAAATAATGTAGTTAAAAAATGTATTCTAGTACATGGAAATCATGAAAAAACTACAGAATGAAGCACAATGATAGTCATATCTACAGCTCATAATTATAATATTAATGGGCTTGTATTTGAATCAATAGTGAATTTTTTTGAAGCGTTGAATACATGTACAGACAAAGGGACGATCAATGGGAAATAGGTTGATTCGAAATGACATCATAAGAATCAAATTATTCATGTTCAAGTGCTAAATAGTGATATAGGAAACAACATTATGTGTATTTTTTCAGTAATATTTAAATCTAATTAATATCGGTGGCTAGTTTGTTAGTAGTGAATAGATGTATAGATGTTAAAAAATGTTCAAAATATTTAAGAAATTAGAAATACCGAAAGACTTCTATGTTTAATGTACATAAAAATGAAAATAAATGGTTAAATTGTAATGTGTACAGTGGACACATATTACATATTCCAAAATAAGGCGGTGTTTGTTTTTTATACACCATGTGCTCAGAAATTATTACTTGTATAGGATACAAATAGTTTTAACTAAATTAACCTTGGTAAATTTGCCTATATACTGGATAAGTTCCATTGGATGATAAATTAGGATGTCATGGCTTGTGGAGGTGTTCTAAGAATTTTGAATTATAGATTGTTCAAGGAAGAAGAATGCAGTTAAAATACAAAAATGTATTTCAGTACATGGGTAACGTTTTTCATTTTTATCTGGTCGGTATGAAAAGAAGGTAAGTATTATTTTATCTTGAAATAATGATAATAAGATTTTTAATATTATATTAATAATTTAATTATAATTATACATATTATCCAAGTGATTTGGTGATTAAAAACGAATCACATCACTTCGTGGAGGTGATAGCTCACAGGTACACACGAACGATGTTATCATTTTTATGTGCTCGAAAAGTAAAAAAAAATGATATATTATTTTATAATAATGTTAAATATGTCATAAATATCACATATTAACATTAAATACATGTTAATAACTAGTCATGGGAGACGGTAATGAAAAATAAACTATATTAGTTTGCGAGGCGGTAGTATGCTGTACACACGAATGAAAGGTTTATTTATCATTTGATGAAATTAGATATGTATTTAGGTTATGATATTAATATAATAAAATATTAGTATATTTGTTATACTTTAGTTATTATCTCATCATGGTTGGAGGATATTTGAAGGAAGTGGAAGAATAAATTAAATTGAAACTCTTAAATAAAAACAATAACTCTTTTTCGATTGATCACATTTGAAGAACACCTTTACACCACTAAGGAGAGTTTTATGCATAAAATAAGGCTTCATGATTATGTTAATGTATTCTAGGAAGAGTTTTTGGTAGATCATGCCCATACCAAATGGTTTTTGAAGAGTGAGTAAAAGAGAGGAATGGGTGCCTTTTAAATGGAGAGGGGAGGGACACTCTTGGAATTATTAAATTTATTAAATTGATATAAATTGAATTTCGATTACAAATAGTTCAAAACTCAATTAGATAAAATATAGGATCATTATGGGTTAAAATACAACAATATAATAAAAATTTGAAAAGTTTTTGTATTTTCTAAATCCTTGTCATTTTGTTTTAACCCCTTTTAACTCTTACCGTTTTATCAAATAATTTACAGTTAGATGGTTAAAATAATTGTCAACTCATACCAAATGACCAATTAATGTGTAATTAATGAAATTTTATAATTATATCAACTTTTTGACATAATATTAGATTTTTATAAATTTTATATCATTTAATTAAATATTTTATATTTTAAAATATGAATTATTTAAATTTAGACACTATTCATTACATGACATGTTTAAAAAATCATAAAAACTCGATTCCTTAGAAACAAATACAATAACACAATCCTAACATGTAATAATAATCTATAAAATTCATGGATGGAATCAATTTTTTCAAATTATATTTATTCTAATATTAGTAATATCATTTATTTGATCCATTTTTAGTAAATCTATTACTACATCATCTTGGTTTCATAATTAAATTTAATTATTTAAATCATAAAAATAAAAAATAATTTTCATTATATAGGTAATATTATTATATTTATAAGAAATATTTATATTATAAGATATCATATAAATAACCCCATATTAAAATTGTTTTAGAAGTAGAGATATATTTATGACTATTTGCATTTATTTTAAATTAAATGTTATAAATGACATAATCACACCCAAGTGGCCTCCAAAGTTCAATTGTTTTCCCAATGATGGTAATGGTCTATAATAACTCATAAAATAAGATTAATATAGGCCGTGGGGTAATTTTATAACATTATTATATTAATTTTATCTTTAATTACCCTATTCACCTTTAACCGTGGTAAATAAAATACTAAAGTCACTATTCACCAAAAATTATTTTGATCATATTGGGCCAAATTTTTCATAATGAGTGCAACCATGTATCTCGATTTTTTAAAAATTAATTTATAGATGTAATGCCCCGACCCTAGTTATCCAGATTCAGTGCAATATTACATAACAGTGGAATGATCACATGGGATCAAATTCCGAATGACCAATTAGTTTAGTAGCCTTGGAAGTAATAGATACATACATAAGATTTACATAAAATCATGAAATAAAACCAACAATGTCATTTTTGTCCCCTTTGAACACAATTATATCCATTATCCTATCCCTTCAGGTCAACCATAAAATACATATTCACATATTGGGAAAAATAAAACCTAGAAAGGGGTGAGCTCAGATGCTTAGTAAGGATAATAATATAGAATAAACTTTCATAAATAGGATTAAATATTTAAGGTAATGTATAAGTCTAAAAAAACCCTTTTTAAACATAAATTTCCGTATAATATGGAAAATATAAATCAAAATAATTCCATTTACTTATTCACATGGATATTCTACTAGTCAAATAATCACATGTAATATCAATAGGAAATTTCATAATAATGGAATGCATAATGTCGGATATCATAACCACATAGTCAAACCTTGTGCCTAGACTAAAAATAAGATTTTGTTAAGGAATTGTGCCAAGACACTAGTTTGTCTCATGAGACCTATCGATGCATCGAGGAGCAAAAGCGGGCTCCACCCGTCACTTACTAACTCCAATTCATTCCTCATATGAAAAAGTTGAAACATAACATAAACATTTGTATTAAAACTAGCATTAAAAATGTTAATAATTTAACCATAAATCATGAATGGTATAAAAATAACACATCCACAATTAAACATATCACAAAACCTTTAATAAAATATGGATGATTGTATCATAATAAATCAACTTCAAACAAGTGTAAAACCCATCAAAGGATATTAAAATAGATGATATCAAAACTATTTGGGAGAAATATCTCTTTCTATTTTGAAATCATTTAAAAGTTGCATTATTGTAAAAGGAAACATTTATTTTGAAAATAATATTTATAATCTTTTAATGGATGCTTTGAATATGTTATAATATCCTAAAATATCCACACTCACTGTATAAGTTAAAAAAACATTCTTTCCTTAATTTTTTCGAAATGGTTGTAAATGACATTGTTTGGAAAAAGATAGAAAGATTACTTTATAAAATTATAAAAAAATTCAAAAAAGGTTATAAATGACTTTAAACCATATTCTATGAAATAGTAGAAAATTTTTGATATAAATTTTTAAGAAACAGAGATGTGGATGATAAAGAGGTCCTAGTAGATACTCACATATAAAAAACCTCAGATAATGAAGAGATTATAGAATTAACCCTTACCTTGTACTTTTCCTTGGTGTAGGGTATATTAACCTTCTGTATAATAGTTAAATCATTGTTATTATGTTATACAAGAACCACATACATAAATATGATATCATATATGATCTTCTAATATTTCTTTGTTAATAATATTTCAGAAGTGTCATTGTTTCGGGTGTTAACTGGTTCATTTTCCATTATATGTTTTGTTACGTAAGTAATGTTTGTTATGGATTGGAATTATTTGATTTATGTACAGAATGATATTATGTTCTTAAACATTATTTTTAATCATAAAATAAAAATTATTCTTAAATGATTACGTTGGGGAATGAATCTCATCACATTCGTGGAGACGATAATCCTTACATACACACGAGCGACAATATCATTCTATTGATGGTAAAATACAATGTAAGTGGATATTATATCATATATACATAATCATTAACATGTTATATTTATTATTTACATCAGTTATACTCATTATTATACCTATCCAAATAATGAAGTGTTTGAGTAACAAACAACACCACTACATGGAGATGGTAAACCGTACGTACGCACGTATGGTGACTTATCATTCATATGATGGATAAAATAATGAAAATGGTTGTACCATATTTATAATAACATTATAGTATGTATATGATACTATATTTCTTATTTTGGTATGGAAACAACAAAGAAAGAGGAAGTGGAAGAATAAAAGAACTTTGACAGAGGTGGTGAAATTATTACCTCTTCTTCAGGTGTTTCCATTTGAGTTGATGAAAAGGGCTCCTTAGGTTGTCTTTATGATCAAAGTAAGGACTCTAGGTATAAGTGAGGGTAGTTGGGAGAATATTTTTTTAGGTTTTGGCTGAGAAAAATGGCTTTGGAGGTGTCATTTTGAGATAAGGGGAAGTACCCTCTTATAAGAGTGGTGAGGGTAACATTAGGAAAAGCTTGAAATATTATTTTATTATAAAATAATATTAGGTTTATAATGGCTAAAAAATGATTTATTTATAGGATAAGGTGGTTATTGGTAGAAAATATCTCAAAAAATAGGTTTTATATAGGTTTAGTTCACTATATTACCCTTATCTTTTAGATTTAACTCTTAGTTAAATAGTGTAACTTTTACTACGTATTCTTGTATTATTATAATAAATGGTTAATAATCATACCATAAAAGGACAAGAGAACCCAATGTGGTTCATTATTGAAATATCTAACCTTATCTAAGTCTTTTTTCCAAACATTATATTTTTATAAATATTAAATCAATTAATAATATAGTATTTGTTTTAAAAACTTATTTATATCAATTTTGACACTATTTGGTATTTTGTTTTTGTGAAAGTCATAAACACTTTATCACTTCTAATAAAATTTATTTAATAAAAAATAACATGTTATATTAACCTATAAAAGTTTTATAATTTTTCAAAAGTCACAATTTACATTTATTTGGATATTTATAATATCAATTATTTTAATTTTTCATTAATAAAGTAATTACTACATCATCATTGTATCATAAATAAATTTAATTATTTAATGTATAAAATTTATAAATAAAATAAAATTATGTAGGAAATGTTTTTATATTTATAATTAATATTTATAGTTTAATTTATCTGTTGTATTACCATATATTAACAAGGTTTAGTGATTAAACGTTGAATTTAACACTTTTAACTCTTCTTGAAATAAAATAATAATAAATGTCCAAATATAATAAAATTGAACCAAAAGAATCATATTTTATTAGTCGGGTTGATTTTGGTTGAAAAAAACTTATCCAATAGAATTAGGACATGTGTTAGCGTAATGATAATATCGTTTTTACCTTTAATTACCTTATTTACTTTTAACCGTGGTAAATAAAAGTAAATACCTACTATTCACCAAAAATTATTTTCATCTTATTGAACCAAATTATACTTACTGATTTCAACCATGTCTCTCGAATGTTTGAAATTCAACTCACAGAAGCGGTAAAATTAAGTTTTATGCAAATTTTCAAATGCTCCTAGAAGGTGGGTAAAAGACGGTAAAAAGTTCAATAAAAATTTATATATCTAATATTATTATAAAATTACTCCAATGAATTACATTGAACATATATAGGTTTTATGTATCTATTTTTACCTAATATAAATTTAAATAAATAACTAATTATTTAAATGAAAATACGGTTTTAAACAATAACGCAGTGTTTTTTTACTATTCATCAAAAATTGAAAGTTTTTAGAAAAATACCAAATATTCACCCTATGTTAATTTTTATATTCCAAATCAAAAAATGATGTCCATTTTGAAAACAAAATATATATAATTAAAAAAATGGGTATTACTATTCATAACGGCTAGTTTGATTCGTCGTGGTGCGTTAAAACTCCAAGTTGCGTACAACACAAGCTATTTCATTATTCAATGGGAAACATACCAAGGAATATTGGGGTGTTACAATAGAAGTGGTTAAATTAGGTTTAACACTAATATTGTTAAAGGATTGATAAATGAGTTTTTTAAGTAAATCATTCAAAAGTTCACCTAGTTTTTCTATTAAATTTTAATTTGAAAATGAATCCAATAAAAAATGTTGGATTAATTGATAAAAAACATAATCTAATTATACCTTAAAACCATATAAAATGATAATAAAACAATATAAATAAATTATATGAAAAGGAATGGTTTAATTAAAATGTAGTATTTCTCAGTATTCATTAAAATATTAATTTTATCAAAATAATACAAAAAATTCATACAAAGTAAATTATGATTCCTTGCTTACAAAATGATAAAAAATTTAAATATATTATATAAAAGAAACAAAAAATATATTTAAAAGGGGTTCACCATCAAAAGGCGGTAAAACAATCTTTTAAAATATTAGAGTATTGTATGCTTAAAAATTGATTTATTCTCATTTTAAGCCTCTAAAATATATTGCAAGAAAGTAAAGATTTATAATAAACTTGTCTAAAAATAATATATTTATTTATGTTCATTACCACCAATAAAACTTCTAGGTGATAACTAACATTTAAAATAATAATAATATTGTAATATATAATTTTTTTGGTATAAATCAGTCTTGTGTGAGACGTAAGATTTTAAAGAAACTCATTGTTTCATGTCACGTATGCTATCAAACATAGTTTCCCTTTCTGTTATTATTAATATCTAATTCATAAATATTAATAATATGAAAAAAAAATATTCCATAATTATCTGGGATGTAATAGGGGATGCTTTTTCTTTATTGTAATAGCATTTATTTTTTTATATTTAATTCACAACCTCATGGGTCCAACTTTCTTCTTGAAAAAGAGAACAGGGGATCCCAAAAACACTGGAGGGAAAAATCCTTTATTACTCAACTCATCTAGTTGTTTTTTTAGCTCCACTAATTCCATGGTGGTCATTCTATGGGGAGTCTTTGATATAGTTCTTTCACCATGAATTAAATCAATGGGGAACTCATCTTCTCACTCTTGAGGATGTCCAGGTAAATCCTCTGGAAATACATCAATAAATTATTTTACAATAGATTCATCTTTAATTTGAGGATATATTTACTCATCCATAAATTATTTTTCCTCTTCTTTCTCCAAAAATTTCATTTAGAAGAGCTATTGGAGGTGGATCCAAATATGACTCAGATGATGAGGTTTCTTCTCTAAATACAATGGATTCTATATCTTCTTCACCAATCATAATTTCATTCTTCTTACAATATATATTTTTTATAATATTTTAAAATCCAGTCCATACCGAGGATTATATCAAATTTAATCATAAGTATATTGAAAATGTCAGCAACTAAAACAAGTTTATGTGTCATAAATGGGACTGATCGTAAAAGAAATTGGGGCCTTGAGGCCATAGGAGGAATGGGATTGATTGATACATCATTGTTATAATGAGACTTACCTTAGGTGTTTTGAATGATATATCCTTAATTAAATCAAAACGTAAATGTATAATTTTATTGGTAGACTGGGAAGATATAAAATAATGTGGTGATCTAGAATCAAATAAAGCATTGGATAAGTTTGAGAAAATGATTAAAGTACCTTCCACTATATCATTATGAACTTTAACCTCATCAGTTGTGATCACATAATCTTGGACTTTCTTCATTGGACTTTTCTAGGAAAAGTTATCTTGAATCATAGGGAAATAATTTTCATAATATCCCATCTGTTTACAATTGTAGAATTGAACATTGGTAGCTTCTTTCTTTCCATTGAAATCACAGGCTTGGTAGCCTTTTTCTCTTTACATCTAACAGAATTCCATTCCATTCAGTAAAGTACAAAGATGTTTCTTTCAATAATTATCATGAGATGTAAATTAAACTCTTTCCTTCTTCCACTTTTCCTTATTTCCATTTCCAGAGTGTTCAAAATCCCTATTATTCTATTTAATTCCTTTAAAGTAATAAGATTTAGAGAAATATTTTTATTTATTGATATCACATAAGACTATATATTTATATGTTATGAAATTTTGGGAGACTAGTTAAAGCATGTTTGATTGTATCGTATCAACCATTCAAGGGTTCGATGCTCTGCTAATGTGTATAGCGGCACTCGGGTCAAATCCTTGATGATGGTAATTTTTTTATAGTCGATTGTTTTTATTATTTTTATTCTTAATAGGGGGTGGGTTTGTTTGAAGAGCTTAATTAAATAGATTAATGGATGATGTTTTATTGATTCAATAGTTTTATAAAGTTTGGGGTGGGATCATTATTTGGTATTTAATCTTATGATATCATTGATCTTTGATTTATATTGCATTAAATTAACACCCACTTCACAAGATTACTTCGACATAATTACCAAGTGTTGAGGCTTCAATATAAGCCATAAATTAACTATGGGTATAATCATAATTAGTACTTGTTTATGGTAGTGTATTTTTTGTTCCAATAATCCATGGAATACAGATGTTAAAAAAATGTCATTAATCCATGACATTTCAAGTTCAACATACACAATGTTAACCTAACGAATATTTGTGGAGTAAAATATCTCAATCACTTAACATATACAAATTATGACTCACCCCAATGGTATATTTACTCAACCATTGAGATGGTTATTAATATAGTAATAGTTTTTTATATAGGTTAATTATAAATAGAATGAAAATAAAGGGATAATAATAAATTTGTGCGTCAAACACAAACACGAACGATGATGAGAATTTAAAACGGACATTTGATTGAATGAGGAAGAAAATGAAGGGAAGTGGTTTCAACTTGATTTAAACTATTTTAATATCCTTAGTATTTATAAACATAGACTGGATTATTAAAATAGGTTATTAAGAAGAAACATGCATCAGAATTCTATTGAAATGAAAAAACTTACATTTTTACCAATAAGAAGAACACAAAAGAGCTTGAAAACAAAGACAGGAGGAAGGGTATCTCAAGTGAAAAATTGAGTTTGGAAAATCATCAAAATCCTTTAGCAGGGCCTTTTTCATACCAATATATCATCCTTTTCAATTAAATTTCAACTCCTTGCAAGTAGAGGAGGGGGTGTATTTATAGCCCAAGGAGGTGCACTGTTCTCTTTCCAAATATACCCCACCACTGGGATCAACCATTCAATACTCCATACAGCTCAATATGAAAAAATCATCTTATTCAAAGTTTTATATATGAATTTTTATAGACTACTGTAAAATTTGGAGTCCATTGGACTTATGAATAAAATGTTATGGTGGTTTGATTAAAACAATTCAATCTGTCCATTTCAATCTTGACTTTTTCAAAGGCCAAAATTTGGTTTGGTTTTTGAATAGAAATATTCCTTCAAATATGAATAATTTATTCTAAAAATTCTTCTAGTTATATCATGTATTTTACACTGAAAAATATTATCTCTAATTGATGTATATATTAGAAGAAAAATATATAATTGTGTGCTGATTTTAATTCCTGGACAGAATTGTGGGCTGGACTTCATATAATCATCTGGACCCATTTTTGGTGGGGTTGGGCCATAAAATTTTTATCCAAGATGTATGTTATTGTTCCATGACTTATGGTGTAGAATCAATGATTTCACATATCTAGATTGATCATAGAAATTCAATCTTAATTGATAAACTAGATTCTTCCTAGATTCTCTGGGCCTTCTTGGGTGGACCATAGAGACATTCAAATGGTCAAATTAGAAATTTCTTCCTTCTAATGATATGTTATAAATTTAATTATAAATCCTAACAAGAATAACCATAAAATGAAGATAATTAGGGTGATAATTAGAAATAAAATTGTAAACTGACTCGAATAGATTAATTTAAATAATGCTCAAAAAATTTATTTAGTAGTAAAACATGGGTATTTACTACTAATTATGCATTTTTACATGAAAATTACAAAGGGGAGTAGACAAAAAGTTATGCATAAATGTATAACATCACTAGTTCCCTTTGGAGTAATAGTTTTAACACATCAAAGAACCAATAAATCTTTCTCTTTGGATTTCATATGTAAACTACAACATGACTTGCTAACCTTGTAAAGTTACCTTCATACTTAGAAACATTCTTATCTTCCTTTTTCCTAAGATTAAATAATTGTCACTCCATATATGTTATCTATTTGCGGGGGAAATATTTTTTTGATAAAATTTCAATAAAATCCTTCCATTCCATGTTTTCTATTTCCTCCTCCTCTTTCATGTTTTGAATCAATGACCACCATTGATCTGTATCACCCAAGAGATGATAAATTTCCCTGACAAACCTTATCTCTTTCATTACTTCACAAAGAAAGAAATATATTCAATAAAGAACTTATCCATTTATCATCTATAAATATATTTTTAGTCCCATTTAATGATAGAGGTTTTTTAGGAAGTTTTCTAACATTGTTTTTCCACGTTGTGGATTGAGATGCTGCATATGGGTAAGGATAATTTTCATAGCCTTAGTCACTCATCCCATAATAGTTACAAGGTTTTCATAATTATTTTCATATCTAGTTAAAACATCATTAGCTTGAATAGTAATGAAATCCCTACATAGATTTTGTGTGTTGATACGATTTTCATTCCTTCCATTATGATTCATTTCTAGACAAAGAAATACACTAAATTAGGTTATGAATCATAATGCATAATTTTGAACTAGAAAAAAACTTAACATAAATTAGAATTTATTCATAGTTAATCTCATAATCATTAAAATAATTTATTTGGGGAAATATTTGATTTTAAATACTTCATAATGTTTTGTAAATAAAATTTGAATTATCTTAACAATATCCCCATGGAGTGTCAAACTAGGTGCGCAGTAAGACTCATTGTCATGTACCAGGTTACCCTGAGTCAAGCCTGAGACACCTTATTGGAGTTGTTACCCCTAGGAACATCTATTCTAAAACCACATTCACTTATAGTATCCAAATAGGGATATATTTCTAAGATCCACATAATCTATAACTTACCAAATTTATATTATTTTATTATATTCTTAGCCTTAATGTCTATCATAGGGTTATGTTATGTAATCTATGTTTTCTAAATCTAATTACTAGAGTTTCTACTAAACATCATATGATACGAACTATAAATAACCAGACCCTAGTAGCCTAGATCTAATGCCTTAAATTAATACATTGGCATTGATACAATACTTGAATACTAACGGATCAATCAAATTAGTAGTTTTTAATACATATTACATACATAAACTTTACATTATAACATTAAAGTAAATACAACATATCAATTCCATTAGAAACACCCATATACTCATAAATTATCCCTAAAATCCATTAATAATATACATATTTTCATCCTGGGTGAAAATAAATTATAATAAATGGGTGAGCTAAGATGATCAGTATGGGTAAGAAATACGATGTAAGTTATCATACACATAAACAATATGGCATGGGGAATAATTAAAAACACATGCCCTTAAAACATGATCTTGAGAATAATATGGAAGGAATAAAATCTAATTAAATAATGTCACAATAAAACATAACCACATATATTTTTCTAGTTGAATAATCACATGGGCTATCAATTACTAGTTTCATAATGATGTAATGAATAATGTTGGACATCATAAACATACTGTCAAGGCTTCGGCCAAGACACCATACATAATGGGTAAAAACCCTATCTAGTTTCTCTCATGTGACCTACCAATGCATTGAGGGGCTATAGTGGGCCTCACCCATCACTTACTAAGTCTTATTTATTCCTCATATGAAAGGGATGAAGCATAATAAAGATATTAATTCATATTTAAGTAAGAAAATGATATATAAATAACTTTTCCCAAACAATAAACATAATCATAAACCATCCAGAGTAATATAGCATATGGTATCAAGATAATAAATACACATTAAAAATAATAATAAACCATTCAATAAAATATGGTAGATGTTATCATAAAATATTAATCTAATTAAGAATAATATTCAACAAATGGTGTTGAAATAGATGAAAATAACCTAAAAAAATCATCGAGGAATTCTTGAGAGAAATACCCTCATTAATGTTCAAAGAAGAGTTATTGTGGGAAAATATTTTAATAAAATAATAAATAAACTAAGATAGATAAAAATTTTGTTTTATTTTGAAAAATATTTTTATCTTAAAATAGATTACAACGTGTACTTAAAAATGGGTAAGAAATCAAGAAGTTCCCTTCAATTGGGATTCCTTATCAGGAAGATTTGAGAAGGGAACCTTGAAAAACATGTATTTCCCCATAAAATAATGTTAAATTGATCTGAATACATTAGTTTGAAACGTATATAAATAATTTTTAATAATTATATAAAAATAATGGATAATTATATTGGGGTATAGATATAGAAATAATAAACAGAATAGAAAATAGAGGTTTGGGAAGAAACCCTTACATTATGTCTGAAAGTGTTTTGAACTTGACCTTAATTCCATGGAATATAAAATTAGATTAATTGATATACTAATTAAAAACATTTTTTATATTTAATGTATTATTATAATTTTATTAAGTTCATTTATAGTCTTTTTGAAGAGTTATAAGATACAATTGTATTATTTCGAGAGTGTTCGTTTCCCTGGTTTTCATGATCAGTTTACTTGTATATGAGTATAGAAGTTCATGAAAAATAGAAATAAACATATAGAATTTAAGTTATATGTTATTAATGAATATTAAGACCATTAAATTTTTATATGATTCATTTGGTTATTTTGGGTTAGGTTGAATCATTTGATAAGACGATAGTGATAATCGTTTAGATTATTTTGGCGGTTTTTTTGATCATCACAAAATAGTTTTTTTATTAATTAACATCATGTATATATAATGGTTCCATAAAATTAAATAGATTATAATACATAAATTATAATCTTTTTTAACCATAAAATGGTTTTATGATCATCCTTGAAGGCATTAATAGAAATTGAATACTCTTTATCCTTGAATGTTATAAATCAACACAGCACACACGATGTTTTAATTTTTAGAACAAAAGGAGAGGGAAGATAATTGATGATGGATTATTACCTTTAAAAAATAAATTTCCAGTATATAAAATATACTTAATATATCATGTCACTTTTGGATAGGGATGTGAGGATAATATAATAAATTAAAAGAACTTGAAAATAAATTATAAGAGAAAGAAACATGTTTTTACCTCTTGATCTCCTCCTCATTGAGAACCTCCTTAGGGAAAAGGGTTTGGTATTTTGATGAGACCAAGGGATTATAGAAGTTTCTAAGGGGGTTGGTAAGAGTATTGGGTAGAAATTTGGAAAGTCTCAAATCTTATAAGTTGTGAGGAGAAGAGGTGGTTAGGGGTGGTATTTATAGGGGAGGAGAGGGATGATTTCTCATTATTTTTGTCATTAGGTAATTATTTTGGATCAAGACTTTAATAGTTTGATAATTATCATTATATATTTTAAAATAATTAATTTGAGTTCGATATTATGGGCTTACATCAGTCATACATCATCCATGACTCAATAATTCATGTATTTAGCATTTATCATAAATTATCGTATTTACAATTCACTAAAAATTCATGTTTTTTAGAAAAATTCAAAAAATTCACCCTAACCATTTTTTGACATGTAGAATTAAAAAAGGGACTCCATTTTATGATTTTTTATATATATGAGAAATTTAATATTTAATTTTTTTTTATTTGAAAAATTCCAATTCGAATATTATAACGGATTTTATGACACATTCAAAAAATAACTGACATCTTATAAAATTATCATATAATCATAAGATAAAAAAATATTAATTTATGTATGTATTTTATGAAAATTAATTTTATTTTTAAGTCATTATATTAATTACATAATTGTAAATAAACACTCATGCTTTATAAAATTAACAACACATCATTATCATTTTAACCTAATTTATTTACTTAATCTATGATATGATTATATTGTATATTCATTTATAAGATGGAAAGATTTTATTTATACTTTCATTGGTGAGGTTACTATTCTATTTTATAGTTTACTATTCATAAGGGTATATTCCAAATGTCATGTTATTTTTCCACTGGTATATGTTCTTTAACTTCTAGAAATACTTCTTATTTCATTAATTATTCATTTATAATGTTTTTATTGTGTTATATAAGTTATCTTATGTGATTTATATTATATAAAATAATTATAATAAAGGAAATTTCATTGATATAATTTTCGGTCCTTACACCTCCCCCACAGCCACCAGACATACATGGTCGGGGTATGGGTCACACTAAGGTTCCCACCATTAGATTATGAATTACCTCAACAAAGGATGCCCCCACAAAATCTCCCTAGTAGGTAGGGTCCTTAGGGTGTTTTCAAATTTGAACCCCCGTAGTGAAAAGGGCCCCAATCCTAAAGGTAGTGGTGAGAACCTTCCCATTTCATGCAGTGACATTTATCTCTCACATGGTTCCTAAAATGTGAAACAAATCATACAATATCCACACACACTATTTTACAATTATGGGATGTGTGAGTCCTGGTGTAGGATTTAGAAGAAGGCAGGGAGATAGGAATGTATGTCCCTCATGGAGTAAGCCCTATGTTTTTCTTACTAGATATACTTCCATTTCCTCTCCATCACCCATCAGTGGGAGAGGATCATATTTCTACATAGACATCCCTCCTAGAGTAAGCCCCTAGTCTTTCCTGTAGGATTTCATAAAACCCATCCCCCCTATATCCTCTCCCTCATCCACTATTGGATGATTAAGGAAGTTAAACATTGGGATTCTATCTCAGGTGTAAGTCTCATTGAAATAAATTATTCAATTTGGATGATATTATTGTGTTCCTAGTTTCTCACACTAAGCAGGAATCGCATGGGGTTAAGCACTCGAGTCGATAATATCACTAGCATAATAAAAATTTCATCTTTGGACCTCCCCTATAGGTGTAAGCCCCCAAAAAACTAAACTACATGGGATTTGATTCCAAACATGAGGGGATATGTAAGAAACCTCACAGAGGTTCAAACCTTAATATCATTAACCTGTTACCATCTTTATTAGGGTATATTTCAGATAAGATCATTCCCCCACCCGGAGGGCTGCAGTCCTTCCATTTACTCTCATCTCATCCTTATCGATCCATATTTCTGGTGGGACCGATCTTTATTGGGATATATATCATGTGAAAACTGTCCAAACTTATAGGGAAACTTCTCCTAGATGATCAGAAATATAGGACCTCTTATACATAACTCACACACAAACCGTTCCTAGGCATCTTTCACATGTACATCATTGCTGCATGACATTAAACATCATGGTCTAGTTCATGTAACATGATGTCAAAAAGGTATGAAATATACCTTTAAAAGTAACTAAACTATGTAGGTACTCATCCCACTTATGAGGGTATATAGGAAACCCCATCAGTGGGTCTGATCCCAACATTGAAACAACAATATTATTCATGGATGATAATAAAATCCAAAGCTCCCATCTATGTGACTTTAAAAAATAGTTATTTAATGTAAAATCTCAGCATGGATTACACATAAATAGTGTGTCAATCCAGTTGACCACAAGGCCTAAAGAGTGTGTCCTCATACTCCAGAGGATGAAGAATAGTAGCAAGGACCTAGGGTGTGTCTATAGGGAGACTATTTCCTCTTATTAAAGTAATAGAAATAGTGGAAAAAACTAATCATCATCAATAGCATTAATAAATGGAGTGAGAAAGTAGTAAATATAAAAAGGATGTAATAAATAATGAAATGAAATAAGGGCCCGAATGTCCATGTCAAAACTACAACACTGGTCTCTCATTGGGATGATCATATATATAGTACTAATTTCCCACTAGGCAGATCAAATATATAGAAGGAAATAAAAGAAACACAAGTAAAATTACAATGCTCTACTGCGATATCTAAGCCATACCACATACCCAATATCCACATACATATATGAGACATCTTTCTTAATCAATATCGGGCCTCAACACAACCTATTCCTATAATCAAGTGAACTTATTCTCGATTACCCTAGTGTAAGGGCATCCCAAGAAGAGTAGGAGTATAAAACATATTAGGGAACCGCCAAAGTGGTCCTATATATATCCAGTAAATGCAGTATATATATATGAGCTACTTTTCAGGATAAAAATAATAATAACTGCTAAAATTAACTAAAATAAAAAATTCATACTAAAGAATAATGTCATAAGGGAATGTTTGGGAAATATTCTCAATCTAGATGAGACCAAACCGAAAAATAAAAATAAAAATAAATCCACATTCATTCCATGGGTCAGTCACCTTGATCAATGTTACCTTTTTCGGCCAGTAGGAAAAATGTCTCTGTATAATGATTCATCATGAATATATGTGTGTTTGTGTGTAATCCCATATATATATATATATGGGGGAAAATTACATGAACCAAACCATAACTGATCCTTGTGTATGTAAATCCCAATCATTTGGATATCCTTTATAGAAGATAATGACCTAGATGTCGTACCAATCAAGACATATATAATTAGGTAGATCCTTGAGTTCATAATCCCAATCAAAAATACATTCATTGGCGAGGGCCAAAAATGTCTCTGAGTAAGGTACTTCACCACAAAGGGATACATGGCGTTACCCTGGGATCACCTGTGCTCACCTAAAATATCTATTATTAGAATAAATCCATGCCTCACAATGCGGTAGTAATCTTTATTTATAAATTAGATATATATAAAAAAACAACCCATACCAATGTGGGATAAAAATATTAAAAATATATATAAATATCTAATACTCAATAACACACCCCCTAAATAAGGAAAATATATAGTTATCATTCCCATATTGTTACACAAAAATCGGACATGGGTTCTAGGGACCCTTTTTTTGAGAACATATGAAAATTGATCAAAAGTGTGAACATGAATTAAGGTGATCTTCCTTATTCTAAAAGTTTTCTATAATGAAGTAAAAATCTTCTTAAATATGGTTTTTTCACTCATAAAATACTTTATTTGTTTCAATCTTGATAGCATCTTGATGGTCACACCAGATATGTGATGATTTCATAATAGCAAATGCAAATTCTTGTAGAATTTTTTTGACCAAATAATATCTGCAATCACATATTCCATCACCAGATACTCTGACTATACACATGATTATAAGATAACCATATTCTTCTTTGTTTTCCACGAGATCAAATTTTCTCCAACAAAAACTGAAAAAATAGACATATATCTCCAAGAATAGATACATCCAGCATAATTTTCATCAAAAAATGCCTCAATATATGTATTCCCATGGTTAGAATATAGAAGACCTAAACTGATTTCCTTTTTCACATATCTAACAATGAAAAGAATAGCATACCACTATGTTTTTTTGGGTATTTCATAAATTGTCTCACTTTGTTAACCACACAATAATTATTTGGTCAACTCATTTTCAAGTAGTTACGATTCACATCATGATGTATGTATGTGTTGGGTGAAGAAAAAATATCATTGTTAGTATGAATATATTTTTCATTAGCTTCAAGGGGTGACTTGACTGAGTAGACTTGATTCATTCCAATTTCCTATAGATGATCTAGAACATACCTCATTTGGTGAATAAAAATTCCGTTAGATCATCGAGAGACCCCAATTACCAAGAAATATCAAAGTGGACCTAAATACTTTCTGTGAAATTTTTTATGGATGGATTCAAGTCGATCAATGATAACACCATAAATGTCAGTAATAAAAATCTCATTCACATAGACTATCAAAAAATGTTGTCTTCTATAGAATGATGATATAAAATTGAAGAATATTTTATTCTTTGACACTTTCCAAAGCTATGTAGAATGGTTAAAAAGTTCCATAACCATGAATGAGGTGACCAACTGAGTCCATACAATGATCTATGAAGGTGAAAAAACTTGGAAGAATCTCCCTTAGAAAAAAACGCTGGTGGTTACTCCACATAAACTTATTCAACAATAAATTCCTAAAAAATAATTCTTTATATCCAGCTAATGGAGGGGCTACTAATAAGAGAATTCAATAGAGATAAATAAGAAAACTAATGTCATCTTTTCCATGGTAGATAAGGTTTCAATTTTGTTAATTTTATGTGTATGTGCATAACCTTTGGCAACAAGTTGGGCTTTGAGATGATTAAGATATGCATCGATGTTGACTTGCATAGTATAGATCCATTTGCAACCAAAAACTTGGTTTTCCATATGGATATGGACAAGATCCCATGTATGGTTGGTTTCTAATATCTAAAGATCATATTTAAAGGTTGGAATGTTATTTTTCCCTAGAAAAAGTGAGCATTGTTGAGTGAGCAATGAGTATTGCAATGGTGTGAGAGGTAGCCAAAGATAATCCCTGATAAGAAGCTAAAGAACTGAGATTTTATGATGGAGAATTTATCCTTTTAAAGTAAAATGGGTAACTATATTGTTGAATGACTAGGAGTCAATGATTCTTCAGGAGTGGTGGTAGAATTACGCTCTATGGTGGAAGGTATGAAAGAGAATCGAGAGTAAGCTTGTCCAAAATGGGATCCAATGACATTGGGAGGAAGAGTTAGTGGTGGTGAATGAAGAGAGTAGGGTAAATTTATGGCAAAATTAGGAATACATGTTGATGGTGGGGAATATGTAATATAAAATATAGAGTATTCAATGAAGGAAACACCATTGGATGTGACATAACAACAGAAGTCCGTGGAAAAATAGATATAGTCAAGTTGAGTTCTCTAAACCCCAAGAAAGAAGAATTTTAGGGTGTATGCATGAATCTTGGAAAGGGAGGGGTGAGTATCTCGAACATATCATACCCAACCAAATATTATAAGATTTGGTTAATGTGGTGATGAGGTTGGGAATAAATAATGGAAGGTAGTTCCTCCTTGAAAAACTAAAGAGGGAAGTCTATTAATGAGATGTGTAATGGTGAGAATGGAATCACCCAAAAAATTGTTTTAAACCTTCATTTGTAATAAAAGATAACAAAAATCCTATAACATATGAAGATTCTTACATTTTGCAACATGATTTTGTTGAGGTGTATCAAGATAAGAGTTTTGATGGAGAATTACATGGTCATCCAGAAAGGACTAGAACGGTCTAAAAAAATACTCATGGACATTGTTATAGTGAAAATAGTGACTTTTAGTAGAGAAATATATTTTGAATTAATGATGATTAGGGTGAATCATATTAAAAAATTCAGAATGATTTTTTAATAAATAGACCCATATCATTCCCAAAAAATAATTGATGAAGGTGACAAAATAACGATAAACCAATTTAAATAGACTAGGAATGGGTCCTCATATATCAGAATGAAGTAAATAAAATGGACTTCTTTAATGAGTAATCATCTGGTGATCATAGGTGACACAATTATTCTTAGAATAATGACAGGATTCATGATCAAAAAGAGAAACATGAACCAAATCTGAAAAAAGAGACTAAAGAACAGGTGTAGTTTTATGGTAAAGGTGATAATGAAGCTATAGGAAATGATTAGAGGTGATAAGATATGTGAGGATTGGGGGCGAGTAAAATATATACACACCACCCTGAAGTCAGGCACTACCAAGAACATAAGTCGTCGAAGGCTCCTCAAAAAACAAATTGTTCGTCATAGTAGAGTAATCAGGATGGGGGTGAATTGAGTATCTATAGATATTTATGTTTCAAAAGTATTCTTAGAAAGGTTCCCTGATAAATTTAAATATATCCCATTTAATCAAAGTAATATGGTTATGAATGTTTGAATATTTAAAGAACTTCTTATAAGATTGAATAATTCTCAGTAATCTTAATATCAGTTATTAACATTACTTTTGAAACTATTCTAATAAGGCAAAACAACTATAAATTCTTTCCAAGATTAACTATCAAAGTAAATTTAGTGATTTCTGAATTATACAGTAAAACAAAGTAAACTAAATTAAACAACACACCAGATATAAAACAAGTGGTTCAATCTCAAGAAGAGATCTAATCCACTCCACTTGGTGATCACCTTACACCAAGCAGTTTATATTAATAAACTTGATCCACACCCTCGACTGGGGAAAACAACATTACATAGGACTGTCCATGTCACACGAAATCTTCCACAGTTCTTCATGGGTATAAACAATCAGGTCACATAGGGACGTCTTCCACAGTTATCCATGGAAGTAAACAAGGGTAAAAATATATGAGAGGAAGGATATCTTGTATCATGCAGTTTAATGAAGAAGACAATGCGTGTTTTATACACATACACACACACTACTCGAAAGCTAAAAATAAAATACAATAGAGAAAAAATGATGAGATAAAGTTAGAAGTGCTCTGAGTGTTAGTCTATGAATCTATGGACTTTTAGGATGAAGCAGATTTAGGAATCGAGTCCTCTTACAAAAAACAGAGTATCGCAAGTCTGGTTCTCTGGTTCAGATTTGGATCGTGTTTTTTGTAGAGTCTATATTGTGAAGATGTTCTCTACTCTGATCAATGGTATCATAGTGAATGCTTCAAGTTTTCTTCAGATGTATTTAGTTTCATGTGTCAGTTCTCTTTCAAGAATGCTCGTGCTTCTTCGTTATCATGAACACTTATTTACCTATCCACTTTTTTTTCAGGACATGTTGTTCTTTTTTTTCTTAGAATTCATGTGTTGGAACTGACATGATTCATGTATTCTGCACCTCAAATCTCATATTGTCAGGAGACATGTCTATAAAGAAACATTAATTATTTCAGTTCATTTAAAAAATTCAAATATGAATATTTGAAATTAAATTAATAAACAACAAAATAGATTAAAGAACAATGTCATAGTCTATCTGGAAATGGAATCTCCATGAAACTGTGTCTCCTTGAAACCATGTCTTCTTGAAATGGTGTCTCCTTGAAATAATTTCTTTTTATTTACCTTTGAGTGATGAGACAGTCATGACGACACAGTTATATAGGGGTCAAGAATTGGAAGCACATATGCGGTGTTTAATCACAGTGTCTGGTCACAAAATCTAATTCACGGTGTTTGGTCATGGTGTCTGGTCACTATGTCTGGTTCACGATGTCTGGGTCACGGTGTTTGGGTCATGGTGTCTCGGTCACAGTGTCTTGTCACGGTGTCTGTTCATGATTTCTCAGACTGGGTCACGGTGTCTGGGTCATGGTGTCTACGTCACGGTGTCTGGGTCACCGTGTCTGGTCATGGTGTATGGTCATGGTTTCTTAGACTTAGCCAAATACCTGTACACAGACTTAAATAGTGATATTCATAGAATGGATTAGACTTAATAATTTATCAAGGAAATCCATTATAACACAAACTCAAAATATTTTACAATCATTAAACATAGAACTTAATATCGTGGATAGGTTTATTTGAAGCATAAAGAAACTAATCATCTATACACATGATTTTGATAGATTAAACATGATTAACATGATTTATAGAATGTATAGGATTTTTTATCATTAAAACATGATTACCACATGAGGATTCCAACAAAACATAAGTAGTTGAGAAGATTTCACAACATTGTATGTCATCTATAATTTTACTAATAGATTGAAAATTAAAAAGGATAGTTTGGAGAAATATTAACTACGAAGAGTGTCAATCTATGTTTAAGTGAGAAACTCTCATAACCAGTTATATGTATTGTCTTACCATCAGCTATAGTAAAAGTACCTCTAGTTGAAGTAGAGCTATAGGACCAAAGAATACATGTATTCCCAATGATATGCCCTGGGTTTTCAGATTCAAGATCATATGAGGTGGATCTCTATGATAAATAAGCATCAAATAAATCTCCATGAGCAATATTAGCACTCTATGAAGTACCAACATATTGGGGCTAAAGATACCAATACTCATATTCAGAGAGATAGAAAATATATTGAGTTTCATATGAGGGTTCTAGGATAGGGATGGGTGCATATGCAGATTGAGAGAATCCATGAACCAATGAACCATCTGGACGACCATGTAGATGCCAAAACGTTTCAATTATGTGATAGTATTTTCTACAATGAGTGAAATGTTTATGGAAAGTTGGTTGAACATGCCCTCCAGAATGACCACCACCTTTGTTGGGACCACGAGAGACTATATCAGCATGATCATAGGGGTTATTTCTAAGTGCCTATAGAGTAAAACATGCACGAACAAGATTATTATAAACCACGTAGGGATGTAATGCGGTGGGTCTAGCCAACATGTCGGTAATAATGCTAGAGAACTCAAAATTGAGTCCATATAGGATAGATAATTAGAACAACTAATTGCATTTAGTTTGAGAGTCATCAGGAATCTTTGTAATGGTCCACAAGTTATTGATCTCATCTAAAATTAACTTCAACTCATTGTAATAAGGGGTAATTAAGGGAGTTCTTTATTAAAGAGAGAAGAGCTGCAGAAAAAGATCAGATATGCGAGCGAGATTTTTTTCTTAGAAATATAACCTATAAAGAATCACAAAGGTCCATGCATGTATTATAACTCTTGGAAACACAATTAACCGAGTGATACATGGAGTTAATAAGCATAGAAAAGATCTTGTTGTCCTATTTTTTACATTGTTTGAACGTGACATCTTTTGGATCGGGAGGTGATGTAACAAGATGAGAATATTAGATCATTTCCTTCATGGATACAATAATAGTCTTCTTCCACATGATGATAATAGAGGAATCAATATGTTTATACATAATACATGTGAAAGAGGTGATAGTATTTGGTAAAGTTGGTGACATTTCCATAAATGGCCTCGAAGATCAAAATAGGGTGGTGGAGTAATAGAGATGCATGTTACCCAAGGCTAAGGCACTGAAAGTGTGTAGTGGGTAGAAAGTAGGTGCTAAAAGTTAATGGTCAGAACATCCAAGTATCAATTAGGTAATAGAAGTAGAATCATGGATGACGGTGGGGTGAGGATGTTCAGTTTGGGGTAGATCATGTGAAGAAGCGAGAAGTAGTAGGGTTGGTGTATAGGGAGGGGAGATCACACAGAGAGGGGTACAGGTATGGAGGGTGTGTCACATAGAGAGGGGTTATGGGGAAGGATGATCAAATGGAAAGGGGTGATGTTCTAGGTGATGTGTCACATAGAGAGGGGTGACAAAGAGGGTTTATTGCATGAATAATGGTGCAGGGCTGGGTGCTGCATCAAACGGAGAGGGGTGATGAAGATGGGTGTTTTCGCATAGGTAGATGTCAATACACAGGGATCCATCACATAGGAGGCATCTTATGGGAGTCATTACACTAGAGGAATCGTACATGGAGTGTTCAGGTGTGGGCAAGGAGGAAGAGGGTCCATTACATTGGAGAACAACCCGAATGGTGGCCTTTGCAAAGGGGATTAGAGTGTGAGGGAGACATCACACATGTGGCGTATATAAGAAGAGAGGGGTGACATTAAGGGAGGTGCTAAACTACTATGGGAAGGGAGGGAACTCCCTCTGATACGTTGTTGTAATAAAAACATACCTCACAAGGAGGTATGAATCTTTATTTATATATGATATAATGATTAAAAAATTTGACCCATATCGATGGGGGATAATAATATTAAAAATATCTAATTATATCTAATTATATTTAACAAATATAATAAAAAATTCTAGTTAAATATTGTACATACTGTAAAGCAGGTGTTGATTTGGATGCCACACCACTCAATATGTGTGTAATCTAGTAAGATGTTGGATTCCTTGGTCCCTGTCCATAAGCTATGATTACATTGAAACATTGATGATCCCTAAGGTGGATTCCCCTTAGGTGATAAGAATAATCTATGGATCTAAGATAACACTTGTAAACCATTCAATAACTATCTCAACAAACACATTCAAAAATAGCAATAAGAAATTCAGTAATCGTTCATCCACCTGACCCTATAAAGTATCCTAGGCATCATTAGAGGAGATCAACATTAATACTCAAGGATTTAAATCACATCTAAAACTAAGTGGAAATGCACCCACCTAACAACCTCTAAAAATACCCTAGATCTTGGAGGATAGGAATCCATAAAAAAAAATTAGGTAGATGGTTTTTCTGATAAACTCAACAACCACGTAATAAAATTCCTAAAAAGAGAGGAACCTCAATAAAGAATGGAAATTCCTACAATAGTAACCATAAATATGAAATCTCATGAGGTGGATCTAGGATGTATATTTGGTAATCCCTACCATAAGATCATATCACCTCAGGCTCATTAACCAAGTACCTGGAATCACCTCTGGAAATCATATTTTTATAAACCGTAACTAAGTGAATGCATCAATAAAAGAGTGGGGGTGGATGAATTCCTAAAACCACCTCTACTGCCACAGTATCATAGGATTACATGTTCGGTATGGGTTCTAGGAGACACCCAATACCATCTCTACCCAAACCCATACACTCTAGGCTGGGGTTGTTCAATAATTTTGGCACCCATTAGGTCTCTTGGGTCTATACTCAGGAGAGAAATCCTACTCGAGATCCTCAAGGTTTTCATCTGTCATGAACCAGGAATAACAACTATCCAAACTGACACCCGACTCAGCCTATGGCATGGCCCAATGGGCATTCCTAATATCCACTAGTTGGAAACTAGTTACTAGGAATCTAATAACACATTTATGAATATTTCATCATATGAAATCAAACTACAATGATCCTACAAGAATCATACGTCACATCATAACCAACATTTCTAACAAAAGAGATCAAAGGAGATACTACAAACATGGATTAATTATTTATCATGTATAACAAAAAACCAAAACAACCAAAAAGGGTAGGGTCCCCACTAAACCAACAAACCTCCATGAAACATGTGGATCAACACCCAATTCCATAACCACCAACACTTATCCACATGGAACCACTAGCACATAGATCCACCATCGCCATCATAGAATGTCTTTACATAACCCATATCAAACATAACATGGTCTACATACAACTAAGTTTGTATGTAGGGTGCTAGAAAAAATTCTCAATAGGATACCACCAAAAAAGATTCCATGCAATGACATTAAGATAAAAATTAACATACTAATTTTTAATTAAAATGAAGATGAAAGTTTATATAAAACATTATTTGAAATAAATGAGAAGATAAATTCGACAATAAGATTAACGGTAAGAATAACATGAGAAGCATGGTAAATTTATAAGGTACTAAGTTTATTGGTGTCCTAGGATCCTCATACTCTCGTTGATCCCAACATGGACACAATGATCTATCTCTGTCCTGAGCCAACCAATACCCATCGTCTACGTTTAGTTAGTGTTGTTACATAATATTTCTAGGGAAACTAGGCCTCAATTGTGACAAGTTGTTTAGCATGCTAGACCTAGTATTACCACCTAGATACATAGGATTTCTTTATTATCTATTCCAATCCCTACGTTAATTAAACCACTTCTCACACAATAAAAATATTAATAATTCAAAATCACACTTGATAACCATCCATTTACAAGGTAAAATCATTTTCAGACATTTCGCCCATAAAAAAATCCATGTAAAACACATTTTGAACCACCCACACAATTTATAAAACCCATTTAGAAAGAAAATAAAGTGTAATAAAATCGTTAGATAATTTCAAAGCATGGAACCACATACCTACTTCTTAGAAACTTCACCAGTATGGGTGGAAATCACAAACTCACCAATATGAGACCCCATAAAGGCAATATCACACAAAAGACATCAAGATCCCACCCAAAGAGAAAATATTTAACCCACTCTAGGTCAAAATATCCACTAAACAAGAGGAAAATGAAGAAATAAGAAATATGGAACCATGAAGAAGGAAAATGAGAAGAGAGTTGGACTTTACATGATGATTTCTCGAAGAATATAAGCCAAACACCCAATATTTAGATCCAAAAGGAGTGATAAAGGATATAGAGGCATGCCTAAGTCTATGGAGGATGAATGAGAAGAGAAATGGGTGATTTGTGATTAAAATTGGAAAGGGGAAAAACTGTAATTTTAATATTTTTAAAGATCCAGAAGACCGCATGGTTCGGTCGCACATTTTTCCAAACCTTGCGCCAACCGTGTGTAACCTCTATCCAAGAGTAAAAGAGGACTCATGGTTTACCTATAGGGGGAGTACCCCAATGATCCTTGGATAGTTCCACTATCTAGTTTGCAAAGGTATCCTTGGAGGGTAGCACACCCATGTGCTAGGTCGTTCAGCCTGTACAGTGACACTATCTATGGTAGACTGTTCTCACTAGGCAAGAACACAATTTATACTAATCATGCACCATCTATGTGCCTCCTGTCTAGCCCAAAAACACTATTGTTTTTCATAAACTATGTATAAAATCATATAATAAAGATAATACCACAAATAAAAGAGAAAAATCCTCAAAATGACACCATATATGTGAAAAATATCAGACCATGAAAACGTTATTCCTTCAAAAAGTCAATCCAAAGTATGATTAGGGAATAAATAAGTGTGTTGCTCATCCACCCAAGATTTTTATTCCCATGTCTCTTGATTATCATTTTCTTACTTCCAAGGGATCTGAATCAATTGTATAGATTTTCCTCAAAGAACATTCACCTGGGAATCTACAATATGAACTGATCTCTCAAACATAAAAATCCTGATTATATCTCTATGTCTTCCAATTTTTGCACATGAGGTGGGTCTAGGTGATACTTATTTAATTTTGAGACATGGAAGACGTCATTGATTGATGTAAATTGGGTTGATAAAGCTAACCAGTATGCCATCTTACCAATTCTCTTGGTAATATCAAAAGTACTGACATACCTTGGTGTAAGCTTCCCCTGCTTACCAAGACGATGGTGACCCAAACAAGGTGTCGCCTTTAGGAACACTTGGTCACCCACATATAACATCACGGATCAACACCACTGATCGATTTTAGACTTTTGGTGGCTCTGTTCTATCAAAAAATGTTACCCTATCAATTTAACTATATCAGATGTTTCATGCACAAGGATCGGTCCCATTAAGGATGTCCCACCAACATCAGTTCAACACAAAGGTGATTGGCATGGCTGACCATAAGGTGACTCAAAGGGAAATATATTAATTGAGGATTAGTAACTTTTATTATACACAAATTCCTCCAATACCAAATAGTTTCCCATGAGTCTCCAAAATCCAACACATGTTCATAGAGCTTGTCTTCCAAAATTTTATTTGCCTGCTCCATCTACCAATATGTTTGAGGATGATAATTCATACTAAGTTTTACTCATAACCCAATTTCCTTCTTAAGTCCTTACTAGAATAAAGAGATAAAGCGGGGTTCCCTGTATGAAAAAATAGCTGACAATACAACATGAAGCCTCACAATTTCTTGAACATACAATTGTATCATCTCACCCACCTTGGTTAAATCCTTGATCAAAATGGAATGGGATGATTGGATCAGATGTTCAATAACCAAACAAGTGGAGTTTCATCTCTAGTGTGTACATGGAAAGACAATGATGAAATCCATGTAGACCCTATCCAACTTCCAGGTATTAATGGGGAGTGGATGAAGATAACTAGAGGTCCTCTGGTGCTTAACATCTACTCGATAGAAAGTATAGAACCTAGATACAATGTCAGCTATATCTCATCTCAGTCCTGGTCGCCAAAAGTAGCATCTCACATCATAAAAGATCTTGTTTGTCCCTCGATGAATTTCCCACTAAGACTACTGATTTTCCTACATCACCGCCCTCTATAGAGATAACGACACCACAAAGAGGACATTGAAATAAATAATTCCCTCAAAAGATAATGAAATTTTGTTGGGAACCTCCCAACCATTCATAAGATACCCAGATTGCTGATATAGTTCAAAATTAAGTTATTCCTCCCGAATCAGCTCCAAAATGAATTCTAGAGAAGAAAATTCCTCCACTATGCTCATTGGTTTCTAGGTGCAACTGGACATATGACCCATCAAAGTTCACTCTTCATTGGACTCCCTCAGAGATTTCACTGGTATCTTCCTTCTTATAGCCAGAAAGGTTTGGGGTCATGCCCCTTTATTAAAGAAAAACAAAAAAGACAGTAATACCTTTTGAGTTGGGTAAGGTAAAACCCATTACAATCCTGTAGGCCCAGAGGGACAAAACCCATTTAGAGACACGCACCCAATGCGTCAGATGAAATGATAGAAGATCCCAGTGGGAAAACCCATTAAAAGTGAAAAACATCACCAGAAACGCTGCACCATCAGAGCCACATCGCCTGTAGATGACCTCATTGGCACCCGCCACTGACCAGAACACGCTCCACACCGCCAATCCGACCAGATCACGTTTCCGAGATCTAGAAGCCACCATACTGAAGCCCTTTAGATCCATCATCGTGGAGATGCACCCCCACGTCAGAACCCCAGATCTGAGCAGATCAAATCTTGTGCCGTCGTCAACCCCGCTGCAGCCCGAATCCCCGCAAATGATGACTGCAGCACGCTGTGATGACCGCCACCCAAAATTCCCATTCCCAGCCCTCGGCGCTATCCACAGCCATCGGCACACAAGATCTGGTTTGAAACTAGATCTAAAACTGCAAGGCCGAACACCGCTCCGATTCCCAGCCCGAAGCCAGCGATGAGATCCGCCATCCCAAAGTCGTCGCGCCACTCGATGAAGAAGCCAAAAGAAAAAACATGTCCACAGAAGATCGCCTTCGCTAAGGCCAAAAGATCCACTATCACTGTGACCCCCACCTCCACCGATTACCGACACCAGATATCCCGCCTGAAACTCACCGATCCGGAGCAAACCCGTCACCGAAGAAACCCTAACGGCGTAGAGAGCACTCGGCCGAAGCCAAGAGCCTCTTCCTTCTTATAGTGTCAAATTACACATTACCTTTTCTCGGGGTGTAGAAATTATCAAATTCAAACCTCTAAAGATACTCGACCCATCAATGTTGCCTCAGATTCAGATCCTTCTGGGAGAAAATTCAAGAGACACTTTTATGATATGAGTAAACCACCAATTTCTCCCGAAATAGATAGTGATGCCATGTCTTAAAAGAATGCATCACTACTTCTAGTTCCATGTCATCTAAGGCAATTATTTTAATGTGGTCTAAGTTGGGGAGATCCATATGAAACCGCATAGTCATCCTGCAACAACACACACCAAATACCTGTACCTGATGAATTAAAAGAGACCGCGTATCCCATTCTATATTTTTTGAAGATCAAAATAGGGGATGTGGTAAACCACTGCTTATACTCTTCAAAGACATCTTACACTCTCGTATCTATTCAAACCATACCCATTTCTCAGTAAATGCAGTCATGGGAGAAGTAAACTGAGAGAAATCCACAAAAAAACTACCTATAATATCCTGCAAGTCCCATGAAAATCCTAATCTCAAAGACATTTCATGGTTTATCATAGGACATCACTACTTAAATTTTCTCAGGGTTCATTGAAACTCCATGTTCCAAGATCACATGACCCATAAAAACCTATCTTCCTAGATCCATAAATTTCACTTGGATAGATTAGAATAATGCATTTATTTTGTAGAGTGCCTTCCACTAATGTCAAGTGCTTCCCATGCTCCCCCTCTATGCTGAATTAGACCAGGTTTTCATCCACAAACACTATGAAAAAGGAGTCGAGGTATCGATGGAAGACCAGGTTCGTAAGAACCATTAAAACCATTGGAGCAATTTTCTACCCAAATGGTATGACCAAATACTCAAAGTGGTCATACCTACTTTGGAAGGATATCTTAGGAATGTATGCCTCTCTAACCCTGAATTAATGATACATAGAGAGTAGGTTGATCTTAGAAACCCACATTACCCCTTGTGCTGTTAAAATAGGTCATAAATGTAGGGAAAGGTATATATATTAATTATTGTTACCTTATTCAATGTCCATTAATCAATACAGATCCAGAGGGATCCATCAGATATTTTAGAAAATAATACTGGGGCGGCCTAAGGTTAGAGACTTGGATGAATGAATATTTTGGATTCCAAATCATTCAGATTAATATTTAATTACCTCAATATGGTGGGGGTATATGACACATGGGAAGAGATATTAGTTGTGCTCCCAATGTCAAGTCGATGGTAAACTCTACATCCAGTTTAGGAGTTAAATATGAGAAACCATCTAGAGATACCTTGGGAACTCATCAACTATAGAAGTCAACTCATCCTCGAGATCTCTACCATCATCCTCCAACATAAGATAAGAGACCTAGAAAAAAAGGTTCCCTAACTCCAAAAGTGGAGTTCCATCTCCCCCTAACTGGGGAACTCATTCACCTTGGTTGACCTGAGTACACTTATCATGTTCCACAAAAATGATAGTTGTATTTCATGCATATATATTATTGTATTTTTATTTATTTATTTGTGTATTTAATTTAATAATCATTAAAATTTGTAAATTATTTGACATTTTTATGTTTTATGTTAGGATTAAATGAATATTTGGATAATAAGTGAAAAGGAATGGAAATATGAGCATAGTGCGACACCAGTTTTTTGAGGAAGCATGGAGCTGGAAAAACCAGAGCAGGATAATTACATGTCATGTATTTTAATTACATGATGTGACTTTTTTCAAGATAAGTATTTGGATTAGATACACCAAAATTCACAAAACCTGGAATTTTAAATATTAAACGTAATGTAACTTAATTACACAAAGTATAAGTTTCAGTGAGCAGAAAATAAATGCGCAACGATCAAGGATTTGATGAGAAATCCATTATATTAACACCTTATCTAGACCCTAAAAATTATTATGGATAGAGGGAGATTCTTGGAATCCTTCTAGATGGAAATGCACCGTTGTGGAGCCCTATTGATGCCACTATTTATAGGATTTTTCATTATTATTTGTCTACACATGATGATGGTTAGAACGAGTGGGTGATTTATTTGTGTCAAGGAATGCATTAAGGAGATGAATTGATTTTATAAGGTATTTTAATTTTGGTTTCAATTTATGTTGGTATTTCACATCTGTTCTTCATTTTAATCTCTTTCCTGATTTCTTCTTGCATGATCATTATGAGTGGGATTAATGACTTTGTTTAGTTTATTTATTTCATTAGTAATGACCATTAAATGAGTTTATTGAATGTCATTGTTTAATGTGAAGTATAGGGTTTAGATTTACTACATGACCATTGGGTTTGTCTCCTCCTTATGTTTAAATTAGGTTTCAGGTTACCCATTATTTGTAATCTGAAGTACCTGGCCACAATAAAAGAATAACTTAGGATTGTTGAAAAAATGATGTTTTTTTCTATAAATGTTGTATGGATTGTTTTTTTTGTCAATCCTCACATGAAATATTAATAAGTACATTGATGATCTGGGTGTTTGAAAGAAAAGAGGTTTTACAGTTCAATCTAACTGCAATATTAAAGGTGGTGTCATTTCCTAGTGTTTGCCAAATTTTTTGGGTCAAAAATATGTAAGAAGAGGCTAGAATCATGAAGGGGTGTTTGCTTGAATAAAAACCATGTGAAAATGTTAAGGCATGATTTTCCTGAAGACTAGGTTGAGGATAATATATATGTGGATAATCACAAAATCATATGGTGATCTTTGTGAATATGAGAATAAGAGCATCATTACTGCACGATGTGTTGATAGTGAGCTCTGTGACTACATCAAATTTCAGTGGAGCAACACAAAGTAATGATCTCCAAAAAGATATTTTTGAAAGATCTGAAAAATGAATTATAGGTGGTGGATAATCTTGAATTGATGAGCCTATAAATATAAGGCTACCCCTATTAATTTTAGAATAATTTTCAACGAAAAATCTAGAATGGCTCGGATTTCATGAAGCAAGGGGAGATCCACAAAACAGACATTCCATGCGAGATTGAGCATCAGAAAAAGATTTTCTATGTCTTAAATGATGCCCCTGATTTTGATTAATGAGTGCTTTGTGATGATGGGGTATTCCAAATTGACTCGGTGAGCTTCGTGAAGGAGCTTGTTCCGCGAAGACAGGGAGGTTTGCAAAGGTAGTTTGTTCCGTGAAGTAGGTGAGATTCACAAAGTTATTTTATTCAATGAAGGTAGTGAGATTTGAGATAGAGTGATATTTGTGAATAAGCTTCATGAAAGGTAGTATTGAACATCAGGTTTAAGTGGACATGGCTTTCTTAGAGAATCAACTTGGGTATTCAGTGTAAGCGGAGTCTCATGCTAAGTCAAGGACAAAGACTTTGATGCCAATCCATTGAAGTGACCTTAAAGTTGATAATATAAGTCAGACTTATCTCATAATAGGGAGCATAGGGGATTCAGATTAAGTGTTTCAATGGATGTTGTGAACTACCCCTAAAACGTTTTATGGCAGGCTTCTTGGAACATAGTGACTATGTCAAAATATCTATATTCCACATCTACTAAATAATAGCGTATTTTGCTATGAACCACACATTATCGATGCATGATCCTTGGACTAGACCTTAGTGGTGAACCTAGTACAATTTCTATGTTTTCTTGTTTCTTATGAATGTTTTAATTACTACACATTACCATCTGATATGTTCAACAGGTTCCTACCAATGTGGGAAAACGATCTGTCACTTGAGAAGAAAGGGTTGAAACCTTGAGTCACCCCTCTCCTCTCAGGGTGTTTCGGGGTCCCTGAAGTGGTATGATAGGGTAAAGGTTTCAGGTGTTAAATCTTTTCTTCTTTTATGTTATAGATAATTTAGTTAATGTATGGGGAGTTACAGTCTTTTATGGAAGTAACTTTCATATATGGAAGAACAAGATGAGAATGTATATACCTTTTTAATCGAATTACTTAAGTTGTTAGAGATATATGTAGAATTGGTAAAGAATCAAAGAAATTAACATTATGAAGAAAATATTGAGATGTATTTAGACTATATACATGTCAAAGGTGTCAACCCTTTAAGATATAGGTACATGTGAACATTATCTGGATGATATACTAAGAAGTATTGTGGCATATAAAATGAGATTCAAACCTGAATATGCAATGACTCGAGTAAGAAAGGAAATGGATTTCAATTCCATAAAAAAACATTAGGTGTATGCAGATATAGTTGATAAATATAACATGGAAGAATAAACTGTTTCTCTTCTACTAAAGAAATTAAATAGAGGAAAATGGATATTTGAAAGAAATCTTCACTTAGCTTGTTTTCGTTGTAGTAGTGTTGGGTGCATTGCCTCTTGGTGCTCAATGAAGCTCAATGATGAATAAAGTGAAGCGAGAAATTCAGAGAACCCTCAGAAAAGGATTTATCAAAAGGGGGACATAAAATCTAGAAAGAAAGTACATAGAAAGAGTTGTTTCTATAAATAAGAAGATGATGAAAAAAAAATTATTCGAGGAAGAAGAACTAGAGTTTTAATATTGAACCCACACATCTATGATGGCTATAGGTCAAAGTCTGAATCATAAAAATATAATTCTAGAGATAATCAGTTGATTGCTAATAATTATTTGAAGTTTCAACTTAAGTATTATATTGTAAAGGTGGATAATCAATGTAACAGATAAGAAAGTAGATATCAGTAATGGAAGAATCAGTAGAATATATTGATCATATTGAAGTTGAAATTAAACCAATGTATGAATTAGAGTATGAATAGTCAACAACATCTGAATGTAAAAAAGATGGAATGGAAATTTAGATTAGAATTGATGAATAAAAAACTATCATCAATGAACATACATCGAGACTCGAGGATAAGTCCAAGACTATTGTGGGTAATGAAGAATAAATTGTTACTCTTAGATGTAAACTTGAAAGTGAATCAAATTGATAGGAAACAAAGAAGAAAATAATGTTTGTAAAATTCTCAGATGTTGAGATGATAGAGAGAGCCAATAATGGTTTTGAAGGAGTAATCAGTGATCTGGATAATCAAATATCCACACAAATGGGAAAAGGTTGAATTAGTTGTGATGTTGATACATCAAAGGCTGGAAACAAGATAAAACAAAATAATGGGAAGTTTAATGTTAGAAATATCACATAGTTTCTTGAAGTATTAACAATGAAAGCCCTAAATCCCTCTAAAAGTAGAACTGAAAATTATTCAAAAGTTCCCATAAATGATTTTTAGTCAAAATATTTCCCTACAGAAGGTGACATGGAGAGAAAAATAAGTGAAAAGACATTTACTCTTATGAAATGTCAATTTTGTGACTATCTGGGCTATACCATGTCATACTGTGAAGAGGCAAGGATAATTTAAATGGAAAAGAGATAGGAAGTCAACAAAGGAGAAATAATTCATATCTTAATTCTTATAGAAGAAATAATTTCTATGTATAAATTTTTCTTTGTTCTAACTTTGTCAATAATTTTTTTTATTGTAAGAAAAGGAAAGAAATGAATAACTCATATAGAACTCAGATACAAGCCAATACTCGTCAACCAGATGGTGTTGCTCTTACAAATAAATTTTCTCCTATTGAGAAAGAGTATGGTAATGATGAACCTATGCACATGGAAAAGAGTTTTTAAAGGCCATCTTTATCCTTTACATAATCTAATATTTCATGGACGGAAAATAAGAAGATCGAGAAGTCCTATCTAGTTGAATTCACTCTCAAAGATAAAAATAATCGTAGCACATGGAATCTTGATATAGGATACTCATCCTGTATTATGGGAAATGTAGATTTGTTTAAGAATGTAATGAAAAGGGTTGATAGAACATTAAGGTTTGGTAATGATTGTGCTCTTATGATCAAATTCAGTGGAAGTAATGTACTGGCTAATAGAGATATAAATAAAACTAAAGTTCTCTATGTGCAGGGTTTGCATCACAATATTCATGTAGCGAAATTCAACCAAATAGGGTGAACTATAAAAGGAAATACATGGAATTATCTCATGAAACATTATAGAACAGATGGAAACTTATATCATGTAGATAGTAAAGAGAACATTTGATACATAATAGTTGAATAATAGAACAACTTTTGGAACCAAAGGTTGGGTCACATAAATAAAAAATACATGGAAAATATATCTAAACTGAATATTGTAATGCATATCCCCAATTTAAAGCTTGAATAAGAGAATAATTTTGATACTTGTATACGATGAAATTTGTTCTACAGTTCATATCTCCCAATGAAGAAAAGGGCATAAAATATTCTTGATCTCATCCAAACAGACGTGTGTGGTCTGATATATGTTGATATATAATAGAGATAAAGGTATTTTCTCCATTTCATTGATGATTATAATAGAATAGCTTGTGTGATGGTTATACATAGGAAATGACAAGAGCTTGATTTCATGAAGACTTATCATCAAATAACAGAGAATGATACTGGTCACACTATCAAGCTTCTATGATATAAAAATAGAGGGGAATACACATCAATTGAATTTTAAAATTAACTGAAAACATGGAATTCAACATGAGGTGGCAACTTTAAGAAATCCATGAAGAAATAGAGTGATGAGTGCATGAATCGACAGGTGAACAATATGGCCAGAACTATGCGGATTGAGAGTTGTATACCTCACTATTACTGGAAAGTGGTTGTTAAAGCTATAATGTATACTAAAAATTGAATTGTGATTTATATGGGAGAAAAGAAGATGACTTATGAGTTATGGAATGGAAGGAATCCACCTTTGAAACATTTTAGTGTTTTTGGAAGAAAATTCTTCATTCAAAACAAATAAATAAATCAAGGGAAGTATAGTGATGTGGTAGATGAATAAATATTCCTCAAATATTCAAATAAAGGGAAAATCCTACAAATGTTTCAATAATCATCATGGAAAAATTATGGAAAGAAACAATGTGAAGATCATGGAAGATAAGAACTCAATTTAATCATTTAATTCTTATGATTATGTGATAGAAGATGAGGAAGAATGTAAAATTGAATAGATCCAAATACATAAGTAGAGGAAGGTGTTGAAAACATTCAAGTGTCACTACACAATGCTGATTTGGATGAAGAATCAGAAGAGGAAACCATAGCTATAGAAAAATATTATGATCCTCATAAGAGAAATCGAAGAGCATAGATTTATCAATCTAACATCTGTAGGGATTTGATAACAACCACACAGACATGTAGAATGAGGAATAAAGAACAATTTTTCATCCTATTAGTTGTGAAACCATCCTCATTTAATGAAGCTTCAAAGTATGAATCATGGGTTAAATCCACGAATGAATAATTAGATCAGATTGACAAGAAGCATACATGGGATCTTGTTAGGAGACCTGAAAGTCACAATGTGATTGGTATGAAGTGGATATTTAAGAATAAATTTGATAAGAAAGGTAATGTGATCATAAATAAGGTGTGATTAGTGTGTAAATGATATTCATGGGTTAAATGTGTTGATGTTGAAGAAACATTTGCTCTAGTGGCAAGACTAGAGTCGATCAGGATTTTCCTCGATAAGGAAACTCAAAGATGATACAAAGTATATCAAATGGATGTCAAAATGGATTTCTTTAATTGTGTACTTGAAGAATAAGTCTACATTGAAAAACTAGTGGGTTTTCTTCTTGGTAATGATGAAAGGAACTTTTTCAGATTAAATAATGCACTATATAGTCTAAAATAGGCACCACGAGTGTGGTACTCTCAGATTTTTTCTTATCTAAAGAAGATTGAATTTAAAAGATGTAGAGTGGATCATAATATCTATATAAATAATTCTTAGAAATATCAGTTCATGGTACTGGTGTACACAAATGATATTATATTTTTTGGAAGCAGGTAGAGATCAGTGGATTAATTTTACAATTACATAAAATCAAAATTTTAAATATCTATGATTGGTGAACTCACATACTTTTTAGGGTATCAAGTGATTCAGAGGAAATACTAAAATTTTATTCTTTAGGAAAATTATGCAAGAGAGTTTCTATAGAAATTCAATATGAATGATTCCAAACCAATGTCAAATCCAATTGTAGTTGGAAAAAAATTGGGAAAGCATGAAGATGGGTCATCTGTAGATCCTATAATGTATAGGAGAATCATTCGAAGCTTATTGTACATAACTATGACACGACCAAAAATTGTCTTTTCCACATTATTATAGGCCCAAATTCAAAGTAATACAAATAAATAACATATAGATGCAGTGAAAATAATTATGAGGTATATTCAAGGTACACACAATTATGGCTTATACTTTGCTATAGGAAGAGATAGTAAACTATCATCATTTTCTGATGCTGCCTGGGCTGGCGATGTTGTTGATAGAAAGTTCAAAAGTTTTGTAGAATTATATATTAGAAACAAATGTGTGGGATGGTTGAGTAAAAAATTGGAATGTATTTCTATTAGTACTACTGAAGATGAGTATATTTCTACTACAAAGGATTTCACTCAACTACTTTGGATGAAGCAACAATTGAATGATATTGGTGATGAGGTGAAACAACCAATGGTAGTTATCTATGATAAAAAGATAAAAATTTATCTAATGAATAATATTGTTCATCATTCTCATACCAAACACATTGATATCAGATATCACTTCATCAAGGAAAAAGTTGAACAAGGAATGGTTAAAATGGATCATGTTGGAGGTGGTGATCAAGTGACTGACATACTTACCAAGCCATTGTTATAACATGTGCTCGAGAAGAATTTTTTGAACATCGATGTTCAACCAACTCCCAATTCATGAGAAGGTTATGAGGGTTCCCCTCTCCCCATTTGTGTAAACTATTTTAACCCGTTTGTTGATATGATGCTGGTTTATGGGGGAGATACAATCCAGGGGGAGTATGTTTCGAGCCATATATGTAAAAATCAAGGTCTTTGAGTTTATTTAAAATGGGGAAGATAATGTAGAAATTAAATGGATCAATGTTACTATTGAAGTTTATGGTTTTATGGTTTCAAAATAATGATAATATACCGAAGATTGAGAATGAAGAAAACACTTCGGTTTTATGAATAAATATTAAGATCCTAGTTTGACATCTTTAAGCATTCCAAAATACAAGAACCCAATTCATTCTTACCCTATTTTTTCTACATGAGAATTTATCATGTAGACATAGAGTTATGGCTGAGTTGTTTCATGAGTGTTAGGTTTTGATAGCGACCGGTTCTTTATTTAATTTATCCAGAAATTGTGAACAAACCCAACGGGGGATATTGTTGGAACCAAGGATGTTCATTACTATAAATAGATAATAACCTTTGTTTGTTTTCAATAATCACATGTAAGATCAGGGTGTACATGGAATATAATGTAATTTTTTAAAAAAATTAATCTTGAAATTCAAGATGAAAATAATATTGAAGGTGGTATTATTTTTTAGTGTTTGCCAAATTTTTGGGGTAAAAAATCCAGAGGAAGAGGCTATCATTGTGAATGGGTGTTTTTTGTAATAAACACTTCATGAAAATGTTAAAAGCATGTTTTTCATTAATATTGGGTTAATTATCATGAAAACTTGGAGCATCCTGAAAGGATATGATGATATTTGAGAATATGAGAATAGGAGTGTTGTGATTGCATGTGGTGTTGATGGTGATATCCGCGACTACATAAAATTTTAGTGGAGCATCATGAAGGAAGGATCATTGTGAGGATGTTTTTGAAGGATATGAAAAATGAGTTACTAGTGGTGGATCATCGTGAATGGATGATCCAATACATATAAGTATAACCCTCTTCATTTCAGAAGATTTTTCAAAGAAAAATCTGGAATTGATCTGATTTTGTGAATCCATGGGAGCTTCATGAAACCAAAATTCCATGAGATCTTGAGAATCATGAAAAGAATTTTTATATCTCAATTAATGACCGTGATTTTTATTAATGGGTGATTCATGATGATGTGGTATTCCTCATTGACTTAGTGACCTTCACGAAGTAGTTGTTCTACGAAGATATGGATATTTGCGAAGGAAGTTTGTTCCATGAAAGAGGTGAGCTTCACGAAGGTACTTTGTTCTTTGATGGTAGTGAACTTCTTTAAGGAGTGAGATTTATGAAGGAGCTTCTCGAAAGGAAGTATTGAACTTCAGGTTTAGGTGGACAGTGATTTCAAAGAGCATAAACTTAGGTATTCGGTGCGATCAGAGTCTCATGCTAAGTTAGGTACAAAGAATTAAATTCCAATCCATTGAAGAGTCATTGAAGTTGATAAAATAAGTAAGACTTCTCTCAAATAAGTGATCTAGGGGTAGTAGATGAAATTATTCCAAGTTAAAAAATGATCTATCCCTAAAACCTTATAAAGGTAGTGTTCCTTTCATAGAGTGATTATGTCAAAACTTTTGTATTCTATATCTTGTGATGATTCATGGATTTTGGTATGACTGGAACACTATTAGTGTATGGTCCCTGGACTTTCCCTTAGTGGTGAAACAAGTAAAATTTCTATGGTTTATTGCTACTTGGGAAGGTTTTAATTACTTTACATTACTATAAAATATGTTTAACGTGTTTCTAGAAATGTGGGAACATAATCTCTCACTTGAGAAGAAAAAGTTGACACCCTAATTCACCCCTCCCCTATCAGGATATTCTGGGGTCCTTCAAGGATGGAGAACATTTTTTATGAACATTTTACTCAGTAGGACCCGATTCTGACTACTACATTACTGTTAATTAATTATTTCCTAACTTTTCCACCCATGAACCTTGATTTATTACTACTTGACACTATTTTCATATTTTATTCTCCCACTTTCTCCACCAGTCAAATGATTACTAATCTAGGTTCAATTTTTATAAATAAAAATTAGTTTAGGTTTATTTTATTTAACTAATATTTTCTCTAACCCTTTCTCTATGGGATTGACCTCAGACATTCATATTATATACTACCATTTAGTTTAGTGGTTTTTTGTTCCGTGTTTATAAATTTATAAATTCAATAACTTAGGTGGAATTAACGATGATTGCAGGGATTCCAAAAACATAATGGCCAATGATAAAAAAATTTGTGCGCCTTGAAACTCACCATCCAATCCCTACCTAGGATGACATGAAAAATATCCATTTCCAAAATTAGGAAGTCTTATTCCAGATTGACCCCGAATAGAGTAAGAGCACAGGACAAACATTTAAGACCCTATTCACTCTTCTTTCCAAGTGGGGTCACTAACTCCATGGAATACGACATAAGCTCAGTTGATAATTTCAACAGTTCCAAGAGTTGGGTGGAAATAAAAGTAATATAATCACCTAGTCAAATAAAATAACAACTATAGATAATGTAATAATAATAATACCTTGACTAGTTTTAGGTCCTCTATCTGATTCCACTGGTGCCTGGTCTATATCATGGAGGTGTTTTATCTTCACCAATGCTTGTGGTTTATTACTAACTTGTGAATCTTTCATGAGTTGACTCTACCCATAAAAGGATCCATCCTTCCCAACATTCCAAATAGGTTGAGAACTCATAGCTCTTGATGCACCAAACTGAGATGGAAATTATTTGTGCACTAAAGAGATTACATTACATTGAGTCAGCATACCACTCTTATAGAACCTCTACAAGGGACCCAAGAACTCACACTAATGGAAGGGGTTAGGTGGAACAAGTCACATAGACTGTATGTGCCCCAACCTTCCACACTATTAGCACACAACTGACCCACCACCAGTGGTGGCAGATGAAGGTGGTCGGGATGGGTGGCCAGAGCTACCACCTCCATTCATATCCGTCTTTTCATGCTTCCTTTTATTTTCAGAAGATCCATCATCTGCTTATCCCGTAGGTAGTGTCATCCCCAAAAATCCTGACCTACCTACTCGATAAATTTCCACCATCATGTTAAGATCCACCACCACAACATATGCCTTAAATTTAAACAAGACCTAGGAATAAATATCTGGACACAACCCCATATCAAAACGTTGAGCCTTTATCTTCTCATTAGAAACCATCTCATGTGAGAAATAATCCAATTCTGAAAAACGTTTTGTAGATTCCAACATGATATGATCCCCTATATGGAGATCTAGAAACTATCAAGACTTAGAAATGGACAAGATCTTAGGGAAATACTACTCATTAAAGATAACTTTGAAGTATTTCCAACTCATCTGGTCATGCTTTCTGACCTAGACCACAGATTCCTACCACCTGTGGTTGGGGCCTTCTAACATAAACAAATCAAATTTCACTTTGACCGCCTTAGGAGTATCAAGAAACCTGAAAATCCTCTTGATAATTTCCACCCAATATTCCACAACATGGGGTTCCATGATACCTTGTATGGAATGAGATTTTTTCATGAGGAACTCTTGATAATTTTCCTTTTATAGACATTTTTCAGCTTCCTTAGCATGACCAAGACCAGATCTTGTTCCATGATCCAATGCTCAAACATCCCTAACCACTAGTTTCACTGATCTCTAATCAACTATTGAGGTATAATCCTCTTTGGCCTCTTCCCACTGTTTCTCAGGAAGTCTCCATGGAGGCATGATGCCAAATCAATTTAAAAAACAAATGAAATAATTAATACGTCACCCGATGAAAAAAATCTGTGATGGAAGTAATTAAATGATCCCATAGATCAATATGGGATCACAAAAAATACAACCAAATATCAAACCACTCCACCCCATCTCGATATCCATGCATAGTATTCAGCTTGTACATCACACCTAGAGGAGACAAACCAATTCTCAAAAATTCTATGGTCACCTGATTTTTATCAGGAGGTATGTCATCCAGACACCCCACTGCAACCAGAACCTTAATCCCTGAGAGTCGTCGCTCTGATTAATATTGAATATACCAAATAAAATGACCAATGGAAAGGGAAAAACCTATTCTGATACCATTTTTTCATAAAATAGTCTGGATTTTCATCCAACCAGACACCTGACCCAGCCTATGGCACGGCCTAAAGGGATTTCTTGATCCCCACAGGTAGTCAACTAGTGCCTGGGTATCAAGTAACACCTTTGAGAATAGTTTATCCCATGAAATCAAACTATAAATAACCCGAAAAATTATACATCACATCATAACCAACATTCATAACACATGATATCAAAGGAGATACGCAAACATGGGTTAATCATTTATAATTTACAACAAAAAACAAAATCAACAAAAATGGGAGGAAAACGACTTGACCAAAAATCCTCCTTGAAGCATGTGGGTCAACACCCTCGTACCATCACCAACAACACCTTTCCCCATGAAACAACTAGAAAATAGATCCACCATCACCACCACATAAATTATTTCCTTCACACAGATCAAACATATAATGTTCTGAAAACACCCTAGGGTGTATGTTGAGTGTGTCCCAAAATGATAAGTAAGATACCACCAAAATAGATTCCATAAAATGAAATTAAGAAAAAAATTAACATGCTAGTTTTTTAAGAAAAATAAAGATACAATTTTAAATAAATTATTCTTTGAAATAAAAGAATAGATGAATGTGATAAAAAAATGAATTTTAATAATATCATGAGAACCATAAAAAATCCCTAAGGTACTATTGTTAGTGGGGTCCTAGGATCCTCATATTATCATTGATCACAACCTATACACAATGGTCTATTTCCTACATGATCCAACCAATTCCCATCATTTATGTTTAGTTAGTGTTGTAATGTAATCCTGCTAGGGATACTGAGCCTCGACCCTGCTGAATCATCAAGCATAATATACCTAGTTTTCCGACCTAGATACCTAGTATTCCCTTGTGCAACATTTAAATCCCTACATCAATGACACCACTTCTCACAAAATAAAAATCTTAATAATTTAGAATCACACGTGAAAACCAAACATTTGAAAGGGAAATTCATTACCAGACATTTCAATCACACCAAAATACATGGAAAACACCTTTCACACCACCCAAAAAATTTATAAAACCCATTTAGAAAACAAATAAATCATAATAAAATCATAAAATATTTTAAAATCATTGAACTACCTACCATTGTCTTAGAAACTTCCCATATCCGTGTGGAAACTATAAACAAACCAAGAGGAGACCCGATAAAGGAAAGAGAACACAAAAATCATCAAGATCCCACCTAAAGAGATTTGATTGAACCCACTTTAGCTCAACCTATCCACTATATAATAGGTAACTCAAGAAATAATAAAGAGAGAATGAAGAATAAGGGAAAGGGGGTGATAGGAGTTTGCTTGATGATTTATTGAAGAATCCAAGCCAATACACCCATGATATGGAGCTAAAGGGGGATGTAAAGGAGATGAAGGCACACCTAGGGATAGAGAGGCTGAATTATGAGAGAAAAGGATGATTTAGTGTTAAAATAATGGTGGAAAACTAGAATTTAAATTTTTTAAAGATTTTGAAGGCCACATGGTTTGGCCACACACGTTTCTAAAATGTGTACCAACCATGTGAAACCTCTATCCAAGAGGAAAAGGCCACATGGTTTAACTATATGGGGAACACACCCATGCACCTTGGAATGTTCCACTATCCTGGGCACATGATTATCCCTGGGGGGCCGCAGGCCGATGCACTAGGTCGTGCGACATGGAAAATGCCGTTGTCTACGGTGCACGGTTTGCAATGGGATGACATGAGGTTTCTAAAAACCATGTGCCGCCTTTTTTCTAGAAAAAACAACCATTTTTTCTCAAAAACTACCTATAAATCCATGTAATAATGGTAATATCAAAAATAAAAGATAGAATACCTCAAAATCATACAATATATGTGAAAAAATGAAACTAGAGGCATCCCTCTTAGGGTCCTCTAATTCAATACATAAGATATGAAATCCCTCTTGGGGTCCTCAAAAGAAGTAATCAAGTGAACGAATCATGCATGGAATCATCATGGTCAAGTCATAATCGGAGGAACCCCGTAGTTGTATCCTTGGTCTTAGTGATAGTATCAATTCGATGTATGAAGCAAGTGTATAAGGACTGTTAGTAACCCCTAGATTTTATCGACTTAATCTATCAGATTGATTTAATAAAAATAGTTCACAATAATGAGTCCAAATAGGATAATTGCCCTTAGTGGAGGTCCCAATCATAAAAATAATACAATATAATTAATAAATACTTTAGGATAGGTATGACAGACCGCCCAACTTTAAGAAGCTTTAATCCATTTGGAAACAACTCTTTACAGCTCCATCCAAGCTAGCCAATGTTTGATCAATGCCGCAACAGATTCCAAGATGCTACCTTACATGGTAATGGTTTAGTATATACCATAAACACCAATTAAAACATCAAACAATTAAATATAAAATAAAATCCAAAAAGGAATAAAAGGTGATAACTCAACGTACACCCATCGCTCAATGAAAATTAGAGCAACCACATGAAAAATGTATCCAGGGTACACCTAACACCACTCTATGGAAAATATCTAACAAATAACATCATCAAATTTATTTAATTTATTTATTTAGGTAAAAATCCTAGAGAAAAATTCATAACCAAGGTATAATTCATAAAAATGGAATGAGATAATGTTTATATTGCCTCTCGGGACACCCTCTTCCTAGGAAGAGTGAAACCCCCAACACCGGTATATGATTCCACCATGATCCAGTGGAATCGAGATGAAAAATCCGTAACTGGTGGAACAAAGGTTTGAGGAAGAAGATAAATAACACAATTTAAGATATCACAATCAAGGGATAACTCCCATGGAGGAAGGGATAAGGGGAGTAGTGCACATGGGGGATGAAAAAGGATGAATAGTGGTGTTTGCATCCTAAATATTATATGGGTATAATACTAATTTCACCCATTTTAATGGGTTGCATGGTTTGGATGCACGGTTGGACAAACCATGCTCCAAATTTGGTCCTCTAATTTCTGAGGCACACCCCCCTCACACAGGAATGGCACATGGTTTTATAGAATTTGCACAATGTCTGCAATAAGATGTGGACACTTCCATGGTTTACCTTGGTCTGCCACATGGTTAGCACTAACAGTGCGCCAACCACATGCCATGAATTTTACTACTCCAAAACATCAGTTTTAGGCCCCAATACTCAAAGAAACTCTTGAAATCTCTAATTCATATTCCAATCCTCACACCAAATCTAAAAAATATATTTAGAGATGTTATAACTCCTGAAATTCCATTCAAACCTTTGATAAAAATTTGACCCATCTAGTAACTAAAAATTTAAATTACTTCTAGAAATTTTCAAATAAAAAAATGGGACCTTAAAATCTGCACACCTAATAATATCTCATCCCTGATAATCCTAGTTAGAATCAAAACAAACAACCCCACATACATGGGTTGTGAGTTCTGTTCAAAGGGCCACACTGCATTTTTTAACACCCAATGTACTTTTGAGTGACATTTTGAACACATAGCACTTAACTCACCAAAATCTGAGCTAATGGTCACAAAAATATCAATACATCAAAAAGACTCTTACCTAAGATCATTTAACACAAGAAATTACCATGTAATTTTCCCATTACTCAACCATCCTATACTACTCCCCACCATAGTTTCTTGATTTCAACAAAAATTTATGAACCGCAATACTTAGACCATAGGAATTTTCTATCCAAACATTCCCCTAGAATCCTAAATATAATCACAACACATTTATCAACCCAAAGTTTATGATTATCCATGAGGATACTACCCTTGATCCTTGATTAGATCTAAATGGTCGAATTTCAAATGACAAAGCTCAACCTGGTCGCATGGGCTTTTCCTCAAAAGGCCTCGACCAAGCATTGAAATACGCTCGTCTCATCCCTATGGAAGATCTGATGTGGTACATTACCAACCATATCGAACAATATGAAATAATTCAATTCGAACTACCCCTAGGTGACTATTCTCAAAAACACTTGGATCCCGCAGTCAACGTGCCCTCCAAACCCAAATCTCAATGCCTTTATCCCAAGGCACACCAAGATCATCATGAGGCATGATCACTAGAGTCCATAACAGAAGCCAAGTAAAAATTCATAAAGAAAAAATTTATTATCCATTATGTTTTCAAACCACAACATGAACACATACCTATAATTTACAAAGGAATACAATACTACACATGTCCGTCTATCCAAGGGCATGAAAAATCCAACTGACCATCCAATGACTGGTTTCATGACCCCATGGACTTTCTCACATGAGGTCCAAAAGCTAGAGACCAAAATTTCACTCCCCACCTTAGGATCATCCTTATTTTCACACCAATAAAACAATACCTCATCATGTAATAAATGTACCCATCCAACTATAGATTTAAATACTGGCATGGCTAAAATATCACTCATGCCTAAACTTCATTGAAAAATTCACCTATCAACCATTCCTAATCCATGTAAATGGTTCCCATGGTAAATTCTAAATTTCAAAATCACAATGTGGGTCACCACCCTTAAATGGAAAATGGTGTACTATGCACTAAATATATTACATTTTTACCATGCCTCAAGCGCAACTCCTGTAGGTTCCTTCACTAAACCATAAAAAATATTTAGTTAGCTAGGTGTATAGTCAAATCTCACTCATCATACTTAGGTTGATGTCAAGATATTTGAAATGATCATCTCTATGGTAGGGGTATACTATGATGTTGGAACCAACGATATTCTTTGATGAAACTAGAGTATGGTTTGTGTTTGTTGTCAATCCTTACATCAAATATTAGGAATTTTTGAAGGAATTTGATCTTATAGTTCAATATTACAATTGTATTGAAGGTGGAGTCATTTCCTAGTGTTTTTATATTTTTAGGGTCTAAAATTTTTAGGATTTATTTCATTATTAAAAGTGAATTTCCTTGAAAGACTTATGAAAATATAGAAAAGGATTGAGTTTCATGATGATTTGATTTGAGAATTATGTTTTGTGAAGGATTAAATAAATATGATGGTGATTTACATGATAATGATGAGAATTATGAAAAATGAAGAATTGGAGCATCACGAACAGTGGCAATTATCTTTTCAATTATGATAATTGGATCATTTTGGCATGCGATGACTTGATAGAAGGCTTCACGGTTACGAAGAGCATCATAAACAGAAAATTTCCATGGATCTTCATGATATGAGGAGAACCAAAAAGATGTTTTTGAGAGATCTAGAAAATCCAATAAGAGCTGGTGGTGCATTGCTAATGTCTGACCTTAAAAATATGAGGATACCCCGACTTCATTTGAACATGTTTTTCATGAAAAAATCAGAAATGATCTGATTTCAAGAATCTAAGTGTGATTCATGAATCAGGATTTCTATGCGATCTTGGGAATCATAAAAAGACTGTAAGTCATGACTGATGCCCATGATTTTGATTAAAGGGTGCTTCACGATGATGAGGTATTCTATGTTGGCTTGGTGAGTATCACTAAGAATGTTTGTTACACGAAGTAAGTGATCTTCGGTAAGGCAATTTGTTCCATGATGGATGTGAGCTTCATGAAGGAAGTTTGTTCTACAAAGGTAGTGAGCTTCACAAAGGCAGTGATAGTCACAAAGGAGCTCTGTGAAAGGCAGTATAGACCATCAGGTTTTAGTGGACAGGGGTTTCAAAGAGCATCATCTCTGGTATACGGTGCAAGTAGAGTCTCATTCTAGATAGAGACAAAGACTTTAACTCCAAACCATTGAAGCGAAATTCAAGTGGATAAAATAAGTTATACTTATCTCAAAGTAGTGAGTGATGGGGGAGTCAATGGAAGTGCTCTAAGGGATGAAATGTGTTATACCTAAAATATTTTAAAGGAGGTGTGCCTAGCATAGAGTGATTGTGTATAAAATAATCTATTCCGCATCTAATGAAGATTAGTGGATTTAGGTACGACTGAAACATTGTCAGCGTATGCTCGTGGGACTAGCCCATAGTGGTGAACCATGTAAAACTATTTTTTCTCTCTTTGCATGTGATTGTTTTAACAATTCACTATTCCAATAGATAAGTTTAACAAGTTCTTACCGACATGGGAACAAGATCATTATCTTTAGAAGAAAAAGTTGATACCTTGATTCATCCCTCCCATCTAAGGGTGCTCTAGGGTCCTATATAAGATTCCACTGATGGGCATGTATCACTATCCCCAAGCCATGCTTATATCAAACCAATATATATTTTCCATTAACTAACTCCTAACACCACCTCTCCCAACAATGTGTGTCCAAGTCCATACAAGGGTCAACTGGATCACAGTACCTAATTTATTCTAGATTTATCCTCTACCATAGAGGGACATTCCTCATTTTATCAAAACTCTTAGGCAATCATGCCTGCATAATTCATTTAAAACCATCAGTCCTCATCTCACACACAGTCTCTTGCTGATTTTTGATATAAATGGTACCATGGACAATGGGTGTGTACCATATCCACCCAACTCACACTTCTATGAGTAATCTATCACATGTTCAAGATGACCATGCTATATGTAATGTCAGTCTCACTAATCTAGAAGCTCCATTGGAAATAATCTTCAAAATATATCACTTTTCTAATGTCATTATTTTTTCCATGAATACCCATCACACAATGTTATTTTCAGTTATGAGCATTTACCATCACTCTGGATATGTTAGAAACCATAGAATGGTTGGTCAATAGGGACAATCACCCAAATAGTCCTACACGTTGAATATAGTCTCAATACCCAAACACCCTAGGCACATTCTTAGAAACCAAATTCATCATCATGCCTACATCGCAAAAACTGAGCACCTCATGTGTATCAGTCTCAAGAAGAGCGTAATTCTAAGCTAACCACCTCAAAGGAATCTATAAACTTGGGAAAACACCTCTCAAAGGTTAATCTTGATCAAACCAAACCACATCTTGAAGGTATCTGAGTTGCAACTAAGGGCCTCTAGGTCTCCCACTTACCCCTATCATTCATCTCTCATAACAGGGTAACTAATTTTGACCACCTCGGCCAAAATTAAAAACTCTCCAAGGTCACATATCATGTGGGAGTCATCCACACACTCATCTCAACACAAGGCATCTAACACATCCGAAAAACCTCTCTAAGGGATATAAGGTGAACATTGACCTATGAGATTCAAAACTGCCAGCATGACCTATCGGGAAATGATCAACTCTGAGCATCCTTAGAGGGAACTATTCCCTAGACAGTTGCAATATCAAGTAAGAAGATAAAAAAATAATCCTCACCAGGTATCTATATATGGTAATACTCGATCGAGGATTCAATTTACTACAAAATTTTAGGTAACTATCAACATCACACTAGAGAATCTGACTAGATCACCATAAACGAAGGTCAGTTAAGTAAAATATTGTAGCAAGGTAGATGGGAAAACACCATGTAGGTTGTCATGAATCATTTGTTATCCACACCTAAAAAATATACAATAACAAGGGGTATACTAGGAAGGAATCATATTCTAATATGGATTTATAATGGTCAATGGTACTCAAATAATTTGGATAAGTAGAATATCATTCCAAGATGTATAAGAAAACACCGTGTAGGTTGTTACTAACACATTAAACAATTGAAACTAAAAAAAATTCCCTATGAGGGTTCATCACTAGGACCCATGTACCCTATTGACCTACTAGGGTCACTACATATTCTTTACATAAGGACTAAGTCATCAACCTCACTTTCAAATGTATCTCCGTAGATCCACATAGTCTTCCATTTGAAAAAGATATGTAAAAGTCAGCTCAATTGAATAGAATTATATATATAACATATACCTAAAAACTCTATTTAACATGTTTTAAACACTTTAAAAACTAGAATCTGTTGTTAGTAAAATCACACACTAGAAAGACTATAACATGTGAAACCTACATTCCAAATATGATTCATGAGATGCCTCTATACTTTTCTAGCCAATGTCCAAAATCAGTCACTGGCCTCTTTCCAATGATCCAAGATCCATAAATCTATAATAAATCATAACCTCCACAAAACATGTATGTCTCTCAAGGTGAAAATTATATACAACTATAATATCACATATTAGAAAAATAATCCCATATCCATGTAAACTAGGACTTATTACTAGAAGAAGTGTTCTCAACGTGCTAGTTTGATATTAATTATAGAATCTAACACATTGAAAATACTTTTGTCTACCATATCTCAAATAGTAATACAATGGGAAAGGAAATTTCTTAGATACCACTTTGTAACGTCCTGGCCTAGATGCCACTAAAATAGTGCCTCGATTTGGTTAGCCACAAGGATTCAAGAGTGCCTCCTCATACACCAAATGTTTTTGACTATCAATGAGATCCTAGGGTGTGTTTGTGAGGAGACTATACCCTCTAATAAGAGTAATAGAAATAGTGGAAATAACTAACCATCATCCTTTGGAGTAATAAATAGATCACATAAGAAGTAAATATAAGCACATTTGTAATAAAGAGTGAAATGAAATAAGGGACCGAATGGCCATGTCACACATACAAACTAATTGCCCAGTGGGTTGATCATGTATATAGAACTGATCTCCCAATGGGCAGATCACATATACAAGAGTAAATAAATGAATAAAAATTAAAAGTGCAAGGATCTACTACATGCTCTGATCCATACCACATACTAGATCTTTACATACATAATTCATCCATCATCCTCGATCAATCAAGGGAACCCATCCTACCTATGTCTACAATCAAGTGAACGTATCATCGAGTACCCAAGTGAAATGATGACCCGACCAGAGTGTGAGTACAAAACATAGTAGGGAACCATCAATGCAGTCCCATACATATCCACTAAATGCAGTTTATGTACATGCGAGCTACTAGTCAGGATAAAAATAATAATAATTAATACTGAAAATAAAATAAAAGAGAAAATCCATACCAACCAAGATGACATAAGGTAATACACAAGAAATATGATTATCCAATCCAAGACCAATCTAGAAAATATAAATTAAAATAAATCCACAGTCGATCCTTGAGTCTGTGACTCTGATCGAATTTACCTGCATTGTCCAGTGCTAAAAATGTCCATAAACAATGAGCCATAATTTATATATATATTTATGCGTATGTGTATATATGTATTCCCATAAATAAATATATTTATACATAAATATATATAAGTAGACAATTCACATGAACCAAACTGCAACCGATCCTTGGGTCCATAAGTCCTAATAGTATGGACATAGTATGTAGAAGGAAATGAGATGGATTTTGCACCACTCAAGTCGCGTATAATTAATTTGATACCTGGGTATGTAATACTAATCAACAATACCTACTTCATCCAGTGCTAGAAATGTATCTGAGCAAGCTACATCACCATAGTGGGATATATGTCATAACCATGGGTTTGGCCATGCTAGCCTCCAATCACTATAATAAAGGATTCCAGTTAAAGACTATACATTTTGTAAACAATGAGTTGAGTTGAATTCCACACCATTCAATCCACGTGTATTCTAGTATGATGATGGATTCCTAGGTCTCGATCCATGGATAATCATAACATTGCATCTTAGATGATCCCTAAGGGGGATGACCCTTATGTGACAAGAATACTCTCTAGATCCAAGATAACACTTGGATTCCATTAAATAACTTGATTAACAACTCTATTATCAGTTAGATCTTGGAAATGTAATAATGGTGCATCCACATGACCCTAGGGAGTATCATTTCCATCACTGGAGGATATCAAGGTCAATTCTCAAGGATTTCAATAACATCTACAACCCAGAGGAATTTTTTTAGAAGGTAGTGCCTTGGTCAAAGACCAATGCACATTTTATTGAATATAAAAGAAAGAATTTTTATAGAAGTCGAAAGGAAGGGAGTTTTTTACAGTTGTTGTCATAAAGCAGAAATAAATTATGTGATAGGGTATTAAACCAAGACAAATCCTAGTGAACACCTTTGTTGGAAAGAGAAACAGCAACAGCGTTCGCTTATCTAAAGGTGTGAGTAGCAATGTAATTGATCCCCAGGAGCGAATCAAGACACTTCATCCAACGAGTGGTAAGAGGCCATGCCAGATGAGCCACACCATTTCAGATTTCATGGACAATGGTAATATAATCACTTTCAATCCAGAGCTTCCTCCATCATTTTTGAAGGAAAAAGATGACGACATGAATAACACCCATCATTTCAGCTTCCAAAAAACACATCCATACCGCATCAACTATTGAATAAACCATAGAATTGGCCAGAAGAGTCTCTAAAAATCGCACCACATCCTACAGGTCTGGGTTTACCCTTTGAGGCACCATCAACATTTACCTTGATCCATCATGGAAATCTAGTTTTCCAGAACACTTCAAAGGTGTGCTTTGGTTGCCGATATAGGCCATTAATCCATAGTTTACGCAGAACACTTCAGAGGAAATTTGACAACCTTGTAAACTCTATAAATCCCCAGGATCCTATCACATAGGCATCCATCGGGAGACACCAGGTAGATGAGTTTTTTCATAAACACATCATCCACCTCTAAAAATTCCCAAACATGGAGGATCCCTAGTAAAGAATTGAAATTCCTGCAATAGTGACCATCAATAAGAAATATCATGAGGTAGATCTAAGAATTACGACTTGTAATCCCTACAATATCATCATATCACATCAAGATCATCACCCAAGTACCAGGAAGCACATTTATAAATCATAATTTCATCAAAATTAATCATGTGAATGCATAAAAAAAGAGTGAGGATGTTATAATGATTAAAACCACCATTACTTCCACAAAGTAACATGCTTACATGTTTGGTATGGGTTATAGGTAGTACTCACTACAATATCTACCCAAACATATACACACAAGGTAATGGTTGGTCAAAAATCAGGGCACTCATTAGGTCTCCTAATTCAATGCTCATGAGAGGCATCCTACTCAGGATTCTCAAGTTTATTTGTAAAAGGATGCATCCCCCTTGGGATTTTCTAAGTCAAAACATAAGTAGGGGAATCCCTATTGAGATCCTAATAAGGAGTAAGCAAGTGGGGGAATCCTACATGGGATCCTCTTGGTCATGTCATAAGTGGATTCACCCACAATAAGATCCTCGACCTCAGTGATAATCTCAAGTCCAAGTATGAATTTAGCGTGCAAGGGTTGATAGTGATCCCTGACCTTCATCCATTTAATATACCAGATTTATTTAATTTAAATAGTTCATTATAATGTGTCAAAATAGAGGGAATTTCACTCATTTGAAGGACCAAGAATGCACATAATACCATGAACATTTATAAATACATTAGGATAGATATTACATACCGTCTACCTTTAGGAACCTTTAAACAATTTATAAATATCTCTCAACAATCTCTGTCCAATATCTTTGATGTTCAAAACAAGACACATCAGCTTCCAAGTTTTTACCTAACACAGGGTAGGTAATGTATATACTATAAACATCAGTTACAAAATTAAAAAAAATTAAATATAAAATAAAATCCAAAAAATAATAACAGGAAATAACTCATTGGACACCCATCGCTCGATGTAAATTCAAGAAACCATGTAAAACAAGATATTTAGGGTTCCCCTGACATCACTACTAGGAAAATCACTATCCAATATTGTCAACATGTTTATTTAATTAATTTATCTAGGCCAAAACCATATGAAAAATTCATCATGAAGGTATAACTCATCGAAATGGCACCCGGTGAAGTACAGACGCCCTCTCAGGTCACCCTCTTCCAAGGTAAAGTGAAACCCCCAACACCAGTATTTGATTCCACCATGATCTTGAAAACATCCAGTTATAACCAAAGATAAGGGAGAACCCCCATGGAGGAAGGGAAGAGAGTAGCACACATGCAAAAGGAGAAAGGAAGAAAAAGGGAGTTCCCTCATAATGATCACATGGGTAGAAGGGTAATAATTTAATTACTTTCAATGGGCTACATGATTAGTCAAAACATGCACCAATTGTGAGCTTCTAATGTGTGAGGCAACCACCTCCCCCCCCCCCCATTAACATTGGTATAGTGCATTGTTTAACAAACTGTGCACAAACCATGTTGCACGTCTACAATAAATAGTAGACACCTATGCGGTTTACCTTAGTCTTCCGCATGGTTTTTCAAGTCATGCACCTATAAAAATTGGTTTTCATGGTTAACACTAAATGTTTTCCAACTGTGCTCCATGAACTAAACCTTTCCAAAACTCTGTTTTTTGGCCCAGAACCCCCAGGATTCTCCCGAAACCTCTATGTAATATTCCAAGCCTCATACCATGTCTAAAAAGTTATTTAGGGACATTTTAACTCTCAAAAATCTATTATGAACATCCAATAAAAATTTTACCCATCTATTAATTTAAATTTCAAATTTCTTCTTGAAATTTCCAAATACAAAAACATAAGAACTTACATTTAAAGTCAAGCATCACAAAGTAATAAATTAAATAAGATGGAGAACCTCCAATACATATATATGGTTCAATTGATGGAGATCATCTGATACATATAGATGAATCCATTGATGGAGAACCTCTCATACATTCAAATGGTTCAAATTAATACATGATAATAACAAATTACTAATATGGGAAGGGAACCCAATCCTACACTGGAATTAAGGAAGGATTAACAAATATTTATTGAATCCGTAATAAAGTTCTGGAGTAGAAAATAATTCCCCCAAAAGGGTGTGATGATCCCGACCTACCATCCTATCAATCAATGTGAGTTCCTAATCATCATTATCGAATTTTCCACTAACTATCTATCATTTAAAAGTAGTTTTATATCCCATCACTAATGTGGAAACCATTGGGTGTTTCTGGTACCATGAACAAACCATGTTGGAACCTAACCTAAGAGAGTGGGTAATTTCAATCTATGATCAAATACCCAACCTCTCTTTGAGTGAAAAATAGTTGGCATCATAAAATTAGTTCCACACACTTTTCTACATAATCCATGATGTGATACTCACTAAGAAAGCACAAGTCAAGTTTGATTAGAAAAGAAGTTGTAGGCCTAAAGGAAAGTAAAATTGAATTTCCATGTTCCGCGAGACTGCACACACACCAAGGGATGGGGATTCCTCAAAATAATTGCCTGATCTGGTGATGAAGTGGTGAGAACCTCTATCTGAGAGTAGGTTTCTAATTCTAACACATGCCAACAAAAAGGTTTTCGAAGTCAAAAACCCATTTTGAGGGTTTTATAGGAAATGTTTACACCATAAAACAATTTTTTTGGGTATATAAACCATATACAATGGAATATTTTTCTACACAGGATTCTATGTGGTTGGTCATAGAGCCTAAACAGACATAAAAATCAAAGTATATGGATGTTCAAAGTTGGGAAAAAATTCGTGTCACCTTAGCCACACCATCATCACCCAAGTCATCTCAGGCTGCTAGACCTACCACACTCTGGTCCCCATGGAATGCTCAGCATGTGATTCCTAGCTATTCTATGTGCACCGTCTCACAAGCTCATCCTACTTACCTTGAATCTGGGTTTTTCTAATAAATATACCCCCTATTTAAACAAATAGTTCATGATTTTCCCACTTATATAAGAGAGACACAACCTCACTTAGAATCTTTTCTTGGGAAAACAAAACCTCTCATAGGTAGCCTATTTTACTCTATGACTTAATCAAATTAACATATGTAATAGGAAGTGGTGATTTAAAGTCATTTACTAGGATTCCAACCACACATGGTCCCTCACTATGGCGATGATCCTTATGGAGTCCCTCACCTGGGCGAACAACCACCCGGGATCCCTCACATGGGTGACCAACTTCTCGGGCTCCCAGGTCTACACACATGGGTGATCAACCGCATAGGGCTACCCAACATAGTGACCAACCTCCCAGGAAATCCCACCTTAGTGACCAACCACCTTGTAAAACCCACATTAGGGACCAACCACCCACCACCCAGAGCATCCCACCTTAGTGGACCATCCTCAAATAGCATCAATCCCACATTATCTACCCATCACCAAAGGCTAGTTCTTCCCTAAAAATGGAATTATCCTTTACCCAAATATCCTCTTTGAGAATGTTATCATTAGGGACTCCCCCATAGCCACACGAATTACATGGTTGGGGTATGGGGCACAACAATATGTCACTATTTTGATTATGCATTCCCAAGGTTAATGAAGTCCTTGACTTAACCTCCCTGGTAGTTAGGGTCCCCAAGGTTCTTGAAATTACGAATCCCCTTGGTAACAAGAGACCTGGTCCTAGTGGAAGTGGTGAAAACATTCCTATTTCATGTAGTAGTGTTTACCCCCGCATTCTTCATAAAATGTGAAGTGAATCGGGTAGCATCCACAAATTCTGTTTTCCAATTACTAAATGTGTAAGGCTTGATATAGGGTTTAGATTTAGGAACAATTATTACAATGAGCATCCATCGTGGAGTAAGCCCCTTGTTTACCATACATGTATCCCTCCATAGCCTCTCCCTCATCCATCAGAGGGTGTGATGCATATTTCTACATGGTAATCCATTCTCGGGTAAGAATTTATTCTTTTATGCAGGATGTCATACCCCTCCTCCATTCTATATCACCTCCCTCATCCGCTAGAGGACGATGAAGGAAGTTCAACAATTGGATTCTATGTTAGGAGAAAGTATCATTTGAAATAAATTGTGCAATGTGTTAAATCTTCTTATATTCCTTGTTTCTCACAATGATAATGAGAAGTGTGGGCTTAGGGACTCGAGTCGATCATATCACTAGAATAATCAAATTTCCATCCTTAGTCCTCCCTCGTAGGTGTAATCCCCAATAGAATCGAACTATGTGGGATTTGATTCCCATCCAGATGGGATATTTATAATTCCTCCATGATGTTCAAACTATAACATCTTCAACCCATTACCATACTTATTGGGAAATATTCTTAATAATATCATGCCACCACCTGAAGGGAAACATTCCATCAAGGTCCTTTCACCTCATCTTTATTAGGTTATCTTCTCGATGGGATTTATATTCACAAGGCCATATTTTATATGAGATAAATCCAAACTCATAAGGCCACATATACTATGGGATCAACCACATAGAGTTGTTTATTCATAAGTCACACACCAAACATTTCTATAAATCTTTATCTTTTACATCCTTTCCACATGACCTTAAAATTCAAGGTCTTGTCCTTATCACATGACCTCAAAATGGTATGTCATGTCCCATTAAGTGGAGCAAAACTATGTGGGTTCTGATTAATTTTATGAGGATACATAGGAAACCAATTAGGGGATCATTCCCAATATTAAAACAACAATCATCTTTCTAGATGATAGTAAATTATAGAGTGCCCTACTGTGTGACTTTAAACCATATTTATTTAATGTCAAGCATCAAAAAAGTATAAAAAAGAATACGGAGAACCACTAATACATACTGATAGTTCCATTGATGGAAAAAATATAATACATAAAGATGTAATCCATTGATTAAGAACCTATAATACAAATAGATAGTTCACGTCAATACATGATAATGATTGACTACTAATATAGGAAGGGTTACTAGTCCCACATAGGAATTTGGTAATAATTCATTAATATGACATAAATTTATAATAAAATCCCAAAGTATGCAATAATTTTCCCCCCAAAAGGGTGTGATGATGCCAATCTCTCATAATCTTGACCAATGTGAGTTTATAAGAGTCATTAGAAAATGCACAGGAACCATTGAGTGTTTTTGGTTCCACAAATAAACCCCTTTGTAAACCGTCTAAAGAGTATGGGTAATTTTCACATTGAATAATCTACCCACATCTTCAAGTGTGAAATATTTATACAAGTATAAACATAATATAACATCGCTAGATCATATACAAAAAGGTCCAAAAGTAAATAAATGAAAAGGGGGGTCTCCACTAAATGGTAACTGAGTCCCTTATTAGACGCATCTACCAAAACTCCAACCCATCATCCTAGCTCGACCATATATTGTAATTGGGTCCTTTCCCTTACCTTTTAAAAAAACATGAATCTTCCATGGATTATAGTATGGTAGTAAAAGTTTTTATTACAACTCAGTAGGTCACCACTAACAATGTCCCTAAAAAGATTAGTAAATACCAGAGGATGCCCAAAATAGATTGATAATAAAACAAATAATTAATTAAAAAATAAGTCACATCATGGAATAATCTGTAGAAAAAAACATGTGACCATACCTTATTTGTTCAGTTTCAAACTGGTATGATTTACCCATAGTAGGAACACTCCTCAAATATGAACAATATATCACTATGTGTAACATATTAAAGGTGAATAAGAAAATTCAATTATGCACACTTGGTGAATGATTCATCACCATCAGTATCCAACTAGATGAATGGAATATCCCAAATATAATATAGATTATGAAGACATAATGTCACATTCATGACTTATTTTAAAGTTATTTTTCATTAAATTTATATTCTTTATTTTTTGTGGGGGTTTCCCATGTATTTTGGGAAAACAAGGTGGTTCTATAATGATTTGGGCCAAACCGTGAGCTCATTTCTAGATTTCAAAATAAATTTTTTTCTTTTATAACTCCTTAATTTTTTAACATTATTCACCCATTCTACTTATAACTTGTCCTCCCCAGACATATTCAAACCACCGTATCCATTTGGACCCATTTGTAACTCATTATCATGGTGGATTTAGGTGATTTATTCAGGCTTCGGGCCAACCTGTGAGCCCATTTCCTGTTTAAATAATAATAATTTATTTCATTCATATATCATTAATTTTTTAATATTTTTTGGTGATTAAACCTATCAATAGAGCCCAGAAAACCCTACCAGCACCCCCAAATTCCATTTTTCCTATTTGGATCTCATATTCATCACGGTGAGGGAAACATTTCTCAAGCATTCTCAAATCGTCCAAATTTGAAAAATTAATTTGTTTCTTTTATAAATCATTCACTTTTTACTATTTTCTCCCATTTAATACCCTAATTTACCTCTTCATCCTTATTTAAACCTCAATATCATTTTTTACTACTTGGATATTCATCTATTGGCGTATTTTGGGCGATTTCTTCAAGATATCTCAAGTAAGTGGGTTTCCTTCCTTCCTCCTCTCATTGTCTTTGGGTTTCCTCAATTTTTCGTAATTTTTATAATGTCCAGAAAGTATGGCTTCAAACATATGGTTTTATCATGGGTTTATTGGTCTAATTTAGTGGTATTCGGTTTTATTTAACACTCTTTTGGTGTGAAGGTGGTGCGGTTGATCTTTCACACAAGGATTTGGTGTTTTGACACTTGTGGTAGGTGATTCCATATGTGGGAACTAATATATGAGTTATAATTTCTTGATTTATATTTTTATCATAACATTTAATCATTTTTATTTCTTTAAAAATTATTTTTGGTGGTATTTGTAAAACAATTGATTTTTAAATGCCATTTTTTTGTAAAAATGGGTGTTTTACATGTGTCTTCCATGTTGAAGCACTTGGGGTTGTTTTATAATTAATGGAATGATTTTATGAAATAAAATTACACTAAAAATTATAGTTTGGGGTAATATTGGTGGGAATTGGGTTTTTAAAGAGGGAGTTTAGATGATTTTTTTGTGCAAAGTTTTGTTAAATTCCTCGAAATTGTTTTATGAAAATTGTAAGTTGTTTATTGAGTTATATAAAGGTTCAAAAGAATGTGTAGCTACTATTTTTGAATGTGTGTGAACAGAAATGATGTTGTTATGTGAAAATGGATTTTGGTAATATGTGTAAATTTTTTGAGCACAAAGGGGGAAGCCCAGTTATCTAGGGGGAAAATGTTTACAAGTAAACTGAGTGATCCTGATTGGTTTTGTCCCTATTTCACTTAGAAAGTTGGACATTAACAACACTAACAAAACTAAAATGATGATCATTGGGGACTAATAAGTAATGGTTATGTTCCCTACCAGTGTCCCGTTCATGATAACATATATGGTTATGGTTACTTTACACCGAGATACGAGGTACATGGGGCCCAAAACTAACTAGTGCCTAGGGGTGTTCCCAAGATTAGTGGTCATTGAGTATTTGGTATTTATAATTGGATCATGGTGTGTTTGGATAGAAAATTCATAAGCATACATGTTTTATTGAAATTTGTTCACTCTTTGAAATTTCCATTTGAAATCTATTTACTTTTAAAAGTTTCATTCTTTAGAAATTATTGCAACCATTTCTTATTTATTAAAACTTTCATGATTTTTATCTTGTATTTCTTACTATATGGAATCTTTTGGGTGGTATCATATTGGTCTTAGGATTACAACATACATACACCCCTTGGGTTTAAGTATACATGATCATGTTTGACACAGGTAATGGAAAGGCCTCGGGTGATGGCGGTTTGGGTTGTTAGTTCCCTTCCATGTTGTGGTGTTGTAGAGATGGCTCGTTGGTGATGAACCCTTATCGCGTGGAGTTACTTGAGATGTTTTGATGCTAATTTTATGTATATTTATACCTCTTTTCTCATGTTTATGTCCATGTATTCAATTCTGAATTTTATTTAAGGCTTTTCCACCATGAATTTTCATATTCATTTTATTGATTGTTTTGGTTGTTTTATGTATCCATACATGGGTAAATCTATTCCAATACAATATTTATGATACCTGGGTACTTGTTCCATCTCATGGGGATAGGGAATTCCCTTAGATACTTTCCATGGGCGGGGTTTGTTGTTATTTTTTACAACAACCAGATTTGGTTCGTGACAAAATGGTATCATAGAAGGTTAATGTTTTTGGGTTATATTATTATTTTGGGATGAGTCGGGCTAGACAAAAGATAGGACTATAAAGAATATGAGTTTTGTCCTGATTAGGGTTTCTGTCCTACACCTCTCATTACATACCTCGAGTCACCATGGGATGTGGGAATTATTTTTTTGACATCACTACCAGGTGAGATGTGTGGGCTGTAGACTGCACATGGACATCAGGTGGGGGTGAAGTAGTTGTTTATTTTATTGTTGTAATGTGTTTGGATTATTTATATTTGATATTATTGATGAAATGTTTCATAATTTTTGTACGGATTATTTCTCTTGTGACTATTTCCTTTTGTAGCAACATGTCTCTCCAGAAAGCTTGCATGAACCCACAGGAGGAAGCCAAAGAGATTTCTCCCTCACCGCTTGATCCGAGGCTAGTAGAGGCTATGGTTCGGGCTATCTAGGATCTAAGAGAGGGACCAAATCCTATTTTATCTCATGTTATAGAAGACAAGACCTGTCCAAGGAAGGAAAAATCATATGATTTTTTGAAAAACAAGCCTCATACTTTTTGAGGTAGCACATAACCCTAGGAAGCAGAGGAGTGGCTCGAAAAGATCAAGCGCATGTTTGAGTTTCTGGACACACCTGAGGAGGTCAGGGTGAAATGTTCCAATATCTTGTTAGACGTTCCTGGCCACAGGTGGTGGGAATTAGTTCTTCAAGCTGGGAAGCACGAGAAGACGATCTAGAAGGACTTCAAGGTTATCTTCAACGACCAGTATTTCCCTGATGTTTTGGAATATGATGGATCTCCAGAGTTTATGGAAATTTTTCTGGGGATATTTTAGTGATGGATTATTCCAAATGTTTAACTAAGTTGGTTAAATATTCTTTGGAAATGGTCTCCAATGAGCATATGAATTCCTATAATTTTGGGAGGGGTTTTCAGCCATAAATCTATTCCCAGGTCATTCAATTCAAGATGAAAACCTATGCTGAAGTGGTTGATATGGATTTCATGGTGGAGATAGACTGTAAGGGGAGGGATGGTTTCTCCAGGATAGTATTAGGAATGGGAAATAGTAGTTCTTCTGAGAAGAAATGGAATCAAGAGGAGTATGGGAATAAGGGAGGTGGCATCTCCAGCAACCTTCCAAGCAGTTTTCTTCAATGGATTCTGATGCGAGGTTCATCATGTGCCACCAGTGTGGGAGGTTAGGGATCATCTGACCAGTATACATGTCTCCTCATAATCCTTGTTATCAGTTTGGAGGTATGGGACACTTGAATCACTTTTTTAGGATGGCACGTGCACTCCAGAGTGGGGCTGGATTAGTGGCGTCCAACGGAGTGCCAGCTTAGTCAGAGCCATTGAGGATGGGGGGATCTCGGTTTGGTGGTCATAGTATTAGGTCCAGATCATCTTATGGGTAGATCCTGTTTAGTGTATATCCTTAGGATAGAGGTCATTATCAGGCAAAGGCTTGGTATCTTGATGTGGTGGATCAGAAACTAGTGGGATCAGAGGTAGGATTGTCGACAGTTCGAGGTGTCATTGTGATTGCATCCTCTATTTTTGCTGCAATTTTTTATATTGGTGCTTCTATCTCATTCATCTATAATCATTTTTTGAACACACTAAATTTTAGAACCGAGGTTTTTTCTTTTGCGAATGAGTTGGTGATGCCACTGAAAAAGAATAAGAAGCAGGGTATCATGTTCCCATTGTGTGCACTTTCTGTGTTAGGGGTTGAGATGGAGTTGGGAATCTTAGTCTTAGATATGGATCTATTTTATGTGATACTTGGAATAGATTCGCTGGTACACTTTCAAGAACACATCGATTTATATAGGCGACATGTCAGTTTCACATCACCTGATGGGAGTCATCAGGTTTTTCTGGGGGATTAGGATCCTCGGTCGGGTCACACAGGACCTCCACTCCCAATGTTAGGGAATATTATCTTTTAGTTATTTTTACTCTCACTAGAGGGTTATGGTCATGATCTTTAAAGTGGTCTACCTCATGTAGTGGATGAGTTTCTGGAGGTATTCCCAGATGATTTTTCAGGCTTTCCTTTGGAGCGGTACGTGGAATTCTCGATTGATTTGGTGTTGGGAACACAACCAATATCTCTTCACTCATATCATATGGCCCCCAATGATCTGAGGGAATTATAGATACAACTGGAAAATTTAGAATCCAAAGGATTCATTCACCAGATCATCTCTCCTTGGTCTGATCATGTTCTTTTTTGCAATGTAGGCCAACAGATCCCTCTGATTGTGTATTGATTACTATAAGTTGAACAAGGTAACCATCAATAAAATATATCATTTGAACCAAATAGGTTACTTTTTTGATTAGTTGAAGGGGGAAAAGTGGTTTTTTTAAATATATTTTCATTTAGGGTACCATCAACTCAAGGTGAAAGAGTCAGATATCTCGAAGATAGCCTTCTGAAGAAGGTATAGCCACTTTGAGTACGTGTTCATGCCCTTCGGATTGACCAATGCTCTAGAAATCTTTATAGAACTCATGAATAGGGTGTTCCACTAGTATCTAGAGTCTTTATTCATGGTATTAATTGAATACATCCTAGTTTACTGTATATCTAAGTAGGAACATGAACATCATTTGAGGATCATGTTGGGTACTTTGCGGGATCACCGCCTCTTTGAAAAGTTGTCTATGTGCACATTCTAGATCAAGGAGGTAATGTTTCTAGGGAATGTGATCTTGAATCAGGGGGTTTCAGTGGAATTCGACAAAATCAATGTTGTTTTATAATGGGAGCATCCAAAGAATGTGTTTGTGATTAGGAGTGTCCATGTCCCGCCTGGTTACTAAAGGTGGTTTGTTCAGGATTTCTCTTGGATTGCTTTGCCCATGACTGCACTCACCCGAAAAGGGGTGAGGTTTTTATGGGCCTTATAAGGTCAGGAATCCTTTAAGTAGCTGAAGCAGCGGTCTACTACTGCCCCCATAATGATTTTTCCAGAATCAGGAAATGGGTATGTGGTGTATTACGATGCTTCAGATATAGGTATTGGGTGGGTGATTATGCAGGGTGATCATGTGATGGCGTATGGTTCTTGCCACCTCCAACCACATGAAAATAATTATCTGACCCATGACTTGGAGTGATCAGTTTTGATGCATGATTTAAAGATTTGGTGTCACAGCCTATTTTGGGAGAAGTTTCTGGTCTATTCTAATCACAAAATCTTGGCCTACATCTTCTCACAAAAGGATCTAAATATGAGGCAGTGATGCTAGATCGAGTACTTGAAAGGGTTAAAATTTGAAATTGTCTATACACTGGGCGAGGGAAATGCGGTGGTGGATGCTTTGAGTAGAAAATTACCAGTGCAAGCATTGAGGAAGTCTAGTGATGATTGCACTCTGATGGGGCTCTTTTCTCAGATGAATGTTTATAAAAAAAAGAACAGTGCATTTTTTCTCTTAACGAACATTCAGTTGAATCCTTCTCTCTTGTAGTTGATTTAGAGAGAACATACCAGTGATTATCTTTGTTAGTGGTTGAGGTAGATTCTTCATGGCGGGGAGATGTATTTTGATTGGTTTTAATTTCCTAAGGGAATCTTGTGCTTCAAGGGCCAATCAATATTTCCATCATCTCTGCAGAAGGCAGTGATGCATGATAGCCACCAGTATTAGTGGGTTGTCCATCCTGGTCCTAACAAGATTTTTTATGATGTGGATTGGCAGTTTTGGTTTCCAAGAATGAGTTGAAACATAGATGACTTCGTTTTGTGATGATACATATGTCAGTATGTGAAATAATAACACCAAAGGCCCTCCAGTTTACTCCATCCATTACCCATTCCTACTTGGAAGTGGGAATATGTATCCATGGAATTCATTATTGGATTTCCTCATACACCTCAGGTTAATAATTCCATATGGGTAGTGGTTGATCATTTGACCAAATCATCCCACTTCATTCCGATCAAAGATACAGCTAAAGTTGATGTGTTAGGCCATTTCTATCTTTTGGAGGTGGTAAGGTTTCATGGTGTTCCATCAGCATTTGTCATAGATATAGACCCCCATTTCACTTATCAGTTTTTGGAAGGCCTTTAGAAGGCCTTGGGGTCGCAGATTAGTATGATCATGACATACCATCCTCAAATGGATGGTCAGAATGAGAAAGAGAATTAGATACTGGAGGAAATGCATCATGTATGTGTTTTGGACTTTAGAGGTACTTGGGATATTCATTTGGGATTGGTTGAATTTTCCTATAATAAAAGTTACCAATACTCGATTTTAAGGGATCCTTATGAGGTGCTCAATGGTCATCCTTGTCGGTCCCCCCCTATGATGGGATGAGATATGTGAGACTTCACTGTTGGGGCCGAGCATTTTTAAAGAGATGTCTGAGAAGGTCAAGTTGATCAAGAAATTTTTATTGGAAGGTTATAGTCTTCATAAATCCTATGTTGACCAAAGGCATCGAGACCTATAGTTTTTTATGGGTGACTTGGTATTCTTGAAAGTGGCCCCTCGTCTGGGCCATCATCATTTGGGAAGGCAAGGGAAGATGACGATCTGGTATGGAGGTCCTTTTGAAAACATCGAGTGTATTAGAAAGGTACCATACAGGTTGGATTTTACTTCTCAGTTGACATCCATTTATGATGTATTCCATGTCTCTCAGATGAAAAATTATAACCCGGATCTACCCCATGTGCTGAATTGGGAAGAACTGGAGATAGAGACCGATTTATCGGTGTTTGAGCGACCAGTGTGAATTGCGGACTCCTGAGAAAAATTTATTTGAGGGAAGATTATTCCTATGGTTCAATTCCTCTGGCCTCATGAGACTGATGACCATGAGACATGGGAGCATTTGTCTTGGGTCGAAGATCAGTTTTCATTTCTCTTATATAATCAGGCTTCAAGATGACTTTCCAAAGGCGAAAAGTTTTTATAGTGAGTATAATTGTCATATAAAAGACTTATTTTATAGGTTTTTTCATTTAATTTCTATTATTTATTTATTTTGTGGGGGTTTCCAATGTAGTTTTGGAGAACATGGTGGTTTCATCATGATTTGGACCAAATCGTGAGCTCATTTCCAGACTGGAAAAAATTGTTTCATTTATAAATACTTTATTTTTAACATTTTTCACCCATTAAACTACCCACTTGGACTAAACTAACATATTAAAACTACCATATCCATTTGTACCCCTTAGGAATTCATTATCATTCTATATTTGGGTGATTTATTTAGGCTTTGGTCCAACCCATGAGCTCATTTGCTATTTTAAAAAATAATTTATTCCATTCGTATCTCATTAATTTATTAATATTTGTTGGTGATTCTACCTCTAACTCAAGACCATGAACCTTAGGTGAGCCTCCATGTTCCATTTTTCCTCATTAGAGATCATATTCATCACGGATTTGGGTGAAATTTCTCAAGGTTTCTCAAATCACCCTGATTTGAGAAGGTAATTTGTTTCTTTAATAAATCATTCATTTTTTACTCTTTTTTTCCAATTTCAGTCACAAATTGAGATCTTAATACTTATTAAAACCTCTCAATAATCTTTTTATGCTTGGATATTTACCTATTGGTGTACGTGGGGTGATTTATTCAAGATCTCTCAAGTAAGTGGGTTTCATTCTTTCCTCCTCCCATTTGATTACAGTTTCTTCCATTTTTCATGAAGTTCCTAATGTCGATCAAGTAGGGATTTGATCCTAGGGTTTCATAATTGATTTCTTGGTCTAATATTGTGGTTTTAGGTTTGATTTATCACCCTTGTAGTGTGGCGGTGGTGCAGTTGAACTGTTGCACAAGGACTTAGTGTTTTTGAATCTTGTGGTAAGTGATTACATGTGTAAGCACTAATATATTAGTTAACATTGATTGATTTCTATTTAAAACATATGCATCCTTTATTTTTTTCTTCAAAAATTATTTTTGGTGGAATTTTTTAAACAATTGATTTTTAAAATCCATTTTTCTGTGAAAATGGGTGTTTTACTTGTGTGTTCCATGTCGTATCACTTGGGGCTATTTTATAATTCATAGAAGGGTTTCATTAAAATGTTTTTATACTACCAATTATGGTTTTGGGTAATATTAGTGGGCATTGGGTTTTCAAAGAGGTATTTTGGATTAATTTTATGTAAAAAGTTTGGTCACATTCCTTGAAATTGTTTTATGGAAACTCTAAGTGGATTATTGAGTTATATAATGGCTGAAAACCATGTGTAGATACTGTTTTGAATGTGCATGACCATAAATGATGTTTTTTTTTTGTGAAAATGGATTTTGGTAACATATAGAAATTGTTTGAGCAGAAAGGGGTAATCCAAGGTATCTAGGTGGGTGGATGTGTACTAGTACGATAGTTATTCAGAGTGGTTTCTTCCCTATTTCACTTAGCAATATGGACATTGAAAACACTATCAAACTATAATGATGAAGATTGGGGAACACTAGGTTATGGTTTTGTTCTCTATTAGTGGCTCGGGAAGGAGAATAGATATGGTTATAGATCGTGGGTGATGAACCCATGTTATGTAGTGTTCCTTGGGCTATTTTGATACTACTTTTATGTATCTTTAGATGTCTTTTTCCATGTTTATACCCATGTATTCATTTCTGAATTTTATTTAAGGCTTGTTTGAAATGAATTTTAAGATTCGGTTTATTGATTGTTTTTTGTTGTTTTATGTATCCATACTCAGAAAAATTGTTCCCAAACCAATATTTATGATACCTAAGCACTTGTTCCATCATGTGGGGATAGGGAACACCCTTTGAACCTTTCCATGGGCTAGGTTTGGTTCCAATTTTGATGGTGATCATATTCGGTTCGTGACACATGACCTAGTCAAATAAGAATAACCAACTCCAGATGGATGGTAAACCTGTTGTAACATTGGGTTCCATGGACCCAAATATATAGTACTTTTTTTATTATCATTTCATGTATACAGTTATATATGAATGATGTATTCTTACCATTACAGTACATACATTTTTTATCCACTATTTAAATGGTAATGTTTATGGATTATATGTTGCATAAAAATGTTATAGAAGATCATAGGCTATTATAAGAACATCGAGATACTGTAACATTAATATTAAACATATGTATTATAGTCTAAATACATAATACTAACTGGAAATAGTATATTTCTGAGAATCAGGTGTTGGGGGGCTTAAACGGATTGGTACTTCTTCTCATTATGTTCTCACATGGTTATCTCTAGTAGTTATGATCATGAGGGAAGGCCCACCAATATAAACAATGCATGTTTGAGGTGTCATTAGTTGTTTCTATCTAGAGACATGTCTACTAGTCTCATGAATTGAGATCATTATCAATATTTTTCATTTGATCACATATATTGTTGTAAGAAAAAAATGATAATGAAATTATGGTGAGGTATCTTATGTTGGGTGTCATTGGTGGTATGACATTAGTTGAATGGTTTATATAGGATTTTTTTCTTTGGGGATAAGGAAGTAATATATCGAGCCAGGTGGATCAGGAAGGTTGTACCATCATAAATCCATGACCATGGTAGTTGAGGGTGAATTTTTAAATATATATTTGAAGTTATTGGGATCACAATGAAAGATGGTGCGATGGGGATTTAAAAAATTTATCATTGGGATGACATGAATTTCCATCTCCAAGGATCTGAGGCCCTATACTGTCTGGGGATCTTGTATAAATTAAACAAAGCACAAAATGTAAACTAAAAACATACCTTTCATATCAGAAGTTGTGTTCAAAATCTTCTTGTTACTAGTGATAATTACATAAAGGATCTTAATTTCAATCCCTCTATATCACTCACACATGATTAAAAAATCCTTGAGAGGATCACTTGTTGAATTTCGGGTGCTACCACAAAGATCCAATGATGTATTTGACATTTCAATGATCACTACGATCTGTTGTCATTGATTATTGAAGTCATTATTGGATCATTACTCAGATACAGATACTCTCTCTCTCAAAATAGGGATTAAAGAGAAGCTATAATTGAAAATGAATAAATATTACATTGTGTGGGAGCCCCTCTCTTTATTTATAGTGGACATTTTAAATACCCGATAGGGTTCTCAGCCCCCATTTATTTAACATCCACTAAATAAATAATTATTAAAAACTAAACTACATCAATATTAATTATTATTTTATCACATAACTATAATATATATGTGATTAACTCGAGTCATTTATCCCCACTCTTTATTATCTCTAATATCAAACGAACCTAAAATATTAAAATAATATTCCATAAAATAATATTTTCGTATATTTACTTAACTTGTAAATACATTTAATAAATAAATTCAATAAAAATTATATATTACATTAATAATATGTATTTATTTATTTATCTATGATCGATAACTTGGACAACAGTCGGACCCCATGGTGGGGACCACCATGTCAAATGTACCCATTTAAATGAGTAGGGAGGATTCATGAATCCACTATGGTGTGTGACCCTTTAGGAATTTATCTCAATAGTAGTGAATACAATTCACATACAATGAGTATTTTCCAGAAAACCATCAAGGCCCCTAAAGAGAAAATGATTTTGATAACAATGGAAACCAACCTACAAACACGTACTGTGTACTATAATCTATTTGTCTTTCCATACCTCTTAAAGTAGGATGCACACTTGTGTTATCATCCTTTTTTTCTTCATTATTTTTTAATCTAACCAGATGGATTTACATTTTGAATGGTTTGGAAAAAGACTTATTAAGGTAACGCCATCCTGATCAACCTTTTTTGAGACATATTATTTTCTAAACTTTGAAGTGGGAAATCCATTATTGACCATTCAACCCATGCCATACCACCAATGATGCACCCAACACAATTTACCTCACCAAAATTTAATTATCTTGGTTTTTTCCTTGTATCATAGTATTCAGTCAAATGACACACATTAGTGATGATTTAATGTTATGAGACCAATACACATGTATGTGGATAGGTACAACCAATGAAACCCGAAAAATGTAGAGTTTCTATTGGATGGTCTTTCCTCATGATCTCACTACTAGAGATCATCAAGTGTGAAATTCATAAGAAGATGTATCAATACTTATGAGCCTCCAAAACCTGATAGTCAATCATATACTTTTTTCAGTCAGTAAGATTTATCTAGACCATGTTACCTTTTTTTATGATTAATATCATAGTATCTTAAGGTTATCATTGTAGATTTGTATCATATAAAACATTTTTATAGAATAATTAATCTATGGAAATTACCATTAAAATTTGGATGTAGAAATATCTGGATTATATTAGTATGAATATATCATGTATATCATCTAATTGTATACATGGTATGGTAATCAAAATCACTGTTAAAGTTAGGTCTAGGGAACCCACTTTTACAAAACTCACACTAGCACTAGAACTAACTTGAAAATGAACCTTATTAAGTCTCACATGATAAATATCATGTTTCTATTGAGTAACAGATTTATCTAATAGATCTCCAACATTTCTGTCATGTGTCGATTCTTCTATATGCGGCCTCATATTCTTGAATAAAACTTCTCAAGAGATGATTTCCTTATGTATATCATGTTTTTACACTATCATAACTTGAAATCTTGTCTAGTATGAATATCATAATTTACATTATGATAATACTTTACTTACTAGGTGTGATTATAAGAACTATAAAAAATCATTGTGTTTAATAACCGCTTCTTTGATGCCTTCGAAACAACAATATACTTAGTATTTGTAGGTATGGATACCACTAGATTTTATTAGATTGTATTCCTCATCACCTAAGACTAACTGTGATACTATATAGAATTTATCTTAATAAGACAAGTTTATATCCCATAAAAACTAATATCCCTTCTTATCCAAATTCTAGTTACATTTCTTTAGTACCTACCAAAGAATAATCCGATAACATTGTCTGTGTTACTTGAATCTATCTTGGATATAAGTGATATTTTATTACCATAATGTATATGTTGGAAATATAATATCTTGTACATATCATAGAATAAATTATTCATCCATCACATAAGCATATAGAACCGAAATCATCACTTAATCACCTCATATGTTATCACCTGGAAACTTGGAGAGATTTATGTCATGTGACACTGGAAACAATTCTTCTCCTGAATTGTTCCAACTTGTATTTTTCAATACAATTTTAGTATATGTATGATTGAATAGTCCTAAGAAACCATTACATATACCTAATTAGATCATGTTACCAATAACATAGGTTGATAATTTATGTCAATAATTAGAGGATTACTTCCATCCTAGTATTAACTATCTGTAATACCAATATCTATTTTCCATATGTTCTTGAACATATTTCACTTGGGAAACTATGGCGCTCTTAGAAATATCTTGTATACACGTGGATAATATTCATTACAAATGAATATTAGTTGATCTAGTTTCTTACTTCAATCATAAACTATATTTCAGTAACATGAAAATTTTATTAGGATTCTGTGATGTGACCATATCTTTCTGGTTGCATCATTTAGACACCTTCCAAGAATGGTGATCCTGACATACAATGCTCAATAAAATGATAATATAATGTAGCTATAATAATTAAAATTCAATTTAATTTAGGAATGTCGACTTGGTATTACCAACTGAGCCTTATTGGTATGGATCTTGTACTACCCATGTATCATATCTCTTGAATACCCACTGAAGTGTCCAATTTATAAGCCCCTTTTCAATTTGAAACATGGAATCCATTATCGAATTATAAATGTAATATCCTAGACTTTTCAGAAGTAATATAGGGCATGTTTCAAGTAATTTTTGTTGTTTTTATGTACCTTTGGGTTGAGTTATTACCTGGGGTGTGTTTGGGTGAATTTTTTAAGGAACTTGGGAAGACAAGGGGCTGTGCACGGTTTGCACATGGTTTGGCCAAACCATACGCAAGCTAACCATGTAGAAAATGGAGGTCAGCACGGTTAATGCAAAGTTTTCCTAACTGTGCTCTATCGAGTCATGAGGTTAGTGGAAAACCACATTGTTGGTGCAATGTTTGGCCTAAATGTGTGGCCTCCCAGGTGAAATCGAGCACGCAAATCATTTTAATCCGAAAATTTGTTTTAAAACCATATGAACCCCAAAAACCTCTCAATTCTAACCTAATCTTGGGCCTAACAATTTTTGGCTAATCTTAGAGACTTCTTCAGGGATTCCAAGGCAATCCAAACGTTGTTCATCAAGATCAAAATCCCAAATCAAAAATCTGTTCTTGTTCAAGTATATAGATTTCAACCCGACATTTCTCCTATTATTTATCTTATCTTTTTTAGATCTTTTCATGGAAGATATCCCAAAATTTCTTGTATATAAACTTAAGAGTTGAGATATAGATCTAGTATTGTGGATCTAGATATATATTTTCAAGATCTTTATGCCTTTGATCTTAATTTTTGTTTAGGGATTTAGATTTGAATCTTGATTGGTGACATTATGTCACTCGGATTTTAGGGATTTCTATTGGGATATCTTTTGTCAATAAATTGAGGTATGTGGTCTAAATCAAACTCCCATAGTCATGATTTTAATATGTGGATGTGAGTTTATGAATTTCTAGATTCCATTGATAAATGTTTTCCTAAATTGGAGTAATTAAGAATGTTGAATTGAATTGAGTTTGCCATGGTGGTTAATTGATAATTGAATCATGGAAAAAATGAAGGGGGTATCCCAAATATATATTTTAAAGATTTGTTAAGGGTTGAGATATTGTAATTAAGATATTGAATTGTTTGTGTTAAGATAATTAATTGGGGGGAATTAATTATGAAATAATGTTTGGATATGTAAGATAATTAATTGTGAGAATTAATAATGTTCTATGATGTTGACCAAAGATAATTAATTGTGATAATTAATTATGTGACATGATGTTGATTAAATATAATTAATTGTGAGAATTAATTATGAAAAGTTGAGATTTGATATGGATAATTAATTGTAAAGAATTAATTATTGAATGAGAATTGGGTTTATTGATTAATTAATTGATGAAATAATTAATGGGTTATGTGCTTAGTTAATTGTTTAATTAAATAATGGCCTTTGAAGTTTTTAACTAATCATTGGATTATTAATGGAATGATGTGGAATATTCTTGTGAATTAATGGATGATTAAATGGCTGAGATTTTTTTGATGCTAGACATAACATTCTATACTGATTAGATATTGGGACTTGGACATGACGTTCCTCCCCAATAGTTATCCAGGATTGAGATTATGGGTTTCTATGCATGAAGACCTAT